>OY284470.1:7002457-7669554 GCA_958336335.1 Dilophus febrilis | reverse complement strand
GTATTTTTTCTGGTATGATCTTGAAATTTTGTAAATTCAATTTTGTTCAAAAACGATATTTTCCGTTCAGTTCTGGTCTGTGGTCTGTTACATTGCGTTGATTTAGCCAAATCAATAGAAATCACTGTGTTCGGTGGTGGTAATTGATTTTTTATTGTTGCCTGAGTTGGTTGTATTGGGGTTGCTTCTGGTTTTGATATTGGTAGTAATGCTGGCGGTGGCAGTGGTTGAAGTAGTGGCGGTGGTGGTGGTGGTTGTGGTTGTGGTGGTTGTGGTATTGATTCCAATAAGCAATTCTATTGAACGTACACAATTTAATTGACATATTTTTAAAATGCAAAACAAAAAATACTAATTAAAGTAAACAACAACTTACCTTACACGTGTAATCCGTAATAGGTCGATCAAATTTTGATGCTTCAATACATTCATTATGATATAGACATAGGCATTTAATACAACGTACTTGTGGAATTGTTCCCATAGCCAATACACATTGAATTGTACAGGTACCTTGTTGTTTACTGTAAATCCATATGGTATAGTAATTTGGTTTTTGGATGGATGACATAAGATTTCAAAAAAAATATATGTTATGAAATCGTAATCCATCAACGATTCCATAATTTTCCATTTATACAAGAGTAAAATATACACATACGACATAAATCATACATATATTTATATATAGAGTTATAGAGATCGAGAGATGAAGTGATATTTGATATTTGATTGGGGCAAAGGAAGCCGGTATCAGGGTATGGAAATCAATTTAAAAATGTATAATGTATGATATATGTATATCATTTGAATAAAAGTGTGTTGTGGGATCAATTTTTTAATTTTTTTTTTCATTATTAATGGATGGATGGATGGATATGGAGGGATATTTTTATTTAGTTCGTAGAAAAACATTTGTTTGTTCCCTTCAATTATAAATTTTTGATATTTATATGTATACTTACTTTATTTTTGCACTTTTCATAGCTAAAGCCGCCTTTGCTTTTTGCTCTGTTATCGTCTCTATTGATTTTCGTCTTACCGATGGTGTTATTCTACGATTAAATGAGGATTCCTGAAAGAAGCAAAAAAAAAAAAAAAAACCACAATAAATGCATAGTTACAGAAAAAATTGGGATACTCGAGGAACATATTCAGAGAACAGTTTTAGAAAGATAATTTAGACATAAAGTGTATTACCCGGTACAATGGATGTTGTGTTCTTGTTGTTAACGGTGTATTGGGTGTTGTTGTTGTTGAGGGCAATGCATTAACCGTTGTTGATGCTGATGATGATGATGATGCGGATGATGAAAATAATAATGATTGTGGCGTCGACGGTGGTGGTGGACTTACACCTTTTGGCATTTTTGGTTTTGGTATACGTTTGCCAAAACCAAATGATGGATCGGGCTCACCGATATCCAAAAAATTATGTTCATGTTTTACATTTGTACGTTTTAATTTGGCATAGCGTACAATTTCACCTGATGGTGCCCCCAAAGGTTCACGAACAAATGTAAAATTTTCGATAACTAACCCACCACGTAAATTTGACGTTACTTCCGCTTTCGTGCGTAGTTTTCTACCTTTCGGTGTTATATAATAAACTTCACCGATATCCGCTTTACCACGTTTATCATCAACATTCAAATTGCCACGGTATACAAATTCACGCTTCCAACCCATTTCAAATGGCACCAATAGTAATGGATCCACTGGTTTATCGATAATATGTATGGGTAATGCTCTTGATTGTTCGGTATTGGTGGGTGTGGCTTTTATTGATGTTTTAGATGTTGCTGTAGATGTTGCTGTCGATGGTGTCGCTATGGAAGATGATGCCGGTGTGGTTACCAAAGTTGTATCATTTTCAGTGGTGTCCATTGCCGGAAGATTATTATTACCATTTGTTTCCTCTGATGATTTATTATCGTTTATTACTTCTTGTGATTGATTTTTTATTTCCGCTTTTTTCTCATTTATTAAATTAATCGGAATTTCGGGTTTCGGTAATATACTTTTCCATTTCTTACGTTTTGATTGTCTTTTTTTATTTTTCTGTTTTTGTGATTCGTCTAATGATTTACGTGCCGTATCTTTAAAACGTTTTTCCGAATTCTGTGTTTCTGGTTCTGATATAAAAAGAAAAAAAAAAAAAAACGAACAAAAATGCATGTAAAAGGATACACCCAAAAAAAAAAAAGTAAAAAAAAAAACTACATACCATCGAATCCCGCAAAATCTTCAACACTATCCGCACGTTTACGTTTTAATGGATTTCCTTTTAATCTAGCTTGTGATGATGCAGATGGTCCAGCAATTTGATCAAAATGAACATTTGCATTGGGAACCGTAGGTTCATTTTCATCGGATAACCTTAAAGGTTCATTAATTTCTAATGCACTCATTGAACTTGATGAACTGCCGGAAATATTTTGAGATTGTGCTGTTAGGTATAATGTTGATGTGGCTGTCGTTTGTGTTGCAGACACATCTACAGGTTGTACAATATCCATTTTGTCATCATCATTTTTAACATTATTATCCGATTGGTTTGTTGTTGATGGAGTAGGCGGTGATGTCGACGATGTCATTAATTGATCTGTTTTTGGTGTTTTCAATTCCGGCTTCTGTTGTTGTTGTTCATTTATTGTTGTATCTATTAATAAATTATCAGTTAATTCATTATTTTGTGGTGATGTAGTTATTTTCTGTGTTTCAGCGACGACAGCAGTAGTTAATGTTGTTGTTGTTGTTGTTACTATTTGTGTTGGTATTTTTGTATCGTCATTATTATTTTCATTGTCTAATGTTTTCCGTGCAATGGATTCTTTTGGTGATTTTATATTGATATTGGTATTTGTGCTGCCACTACTGCTGCTGCTACAACTAATACTACTTGTACTGGCGGTAGTGTTGGTGGCGGTGGCGGTGGTGGTGATGGCGATGATGATGTTGCTGCTGCTGCTGCTGCTGCTACTATTTTTTTCGATCGATTTTCTGTTAATGGCATTCTTTTGTCCGACAATTTCCGTATTCATTGTGGAACAAATTTTCGTTTGACTTCAAATATGTTTAAATCAATGATAGTTGAATATATCTTTATGGATATCATTTATATTATGAAACAATCATTTAAAAATAGTAATTATTTAAACATTCCAATCCACATAACCAATGGATTTTTAATCAGAAAACATTAATGAAATTAAATTTTACACTATATACATATATATGTATGTTTTTAAGGTTAGCTTTAACCCAGGCAAAATTATTCTCTCTTGTTTGAACAAAACTTGAAAATCAATAATTATAATTTTATGTCCACTAAAAAAAATTGTAGTATATGACGTGGGGTTTTACTTCTATTTATAATTTGTTGTTAATTTATTTTAATTTTAATTCACATTTAACATTTATTTATAATTATTTATTTTTTATTTATTATTTATTTTTATTTTTTGTTATTCAAATTTGTAAAGAAAACACAAGCGTTAACATACGCACGCATTGAAATTGAATATGAATATTGAATGTTGATTTGTTGAATGACAAAAACTGGATAGAAAAGGATGGAATTTATAGCATTTTTATTAGGTGTGAAAAAGATAGACGGCAAATATGAAATACACGGCGAATTAAAAAATAAATGCGTGACGCTGATGTTGTTTGAGAAAAAAAAAAAAAAGACGCGCATTCTTTTTTTTTTGGAATTCTATTCATTTGTTTCCTTTATTGAACACTGTACGAACATGGCATAACAATCGATTTTTATTATAATAATCTGTTGGATGATATCTTTGCTTTTATTACATTTATAAGGGTTTTTATGTTTGAATAACTTTTTCTCCATGGTTTTAGTGATAAATTTTTAGAGCCACCCGAAAATCACCGGATATAATCGAGAATTTATCCCTAAGGTTTAAATAGTATTAAAATGGGTGACTTTTAGGGTGGTAGACTTCTATTATCTATGTCTAGATAAGCAATATCCAATATCCGCGATACATTCTAGTTCGGAGTTCGGAAGTTATGGTCTTAAGTGTACAAGGGAAATTTGGTTACTTATGATTTCATAAGATATTTATCCATATTTCATGTGATGTTTCGAGTTAGATAAGGATATGATGCTTTCAGGTATAGATATTCTATAAAAATAAAAGAAATTCTAAATAATAAAAAAAAACTCTTTAATATATTTTTTTTAAATAAAAATCTTTATTTTTTCTTCAATTCTTTTGTTGTTGTTTTGATTTTTTTTTTATAAAATCAATCATTAATTAATATTGTTATTTTAATAATTGTTTTTCTTAATGTTTGCAATTATTTATGCATTTCTTTTTCTCAAATATTTTATTACAATTTCTTCAATTAATCAATTGTATATTGTGTTTTATTTTTACATATAATTCATATTTTCTTGTACATGTTTTTCTATTAAATATTTTATATATATTTTAAATGTTTTTTTTTCTTTTTTTTAAATATGTGATTTGTTGTATATATTGTATATTAATATTACTATATAAATATAATGTAAATAAATGTATTATTAGATTTTTTAAATTTTCCACTGTTTTTAACAACAGAATATATATAACATATAAAACTTTATCGCGATGGGGTTTTTTTTTATTTATTAAATTAACAAAAAAAAAAAAATATAATAAATTTATAGCAAATTGCAAATTTCGTAACACAAGAAAGATAAAAAAGAAATTTAAAACATCAATTCATTGTTTTTTTTTTTTAATTTATATTATACATTTTACTTTTTTTTTTTCGTTTAAGTCGAAATTTTTATTTTTATTATATTCTATATATCGAATTTATTATTAGCGACATTATTAAAAAAAAAAAAAAAAATTAAACAAAAAAATACAACAATAAAAACGTGACAGGTACTTTTGTAGTGATCATTTTTATTATTAAACTGCGTTTATAATTTTTTTTATTTTTAATTTTAAATTCTTTTTAAAAAATTTATTATCAATTTTTAAAAAAATTTATTTTTGCACAATTATAATGAAATTTTACAGGGGGGGGGGGGAGGAAAAATAATTAAATTTATAATATAATATTATTATTTTTAAATCATCAATGTATCAATGTTGTTTAATTATTGTTTGTATGCGTGTGAATAATTAAATGTATAATTATCTTTTTGTCATTAATTTTTTATTTTTAAATTTTGCATTAAACATCAAAATATTAAAAAAAAAAAAAATAATTATAAAGAAAAGTATAATTAAAAAAACAAAAAATATATTTTTATTTATGGTGAAAACGAAAAAAAAAACTAAACAAAACACTAAGCATTTTTATGAATTTAAATGAATTTTCTTAATTTTCTTTTATATAAATATATATATATATATTTTTAATTTATTTTTTATTATTAATTTTATGTTTGAAAATTTTTGCTCATGTCAAAAATAATCAAACACTTATTTTTTTTTGTGTTATGTATACATTTTTGTGTTTGTGTGTTTGTTTGTGTGTGTGATTTTTAATAACATTATTTTTTGAGATGCAAAAAAAAAAAAATATAAGGGAATTTTTATAATTTTAATATTAAATAATTTTTAGTTTTATTAAAAAAATAACTGATTATAAAAAATTCACAGTATTTTGTATAAATAAATTCATTTTTTTGTTGAACGTATAACAATATTTTAGTTTTTCTTTTTTCATATATTTTTTATTTGAAAATATTTTTAAGGCACAAAATGGTAAAAATTTTTTATAATCAGTTATTTTTTTTTATATATAAAAATATAACCTTTTTAATTTGTTTGTGTGTGTGTGTTTTATTTTTTAAAAATTATTATATACGTTGCGATTTTAAAAATCAACAACAATAAATTATAATATATTTATAATATATATGGCTTCTTATATAATCTTATATAAATATTTATAATTTTTTCTTTTAACACAATAATTATTATCAAAATAGTATTTTTATTTTTATTTGTTTTTTAATTAATAGATGCATTTTTATCTATATATTTATTTTTTAATAATTTAAAAATGAAAAAAAAAAAAAAAATGAGGTAACATGCAAAGTATATTATTAACCTATTTTTGTTAATAAAAATAGGAAGGCATTTTGTTGTGTATTTATATTTTTCATTTTATTATATTAGTATTAAAAATTATAATTTTATACATTTAACATAACAGAGATATTAAAAAAAAAAATGTTTTTTTTACATTAAAGCCATTATTTTTTTAAAATAAATAATAATAATTAATAATTAATAATTAATAATCAATAATTAATAATAATAATAATAATAATAATAATACATCATACAGCGATATAATATATTTAAAAAAAAAGAAAAAAAGTCATGTGATTAAATTTAATATAATTAAATGAAATAAAAATTTTCAGACATATATTTTCTCAATTCGAAATTGGTATAGAAATTATATTTATTTATTTAACTTAATTAAAAGTGTATAGTACAGGAAATCAGACTTTTTCATTTTTGTTTTGTTTTATATTTTTTAAAAAATATATACGCAAATAGAGATTTTAACTATATATATATAAAATATTTATTTCTAAAATAATAATAAAATGTGAAAAAATGTGCATGAATTAAAAAAATGATGAATTAAAAAAATTGTGCAATGAAAAATTGAAAAAAATTAATAATGATGATGGATGAAAATTATAATTGAACTTTTAGTTATATTTTTTTGCTTATTGATCAATGGTAACCCAACCTAACTGGGGCTATGAACGCTACCGTTTTCTTTATATATTGTTTAAAAACAAAAACAATAATAAATTTAAACGCCACCAATTCGTTTTTCTATATATATATATATAGAATGGCCAGAAGACATCATCCCATTGAATCTATCAAAATGATGGGCCGCAAAATGAATTTATAGATGAATATTTTATTTAATGAAAATAATACATTTTTTTTTATTTTATGAACATTGAATTTAATGCGAATTTTAATCATAAATATTGAAATACAAAAAAAAAAAAAAAAAAAACAAAACAAAAATATTAATTTTTAAGCGAATGATTTTTTTTTTTAAGAGAGAGAAAACTATTAAAGAATTTATAAATAATAATAAATCGGTTATTAAATCGGGGTGCATCTCAAATAAAAATTAAAAAAAAAAAAAAAATAATTAATAGAAATAAAATATTAATCAATATTTGCTATTTTTTTTTTTTTTTTTTTAGAAATACTCTAAACAAAATGAATGGAGGAATAATAAAACTTAAAAGGAATGATTGAATACTTTATAGTGGAATGTCGTTTTTCTAATTTTTGTATGTTTTCATGGTATTTTAAAGAATTTGTTTTGATTACAAAGAAATAATGGAATGCAATTTAAATAAATTTAAATTTTTATATTTTATCATATAATTTTTTCGTTCAATAGAATTCAGTAGAATAGAATTAACATTTTTTTTCGTGTGTCTTTTTATTATATTTTTTATTTAATCAGCAAACGGGCGATAATTTTATGTTACAAAAATCTAAAATACTTGGGTAAAAAATAAGTTAAAGTTAATACGGAAGGGAAATTTCTCCGAGGAAAAATAAAAGGTTCTTATATATGCGACAAAATAAAGAAATGATGAAAAAATATCTGAATAGTAATCGAAAAAAAAAACCCGGATTTATAATTCTAATAAAAGGCTATATACAAATTTTAAAGATTTTCCGTTTCCTTATTATATATCCACACTAAGAAGTATTCACATTCCATTTCTTGGTGGTCAAATTCGATTATTATAGCAAATATCAGAAAAATATTATCAGATTAATTTTAATATATAAAGAAATTATAAGTTCTGTGAGAGTTTTAAAGAAATTATTTATTATTTAAACGCGTAGCTAAGAAATTACCGAATAAAAATTATCGTCTGTTAAAATTTTACGGAAAATTATAAATTAATTACAAAATTTAAGAAAAAAAATAACTGATGGGTATCGATAATAAAATTAATCCCTTTTTAATTTAATTTATACTATAATTTCCAATAAATTATTTCAAATGTCAAAAATAAAAAAGAAAATGTGAAAATGTAAAAAATGAAAATTTCGGAGTATCTTAAAAAAAATTACATGAATTTTAATTAAATATAATTTTTTTAAACAATAAAATTTAAAAGAAAAAACTTTATAATTTAAATTTATAATAAAAGAATAATCGCATAATAATATTTTTTGTTTTGTGTTTTATTTGTTTTATTTGTTTTTTTTTTTTTTTTTTTTCAATTTAAAAATATAAATTTTATTTTAAATATATAAATTATTATTAAATTTTATCCCCGTTTGTAGCGAAAATTTAAATTGGCAAAAATAAATTATCAATAATGATATTAATTAATTAAATTAATTATTCAATTTACTTTGACCTGTGTTTTTCAAATTTTTGAAATATTTTTTCACGTTTTTATTTTGTATTTAGTTTATTTTAAAAATTAAATCAAATATAATATTAATAATTTTATTTAAATAACAAAAGAGTTTAGAAAGAAAGAAAAATTGAAGATAAAAAAGATTAATTTTATTAATATAAAAAAAAAGATTTTTTTTTTTTTTTCATTTTAAATTTAGAATTAAAAACTACAAATGAAACAAATAATTAAAATTAAATATTTTTTTTTTTAATGGAATGGTTTTTTATTTATTTTTTTTTATAATTAGAAAAAGAAATATAAAATATTTTGATGTTGTTTATTGTATAAATTGCGCGACGATTTTGTATATATTGAAATTATTATACGACAAAAATTTGAAATATCAGAATCAAAATAAATCTTTAAATTAATTCAATTTTTAAATTATTTTATGATAATTTCGTGCATGTTTTTATTTGCTTGTGTGTATGTGTTTATTGCGGTTTATTGTGTGCCTTTTTTTTAAATATATATTTAAAAAATTTATATTTTTAATTAAAAAAAAAAAATAAAACAAGAAAAATTATCAAAAATTATTAACAAATATTTTATTATGTTTTTTATTTTATTTTAATTAAATTCTTTCACTTGTCGTTCGCGTTCATATTTTCTTCAAAAAATCTTCTTATAAAATATTAACACAAAAAATATTCACGTTTTTCTTTGAGGAGTAATAGTTTGAGGGTGGGGAAAACTCGCCTTTTTTTGTATTTTTAAATTCAATAAAAATGTCTTTTCTTTTTTTTTTTTATTTTATATAATTATAAATATATTTTAAAATGATAAAAGACAGAGATTTTTTGAACCGCGCACATAAAATAAACTTTTTTTAAACCGTAAGCGTTAACAATATATTGCGTTCTGTCGAAAATATTTTTAGGCAGTATATAAAAAAAAAAATAGAACAATATTCGTATTTAAATGCCATATATAATTAATATATAAATAACTCCATATTTATTTAATTGTTTTTTTTTATTAATTAATTAATAACGCGCAGTCATTTTAATTTAGTCATTTGTTGTGTTTTTTGGCCCAATTTTTATCATTTTATTTAACAAATTTATTCAAAAATGTTTGTTTGTTTTTTTTTTTTTTATACTTTATAAAAACTTTTAATATTGTTCGTTTATTTTGTTTTTTTTTTAATATTTTTTATAAAAAATACTCTTTTAAATTAAAGGTTCAAATTCAACCTTTTAATACAGAAAATAAAAATTGTCCATAGAAAACCCCTGAAAACTTTTATCCATAATTTTTTCCACGATTGTCATTTTTTTATTTTTAAAATCATTTTTATACGTTTCTTTTCTATCCATATATCAGCTATTATTGAATTTTTGTGTGTTTTAATTTAAATTTCAATGAAATACTTTAAAAATGTAAATATCCATTTTATAGATAATTCAAAATATTTTTAGATCTTTAGATTTTCATATAAAAATCATTATTTTTATTCAAATGGTAAATTAAAAATTAACGGAATGTATTCATAATTAAAAAAAAAAAAAAAAAACTTAAACACCAGCAGCAGCAGCAGCAGCAAATACACAAATTTTGATAAATTTTTTAGAAACCGAATAATAATATGTGTTGTTGTTTAAAATGTGAACAAAAAATTGTTTGAAAATCAATGAATAATAAAAAGTCAATGGTAAAATTAATAGTTTTGATTATTTTAATTTTTTTTTATTATCAAATATCAAATGGAAAATCAATTATCGTTTCTGATGTTGTCGTCGTCGTCGAACAACTACATAAACATGAAATAGTATCAATTGAATCAATTGATGATGGACTATTTAATGATATTAAACATCATGCAAGGCATCCACCATTGGCCATATTCGTATAGGTGGTAACACCACTATCCAAATCGGTAAATTGTGTTTCACTACCATCGGTTAACGTTAGAAATTCGGAATTATGACTTAAAAAATCACTTTTCAATAAGGATGTATCAAAACTTGAACAATTACTATTACTACTAAATTCAATAATAGCTGTTGTATTATTATTATTATTATTATTATTGATATTATTATTATTATTAATAATATTGATATCAATATTATTATGAAGATGGTGATGATTATTATTATTATTATTATTATTATTGTGATTGTTATTATTTATAATATTATTGTTAATAATATGATTGTTAATATTATCAATATTATGATTATTAATTGTAATTGTATTATTATTATTAATATTAATACAATTATTATTATTATTATTAATATTTGAATGTTTTAAACTTTGATTTGTAATATCACTATCAATAAAATTATCAGAATCGTCAAATAAAAATCGATCGGCACTTTGAACTGTTGTATACGGACTATGAGCATCAATTAATTCACTTTTTAATACAAAATCATTTGTTAATATTGTATTACCGGTGGCTGTTACAATATCAATACCTAAATCATCTAAAACATCACCGCCAACATTTATTAATCCAACATTTTGATTATTTTCACAATTCGGAATGTATTCACTTTTATTTGTTATTATTGAATTAAAATCATTAACAAGAATATTATTGGAATTGCAATTATTTGTATTAATACGATTATTATTATTATTGATGCCATTAACACTAACATTATTAAACCCATGATTAATTTCAACAGGTGATTTAATAAAACCACTATCTGGACTACTTATTTGACCATATAAATCATTTGTCGGTGATGTTGGTGATCCTTTACAATAAATATTTGTCATGATTTGTGTTGTTGTTGTTGTTGATGATAATGATGATGTTATTATTGTTGCTGGAGCTATCGTTGATATTGTTTGTGGCGATGATGAGGATGATGATGAGGATGATAATAATGATGGTGTTGTTGATGATGATGATGATGATGATGATGATAATGTTGAAGATAACGAGGATGATGTTGTTTTTGTTGTTGATCCCGATAAAATATCATTTGGAGATGATGCTGGCGATGATAATAAATGTGTTCCATTTATTCCGTTTTTATTACAAAATCCAATATCGGTTAGGTGTTGTGATTGTGGTTGTTGTGATTGTTGCATTTGATGTTGTTGTTGCTTTCGTTTAAGATTTTGAGAGAATTTTATGGTATTCATTGATGGGATTGGCTTTTGTTGTTGTGAATGCGTTTGTGATTGTGATTGTTGTTGTTGTTGTTGCTGCTGTGTTTGTGGTTGTTGTGTTCCATTTTGATCGGTACTCGACAGATCACCCAAATATTTTGATACCGATATTGTACAATGGATGGGTAATTGATAACCGTCTTGTTTTAAACATGAATGGGCTTGTAACATTTCCGTTAATTCTCGTCGTTCCAATTCCAATGATCTCACCTGATTTTTCATACTAACATTTTGTGATTCTAATGATTCCGATTCCGATACTAAATTCAATGTACGTTCACGTTTCTTCATACGACATTTTGTGGCTGCTATTTTATTACGTTCACGTCGTCGACGACGACGATCTTCATCTTCTGGTGTTAGCTATATATATATATATTGTTGGAAAAAATCAAAAATTAATCAATGCAATATGCGTTTAAGAATTAGGATTTTAAAAGTATGTAAAAGTTATGTTTCGCTATCCCCTTTTCTATCACCTTTTAACGAACAATTCGTTATAAAAATTAGACATGTTTTTGGGTCTATTTTGAAATAGTCAAATATTTTGAAAATTCTATAAAAATTAGTACAAAATGAGTGGTTATACATTCAATGATAGATGAATGTAAGGTATATTATTAAAAAAAATTCTTATACAATTGTAATATACAGAATTTTCTATAAAAAAACACCTGTTTCATTTGTGTATAAATAATATTTCCCCCTTTCATTATTTAAGGTTAATGAAACGAAGTTAGGAATAATAATATTAATAACAATAATATTATTTATATATATAATAATTATAATTACCCCAAATTTTGGTGAATTTGTTTCCATATCATCATCATCATCACTTGAATCCATCATATATTCACGTTTAGCAATTTTACTAAGTTCCGTTTCACTTGAATCACCACTACTTAATTTTCGTTTAGATTCCAATGATAATTTAAGTCCAGCTTTTATAAGTTGCGAGCACGTCTATATAAATACGAAGAAATTAAATCATAAACAAAAAATTTATATATATATATATATGATTATTTGATCATTAAAAAAAAGAACAAAAAATAAAAAGATGTTAAAAACAAAAAAATAAAAAGATGTTAAAAACAAAAAAATACATTAAATAAAATATATATAAAATTTAGTTAACCCTCCAAAAATATAAAATATAAATTCTTTAAGCAACATAAAAAATTCTTTATGCAACAAAAAAAATAAAAAAAAAACGTCAAGGTCAATTTTTTTTAAAATTCTGCATATTTTTTATTCTTTTTTTTTGGATAAAGTCAGGTTTTTTTATTTTTGCATTTTTAAAGAAACCTTTTTTTTTTTTTTTTGTTATTAAACGCAACAAAAATATACATCGTTATTTTTTTTTTAAGTTATATTTTACATTATTTTCGGTTTTATTCCTTTGCAAAATATTCTTATTTTGTATCTTCTTCTTCTTCTTCTTGTTTTTCGTTTATATTTTATTTTATTTTATATTATTTTGCCAGGTATCGCATTCGCGTTTTGGCAGTTAATTAACCAAAAAAAAAAACAGTTTCTTTTCCTCAAAAATATACAATAAAATTGTATATTTAAAACATAAAACTCACACACACATACACAACAACATTGATAATAAATTACAAAAAACCGAATAAATAAATAAAAAGTAATAAAAAATTATAAAAAAAAAATTATTACTTGTATAACGAACGAATTATAAAATATATATAAAATGGAAAAAGTTTCGACTTCGGATATAAAAATTACTTTATTTTATATTTTTAGTGATTAAAATAAAATATTATTATTATTATTATTATATTTTTTGTTCGCCCACATGAAAATTTGCCAAAAAAAAAAACAAATATATATAAAGAGATAAAATATAACAGAAAAAACGAATCGTGCAAAAAAAATTAATGTTAAAAAATAAATAACTTTAAGATTAAAAGAAGTATAAAAAAAAAAAAAAAAGCATTTAAAAGTTATTTTTTATCTTTATTTTTAATATGAAATGCATATTTATTTATTTATTTATTTTTTTTGTTTGGTATAGTTAAAACGGAAATTTTTAGTTTTATATATCGGTTTTTATTTTAATATACCTGCGAATTTTATTTAAAAAAGTATATAAAAAAGATTTTCGTTTTAACTCTTAAATTGTTAATATATTATTTGCTTCTTCATCAACAAAAAAAAAATGTTGAAATGATATACTCAAAATAAAAAGAAAGAAAAAAATTGTTACTGACCGAACCGAATCGGTTTTGGTTTGCTGAATTATTTTTTTTCTTCATTTTTTACTATTCATGTTTTTTTAAATTTTATATTTATCGTTGCCTTTTTTTTTTTGACCATTTTTAACTTTTATATTAATTATATTTTTGTATTTATATAATAAGAGATTTTACTTTATTATTATACACATTATGTTTATAGGATATCCTTTAAAAAAAAATAATTCTAGATGTTTAAAAGATTGAATTTAACTTATCAAAAAAAAATATAATAGAAACAACAGCAGAAAGTATATGAAAAAAAATGTGTATTTTAAGTTATAGAAATATTTAAAATGTTTTTTTCTTTTATTATTTAGCAATTTTGGCATTCATTTTACAAGAAGAGATCTGCATTTATATATAAAATAAAATCCCGGATGTAGTATTTTTAAAAGGATACATTTTTATGAAAAATTCAATTCATCTAAAAATGTTTCAATAAAATTTTTCATTTTTCCATGTGTAATAACCGAATTATGGTTAACAGTAGACCGATCCTTAAATTTTCTGACTAATCATACCCTTCCGGAAGATTTCTACCCTCTGTATATAAGATTCAATGGAAAATTGTGTTAAAAACTAACGCAACGCAAGAAACATAATAGAAACAGGAGATTTCTGTATTATAGATTTTGAGAAATTAGAAAGAAAAATTGGAAATTGATAGGATCGTTCTATGGTTAATAAAATGCATATTAGATATTCAAAAATGTGATAGGCTCAATTTTTTGCAAGAAAATAAAAAAAATTCCTCAAATTTAAGCTTTATATCTTGTAAATCTTATCTTCATATAATTTTTTTTTTCATATATATAAATAAACCACCCGAAAAAATATGCAACATATTATAAAGTTTTTTAACAATTTATCGTCCCAAAATGAAGCCAGAGATTCATCATACATATAATATATGACTTTGTATTATTTATAAATTATTATTGTTTCGTTGATGAACGTGCGGTGGTTAAACAAATGTGAACATTTAAACAACAAACACATCGCCAATTATTATTGTAGGTACTATAACTATAGAAAAAAAAACCGCATATATACAAAATATAAATAATACAATTTTTGGGTCACTATTTTTGTATTTATTATCATCATCATCATCATAAAAAAAATATATTTCAATTCTGAATTGTATATTTATATAATAACTAGGTTTATTGTTATTTTTATTTTGTTGTTATTTTATATCAAGCTGCCTATCCCATTTTATTTTCCATGAGTTTTTATATTATTATTATTATTTTTATATAATAACAGAAACATAAAAAAAATGTAGTATATATGCACAAATAAAGAGTTGGTTTTATGTATTATTGTAACAAATGTACAATAAAAATTAAAAAAAAAAAACTAAATAAACATTCTTTAAAATTGAAAATAATTCAAAAGTATAAAATGCGCGTTGTTTTTTTTTTCTATAAGAATTCTAATAAATGTTATAAAATAAAAAAAAAACTATTATAAAGACGATCTCTTTATAACAATAATAATAATAATAATAATACTTTAATTGATGACATGATTTATTCATTACTTTTCCATGTGAATATATTATTATTATTTAACAACAACACACAAATGCTCAACACAAACAAATAGACTCTCGCATAATATATAATATATTATTAAATTAAATTTTTGCAAAGTATTATATTTTATTATATTATTATCTAAAATAAATTATTAATACCACCTACATAAAACTTTAAAACTTTGCACGACACAATCAAACAAAATTACATTATATATATATAGAACGAATATACATTTAAGGCAGTTAAATTATTGCAAAATGTTGTTAATTATATATATATAAATTAAAATTACCTGCTTAATACTCGGCGGTGCTGTTGATCCTGCTGGTGAATCCAACGGTGATCCTGAACAACTGGAATGACTATCAGATAATAACATCTATATTTGTTTGTGTGTATAGATAATGAAATTAAAAAAAAAAAAACCCAATATTAATTTATTTATACATAAAAAAAAAACAAAAACTATAAATAGATAAAATTTTAATATTTTTTACTAAATTAAATATTAAATTAATGATTTTTATGTTTTATTATGCGAAAAAAAATAAATATTTATATATACGAATACCAAAATAACCAAAGAAAATCATATATTAAAAAATTAATCATTTATCGGCATGTAATCAAAAAAAAAAAAAAAAAAAATTCGCGTGACTTTAAATCATTTCAATTTCTTTATACTTTTGTTAATTTTGTTTTTTTTTTTATAGAATTATTTTTTCTAACTACATATCTTGAATTTAACCTTCATTTAAACGCAAAATTATGTGTTATATTTTTTTCTATAGATATATTAAACTCTGTTATGTAACTTTAATATAACTACTTAATCCAATATGATATAATAAAGGCAGACGAATATCTTTCCTTTTCTGTATATTATATACACACACACAATTCATTATTATAAGTATCTAATTTATTTATTATATAACTTTATTATTTTTCTATGTTTCTATAAAAAAAAAAGGTGTTTTATTTTCTATTTGTAAATATAATACATTGAAATGAAAACTAAAGGAAAAAATAACGAGGATAAAAAAAAAAGGAAAAACCTTATTCTTGTAATTGTTCTTTCTATAATATAGATTTACAGATGGTTTAGTTATAGTATATTCAAATGGGAGGGTAGAATGGGTGCGATTAAGAATCACCTAAAAAAACGTTATCTTCTATATATCTCTACTACATATATTAATGAATATTTTCTATATTTGAATTTTCATATTCAAAAAAAAAAAAAAAAATTTCCCAAAAATATATAATTCAATTAATTTTTGGTTATTTCCATATGATATTATTTTCTTTTTTTTAATATTATCATTTATTATTAAATACTTATGTATATATACAGTAAAACCTGCAAAATTTATAACTTGACAACCTTCGAAAGTTGACCGATTTTACTACCTTTATAATCTGACGATCTGCTTAATATGAACGGCCCAATCTATATATAATTACATTAAACTTCCATAATCTGACCACTTGCGTAAGTTGCCCGATTTTGGTTAGTTACGTTGGTTGCTTCTAAGAGTTAGGCAACTTATTATAGAGTTACGTTTTCTATAGATATATTTGCAACCTTATAAACTATATATCTGGCAGAATTACTAGGATCTTACTTTATAAAATGCTAAATAACTAACGCTCTATAACTATATTATTTGGATTATATATACAAAAATGTATTTATAATCATTTATTTTTTGTAATATAAAAAAAGAATTGTTTTTTTTTTTATATACAATAATAAATTTATATCTATGCATATTTTTTTTTACTTTGAATAATAATAATAATAATAATAATATATAGAACAGTTTATGATTGCGTATATATAAAACAAAACAACGAATGATATTTTTATTTTATATAGTATATGTTAAATGTGTGATTAATTTCTTTGACATATTCAAGATAAAAAAAAATTTTTATAAAACTAAAATATAAACAGAGAAAAAATTTATTTCGTGTCTTAAAATATAAATAAAGTATAAAAATAAAATATATATAAAACAAAAAAGAAAAAATAAAAAAAGGAAAAACTAAAAAATAATCATGTATTATTGTTATTACCGGTCGCTAAATATATACTATATGTATATATATTTAATGTTGATTTCAAATTTTTTTATTATCGCTTTTGCTTTTTATATATATTATATTTTTTTAATTTTACACAATCAAATGTGTAAAAAAAAAAAAAATACTAAGAATAATTATTGTATTTTTGTAATATAAATTTAAATAAATGTTTTATTTTTTTTTTTTTGAAAGAATAACAAAAAATTAACACAAAAATAATCGCATTGTGTGTGTGTACCAGTAAGACGAGTATAGTATTTTTTTTCTTTTCTTATACAACAAAAAAAAACCATTGTAAATATATTTTTTTTTTTTGCATTTAAATATCACGCGCGATTTCACATCATAAAAAATTATCATCATCAACATCTTATAATATTTTATTTAATTTAAGGAGTTTCCGAGTGTTATTTTAGACGATATGCATTTAATTGTTATGATATCTAATCTTAAAAATTTTGAAGGCATATATGAAAATGTTTAAAGGAAACTCGAAAATAATTGTGTAGTAATAGTAAATCCTGTAAAGAACTAAAGATATGCATAAGAAATAAATTAAGAATTGTAAATAATTCACCAAAACCAATAAATGGTCCGGTCAGTAACAATTTCTATTGTCTTTTCTAACGAAATTTTCCGGAAAATCACATTTTCCAAGCAAACTATTAAATTATATTTGTATTACTTCAATTTTGTGTTCATTTCCATCCTTATTTGTAAAAGAAACTTTGAAAATGTAACTTTGAAATGAAATTTTGATGATGTAAAGCAAGTGAAAATTGAAAGAAAATTAAATGGTTGTATTTCGATACATTTTTAATTTGAAAAATTAGATTTTCCGGGAAAATTTTGTTCTATTCCGATTTTGTTTGGAAAAGATTTTTGTTATTGTTAAATACATTTATAGCTTTAAAACATATTGGGATTTAAATAATACTAAAAGATCATCCTTTTAAATCTTCTAAAAAGATTTGTATACTTATATATTTTCTATGGAAAATTATGAATTATTTAAGGAAAATTATATATGAAAAATATAAAAATTGCCTTTAAGGTAAAGTTTATCCAATAATCATATATTTATTCAATTATTCCATAATAATTTAAATGATTTTGTGAATACAAAAACAGTATTTAAATATGAAATCTTTTAAAATCACTGAAGATTAATAAAATTTGTTATATTTAGAAATGTAAAAATTATTAATTGAAAGTCAGTAAAAAAAAAAAAAACAAAAACAAATCGATAGTTAAACCAAAAAATATAATAATGAAAGAGGTTAAATCATTTAACAAAAAAAAAAAAGTAGGTTTTTCAATAACAAAAATTAAGAATATATTAATGATATTAATTTTATACCTATATCTATTATATAAAAATAAATAAATAAATACGACAGTGCGATGGTATGGTATGGATTAACACCAAAATAATGATAATTGATTTTTTAACAGTTTATAACACCATTTATAATATGAATAAAACATATCCATATATTTATATAGTAATTGGTATATTAATAACAGACATAAGAGCTTTTATACTTAACTTAATGATAAGTATATTTTCAATAAAATAAAAAAAATAAATTATTAAAAAATACGGTAGTCATTTGTTTTTTTTTTGTTTTTACAATTAGTTATAGTTTTATTTGATGGTAATTTTTGACAAATTTTCTGTGAATTCGTAAAAAAAAAAAAAGTAAATTATTTTATTTTTACTTTAATATATTATTGACCTTTAATACAAAGAGTTTTCGTTGATATTTTACCTATATTTTAATTATATTTTCGAAGTCGAAAAAATACAAATAAATAAAAAACAAAAATTGATCATTAACCATAAATATATTTTACTATAAATGGTTTTTATTTACACAAAATAAATCTTTCTGGTAACGAGGTTATTATTATAACTGAAAATATTCGATTTTTAAATGTACAAATAAATAAATAAATTAAAAAAAAATATATATATATTGGTTTTTGGATCGGACGGATAAATATTGTGTGAGTGAGTGTATGCTTGTTTTATTTATTATTTATTTATCATATATAATATTTTTTTAAAGGTTTTTTTCTCTTTTTTTTTTTAAACTATTATTTATTTATTTAAACAAAAATATGATTCTAATGCGATTTGGCCATCAATGTCAATTTGAAATTAATTAATGAAAATTAACTAAATATATATGACGATTCAGATTTTTAATATATATATATATAACGCGATAATTTTTTTTTTCTATATATAAATAAAAAAATGAAAAAAAATAAATATATTTTACCTGTTGTTGATGTTGATGATGCTGTAATTGTTGAAGATGATTTGGAAGTTGTTGTTGTTGTAATGGATGTTGTTGTTGATATTGTTGACCACCAATATATGTATATTCTAATGGGCTTGTCATAGCTATTACGGAATTTAATATTTCCGGTGTTTTTGGTGTATTTGAACATAGGCCAGAATCGATAACGGACAGTAATGATGGTGGTGGCGGACCACCACCACCACCTAAACTTACATTTAAATTGTACATTTTTTTTAAAATCTTCGTTTTGAAGCCTTTTATAATAAAAATTTAATGATGAAAAATTAATGATCACAGAGTTGATGTGTTGATTGTTGTATATTATTTTTGTTTTCTTCGTATTTATTTTTTTTTTTATAAAGAAATTTTAGAAAGGTTGTTTTTAATTGGGTTTTTGTTTTAAAATTATTTATATTTATATTTATATTTTATGTTTATTATATTAATATTAATTTAATCACAAATGAATAGAAAAATACACACGTTTAAGGTCAATCTATTAAATATATAGAAAATTTAATTTTTTTTTGACCAAATTGACCACGGTTTAAATATGTTTTTTTTTTTTTGGTTTATTCTCTGATTTATTTTATAAATAAAATAAAATTAATAAATTTTTACTTTATAACTTATATATTTATTATGAATTTTTTTAATATTTATTATATATTATTTTAAAAGAGGTAACGACGCGCTAAAATTTAAATGAAAATTATAATCAGCAATTATTAAAAAAATATTTTATATAAAATATATAATTATAAGAATTATATGAGGGAAAAATATATATTAAAAATTTTATTATATTATATATAAATAATATCCTTGGACAAGTAATTTTTTTTTTTTTTTTTTTACAAAATAAAATACTATATAATTTTAAAAATTTTATATCACCGATACGAATCCTATCTATATATTAATTTTAGAATTAAATGAATTTTTTTTCTTTTTGAAGAAACAAGCAAAATACTTAAAGAGAATTAAAAAAAAAAAAAATTATAACAAATTATAAAAATTAATCACTTCACAGGTAAAAGAAAAAAAAATTGTATTTTATTTTTTATTTTTTTTTTTTTCAATTTTATCACGTTTTATATTATTTTGTATTTTAAAAAGTGCGCGCTCTGGTTATTGGTTCTGTTTTTTTGTTTTTCGTCGTCGTCGTTGTTGTTGATATTTTGTGTTAATTATCGTTTTACTTTTCTTTCTGCGTTGATGATATTTTTTTTTTGTTTTGTTACACCACAAATCGTGTCGTAATTTTATTAATTTTTATTTTAATGCAATTTTATTATGAGATCTGAAAGGAGAAACAAAAAAAAAAAATAAATAATTAATTATATATATTTAAAATTAACTATATTTAATTTAAAAATATTCAGGTATTTTTTTTTTATTGAAAAAAGGATCTTTTAATCCTCACTTTTATGAATATGAAAAACATATTTATTTCTTTAAGTCAAATTTTTTAATAAAATCCTGTAATATATATTTCTTACAATATTCACATCCCTCCCAGATGAAAAAAAAAATGAATGAAAAAATTAAATATTAAAACAGTTTAGTTCAGCGCAATTATGAACTTAAAAGTAACTGGAAAAATATTTGATATTTCAATATATTAATATGCAAAAAATTGTATAACTTGTCAAAAGTTATATAACATTTGATTTTTAAGAAAAAATAAAAATATTATTAATGTCATGTGAATGCGATTTGATTTGATATACATATTTTATTAATATATATATAATCAAGATATAGGCGGTTGTAATTTCTTGCATATTATAAAAGGGAGTGGAATTAACCGGAACAATTTTTTTTTCTTTTAAATTATATGAGAAAATTGTGAATAACTAAATAAATAAATAAATATTATATAATTTAAATAAATAATAATAATAATAAGTTTATTTATATATTAATGTTATAATGCTTTGAACACGACGAAGATAAAATTTGATTCATTTTTGAATACATATATGGTGGCTTTTTTTTTTCTCTAAATTTTTTCTTTGCATAAATTATACATTTATTATTTTCAATTTTTCATATAGTACAGATGAGCAAAAAAAAAAAAATAAATAAAAATACTATAACACTCTATCATTTTGACTTATTTTATTAAGACATTTATCATATTAAAAAAAAAAGAAAAAGTTATTAAATTTATTTATATATTTTTTAAATGTCAAGGCATTTATAATAAAATTTTGGATCATCTTCATTCTTTATAATATATCTATATCACACACAGCACAGCACACATATATAAAATAATTTTTCTAAAAAATAAAAATGCCTCAGTGCCCCATATATTGCGAGCTGCTTATTTTTTCTATCCATTTTTTTACATCTTAATTAATACGATATTTTTGATCACAAATCCATTATATTAAATTATATTATATGTGACATAATTATTAAAAATTTAATTCATATACACACCCAAACTATATATATATACAACTGATAAAAAAATAAAATAATTCAATTACCTCTCTCGCATATTATTGTAACTAAATAAATATAAAATAAAAGTTCCCATAATGTAATAATCTTTTTTTTTTTTTTTTTAATAAATTATCTCTATAATAACGTGCGAGGTTAATTATATTTTATTTATATATATATATATATATATATATTAAAATCATTATAATTAGATAAAGAAAAAAATGATGGATTTATATTTATTTAAAAATCCTATATATATATATAGTTGCCGCCAACTGAAGCGAGATAATAATCGCACATATTGTATATAATAAATAATATTTTAACTAAATTAAATATATTTCAAAAAAAAAAAAAATAAATAAAAAATACTAATTAATTAATTAAATTGTCAACCTTATTATAAATGTGAATGGTTGAAATAAAAAATATATTTAGATATAATTAAATTCAAATAAATTAAATCGCAGTGTTATAAAAAAAATATACAAAAATTCCCTTGAGCGTAATTCGCATCTTTATAGTATTGTAGTTATTGCAGATAAATGGATATGAAATATATAAATGAATTTGAAATATATAGAACAAATATGTTTTTTCTAAACATTTCCTAAGAGACACCGGGACATATAAAAATGTGGGATTGTTCTGTTCTGTTTTTTTTTATTAATGTTATTATTATCTATTTTTTATATATAGATAATTTAATTAAACTCTATGATTTATTATATTTTTCCATATATGATTGGTTTTTAAACAAACAAAAAACAGGAACAGGAAAATCATTTAAATTTAAAATGGAGTTTGAATTGAAATGTTATAGTTTTGAAATTCCAACATTGTCATTATCCATTCAAACTTAATTTAATGATATAGTTTAATGAAACCTTTTCTCTTAAAAGATTCCCTGCGTTAGATTTCCACTTTTCTATACTCTTATTTATGAAATCTCTATATAAATAATTTTAAGTGTAATTGAAATTCATAAATTAATCGCATTATTCAAACATTCCGTTCCAAAAATAGTATTAATTAACAATTTCATTATTTCAAAACTAATATACATTTTTCATATATTCTTTTTATTTTAATTTTTTTTTTTTTGAACAAATTAATTAATGAATGAAATATCTTTTATATTTAAATGAATTATTTGTTTGTAATTTTTTTTTTTTTTTTGACTCATATATAAACAAAATTTATTATGCTTTTTTTTATATTTTTTAATATATAATGGATATGCGATATATATATAGTTTTATTTTATATACATAGTATAATTATATAGGAATTCATGTAATTTTACAATATTCGTTTTTAAACAAAGTATTTTATTATTTATGAATATATATATACAACTTTGTATATTGAATTTGTTTGTATATGATGTTAAATATCATTTGTATATGATGTTAAATAAGTTGAAACATATCAATTCTATATATTTATACATGAATGTATTGTTTATAAATGTATTTTTGTTTTTTTTTTTTTGGTATAATAAATAACAAATAATATTATTATATTAACAATATTATTATTATTATTATTATTATTATTATTGTATATTTTTAATTATGGATCATACCATATTTTATTTTTTTGTTTCATATTAATGTCTGCGTTAACAAATAAATAAACATAATTTATATATGTTGTTATGTTTGTTTTTTAATGTATATTTTAATTTTTTTTAACATAAAGAAATTTTCAGTGGCGAAAAAAAAACTAAATTCTAATAAATCTAATATGAATTAGCTAATAAAATAAAAAAATCTCCAAAACAATTGACATAATTCCGGATGCTGTTTTACTTATATATATAAAAAAAATGCTATACAAAATCCATTATTATTATTATTTGAATGACGTATAGAAAAGAAATTTTTTAAAACGAATTGAATTTTCGCATTGATATAATTAAAATGGAAAATCGTTAAGGAATTTGTATACAGAATTAACATCATTTTAAGTTTTTTCTATATGATCAATTCCATATTCATGTAAAAGAAAATCTAAATATTTAACAATTTCATTGAACCTCAAAGAACCTCTAAAAAATAGAACATTTCGGAAACTTTAAATTTTTATCTTAATGGAAAATTATTAAGTTATTAAGTTTTTGGCAAAAAAAAAAAACAAATCTTTTGTAGCAATTATGAACATTTTTGAAACTCTATATATTTATTCACATAAAAACCCGCTACTGTACTGTGCAGACTTTTATTTAAAAAAAAAATTCTTATTCTTATTGTAATAAGTCGTACACATCGTTCCAAATAATTCTATAAAGAAAATACAAGTTGTATTGTAATAAATATATAAATAAATGTATATAAATAATGTATAATAAATTACAAATATTACAATATTACAATTTTGTTTATTTAAAAACATATGATATTTAATATTTTGTAAATAATAAATAAAAAAAAAAACCCAAACATTACAAGTTATTCATATAAATTGAATTTATTATTATATAGTTTTGACATGGTAAGTTTTAATCATTATTTAGATGAAAATAAAAGAAACTGAAAAATGAATTAAATGAATATTTCTCTTAAGTTTTCTTTATATATACATTAAGTTTATGGATTTAACTTTGTATATAATAAAATCTATATTTATCCATATTTTCATTATATATACAATTTTACTTCCGTATTTTTAATGTATTTAAAGAAAGAATTTATTTTTTATATACCTTTACCAAATAATAATGTCAGATAAAAATTCATTACATAGCAAAGTATAACTATAATATAATATAGCAATAGAAAATATGTCTTAATTTATTTTTTTCAACTATTCAAATTTCATAATTTTTTTTTTTGTAGTATTTATGATGAAAACAAAAAACATACTATAAAATATTTATTATTAATTTTTTTAGCCGAATTTTATTTCAATTGACGGACGATGTGTGAGTTATTTCTTTAAGATTATGTTCGCGTATACGTATTTGAATAGAAAAGTTTCTGTGAATCTCATTTCGGTATGAAGGAGTTTTATCTATATACTTATAGAATCTAGATTAATCTTGAGGGAGGGATTTTTGATAATTTATTGTTCTTTTTTTCATAATATTGACATCCTTAATGTTGATATGAACTGCGATATCTGCTATAAGAATATTTTATTTTCATCTTGTTTATTAAATCTCAAGAAAATTATATGAACAAATCCTTTTACAAGGATTATATTTATATGAGTATAGAAAATATTGACATTAATGCGAAAAATAATCTTGATTCAGAAAAGACTTTTCAATCAATTTTTGTAAGAGTGAAATATAGTGTAATAAATATAATAAAAATTATAAATGTTTTAATTAAAATTATATGTATATATATAATAAAATAATAATTAAAGAGTCAACATTTAATTTATAGCTGTTTTATGATGTATATGATGTATATATTTTCGTGCAATAATTTTTTATGTATTTATTTTCCTTTCATAACACAAAAAAAAAAAAAAATATAAAACTGGAGCCAATATCTTTTCTATATATATTTTTTTTTTATTTTTATATTATTTTATATATACAAATAATCGCGTATATAATAATATTAAAAATACCATACACGTACAATGAGGGTAATGAAATTTTGTACGAAACATGCATAATTTTTATTTTTTTTTAAACATATACTATTCTATATATAATATGTTTTTTTTTATATTATACATATATATAGTTTTGTTTTTAATCCGCATTCATTTTAATTTTCGTTTCATTTTTTTTCTATATATTTTCACTTTATATATACTATTTTTTTTTGGGCTTTTTAAATGATTAATTTTATGATACTTATTTTTTTTATATGTTATATGATGATAATAAAAACTATATATTATTTAAATATTTAGTATATTTATTTTATATATTGTTATTTTTGTTTCGCGTATATACGCATATGGGGTTGAAATAATTATGATATATAGCGGCATAAATATATAATACTCCCTTACACGCAAATGTTAATTATTTATAGTTATTTTATTTATATAAATAAAGGTTGATAAAATTCTAAAAATAAAATTATAATTTTATATATACAAAATTTAAGGATTATTCAATTTTTTTTTATCAATTCTGTTTTATATTAAAACGCGAATTCGTGTCTTTAAAATGCCTATACGGTTATGGAAAAACACCTGCTTGAATTTTCAATTCAATTATGATTATTAATTGATCAAAAAATTATTTTATTTTATTTTTTTTTTTTCAAAAAATCCTATTGAAGATTCTTTGTTATGGTTTAACCATCAAAATTAGTCAGAATTTAATTTAAAGAATTTTTCCTTTAAAAAATATATTAAAAAATAAATGATTTTGTTGACTTTGAATCAACATATAAACTTATATAGTTTATGCGTTTAACATTTTAAGTTAAGAAGAATCTCTTATAATGACACAAAATAAAAAAAAAAAAACATTATAGTAATACATCAATATATTAAATGGGCGATTATTGTCATATATATATAAAGCGAGTATAGAAATAAAAATTTAATTAAATAAAAAAAAAAAAATAACTCATTAGAGACATTAATTTTTTTTTTTTTTATTATAACTTATATTAATGGATATATTATTTTTATATTATATAAATTCTATATATCTTTTTGATAATATTATATATAAAAAAATAAATAAACATGTTTCAAGGTTTAAATGCGGGTATAAAAGAAAAATTATTATATTGGGTGAGTGTGTGTGTGTATATTAAATTTTTTTTTTCTTCTTCTTTTTATATAATAATTATTTATTTTTTTTTTTAATTTTATTTGTTGAATGTCATGAATTAATATCATATAGAAATATATATTTAAATACTAATTAATACTTTTGTAGAACCGTATGAAGTAATGTGACTTTATAGGTTTAACTTTTGTAAATGGAAAATAAGCAAAATCCTTATACCAAAAAAAAAAATGTCCAGTTTATTTTTTACCGTCATTGCGATCTTAACCGGATCATAATCCAAAATGTCTTTCTAAAAATTGATGAAAGATATTCAAGTTTTAAGATGGGAAAAATAATTGGTTAAATTGTCGAATGTAATTGTTTCCCAAAAAAGTGTTTCAATCTCAATGAAATTCTTTGTAGTATATAGCTCAATATCGCATATGTTAGAAATCATATCCACGCATTTTGTATGTTATCTAGAACAGTCGTACGGTGCACATCTTACAGAATGTGTTCGTTTTTATTGAAAATTAATTAACTATATATTATCATTTATATTATATAATAAATAAAAGTATATTAACAATTTATTACTAATATATTGTATGTATATAAGATGTATATATATTATGACATATATATGAAATAAATAGTTGTATAATAAAATAAAAATTGTGCCATTAAATACCATAAAATATGTATATATATATAAAAAAAAAAAAAAGGATTTTTTCTTCCTTCAGCTTTATTTCTTTATATATTATAAAAATCACATAAAAAAAACGATATATTCTATTTATTGAATTTATTTATCACATATAAATATACATTTTTTTTATCTATATTTAAATTTGTTATCTTTTCATATATATATATATATATATTAACCTATATATTTATTTAGTTTTTTAGTTTGATAAATTATACACAGATTATTCCGTTTTTCTAAATATTTATTGATTGATTATTTATATTTAATTAATTCTTAAATGCTCATATACAGAAAAAAAAATAAATAAATAAATAAAAACATTCCAGTAAAAATGTAATAATAAAATATATAGATAATAAAAATTGTTTTCTTATAAGAATTTTATTATTGTGCGTTAATGATTTGAATTTTATTATAAATAAAATTTAGATTATAAAAGATTGAGAAAGGAAACATTTTTGTCCTTTTTTTTTAATTCCAATTCGTAATTTATATAAATATTTTAATTAATTGTTGTAGAATTTTTCTACAGATAAATCCATTAAAATATTTTAATTAAAAAATCAATGGAAAACTTTTATTCGTTTATTTTACAAAAATAAGAACAGAAACAAAATTTTGTTTTTCCAAGGACATTTTTAAATTTCAATATGTAAATGCGTTTCTAATTCATAAATATTTTTTCATCAAATAATTTTTTCTATTGATCTTTTATTTATTTATAAGATAAAATACATTTTCAATTTTTCCTATTTATTCATCATTCATATAATTGTTGCGGCGGATAAACTTAAATAATAATATTAATTTTCATTAATATTTCTTATATATATATCTTATATATATTTAAATAATTTGTGTTGAATTACAAACAAATAATTTTTTTTTTTGGTTATCTTTTGTGTGTTATTAATATACTTTTGCCTTTAAAAAAAAAGTAAAAAGATTACAATATATTTATTATAAAAAAAAAATATGGACGGAAATCATAAGTTATCTTATTTTTTTTGTGTATTCACACAAACAACCAAAATATACAAAAAAAAAAGAATTAAATTCTATAAATACACTAAAAAGAAATTAGCAAATAAATAAAATATATATATATAAATTGAATAAAAACACAACTCGCACATACAAAATGAATTAACAATTAGTAAAATAATAAAAAAAAAAATAAATAAATAAATAAATAGCAAAGAGCAACAATTCGCAAATGTTGATATATCTTTTATGTTTTGGATTTTTTTTTTTTCTCGTTTTTATTTTATTTTATTTTTGCACATTTATTTTTTTTTTATATTGTATTCAATTAAGATAAAATATATATATTTATATATATAAGTAAAATAAAAAAATAATATATGTAAATATAAAATTAAAAAGAAAAATATATATCATTTATGATACCGGGTAAATCGCATAGATCTCAATGAAAATTTAGTTATTGAACGCAGGTTAATTGGTTTAATTTTCCGGTAGTTGTTTTTTTTTTAAACATTTTAATAAAATACTGAAAAATTTATAAAATAATTAGCAAACCCATTGTGGAAATGACTATAAAAACTGTTAATATTCTTAAAACCATAATCGTTTTTTCGTAATTTTCTTATAGCGTTTTTTATTTTTTTTTGCAAATTTAACAATGAAATGTAAAAGAGTTAACAAAAAGTTTTGTCCACGATTCATCCTGTATATTTGCATATATTTTAAGAATAAACATAAAGGTAAAAATAAAAAAAAGAATTAACAAATAAAAAAAAATTATAAACCAAAATTAAATATACGAAGAACAAAACCAAAAAAACGCCACACAACTTAAATGTTTAAGAAATAATAAAAAAAAAAACAATAAGTCATAAAAATAATTTATATTTTATAATATTTTTTTTTATATTTTTTAACGGTCCAAGCACATCGTCTTTTCCTTTTGAGTGTATCTAAATATATATATATCTATGCGTGTTGTTGTTGTTTTTTTTTTGTTTTTAAATAAAACATATATTTTTATTTTTTTCGTTGTTGTTATGGGCCAAACAAGAAGAAGGAAAACATGAAGAGCCATCCGCAAATATTAATATACAATATACAAAAAAAAAAAAAAATACAACGTGCATAAAGTACACAAACAAAATTATTTCATATATGCTTTTAGCTTAGCTTAGCTTATGCATGAACAAAATACAAAAGTTTTTATTTTTTAAAGTATTTAAAAAATATTTAATTATATTTTTTAATTTTAATTGTTGTGGTTGTTGTTGTTGTACAATTTTGTGTTGATTTAACATACCAAAAGAAAAGAAAAAAAAAACAACATAACAACCATAAACGATAAGGAACGTGTTTTTAATATTAAACACGTATAGAATATTTTAAAACAAAAATTTTTTTAAACGAAAAATAAACGCATTCCGAAATGAAAGAGTTATTTATACAATTATATTTATTTTTTTTTATATCGGATATATTTTTAATTATTATGTTTAATCTTTTCAAGTTTAATATCAAGATCGTTAATCTTTTATAAAAATCGCAAACGATCCAATTATTTGAAATAAAAATAGAAATCAGAGGATTTTTTAATAACCTTTTTTTTGCAAAAAATAAGATTTTTTTATTATTTTATTCTTTAAATTTGGACATTTTTTTTTCATTTGAATATTAATTTTTGGTTCTATTCCGTATTGTTCTTACTTAAGGAAAATAATTTTGATAAGAATAATTTGGATAATTAAATCCCAATAAAAAAACGCTAAAAACAAAAAATTATTCTTTCAATTTGCATTTATGCGCTTTACGTGCGGTTCAGCATTCAGCATAATCCGGATATGTCTTTTAAGATTCGTTAAACAAATGTTTTTCTTTTACTTTTGTCGCAACTTCACTTAAACTTTTATGTCCTTTTTTTTTTTTACCAATTTTACCAATAAATTAAGAATTTTCAAGTCGTTTTTCTTCTTAAGAACATTTCTATATTATAAAATCTGTTTTATTAAAAAATCTTATTATACTAATATAATGAATTTATGAAACTTTTCCAAATGGAATGGTTTTGGTATAAATATAAAATAAAATAAATAAAAAAAATAACATGCTTTTAATACATTCATGAATTGTATTTATTTTTTTTTCATTTGACCTATGAAATGTTTCATTTTCGCCTGTTGATTTTCGTGTATTGATAATTTGTTTTTTTTTTTTTTTGCTTTTGTATATTTTTATTTAAATGGAAAATGTTAATTTTTTTTTGTTGTGTATATATAAATTGCATTATTTTGAATCGTGTTAAAAAATTATCGTATAAATTTTACCCGTATATATATATATAAAATGTTTATGGCCCCCGCAAATTACACTAAAATATATAGGTATATTTTTTAATGCATATAAGTTTTCACAAATTTGTTTTGTATATAGCGAGATCCATATATAATAAATATATATATATATATATATATAGAGAATGGAAAGCTACCGCACACACACACACACACACACACATATCCAACAAAGTCAAAAATAAATTAAAAAAATATATATATATATAATATATATTATATATGCAAAAAAGATTAAATTTTGAATAATGTTTTTTATTTGTTATTCAAACAATAAAATTAATACAAAAAAAAAAATAACACAACTTTAATTTTTTTTTATTATTATTTTATTATATAGCGAATGTTATTTTATTTTTTTTTTTATTATATTATAATGCGAATTGCATATGTGTTAAAAATTAAAAAATATATATATATATATATATTGAAAGATTCATATCAAATATTTACAACAACAAATTAGTTTTTTATTATTTTTTTTTATATTATTTATAATATATTATAAAAAATATATACATTTTTTATAATGTTATATAAAATAAAAAATAAAATAAAATAAAAAATAATATAAATGTAAAAGAAGAAAAAAAGAAAAACGGAAACTGCTAATTTAAAATTTAAATAAAAAAACTTTTTTTCTTTTCTTTTTGGTGGTGTGTGTTAGTAGTTTTTTTTATAAATAAATTATTTATTTTTATAAATAAATAAAATAAATAATATAAATAAATAAAATAAATAAATAATATAAATAAAATAATATAAATAAATAAAATAAATAAATACAATAAATAAAAAGAATTATAATATAAAAAAAAAAATTTGCATAAATAAAATATTAATTTTTTTTTTTATTTATTATTAATTCTATTATATTGCTTTTGGATGTTGTTGTTGTTGTTGTTGTTGTGTTGGTGTTTTATTTTGTCATTATAATAATTTTTTTAATATATAAAAATTCAAAATCGATTATAGATATAGCTTTTAAAGTTTGAAATATCTTCGCAATATTCATATATTATATATATATGAGTAGTATTCAATTTTTTTTATTTTCCTTTTGTCAAACTATAATCAAGAATCTGCTAATATACATTCATAGATATTTATAAATAATAAAAAATAATAATAAAATACGACATAATAATAAATATTATTAATGATAATGGTTTTTTGATATTTTTTTTTTTCATTGTGTTATTTTTTTTTTGTATTTATCTATATTTTATAGAAATATATATTTTTTTCTATTTTAAACTTTAGTTAAATGAATATTAATTTTTTTGTTGTTGTTGTTGTTAATAATATATATTAGTTTCACAATTTTGATTATTTATTTATTTAGTTTTTTAATTTCGTTTCATTCACGCAACCCACACACAAAAAATATATTTCTACTATTTATTATTGATATATATATAGTAGTAGAAGACCTATAAAATATCTTTTTTGCGTATATATTTTTTTTGTTATACTCATCGTATTTGAATTTAAATATATTAAAATATATTTGTGTAATTTTACAATAAAAAAAAAAAAGATAAATAAATTAAAAATATTTTAAAGAAAAAAGAAATGAAATTAAAAAAAAATTGATCTATAACAACCCGAGATTTCTTCTGAATAATTTAATATCTAATTTAATTTTAAAATTATTTTATTATGAATGAAAATTTATATATTAATAATAAATTTGCATAAGAATTAAATGAATGAACTGAAATTTAGTGTATATTTAAAAAATGTATAGATGGAAAAATTAAAAAAAAAAAATTATTATCTTATTATGTAAAAATGTTTTAACAGAACGCACAGGTGATATTATTTTTATTTTTTTTTATTGTGCAATTTAATTAAGAAAAAAAGCTATTTATTAAATGAATATTTTTTTTTTCTCTTTATATTTATGAGATTTTATGGAGGTATGAGTAATGAAATGGTATTTATTTTTGTAATTAAACTGTTAATGACCGATTATTATAAACTAAGCATAACATATATCGATATGAAGAATAATGATTTAAATTTTAATATATGCATAAGATTAATATATTCGATAACAAAATTATAATATAAATTAAAATGGAAATTGATGCAAATTTTCATAAATATTTATTGATTTAATAAAAAATTATAATCCTTTTATATTTTGGTTATATTTAATGTAAATGGGGATAATATAAATGAGTTTGGAATTGACAAGAGAAGTGATGACAAATTTCATTTCTTTTGATCAAAATTAGAATCGCATGTCCTTCTGTATTGTAAAGGGTGATTTTTTAACAGCTATAGGCGGCCAATTGACCGGTCCCGAACGTGAAATAAAATGTTCACCGAACTCGCCTCTCAATAAGTCCATTGTTGCGCGTGCTGTGTGGCATGTGGCACCGTCTTGTTGAAACCACATGTCATGCAAGTCAAGCTCTTGCATTTTGGGCAAAAAAAAGTTGGATATCATCTCACGGTAGCCCTCACCATTCACAGTTACCATCATCTTTGAAGAAGTACGGTCCAATGATGCCACCAGCCCATAAACCGCACCAAACTATGAATTTTTCTGGATGCATTGTTAGATCTTGCAATGCTTCTGGCTGATATTCACTCCAAAATCGACAATTCTGCTTATTTACGTACCCACTGAGCCAAAAATGAGCTTCGTCGCTGAACACAATTTCGTCGCGATGAACTTTCTTAACAGAGCATGCATTTTGATAATAAAATTCAATAATTTGCAAGTGTTGTTCGTTTGTAAGACTTGTAAGACGATTCATGGTTAAATTATAGACCAAACTGAAGATGTTTGACAGTGAAACAAAACACGAAACGTGCGTCAGCTGTTTAAACCAGTGTTGCCAAAAAGATAATAGCTAAAAAATCACCCTTTAGTTGAACCAAATTCATGCACTTTCAATCTTTGCAATGAAATCCAAACTTTTGCAATCATTCGCGGGCGGAAAATGATTGAAGATCAAGGGAATGAAACGTATTTTAAAAATATAACTTTGTTGTTATTGAAATAAATATTAAATAGTAAATCTTTAATTCTATTCTATTGCAAAATGAAAAGACAAATTCTTTTATTAATGTAATTGAAAACATACAAAAAGACATTCTAAGAATTATATAATTTTTGTGAATATACTTTTCATTAATTTGAAATTCACAAAAATTATATTATATTACCTTTAATATATATTATATTTGTGTTTATTTTATATTCATATAATAATTTTATGAGAATTTTATTCAATGTCATATTTTGTTTTTCAATTGTTATAATTATATTTTATTACATAAATAGTATATGCGATACCGGAATAAATTATACTTGAAATTTTATTATTATTATTATATACAATTAAATGTGTGTATATAACTATATTGTTGTTCTGACACCCCCCCATTTAAATTTATCATATGTTATATAAATGCAACAATATAATTTATTATATAATAATTTTGTCTTATCGTCAACAAACTATCTTTTGTATATCTTTTATATACGTTTTTAAATATATTAATATAACATTTGGATAAATTTTAATTATAACCGAAAATTTTGTTGTGTTTATTTTATATAATAATAAAAAATATATATATATATATGATTATAATAAAAACTATTATTATTTTATATTGCACATATAAAAACCATACCTTTCCCGAAAAATATTTCTACATGTATTATTGTATAATTTTATAGAACTGCTTAGAAAACTAACAATTCAGAATTCAACATATATATGGATATGGATATTATATAAAAAAAAATGTATACATTATATTTTTTTGATATATATAAAAATTTGGGTTAATTATCATTTCAAACAATAAAACAAATAATTCTATATAATAATCGCAATAAAAAATAAAATAATAAATACATAGAATTCAAAATTAAAAAAAAAACAAAAAAAAAATAGAAATACTAAAATAAATAATATATGGAAAAAAACAAATTATTTCGGAACGTATGGTTTTTATTTATTTATTATTTCGTTTTTTTTTTTTTTTGATCTATTATATATAAATTTTGTGAGTATAAACTCAACAAATAATATTCAATTATATTCAATATATTTATTTATTTAATTGTATATAGATCTATATACTATATAGTAATATAAAATATATAATACATTAGAGACTTGCTAATGGTATGTGAAATAAAATTAGCAAAAAATATAATTAAATTCAGTCAAGGGCATGGCAGCACAATCCACAATAAAAAATATATTATATATATTTTTGCTGTATAAATACCAAAAAAAAATAAATACATTATATTTATAAAATAATCGCATATCTTTCTATCATTTATTTATTTATCTTGTTTTTCTATTTTTCTATATTTTCCTGAAAATATATGTGTATTTGTTTAGCTCAAAGAATACTTAAAATCCGTAAATAAATTGAAAAGTATTGTTAATCAATGAATCAAATTTTGTTGGTGAAGAAATTTTTAAATAGAGAGAAATTTTAGAAAAATTTGTTTTGTTCTGTATAAAATATTTTTCCATTGGAGTTTATATCCTAAAATCATGCCGTTGATTGTAAAATTGAAATTTAATCAAACCAAAACCATGAAAACTATACTAAAAATCGTTAAATTCTTCAAAAATTCTCAATTCTTACCAAGTCGAAGACGAAGGAAAATGCTCATCATCTTCAATTCATTATATAAATACCATTTTCTAAACGATTTTCACACGGTAGCTGGTAGGTTTTTTTTTTTTTTGAGTGAATTTATAGTTTTGCAACAAAGTGTACGTATTAATAATATACTGCGTTCAATTCACGGTTTATAAATTAACTGAATATTAATAATAACCATAAAAAATCTTTTAGTATGAATGCAGAATGAATAGAAATTTGTATAAATGAACTTTATTTATAATAATTTTAAGAAGATTTTTTTTTAATTTACCAAACGAATATAATTTATTTATTTTGAGAAAGTACATTGACCATATATCTATTAGTTATTAATAAAACTAATAATGAAATATAATAACCATAACAATCTAATTCTTTAATAAACAAGAAAAAAAAAATTATTAGTACTGTAAATACAATAAATATTTATATAGAAATAATTTTATAGAAAAAACAAAATTCTCCAATTAAACTTTATGAATATGTTTTAAATGTACCATATACCATATATATATATTAAATCTATTGCCATATATACGTACAAATGCCGTTGGTGAATGTCACCATGTCGTATGCATATTTATGAATGTAACATAAAAAAAATAACAAAATTTAATTTAAGACAAGTTACTTTAAATGGTCAAAAAATAAAACCAAATACATTATATAAGAATACAGAAAATAATGAATGAATGAATTAAAAAAAAATTGATTCACTTATAATCAATAAACATTTAACCAAAGCAAAATAAAAAAAAACAAGTACTTTATTATAAAATAAAAAAAAATTAAATGTAATTTTCTTTTTTTCCATATATAATAATAAAAAAATCATCGTCGTCGTCGTTGTGATGTTGCGTATTGAAAGTATTAGTTGTATTAATAAAATTAATTATAACTACCATATGATGATGAATATATTATAATTTGTATTTAATTTTTTTTTTCTTTTTATTATTAATATACAAATTCAATAAAAATTAATAATGTATAATAATAACTACAAAAAAACTTAAATTTAAAAATAAAAATAAAAAAAAAATATGTGTTATTTTTGCAATAATAATAATTATAATAATACTAATATGAATAATAAAATTTATGTGATTAATAAAAATTTTCATTCATAAAATTTATTCTTTTTTATTATATTTTATTTTATTTATATATAATTCTTTTTTTTTTACTTTAACTTTTATTTAAGCGTGTGTTTTGTGTGTATTCATTTATTTATTTATTTTTATGATTATTTTTAATTGACCTAACTAACCATGACCCTAATCTTTTCTAAATATATATTTTCAACGCATATAATAATATATTTCTATAAAGAAAACAAAAAAAAAACCAAACAACAGAAAATAAAAAATGTGCAAACACACACGATCAAATATTTATTATAAACAAATAAAGGATAAACTTAATATAAAAGAGTTAAAAATATATATATATATATATATATTGCAGATGATAAATTAAGGTTTATTGATATTTTACATTTAATTAAAATTAAAAAAAAAAAAAAAAAAATGGTAAACATATGATAGAGATTGTGTTCCTTTTGTTTTATTTAATATATTTTGTATTTTTCTTGTACGGGGGGTTTTTTTAATTTAAAATTTAAAAATAAATACCTTGAAAATAAACAGTTAATTTTATTTAAAAATTTTGCTATAATATTCCCTTACCTGAAATGAAACAAAAAGAAAAATAATAAAATTATTATATTGTTATAATAAAAAGACTAAAAATTGTTAAAATAAATTATCTTATATTTATATAAAATCCTTAAATTATTTAACTAAAAAATATTATAGCTATTGGGTTTTTTGAAAGATAAAAATTCTATAAAATATAGAACAAAATTTATTAGAAAATTACTCCATTTTGGTAAAAAATAAATTTATCTTTAAATTATCGAAATTATCTTAATTATATATAGATATATGAACAAATGACAAACGTATACGCTGCTGCAAATCATAACACGATCAGCTAATATACGACAAAACGCATAAATAATCTAAAAAATACTTCAAATTGAATATATAGATAAAATGGTTTATGAATCAAAAAAAAAAAAATAATAAATAAATTAAGTGTGCAATAAAAATAATTTAGATTTTCAATTTTATTTTTTAAAGATATATAGTCTGATAATTTGAAATTATTGCAAGACGATATAAATATAACTTTTCATATGGTTTCAAAACGTTTATATAATTATTTTATATATACGGAATGTGTATCAATAAAACATTTTATCTTTATACTAATGATTCAATGCATATAACATTTATTTTAAAATATTTATACTTTTATTTATTATCGATACTGCCTTTTTTTTTTTAATTATATATTTTACTATAAATAGGTATTGCAAAATTTCTTATCTATCTGTATCATTGTATAATATATAGATTATATAAACTTTTTCCTATAAATTCTAAAGCAAAAGTGGAGTTTAAACATTAGATTTTTTTAATTCCTGAGAGTTAGCAAAAAAAGAGTTTTCCAAGATATTATTCAAGCAATTTTGTTAGGATATAAATTTGCAGTTTTTTGTAAATAAATTTGTATTTATGGAAAATTGGAAAAAGGAAGTCATTGAACTGATCTCCATTTCATTTCATTTATATAATACAAATTGAAATGATTTCAAAATATAGTAAATTCCAAATAATTTTGGGTTTGTGAACTTCAAATCTAACTAAAAGAAAAGATTTTCCTTATTATAATATAAAATGATTTGACCCATTTTCTTTTTTTTTTATATTATTATATATAACTTTGTGGTGTAAATGTTAAAAATGCCAACCTAAAATTTTAACGAAATTTTGGGGTCGTGGGTTCGAATCCTACTGAATGCATAAAATATGTTTTGTGTTTTCGGTTATTTTTCGAATCTGAATTGTAACACAGAGTTGTATATTCCGCTTGCGGTTGGTCGTACGGCTAATTACCGACACCGTAAAAGACACAAATTAAGAAACTAACAACAGAAGGCTGTTGTTGGACGCTAAAACCAGATTGTTGGTTGTATAGCGAAAAATTGATTGATTTTGATATAAATGAAAACTTTTAGGTATGTATTTTCTTCTTCTATATATAAAATGCGAAAATGTTACAAATATATAAATTGTACAGTACCATTCGATATAATGGTAAATTAGTTTATTTCCACATTTTCAATATATGTTTTCCGAACATTGTAGCTCTGCCATTAACCATTTATATAATTTTATCACTTATTTGTATATATAGTATATTATATGATATAAAATTAAATTTGAACTCACATATTTCTATTTATATGTATATATAAATAAAAAATTATATAATCATATTATTATATTTATTATATATAAATACAATATGTGTTATTATATATGTTTATATACAGATAGATATAGATATAGATATATATATATAAAGGAAATTTGGATGGCGCCATTTAACGATTATATGATTATATATAAAACTCTCATAAAATGTCTGCGTTTTCCTATATATATAATTTTATATATAGTATACATATACTCGATATATTCGACAATGGCATACATTTATTTATTTATTTATTTATTTATTTATTTATTGTACATAAAATAAAACAACAAATGTATTATTATTATATGATATTAGAGACTATATCAATTTTTTTTTGTTATACTGAATGTCTTAATAAACCCAACAAAAAAAAATGAAAACATGAATTGTTATATCCTACCCCAACAATCACAAGATTGATAAGTAAATTTGCGGATAGTATATTCTTTATTATACAAAAGATTACTTAATATATATCTGTTTATGACAAGATTCTTATATATATTTAGATTACAAATGAATTGGGTGAATGCGAGGAATTCGTGATGTTTTAATGAAAAATTAATTGAGTTATTATAACCGATATAGAATTTTCAATATATAAAACAAAAAGTTCTTATATGAATTTAACTGATTTTAACTTAGGGATTTTTGCGATATAACCTGATATAAACATCTGGTATAACTATATTCCACCAACGATAAATATAAGGTTACGACAAATTTATTTATATACGAATATTTATACGTATAGTGTAGTGATTATATTATCATGTATATTATCAATAGTATGACAGAGTTATATAAAGATGATATTTATATATATACAGATAACTGCTCAATGAACGAGCTCTGTATTCAATGACTGTTTTCTGCGTTCATTGAGTTTGTTTGTACATATACAAATTTGTATGACATTATTTCTCTGTATTGTACAATTTTCTGTATTCATGGAGTTTTTTTTTTATTGCAGTCCTTTGAAAAATCGTTGAATAAAGAGTTAACTGTGTATGATAGAATACATCCTATATATATACATATGATTATATAAATGCTTATTTGTTGACATATAATAATGTATTTGTATTTTATATATGCTATATATATAAATTTAGGTCAATTTTTTTTTAGAATTGTATGCGAAATTCTATATATATTCTATATATACAGTTTGATTATAATACATAGAAAATTATAGTATTTATAAAAAAATTGTATTTCTGATCCTTATAAAAAAGGTTGCAATGACACAAAAAAAAATCGTATGTCTTTCATATTTAAGGTGCTTTTTAAATTAATATAATGAATGGTATCTTATGATAAGACAAATTCTTTACAAAATCAAATAAAATATTCTATAGAAAATTAAACAGAATTTTCTTTAGAAAAGCATTCAGAATTTCCCTTATAAAATTTCAACAGGTTTTCCTTTAAAAAATCATTAAAAACAGAATTTCCTTAATAATAAATCAGGATTTTCTTTGGAACCTTTGACCTTTAAGGGGCGATTGATATCTCACTTTAAAAAGTAAATCACGCCTAAAATATATAGTCTATACATCAAATTGGTTGAATGAAAATGATTAACTTTCACAATTATTAACTTTTTGTCATTTGTCATTTTATAGATTTCATTTCAATTCCAGTTCTACCTTCATGCATTATATGGTATATGAAAAATGCGTTAAAAAAAATTATGTAACACAAATTGACTATTTTATTTTTAAATATGAAAAAAAAAAAAAAAACTTTAACACATAAATCGCTTAAAGGCAAAAGAGCCCACTTATAACAATAACACAAGTGTATACAAAATATTAATTTTGTTTATATATTTAAAACTATTAATTATATAATTTTTTTTTTACAAATACAAGAATTGTTCAGTAAACCTTTATGTGAAACTTATACATATTATACCTTTACAAATCTAAAGTGTTTTTAACTTAAGGTGTACATTTTTTTTTTGTTGATATATCATATAGATAAATATAACACTCACGCATATCTTTATAAATAATTTTGTAAAATTAATAAAATAACATTATATTTAAATAATATAGTAAATAATATGCATTCGCATGACCATGATCGAATATATTTATATATATAAAATAATATGCAATTTAAAATAAATATTAAAAATTATTAATTTAATATAACTATATGTATGAAGTATTTGTTGAAGATATTTTCTGTTTTTTTTACAAAATGTTTATATAGTAGATTTACTGACTTTTAGTGAAAAAATCCGAAAAGAAAACAAACGCATTTTTATAAGCATATAGCTTTATATATAATAATCATTTATTCTATATAAAAATTATTATTGGCAATGTTAATTATATATTTATTCTAAATTTTGATTTTCAATATATTTCTTAAAATATTTCTTTACATTCTTCACTAACTAACTAACGATATATCAAATTATATATATACATTAATAATATTGTAATTTTGCACATTGCCAAAGATAAATAAAATTCCTTGCATGAATTATTTGTCTATTAATTTTACATTCGCATCTAGTTAATTGTCAGTTTTTAAAAGATTATCTTAATTTTATTTAAAAAAAAAAAACTATTTGTATAAAAAATTTTCATTTTCATATATTAAAAGCACACAAATTGAATATATATATAGTATAGTCAAAACAACAAAACACAATTAAGTGAAATTGTAGAGGGAAATATAATAAACATTTTCTTTTGAAATTCTTTTCTTTATAAATCAAATACTACATAATAATTTTACATATATATTACTATATAATTTCTAAACATATTTACCCTTTTTTTTATCTTATTTTTACAAAATCTCAACTGTCCCAAAAAAAAAAAAATAAATAAAATCCATATCCCCCCAAAACAAACAAAATAAAAACCCAAATTTTCTCATTGAACTGAATTCTTTACACAAAAAAAATTCATCAATTCGAACCAAAAAACAAAAATATATACATTTTATTATACGAAAAAAAAAAACACGCAAAAATAAAAAAAAAACATATGTTTGCATTTTAATTTATATATTTATTTATTGAATGATGTTAAAAGAAAAATTTTAATAAAAAGAGTTATGTATATATATATATATTCAGTAAAGAAAGAAAAACGAAAACGACACATACACAAATAATTTTCATCTTTAAAATTTATATATCGTATGTTAAGATTAAAAAAAAAAAATTGTTTTTTTTTCTATTCATATTGAAATGTTTTTTTTTTTTTTTCTCTTTTTTATATAGAAATTTTTTTGTGTGTGTGAATATTTATTTAATTAATATTTTATATATACATTTTATTTTGTATATTATAAACCTTTTATATGTAAAATAAAATTTGGAAACACTTTTATCATATATATAAATGATATATGATAATGTGGTGGTGTTTTTGTTGCATCTATAATTTATATATAAATGAATACAAAAAAAAAAAAAGTTGAATTATGTGTTTGTCTAAAAATGGTATATTTAATTTCATGAATATATTGTATATATAATATTTTAAGTTTATTAGATAGATAAAAAAAAATCATACAATTTCTTAAATATTTTCCCATTTATATTTGGGCATTCTTTTTTTTTTTTTTTCTTTGCAGCATGTTTTAAATTAAATTATAATATGTTCAGCACATTTTCTATTTTTAAGAAGAAAAACAAAAACGAAAATGTTCTTTAAATTTAGCCAAAAAAAAAAAATGTCTCTAGATACAGTTCATGATGAAATACTGATCATTTATACATTCTTCTCACAGAGGAAAGATTTTTTTCATCTATTAAATTTTTATATATAATTTCAAAGGCCAACGGAAAACTTATAAATATATCATTTCTTACTTTTGATAATATCTATTAAGGAAAAACAACCTTTTTTTTTTCATAAAACATTTTTCTATTATTTTTCTATTACCTCTTCAATTTTATATACGGCGATGTGTTAATTTAATAATATTCAAATGTTTATAATAACAAAAAGAAATTGCGGGCAAATGTCGGGGTGACCAAAAAAAAAACAATTTCTGTATTAATCGCTATGGTCGATGCTAAACCGTTTTCGGGAGATGTTTTTGACATTAAAAAATAAACCAATTTGTAATCATAAGGATGACTAAGGAATGAATTTTTAATTCAAAATAATTTTTTATTGACGAATAGACTTTGGCGGCGGGGGAAACATACCTCTTCAAAATCACCGTATAGTTTACAATCAACAAAAGTTGATTAGGTGAAATTAAAATCTATACAACACAATATTAAAAAATTAAACAGTGACATCCCTTCACTGTGTCTGTGATAAATTACAAACCAAAAAAACTATATTAAATTAAATTTAACAGTTTTTTTTTCCTTCAAATTTACGCAATCATACAACGATATAATAATTTTTCATATATAATTTATTAAATATTTGTAAAAATGAAAAAAAATATGTTAATTTTCTCACATTTTGTATATACGTATATATTCTTTTTGAATTTTCACAAAAATATTTAACATACATCTGCAATAAAAAAAAAAATAAAAATAGCAACAATGATGATAATAATAATTATTATAATATTATGCAGATCAATTTTGTTTACTCTGTGTGGTATGGATTGTTTATAAAAGAGAAGAAAAAAATAGCTCTTATAGATAGATGTACAGTACACACAGATGCTAATTGAATAAAAGGAAAAATTATTGAAGAAAAAAAATTAAAATATTAATAATTTAAACGATGTTATTCTTCTATATATTACGTGTTTCAATCATTTTTCGTTTTTAATTATTTTAATTTTGGTTCTTTTTTTTATATTTATTCATTGCGGTTACATGATAATTTTTTTTTTTTCAAATTTTCAATTTTCTTTAATTTTTTTTTTATATCTTACATTTTTTATACTTGATGATCGCGACCAAATATCAAATTCATGTACTAATACTACAAGACATGAATAGATAAATTAAATCCGATTGACAAAAAAAAAACGAAACGAAATAATAAATTAAGCTAATTAAAAAACAAATTCATAACAGAGTAAAAGAAAAGAATTTGTATATATAATATAAAATAAAAATGTTAAAATTTGGAAGAAATTTGTGATGTAAATTTATTATAATAAGTTTGTTTTTCTATTCCATTTTCATATACATATATCTATATAACATATACGTTGATTATTTTCAAAGTAAATGTATATATTTATACATAAGTCATTCAGTCAATCAGTTATATATATATATAAAGTTTTCGTATAAAATTTAATTAATTATATATTCTGTGTGACTTACTTATATACATATATATATATTTGTTGAAATATTCAACTAACTATTTATATCATGTCTTATAGAAAAAAAATAAAAAAAAATATGTAATATATTGTATATAATTTGATGTATAGTATGTATTTGATTTATTATTGGAATATATCTGCGTGAAATACGCGAGCAAGAAAAACAAGGTCTTTTTGTTTTTTTTATTATTATGATTATTAAATAACTTTATTTATCGAATGATATATTATTTAATGAAGATTATTTTTTTTTATTCTTAAAATATATACAATATTTAAATGGATCTTTTTGTAATTTTTATAATTAAGTTTTAACATTTTAGAGATACAAAATCTGAAAGATTGATTTTTAATAGATAATTTTGTAGATTCTGTGCTAGAAATCTTATATAGAAATCATATGGAAATGTTTCATGAATTTAACTAATCCAGAAAGGAATTTCCATTATAGGTGAATTGAATAGAAACATATATACTGTATAGATGATTTTATTGTATACAAAATTAATCTTTAGATCTTACTATATCTATATAGAGTTAATTTCTTAATTACGAATAATATTTAGTATAGATAAATATTTACACATAAGATTCTTCTGTTTAACTAAGCTTCAGTGTAAATTTTAATGATTACATTATTATAAACTGCAATTATAATCATCCATATATGTACGAATGGAAATAAGATTTTATATATACGCGTATATAGTCTCTGTTATTGAACTTTATCGCTCGCTTTTGTTTATATATTTATTAATAAAAAAATTAAAAATATTATACAACGTGATAAATTGCACATTTTTTATTTTTTTTTTTGCATTTAAAATTGCACATACCCTAATTATTATTATTATTAATATTTATTTTATTACACTCTCTGTATGTGATATGTAAAGAAAAAAAATTTCAAATGTATAATAAATATTTGACGAAAATAAAAATAAATATATTTAATTAGGCACGTGATTTGACATAAAAATATTTATATATATATATTTATATCAAATCAATAAAAATTATTTATAAAATATTTTATTTTTATACACCATATACTCTATGCGGTTTCAATTGTTTTAGTTTTTTTTTCTTCTATATTCATCTATATGTATATATATATATATATATATATATATATATATATATATATACATATGCATTAAATAAATTAAATATAAATAAATACAATATAAGTTAATAAAAATAAATACATTTATGCATAATAATAAAACGTGATTGTAATTAATAAAATAATCTCATATTAAAATAATATTTATATATATATATATAAATATTATATGATTTTCTCGACGTTTTATATAGAAACAAATTATTATTATTAATATTATTATTACTATTATTATTATATGCTTATTATTTATATATATATATATATTTATTCATTTATTATCAATTAAATATAAAATGTACTTACAATTAGTTATTTAGAGAAATGAATTTGTTTATTCAAAACTATACAAAAATAATTAAATAATAAAATGGAATATTATATATATATATATATAAATGTTTGCCTATTGCTAATGCAAATATTTATACAATAATAAATATAAAACAAAACGGTCTTATTGTATATATATATATAAGAATTATCATTATTCAGTTTACAAATGAATTTTATATCAGGTGTTTTGAAAGAATTTTTTCATATATATCAATGGGACGGGGAAAAATTAGATAGGACGGATTATGAGTAAAATTTTGATATAGGAAAATAACGCAGAGAAAAATACAGCAAAAACCTTTCAGGTCCTCAGAAAGATTCAAACCTGAAAAGTAATCGAAAAAATCCGATGCTTTAAATACCATTTAATCGAATGTATTATAAAACTTTAAAGTCTTTTTCTGTGTTAGAGCAAACCTTTCAGTTTGAACCCAAGAGCTGAAAATTGTATCATAAATTGCGAAAATTGTATCTATGGGTATTTTATTAACTATATTTTCATAATATTTTGACCGGTAATTGGATTTTGAGGAAAATCATTCAGATAATTCCCGCATATGCGAATAAAATAATACTAAATATATTCTGGAGTTCTTATTGCAACAGTTTATAAAAAATAAAATCAAATATTTCACAAATTAAAATGGCATATAGCAAATTCTATATGGAAATTAACATGTTATTTTTACAAAAGAAAATTTCAAATATAATATAAATCGCATTTATATAACGATTGTTGTATATATAAAAAATATTTAATCATAAATTATTTTAAATATATATAAAATAATGAAAAAAAAAAAAATGATCTATGAAAAATCTATGTCAATTACTACTTGCACGCGGTTAGTAAACGCACATAGAAATATATACAGAAATTCAAACATATAAAATAATATTTATTTATTCTGTTTTTTTTTTTTTTTTTATTTATTTTTATTAATAAATATACAAATAAATAAATATTATGTTTAAAAAAAAAAACCATTCACTTACCTACCATAATATTACGATATATTACGATATTATAAAATGATAGAGTTGCTTATATATTTTTTCTATTAAAATATTCACAGCAGTACTTGTATATGTTATATAACGAACATCAAAAGATACCGCGATATAATTTCAATATGCCATACACACATTTAATCATTTCAATATATATATTGTACATATAATATGTGATAACTTAATAATATTATATTTTAAAATACATAAAAAAAAATTGATGCACATATAATTAAATTGGATTGTGTGTTTTTTTTTATTAAACTTTTATTATTTTACTAAAAATAATTATATATATATTTTGATATGTTAAAATTGAATCAATATTGGTATGCCGAATGGGTTCGGTTAATGAAATTTATTTTAACTCTTTTTTTGTGCGGTTTTTTAAAACAGAGTCTATAGTTATCGTTTCATCCTACACACGGATGATGGTTGAACAAACTTTGGAAGATTGATTTTCCTTAGACTTTCCTATTTTTTTTTACATGGTTATTATTGAAACGTATCTATACCGCATAAATAAGGGGGTTGGAAATAAATACAATTTTATTATACACAAACAATAAAACGATTTTTTATTAATTATAATAAGTAAATAAATAATTATACTCTCTTTATAAAATGCAAAAAATGTAATCACTTTTTGAAAACATTCCACAATAAAATCAAGTTTATTCATTATTAAAACATATTGCAACAAAAGGAAAAAATTAATTATTTTTCGTTTAAAAATGCTTTCATTATTATATTTTTATCATTTTTTTCTTTATTTTATTGTTTTAAAGTTAAAAATGTATTTATAACAAGCAAAACGAAAAAATTAATATTTCGTTGTTGTCGAGTCGTTCGTTTAGTTTTTTTTTTATAAATACATAGTAATACCGCGTGCAAGTTTCGAAAGAAAAAAAATATTTCGATTATAAATTAATTATAATATCAAGCTTCCATCACAAACAAAAAAATAATTACCTATATAAACAAATTTATTATTTAAAAGAAAAAATAAATATTTTTTTGCACATTCCACAATCGCAAAATATTTTTTTTTTAAGATTATAAAATTAATTATAATATATTTTATTTATTTATTTCTTTTTTTTTTTTTTTTTTGCTTCTGCTTATATTATTTGTATGTTAATTGAATAAACACAAAATTAAATTAAGATGAGTTGTTAAACATCAACAGTTTTATGTCGACAAAAACAAATGAAAAGAAAAAAAAATGAAAGGTTGTTGAAAATATCACTAAAAAATATACATATAGTTGAATAAATAATTTTTACCATATATAACTACAATATATAAAATTAGGGTCATTGTAATCGAAGAGTGAAAGAAATGTAGATATTTATTTTTGGAAACAATTTTTGTAAATTGATTTTTTATATTATTGTAAAAGGTTTGTGTTAATGAGGGAATGCGAATCCTTTTTTTTTTTAAGAATATCCTATGAAAATTAAGGAATTTGGTTGCATTTACGAATTCCGTGAATACTTAGCGATATGGACAATTTCTGAACAATATGAACATTGTCATTATGGTTAACATCTTTAATCCGATTTGATAAAAATAAACTTCCAATATTTTTTTATATCTATATTTAACAAAATATTGTTTTGTTAAAACATTTTTGATCTTATTTTAATAACAATAGTTTGTCTATATTCAAAAACTTATTATTATTATTATTATTAAATATAATTTGATTGACCTTTTTGTTTTTCTTTATTAATTTTAATTAATAAAATATGACATAGAAAATAAAAACAAAGAAAATTTATTTAACACATCTTTTAAATAATAAAAAATAAAATAAATAGCTGTCCGCACACAGTTAAATTCTTATTATATTATAATATTTTTTTTTTTTATAAAATTTTAATGTGCGGTCGGCGGTCGTTCGATCGATTGAAAGGCAATCCCATTTTATCTATCTATTATTATATTCATTCAATATATTGTCGTAGGTATTTATATATATATAAATAGAAAAATTATGCAAAAATTATAAATTACATTTGAAAAAGAAAATCTTATCATCATAAAAACTATAATAAAATAAAAAAATATATTATAATTTTATTTTATTATTTTTTATTTTTTTCTCCTCTCGAGGTCAGATGTTTTTGAAATTTATGTGTATAAAAATGCATTTATAAAAAAAAAAAAATAAATAATAAAATAATTGATTTTATAGATTGTAATTCATTTTTTTTTTTTAAAACATCTTGACATCTTCTCCGCAATAATAATATGGTTTATATATTACTTTATTAAATGAACACAAAAATGATGAATATATATTAATTTTTTTTTTTTATATAATTTATTTATTATTTTGTTGTTGAATATTACACAGGATGTCACATGATATAATTTTGTTGTCAATTGTTAAAAATATTCAAAACAAGCGATTTTCAATTTCAATTTCCAATTGTCATTCCACTAAAAATCTCTTCTAATTCTATGATTATAGTTTTTTGTTGAATTGTGTTTAAAATAAATAAAAAAAAAAAAACACCTTATATTTATTTATTTTTTTATATAATTTATAGAAACTATAACGTTAATTAATGTCATATTTATACATAATTTTTTAATATTTTTTTTTTTTTGAGTGCGTTGTTGTTTTTTTGTGCGGTCGTCGTATATGGAAAATAAATATAATTATCATTAAAACAATTAACATTGAATGATATATAGATAAATAACGATAGAGTAGATATATACACATTATAATTTTATATATTACCTACATATTAAAAAAAAAATGAAAAAATAAAAAAAAGATATTTATTTTTATTAAAAAATAAAAGAATAAATCACTATATATATGAATATTATATGGATATAGGCGAGGAGAGTCGAGCTGCTTGTGTTTCATATATATATATATTTTAATAGAAAAAATAGAAATAATTTTTATATTTATAAATACAAAGTATTTTTATTTTTTTTTTGTATTAATTTATATTTATTTTTTAGTTTTTGGTCATAAAATTTAATTAATTAAATAATATTTTTTTTTATTTTTATGATAAATTATTTTTGCATGTTTAGAGGTGCTGCTTTTTTTTTTCTTTTATATAACTATATCATGTGTTTTATGTGAATGTTTTGTATTGGTTTGGTGTATTTTTTTTTTATTTATATATAGGCATTATTATAATACTACATATACATATATGTATATTTAAAAATGTACGTGATAGACCTCGCGTAAATGTTCGTCCGTTCGTATATATATAATATGTAATACATATTCAAGATAATTAAAATAATTTATAAATGAAAAATGATTTATGATTTTTCATTCCCACACTTTTTATTATAGTTATATGCAGAAAAAATACGGTGTTATTTTTTTTTTTTTGTAACATATATAAAATATTATTTTATATATAGTTTCGCATATAAGCTATTTAGATATATATATATATAGTTATATAATTAGTTGACTTGAATAGGATATGTATGTGTTTATAATAAAAATTTTCCATAGAATTTTCCAAAAAAAAAATCCTTGTCCGATTTTTCTACTATGATTTCTATAATCAAAATTTTCTACAGGTAAAACAGAGGATATTCGTTTTTGAATTAAAATCCGTATTAATATACTAGAAGTAATAATTGTTTTAGTGCCATATCAAAACCCACTCATTTCCTCACCCACACCAGATCATTTAATGGTTTTACCGGTTATAAGTTTTAAGTTCGACCTTAATAATGAAAAACAACCTATGAAAAGATCAAAAACACTATTCTATTCAAAACATTCGCATTTGTGTATTGATAATAAGTAAACAAATACTAAAAAACCAATATATAATTTCTATTTTGGTAAACAACTGATTTATTTTAAACTATAATCATTAACTCTATAACTATATATATATTATGTCAATCAATAATAATCAAACAATCACAAAAAAAAATGTTGACAAATATATAAAAAACTTTCCGCGACGGATCGATTAAACATTAATTAAATGAATTTCTATCAAAAAAGAAATATATGTTTTTAAAATCATTCATTCATAAATATATGCGATGGGAAAAAGAAAAAAATTACAAAATTTTTACATGAAAAATTTTAAATGAAAAATGTCAATGAACAAAAAAAAAAAAAGAAATAAGAAATATATTAAAGAAAACAAACATTTTAAATAAAAAAAAAAAAAACTAAATGAACATAACTTTTAAATATAATTATTGTGTTGCGTTTCGTTCGTTATATTGTGCAAAACAGGTGTGGACATTTAATTATTTGTGTGTATATAGTTATCATGTATATAATTTTTAACACTTATTTTTTTTTGTGTGTTTTACTTTGTTAAATGTTGATTTGAAAAATGTAATATTTTTTGTATATTACCAATATTACTATATATATATTATACAAAAAAAATAATCATTTATTTATATATATTATACAAAAAAATATCATTCATATATAGTCAATCATACAAGGTGTTTAAAAAAAAAAAGGTAGATTTATTTCTTTAAAATTGTTTTTTTTTTGGGTTAATTTACCGAAGATTCAATTTGTTGGGATGAAATTTAATAAACGATACAAGATATATATATACAGAACTAATCTACTTCTTTTATCCTCTGGAATCTACAAAGGTCACAAAGTTTTTCGTCTAAACTGGAAAATTCTCAGGATTTTTACAAGAAAAACTCCTTTATATTTTCCTTACAAAAAATTTCTTAATACATATTTCACTTTTTATTGTCTGAATTGCGTGTAAACATCGAATTTAAAAACAAAATAAATACAATACAAAATAAATATGCATTCAGCCTATAACAAAACATGAAAACTTTTACAAAAAATTAGATTTTTTTTTTCTTTTTGCTAAATACAAATTTTGTTTAATATAACACAAGAAAAAAAAAACAAAAAATAAAAAAGCTTTCATGTGATGTAAATTTGATCAATGATGCGAGAAAGAATATCATATATTAGGTATATATCATATATTACATATAGGTATGTATATATTTAATAACCGCAGTGAAATAATAAAGAAATATGTATTTTTTGTATTACAATAAAAGAAACGAAAAATTGACTATTATATTTTTTTCTAATAATATATTAAATTAAAAAAAAAAAAATAAAATAAAAAATACATATATAGAAATCTAATTTATACATATAGGTATATAGAGTTTTTATAATTTTTTTTTTTTTTTAAGGAGTGGTAACTAAATAAAAAAGGAAATAAATCACACGACCGCTCGCGATTGTATATATATATTACATTTATTCCATTAACACATTACGCTTTTTTCCCCTTTTTTTTATATATATATAATATATATACTATACAGCTGAGGTCAGAAAAATTGTATTATATATTAGTTATAAGAAAAAATTGGAAAAGATTTTCTATTAATAGTACAGGAATAAATTGCGATTTTCTTTGTAGACTTTTCCGAAAAATTTTGAAATAGTTTTTATTTTATTTAGAGTTTTTATTTTATATGTTTAAGTCGAATAAAGTCATTGAAAAATATCTGAATTTGTAATTTATTGTTCATAAGTAAATTAAAGAATTTAAAAAAGTTCCGGTTCCGTAAAGTTAGATTTTCAGGATATTAATGAATTTTTAATTTTCCCATCTGCGTATACAAAAAATTATATTATTTTAGTTAGATATAAACGAAAAAGACGTTCATTTTTGTTGTGTATATTTAGTAAATATCCATTCACGATTCGTATATAAATAAAATACAGAAAAGAAAAAAAATATGTTGCTAAAAATTAAATACACAAAAATGATTTAATATTTTTTATAAATAACAAAAAAAAATAATGTAGCACAAACCACAGAAGAACATCATTTCTAACATTTTCTTAAACCCAAAATATTTACAATACTATTATTAAATTAAAATAAAAGAAAAAATATGAAGAACCAAAAAGGCCGTCTATATATTAAAATATTATATATAGATTAATATAGATAAATATATATATATAATACAGATGTATCATTCATTATATCTTAACAAAAATATTACGATTTTTGTATATTTTATTATTTACAAAATTAACAAAACACAAAAAAAAAAAAACCTATTCTTTTTTTATATTCCATTCAATGTCATTTGAAAAAGAAAAATATATTTATATGTGCGCGTAAGTTTTCTGATATTTTAATATAAAAAATAAAGGAATAACAATTTTTTTTAATTCATATTCTTTCAGTATATATTGAATAAAAAACAGTATTTTTTTAGGAAAATATAAATTAAAATTCTTTAAAAAAACAAATATATTCAATATTATTAAAGAATTGAAAAATATAAAATCAATTTATGTTAATATTCCCAAAAAAAAAAAGAAGATTCTTTAGCTAAACAAGTTTGTTTTTTTTTTTTTTTTTGATTCATAACTTTTCTGAATGAATAAAAAATTAATTTTTGTTTTGTTCAAAAATGATTAAATTCTTTTAGTATATTTGGTTGGTGTTTTTTATTATACTATAATAGAATTGTGTTTGGAATAGTGAGAATTGAAGTATAAATTGTTGTCAACGCGGTTAATGGAATTGTTTTGTTGTATGAAGAAATTTTTCAGGATAATCTTGATGGAACTACATTTAAAGGATTAGCTTGAATTAAAATACACCGAACAATTTTATAGTCAATATGGGAAAATGATCAGAGTTTGAGATAATTTTTATTCCTCTGTTGAATTTCAATCTTACCAATTAAATTTCAATATTTTTGAATGGAAAACAACGTATTTAAATTTACTTAATTTGCCGTAACGAAACATACAAGATATTAAGAATTTTCTTTCAAAACAAAGTACATTAAGGATCTTAAATAATATCCGTATAAATGCTAAGGTTAGTCCAATGCTCATATTGCATTCAGCTTTCTTAAAGGCGTAATTCTAAATGAAGTAAATGTTAATCTTTTATATTAACCTTTTTTTATTATGTCGTATAAATCTTATATGTACAATGTACATGTATATATTACAAGTGTTATATAAATTAATTTTCATTTTGGTACACTTAATCACTTTCAAATATAACGTATATAAAGTATTTTAAACAAACATCAAGTATTTATGTGTGATTAATTTATATATATATATAGAGAGAGATTATAATATTTTTACATTATTCCATTGTAATATTTTTTGTTTGTTTATTTATTTTTAACAGCATAACAAAACATAATAATTTTTTATTCTTTTTTTTTCCTTTTTATATATTCATTTATAATTATAATCATTCAACAAATCAAATATACCAATTCATTCAAAAGAATTGAATATATGAAAAAATTCAATCGCATCGCAATTTATTATAAATATATTTCTTTTCATTTATATTTGATTATTAATATTTTATTATATATTATATTATATGGTTTGTGTTGGGCGAAAGAAAAATACATTTTGATAGTTTTTTTTAAATAAAGAAATATTAATTTATTATTAATAAATATTATTTATAAGAACTTATTGGTTTAGTTTTGGAATTTGGTTATATTTTGTGACCCACATCCAAAGAAATTTAATTTATATTCTTAGAAATCACTCGTTCTGTTTTTAATCAATGTATATCTGAATGATAAATCTTGAGGTTTGATTATAAAAATGGAACTTTTTCTGATCTCATCGACTCTCAAAGAAATTCAATATTTTATGAGGAATTGATTGGAAGTGATAATTCCATAATGTCACCACAGTAATAAGTACTTCCACTTCTATAGCATTTGTCCAAGCGATATATTATTTATTTTATATATTATAGATAATTTTGCATAAACAACACTCGATTGTAAAAAAAAATGAATGAATTTTTAAATATATATATAGAGATTTTTATAATATAGGTATATAAATAAAAAATATATATTTATATTAATTATTGTGTTGGCGTAAATATTTAATTTATTTATTATTTTATTGTCATATTTCCTCCATTGATGGTTAATTTTTTGTTTATCTTCATTATTTTGTTTTGCTTGATATTCATCCAAAAATTCCAAAATAGAGTATATGTATATTAAATATAGAAAATAAAAAAGTGTAATAATAATTTTTATATATCATATTCAAATTGAAATGAATTACAAAAAATTGGTTTATAAAAATTATCATAAATTTCACTTGTTTTGTATGCATAGGAAAAGTCAAAGAGCAAAAATGGAGGAATTTAGGTTATTTTATGATAAATGTGGGAAAAGAACTTAATTATTTGCTAAAATTTGGAATCTCTGATTTCTGCTTTTACTTTTTATATACACTAAATTTTATATCGCTTTCTTCTTTACTAATTAAATTCTTTAGCATTTTACCATTTAAAAGTTTCTAGTTTTACTTTATTAAATTGCATTTATATATTAAATTATTATTCTATTTATAACGTTGACTTCGACTTTCAATATTCTATCATATATATTTAAACGGATCAAATATCCACCGATATTATTAATAATAATCATATTAAATTTTTTTTTAATCATAAATTATAAATACAATTGAATGAATACAATAAAATAAAATTGTATTTATTTAGTTTTGTGACACATAACAAAAAAAAAAAAAACAAAAATGAATTGTAAAAATAAAAGAAAAAAAAACCTATACAAATAAAATTTTATCATCTTTTAAATCGCAACAAATAAAAATTTATTATATTATATTTTAAATATTGTTATGAATCATACAAAAAATTCAAAATACTATTATATGAAATTAATTCAATTGGAATTAATTGAAAAAGAAAATGTATTTATAAGGGGTTGTTGATTGTTAATAAAATAATAATAGTTGATTTTATAAATTTTTTTATAATTAATATTAGTTTATAAATTCGAAAATCTTGCAAGTTTTACCACAATAAACTACCAAAAAAATCCGAATCGATTTCAAACATTTTTCATTTAAAAATTTAATGAAAAACTGCAGCAATTTATATAACCAAAATCTGACGAGATATAGTAAATAAAATAAAATATTATATATGTATTTAACATGTATAAAAGAAAAGAAATAAAACGATTACGTAAAAAATTATTATTATTTGAAAAGAAAAAGAAAATATTAATTAATTATTATAATATACACAACAATAATAAATAAATATCAATGACCTCTTTCTCTATACTATACACATGTTAAATTTATAACATGTATAATGAAATGTATTTGGTATATAATAATAGAAGTATATATACAAAAAAAAAAAAAGTGTGCACAACTTTTTTAAAATTTTCTTTCATAATATATTTTTGATTTTATATTCACTTGCTTGTGCAAATTTTTTTTTATTATTTTTCATACTTGTATATAATAATTAAATTTTACATTGTACTTTTGATGTTTGATTTTGATGTTTGATTTTCTTCGTCTTCGTATTGTTTTTCTATAAATGTTGTGTAGTTGTTATTGACGAATTGACCACCAAATTAAAAATTCAAATTGATGTGATGAATATTTTAAAAATTGAATCCGTTTTGTCATTTCACACAATATTCATTTTAACTTCCATTGTTAAAAATATAGTTGTTTCATTTAACAGCCCTGCGGATATTAAAAAAAAAAATATTCAACTGTATCCATTAAATTCCATTAAATTATAAATATAATAGTTGAATTTTGCCAACTCTTAAGTATAACCACCCACAACTCAATATATATATTATTTTGTTTTTTTTTTTATATATGACCAATTATTTTCCGTATGTAAAATAATATAATAAAACTATATACAATAGTTTAGTTAATAAAAATTGACTATAAAGTGATATTATAAAAATTTTCAGTTTTGACAATATATACAAAAAATAAAAATAAATGAAAACAATAAAAAAAGATATTCTTACAATAAAATTGTCATATAAGAATTAAAATATAATATAGCAAAAATATATATATTCTTTAATAACTTATTCTTGATTATTTTTTATTACATTTTATACATTCATATACAAATACTTATATGACAAAACAAAAAATTAAACTTAATATGTCCATTATTATTATTATTATTATTATTATTATTAATAATATTATAAAACAAATTCGAATGACTGTCCTGCTGTTGTATATTTATATCTTCTTAAAATATATTTACAAATCATCAATTGCAATTGAATATTTAAAATAAAAACAAGAAAAAAATTACATTCTACATTAATTCCATATATTATAATAATAAAATAAAAAAAATGGTGGTTTATTTTATTCATTTATTAATTTATTTTAATAATATAACACTTTAAATATATATATGCGATGCGATGATATTTTATATATTGTATATATGAAAATAATTTTTTTTTTATAGTGTTGGCGGTTGTAATACTTCTTCTATTATTATTTATAATTATTAATAATATAATAATATTTTGCGATATCAGTTGTTTTATATATACTATATATATATATATTAAATAAATGTAGGTAATTTATTAAATTAAATAACCTCATTTAAATATTTATATACATATATTGTTGTATATATTATCACATTATTATTGTTTTTTTTTCTTCTTCTATAATAGTACTTATATATTATATTTACAATGTAAATATTATATTATCTCTATATATATATATTTATAAATCTATTCATTCATTAAATATATAAATGTGTATATATATATACTAAATATAACGATAATAATAATAATGATGATGATGATAATGATGAGGATGATGATAACACATAAAATATAATTAAATTTACATTATTATATATTTATGATATATTTTGTTTTTAAACATACAAAATAAAATTGCAAAAAAAAAAAAAAAAGAAAAACTAAACAATACAAAATAAATGCAAACATAAAAAATATTGCGATAATAATAGATTTTTTTTTAAGATAATAATTTATATATATTATAAATAGATAAAAATATTAAAAAAAAGATAGATTTTTATTTTGCAAAGTGTTTTTTTTTATTAATTTATTTCTATTGGTTTTTTTTTCTGAAACTATCGCAGGATCGGGTTTTTTATTAATATTGTCACAGAGTTCTTATTATATAGGATTCTTATAAAGGATAAAAAAGGATTTATAAACTTATATCAAAAAGAATCGTAATAAGTAAATCATTTATAAAATCAACACAACCACAGGGAATTTAACCTATCGTGCATTTATTACTTAATATATTATAATAAAAATACATTATTTTTTTAATAATCTTAATTAATAATTGCAAACAAAATTTTTACAGTATTTTGTTTTCTTTTTTTTTTGTTACGTACAAAACTCTATATAAAACATTTTATTAATTGAATATATTTATTTAATTACACAAAAAAAAAATAAAAATATAAATTCTGAACTGGAGTACTTACAATACAATATAATACAATAACACACACTCCGATAAGATAATACCTCATTTATTAATTTTGGAAAAATGTATTTGTACAATTTTATATTGCAATTATAAATAAAAGTTAATTTGTTATTTTATTTTGTCATTTCGCATTGTATATAAATTATATAAAATTATTATTGATAAGAAAAAAGTTATTTATTTTTTTATTATTATTTTATATATAAGTATATTTGTATTTATTCAGGTTTATTTCTTGTTGTTTTTTTTTTGTTAAATAATTGAATGTACAAGAGGTTCTTGTTGATTATTACACCTATATATACAATTATATATATATATATTATAAATAATTTTACCATTCATATACAATGAAAAATATTATTTTTAACTGTGATATTATTCGCATGCAATAAGATTTTATTATATTAAAGAGCTTATAAAGGGATTTAAGTTTTTATTATGTAAAAGGTGTATAAGGTTTTTTTTTTTAAATTTCTTATTTAATGGTTGTTTTATTTTATAGACCTTATAAAGAACAATTAAAGGTATTATTTTATAATTGGTTATTCCTTTAAGAACTCCAAGCCTTTTTGTTCATTACATCAATACGAATTTGTATGTGACGACTTCATAAAATTTACTATAAAATTCCAATATAATAAGAAAGTTTTCTTATAGCAAAAAGTCATCAAAATCAAAACAAAGTGCATCATTTTTTATTGTTATTGTTTTTTGCGAAATATATATAGGTTACATTTTACAATATACAAAATAAAGGATAAATAAAGGATATATTTATTACGTATATGCATTAACATAAAAAAAGGGGAACACATTTTTCTATCTATATTTGTTGAATTGCGTTGTTCTATTTTTAAATAATAAGTGTGTGTATATATTCAAAATACTTTGCAATCTAAACCAAACAAATAAAATTTTATTTTATAGATTCACGCAAACGAATATATATTATATTAACATAACCTTGCAATATATTTTATTCTATTTATTTGGTATTGTTTTTTTTTTTTATACAAGTTGAGTTACCCCAAAAAATATAGTAATTTCTTTGAATATATATATCGCACGCATATTTATTTATTTATATTAAGGATATACATTTCTTTGTTCAATCAATTTAAACATGAACAAGGATATATATATGTATGTATGTATATGGTGTAAAACTTTCTACGCATTCCTTTTTTTTTTATTTATTATTGCATATATATTACTCTAGATATAATAATTCTTTTCTTCAAATATACGACAAAATTATATATATATGTATTAAAGAAATGTCTAAAAATTAGACGCACAATCGATTGATTATACGGCGACAACCCTTAAACCACTTCTTTAAATATATATATATATATATTTGTAATAAAACATGTATACGAATTTATATAACCTATTTATCACCCTATCTATTTCTATATCGCTCTACTATACAATAATGTTTATTACAACAGCATATTATTTTATTTTATTTTTTTTTTGCAAAACCTATCCATTAAAAATACAGTAATAATAATAATAATAATAGTTATACAAAGATATAAATATTGTAGTTGTTTTGGTATTTTGCAAAAATACAGAAGTTTGTCATCATCCGTTTGGTTGCGAGAATATTTTATGTATATAAATAACATATGGAAAAATTGCATAACAACGAAAGAATTATTTCAATTGAATTTTACTTAAATTTTTCCATTTATATAATAATATATAATAATGTGCGTTTCTTTAACCTTTACTTTAGCTTTAGCTAAATGAAAAGATAAGATTATATAATATAAATTTTTGATATTGATAAGAAAAAAAAAAGTTTATTTTATAACCGCATGTAAAATATCTTATATAAAAACAACAGCTTTACAAATAAAAAAAAAAAAATAATAAAATATACAAATAATATTAATAATTAAATAATCAGTCGGCATAATATTCATCATAATATATATATAGTATAGTTTTAGTTTCATGGGTGTGTTTGGGAATTGTACATATATTATATTTATATATGGAAAAACATTTTTACATTGAGGTAATTTCCACATAAAATATAGAGGAAAGTTTTCCAAACCCTGTTTTTTTTATACATATATATAATCATTGAATTATCATCATCATCATCAACAACATCCTCATGGCACCATATAATATATATACAATCATCCCCATTCATATATATACATACTGTTGATTTATTACCAAAAAATAAATAATAAAAATATTAGGGAAAAAATATAATATCTTTCTTTCTCTGCATATGTATATTGTATATGGTATATGGTATATTAGCAAAAATCTAATATAATGAAAAACTATTTTTATATATACATAATATATACAAAGAGTGAATGATACGGATTTATATTTTTTAACTTTATTTTATAAATAATATATAATAAATAATATATAATAAATAATAATAATAATATATGTTATTTGACATGAAATTGAATATCCTCAATAATTTATTTATAAAAAGGATAGTTCTATTTTATTATTATATTATTTTGAATAATATATATTTATTATAAGTGAAATTTATAGTTAAAAATATTTATTTATATAGATATATTATATTAATTTTTCATCATTTTGTATAAATAAATTGAATTTCGCTGCTTATTATTCAAGTATTTTTATGATCGATAATAATCATACTTATATATAAGAGTTTTTCATTTCCATTTTACAACAAAATTTTAAGTGTTATTTGTAAGCAAAAATTGTTAATGGAAAAATTCTTAATGGAAAAACAGAAAATTAATCGCCGTAATAAAAATCCTATAAAAATATGAAATCTATCGATTTATAATATAAAATACATGGAAAGAAATGAAAAAGAATTTTTCGCAATAAACGAATTATCTATTCTATAATAAAATACAATAGTAAATTCAAAAGAATTTTCTTAGAATGAATTTTCCCCATATAGATTTTACAGATAATTTTTCTTTATGTTTATATGGAAAATGCGACGAACCTACGATGATAAATATTGGAAATTACTCGGATATGGACATTTTTTTGACAAATACTTCAAATATTTTATATATTTGTTTGAATACAAGATTTATGGTGAAAAAAATTCCATTAAAATGATCAAGGGTTTTGTTTTTCTAAATAGGATTTATGATAAAAAAAAACTGTTATCATTATAGAAAATCTAGTAGATACCAGACAGAATTTTATCTCAAATATTTAAAATATTATCACAAATTATAAAATAAAATGATATAAAAACATTCGTAGACATCTCTCAAACGATTATAATTTTATGTTATTATAAGAATTATATTAATTTTTTATTTTTAAATATCATCAGGAACTAACAATTATTTTTGTCCGATCAATTAGTGGATGTTAACATATTTTTTTTTTAAATTTTACAGTTCGGTTTATAGATAATTCTAATCAGGAAAATTCTCTCGGTATTTTTGGTTTAAAATAAAATAACAATATATGAATGTTTTAATAAAAGGTCCGAAAATGTGTGTGAAAACTCACCATAAATTCTTTTATTATAGCATAGTATTATTTATTTTGTCCACATCTTTAACAAAATCACAAAATTTGTTAGGTTATTGTTTTTGTCAAAAAATAAAAATAAAAAAAATTAACTTTATATACCATATAAGATTGATTTATGGATTTTGTTTTTTTTTTGTTTGTTTGTTGTTTTCCTTAAAAATTATTCAATGCGATAATTTTATATATATATATATACTGAACACATTTAATGTACATATACCAAAAAAAAAAAAACATTAAAAAAAAACAAAATTACCAGTTAGTGTACGTGCGAAACCTTAAAAGTTAACTCTTAAATATATTATCATATATAAAAAAAAAACAAATATTTTATATCTCATATCCTATATAAATATTCAAAATACGACCGGCTGGCGGCAATATAAAATATAGATATTTATGTGAATATTATTTTATTAAAAAAAAAAAAATACAAAAAATAACTTAAAACAAAGACCATAAGAATTACCAAAAAAAAAAAATAAATATTTTAATTTTATTTATGTAAAGCACACACATTTATAAATATACATTATTTTTATATGGTTTCTAATCATCAAATATTTAAAAAAAAAAAAATGTTTTATTTTGAAGTTAATCAAAAAAAAAATCGTACGTGAACATGTACATTTATTGTTTTTGTATTTCCAGGGGATTGGTTTCATTTCATTTTGTTTTTTAAATACAGACCTATATTTATATATATATATTACAATATATTTATATGTTCAATTGTATGTAGATTTTATTTTATTAATAATTATAATAATAATAATATAATTAAATATTTAAGATTTTTTTTTTTTTTTGTATAATACACGATTAAATTTTTTGATTTTATTTCTGTGATAGTTATATCTGAATATAATAATCATGAATTGCATTTAAATTTTATTTATTGTTTTCTATTAATTTAATTTACCATCTATAGACAGTCAAAAATACTTTCATTCTTTCAGTAAGTTTACCTTCGCATATACTTTAGTTTTTGATGGTTACCAAAAAAATTTTAAAAAAATCATACATATATTTATTAAAAATACTACAAATATTCTGTGTTAGAATTTAATTTAAAAAATCTCAAGTAAAAGTAAAAACAAAAACATAGTATATAACATAAATTTTCCACAACACACTCTCGCAAAAAGTTATTTATAGTTATTTTTAAAAGAAAAATTAATTGATTTTTAATAATTTATATTTTAATTTAATCCAAAAATTTTCAATATGTACTTTAATAATAATAATTGAAAAAAATTTATTTATAAAAGAGATATTTTTTACAAATTCTTATGTATATCTGTAAAGTAAGTGCTCCGAAAAAAAAATTCTACTATTAAATTCAATTGCGTCAGTTCAGTATATATTTTTTATTATATATCGATTTTTTTTTTTAAATTTTCATTTTGTTATTGGTAAATTAAAATTGTTTTTTTTTTTCTGTTTCGTTTTGCTTAATCCATCAATCATTTTTTATAAAACGCACGACGCAGCTTGAAATCAATAAACGATGAGATATATGAAATATAAAATTGAAGTAGAATTAGAAATAATTGATACAAATAAATATAGGGAAAATTTAATGACAAATATCCAAATATAAATTGGATGGTAAATTGGAAAAAATCAAAATTGTTCTTATGTTTGATTTTTATAATCAAATTATTTTTACAAAATGGTTAAACTTGTTTTTTTTTTTTTGCAAACATCTTTATACATTTTCTTTCTTTTCAATCTCTATATATTCTATAATAATACATTATGAAATTTATATACTATATATTGTTTTTATTTTCACTATCTTATCTATCTCTATGATATGTTTTGTGTATAAAATATGAATGTCATTCAAGATAGAATCGTATAAATAATATATATATTATAGATATATTGATAATAAATAAGTAAATGAAAACGATTTTGTTATATATTTTATTTTTATACCATATATAAAATATTTGGATCGATATTTGAAAAAAATAAAATCGAAAGTGACTTTTCCATATATATATACGTACATTGAGCGAATATCATCATATAGGGTATATTGCCATCAAAAACTTGTTAAATATGTTTTATTTTTATTTTTTTCTATCCATACCACAACGAAATTTGATCTTATTCATATCATCGTATATTATATCACATATGCATCAATAGAAAAAAAAAATAAATAGATATTTTCCCATTAAATTAATTGTTTTTCTTTCTATATTATAGCAATTTTTATTTTTTATTATATTATGGTTTTGTCAATTATAAAAATTTTGCAAGGCAATAAAATATTTACTATATAATTTAATAATCAATAATTTTTTTCACTTCTAAACAAATTTAAAAATTACTTAATGAAAAAAAATCAGCAAAATGCTGATTAAATGCTGATAAGGATTAAGGAAGCAAATGCTGATAAGGATTAAGGAAATATAACAATTTACAGATTGTTATTCCTCAAACAATTTAAACTTCAAATAGTTAAGTTACTATTTGATATTAAAAAATGTTCTAACAATTATTTATAAATGTAATCATTTTCATTAAATCTCATTCATGTTCATTAAATCTCATTATGGAGATTTATCACAAAATTCCAAGCATTAAATGAAATTTTCTTTATTGTTTTATGAATGCCTAAATTTGAAATATGAAATTATTTTTCGAATTAATATTAATTATTTCAATTGTTTATTGTTTTATGACTTGAACAAACAGCTAGAGATATTTTATTATTCGCAAATATCTATCTATATATAAGAATTACTTTATAGCAGGGACTTTTATATCTCTATATATTTGCGATGATGGTCAAATCTATAGATTATCCATCTGTATATTAAATATGCAGTAAAAAAATGTATATATTTTAATAATATTATATAATCGATAAAACCCATATTATATTTTTATGCCGCATCAATAATATTTTGTTATGATGATCATTATTATTATTATTATTATTATTCATCATCGAATGAAGAATATATTTAAATGAATGCATACGAACACTTCTTGATTCTATATATACTATATATGTATATAAAATTTAATTAAAATAACATTATATTTATATATAGATAATTATTTATCATATAATATAAATATAAAAAATAAATAATGTTTAGTATTTTTTTATATTTAATTATATTTTTCGCATTTTTTTTTATATTGTTATTTATTCGTATTCGTATTATATAAATACAAAATTATAATCAAACAATTTTATTATGCTAATTTGTGTTTTTTTTTATTCTACTTGGTTGTAATCGATATTTATTTATTATTATATTTTTTTTTATTATTATTTTGGTTGTAATCGATTTTTGCATTCATACACACACATTTATTTTTGGATCACAATTTGTGTTATTTAGCTGTATTTTTAAATAGCATCTGTAAACAGGATGCTAAAATTTTTTTTGTTTTTTTTTTTTTGAGATGGCTGTTTTTGAGATGGCCGTTTAACAATATATAGCGGATGTGAAATTGAATAAATTTATGTAAAGATATTGATTGTAATTTAAGAAGGATTCTTTCCACTTTATTGTAGATATTTTATTGTAAATGTTTTCCAAATTTTCATCACATCAATTTTCATCATATAATTTAATTTAAATTTTCCTTTTTTTGATTATAAAATTTTCCATATTTAAATAATTTATAATCATTTAAATTTGATAAATTTTGCAAAATAATAATATAAAATCATTTTTATTTGTATTTTCTCAATATATACAAATCATAAATAAATTTATTATTATCGTAAAAATGAAAAGTGTGTACGTGTTTTATTTTTACATTTCTTTTTATTTGTGGAAAAATATATAAATATAAAAATAATTTTTTTTTTATTTTGTATTTGTTTTGTTTTTTAATTTTTTTCATATGTGGTGGTGTTTGGCAAAATTTTTAGTAATTTTTTGGCTATATAATCGTAGCTATATAAATACGGGATTGGTTAAGAATGGAATGGTTTATAATTAGTTCAATAATCCTTTGAGTTTTCTTTTTTTTTCCATTACAATTTTGTATATCTTAAGATTTTTTTCGTAAAATGATATTAACTATATTGTTTTACCATGCGTTTGACTGGGTATTTTAAGTAGGTTTCAGTAAAAAAAAAATAGGATTTGCGTATTACTTTCTTAAGATATCACGATATTTAGTTATAAAATTGATATTTAAAAATTCTGTATTTTGGATTCACAAATATTAATTTCGATTAATTTATATATTACAGTATTTTTATTCACTATTAAAAAATTAATATTAAAAAACGTTCATTTCTAAAATATAAACCATAAAAAAAAAAAATATTAAATTAAATTAAAAAAAAAAAAAAAATAGAAATTAATAATAATAATATTAAATTTGCCTACCTTTATTATTATTTGCCTCCTACGAACTATTTTTTTTTTCTTTTAAATTAATTAATTTTTTTTTTTTTAATATTCACACTTGAATATTACAATATAGAAATAATCACAAAAAAAAAATATGCACATACGTTAATTAAATCTATATATATATATATGGAAAATGTGTGTGCACTCTTGAATGTGTGTTTTTGTGTTTCAGTGTGTTCTGACTGATGGTAATAATACTAAATATTATATATTTATTATTGAGTGTATGTACTATATATAAAATTTTCATTTATCATATGGTTTTAATTTATTTTATTCGCTTTTTTTTTTCTGTTGTAATTTATTTATATTTATATATATATGGTTTTTGGTGTCGACGTCGCGTTATAATATATTTATTTATTTTTTCTTTTTTTATATATTTAAATATTTGTACAGGAAAAATTAAAAACACCTGTTGTTACAATATTTTCTCTGTTGTTGATATATATATATAATATGTGTTTATATATCGGAAAATGTTTTTCTGTTATATTTATATATGAATATATTAAATTTTCGATGATGGATAGCTTATTTTCAAATATATATATATATAGATATCCAAAACAGCAAACAAAAAAAAATGTATGTTTTTGGAAAATTTATAAAAAGTTTACAAACTCAATAACAAATTAAAAAAAAAAAAAAATTCACACACAAAAAATATGTCGGCGTTTTTCCTTTTTTTTTTTTTTTTAAATTTTCTTTTATTTATTCTTTTTTGAATAAATTTAAATTTAAATTCAAAATTTTCACCGCCGATGATATATAATTATCATACACACACAATAATTTATTTGCGTATTTTGAAAATTTTATACCAAAAATTATGGATTTTTTTTTTTTTTTTGCACTTATAAATTTCACTTTATTATATATGCACACGAACACGAACAACACACACTTGACTTGACTTGACTTGGCTATATATATATAATATAAGAAGAATTTTTCCGAAATTTCACAAACAAAAATCGCCGTTATAATCAAAATTTGAATTGGCGATTTAGTGTTTTATAAAATAAATTAATATCTTCTTTATTTTTTTTATTTTCAAATATATATATATATATATATATATATATATATATAGAACTGTATACAATAAAATTCAAAAAAAAAAAAACTGTAAATCTCTAAAACACTACTATATTAATTTTTAATTTTTTAAAAATATTATTCCACTGTTGTAATAATAAACACTGTAGTAATTTTAAATTTTTTGATTTAATTATATTATTTTGATTACCGATTATCGATGAAAATAATAATAATAATAGAATTAATTGGAATTGTTGAAATTGTTGATATTGTTGATATTGATATTCAATGTATTCAATGTTCTTCATAATGTGCGTGCACAATATTCAATGTGCTATACCATACTAAATAAAAAAATATATTATAAACTTTGGAAAAAAAAAAAAAATTCATACATTGTGTGGTTCTTCATATATAATATATATACACTATACAAACAATATAATATATGTGTATATTAATATTGTATATATTCAATTCATGAATTATAATCTTATATATATATGTATAAAAAAATCATAATAATAATAATAATAACAACAAAAACAATACATGAACACGATGCCAGTGAAAAAGCAAGCAAAAGCTTTTTATTTTTATTATTATTATTATTATTATTATATTATACATATATTCATCATTCATATACACTATATATATACTGAATTTTCTGTGTATAGATAGATATACATTTGGTTTTTCATGCAATAATTTACCAACAACAACAACACCAAGAATAATACCAACAACAAAATCAACACACTATCTCAATATGTGAATTTAATTTTTTTTTTATGTTAATATAATATTTTGTTCAAAAATTGGTAAAAAACAAATTAAACCAATTTAATTTAGGTTTCATTTTTTTAGGAATTCTTAAATAAAAACTGTAAATTCGATTAGAAATGAAAATTATCTATAAGATCTTTTTTAGTTTAAACTCTAAAAACTTGACTAATCACAAGTGTTTAAGGATTATTGTAATAAAAAAGGATTATTTAAACGCTTTAATTTCAAAAATTTATGACTTATTTTTCTAGCTTAATTGTTGGAGAGGAAAAATTCAGAATAATCGAAATTTTATGTTTTTCAGATTGAATTTTCTATAACTGAAAGAAGAAATTAGATTTCCATATAAAAATTATCTATAAATAAACATTATATTATTATTTAATTATCTATATAATAAATTATTCATTTTTTTTCTTTATATTTTTATTTATAGGAATCTAATAAGAATATTAGAAAAGAACGCAACTTTTTTACACCTTTTAGAACTTTTCATTTATGATTCTTGAACGTGTTTTTAAATGTAAAATAAAATGTTTTAAATGTTAAATTCAAACAAACAACTTAATGGTTATTACTCGAATAAAAACACAAAGAAAACACAAAGAAATTTTTCCCGGGAAAATAAATTTTGGGTAAGTGACGATTTTGAAAATTTTATTTAAAAAGAACTGAAAAATGAATAGAATTTTAAGATCATGATATATTAAGAATTAAATTTTTTGTTTTCCATCTTATTATTGAACAAAAATTTTAAATGTAAAAAAAATATACAATACACGAAATAGTTTTTTTTTTTAATGTGGTATCGGACGACGTGTATTGTGTATATAAAATAATAATACATATTTAACATTTTCCATACGCATATGAAAATGAATATATAAATATAAAAAAAATCTATATATACACATTTAGATATTTCTATATATATATATATATATATTTATACACATTTAGTGTATAATATATTTTTATATATATATATACATATATTTGTTGTTTGTATGATTACAAAAATACAACAACAACAACAATATGAAAATGTTGTGAACGCGGTTTATTTACGTTGCTAAAAATAGAAATGTTCTCATCCATGTTGAATTACGATTGGTTGAAAATAACGTCATGTTTACCATTGGGATTGGTTAAGAAATCAATTTTATAAGCGGCATATGTTTAATAAAAAAAAAAATTGTATATTAATATATATAAAGATATAGATATAGATTGTATTATATATGAAATACTAATTTTATATATATATATATATATATATATATAATAAATATAAATAAAATGAAACGTTTTAAATATAGTATAGAGATATTTGTATATATATATATATATATTTGCTTAAATTTTTGGTAGAATGTAAAGTTTTTTTTTTTTCGGCATATATATTATTATTATTATTAGTAGTTGAGTTGTTGTTGTTGTAGCTGTTGTATATATTCATTCGTCGTCGTCGTCGTCGTCGTTGTATAGATTTGCAAGCTGCTTGTACATTTTGTTGTTTTTATTATTATTATAATGTATAATATATAAAAAAAAATGTTTTTTTTTCTTCTGCTATTTATCTATCTATATCTATAATAATAATAATAATAATATAAAAAAAAAATTAAAAAATATCATCTGTATAGAACATCTCTATATCTAACACTATACATGTTGCGTATCCATCCATCCATCCATATATATGCTATATATATATTGTTTTATATAGAAACTCTCGTATTTAAACAGCATATATATATATATATATATATATATATATCTATTTAAATTTTATAAACATTATTTTATTTAATTTTTTTTTTTTTAGTGTTGTGCTTTTTTAATTTGTGTTTATTATATATATATATATTGATTATATATGGTACAGAATTACAGATATAAATATTTAAATTCGTTATTTTTTTTTTTTTAAAACAAATATATATGTTTATAATCTGTCTTTTGTTTTCGAATTATTTATATTTTGTTACTTATTAGAGTAGAATTAGTAGAATTAGTTAAGTTTCTTTATGATAGGTAACAAAAAAACAATGCAAAAAAGATAACCAGAAAAGTTGTTATAATATATATTAAGATGTTTGTACAATGGATAGTTTTGTGTAGAATTTATTCTTATGAATTTTTTTTAAAAACAGGTAAAAAAATAAAATTTTGAGGAAAACGCTAATGAGATACTTTTACTGGGAGCTTATTGATTTTTAAACTATCGCATAAAGTGTTTAAAATCTTGAAAATTTCTCATCAAAATCAGAAAATCAAAAAAATTTCTAATTACTGCAGAAAATCTATTGTGCAAATTCATTGTAATGCAGAATATCATTATAATTTACACAAGAATTTTTCCGTAAAAGTGTATTAAAAATGATTAAATATAAGTTTTCTATATTATTCAAAACTGTTCTCCTCAAAAATTTGTATTTGTAGAATATTTTTTAATCAAACTTTATGGCAGTTAAGTTATTTATAAATTACTTGTGTGAAAAATCATACCAATTAGGATATTTCCCTTGTGTTTTTCCATCCTAAACCATTTTATCATATATACAATAATAATAATAATATGATAATGATTTTCTTTTAGTCGATCAATTATACAGTACAAACTATATATACGACCAAAACATTATATATAAATACAGTACAGTATATTTATTAGTAATAAACATTTCGATATACAAAACAGCTTTATTATTGTTAGATTTTTGTAAAAAAAAAATTATATTTTCTTGTTATTTATCATGAATTTCTTCTTATTTTATTGTCACATTATCGCAATATCTCTATAACTATATATATAAATTCCTGTTGGATTTTTTTTTATTTCCAATTTTTAGCGGATAACAAATTAAATATTTTCTTCTTTTTTTTTTACAATCAATACAATTTTTATTTTATTTTTTATTTATTTATCACATAAAAAAAATAAATAAAATTTTCTTATAGGAGATGTGAAAGAGGTGATTATAAATAAATAAATAAATAAATAAAAAATGTTATCTTCTCCAATTCATGTATATAACTTTTTTGTCAATACATATATGAATATTTATTTGCAAAAAAAAAGTGTATAAAAAAATTTATTATTTTTCATTTTATATTGATAAATAAATTTATATATTTATATTTTTTATATATGTTTAAAGATTATATATAGGTGATAATAATTTATTTAAAAATAAAAAAGTCATAAACATATATTGATTTGAACATATATTAAACCTTTAACTATTTGTGTTAGGGTAACTCTTTCAAAAAAAAAAAAAAAAAAACAAATTAATTAATCAAAACTAGAAAAAAAAAATCACTAAATACTTTAATTTTACTGTATTGCTTTCAATTACTTTACAAGTCAACACACACATTACATTTATATTCATTTTAATTTATTTGTATTTATACACAAATGATAAGAAAAACAATCTAATATAATTATTAATGTTATACAGAGAAATTAAACATATTTATACTTTATTCTGATTCAGAATAAAAAATTTATAATATTGTAATAAGTGAATGTCATATTTAAAAAAAAAAAGAAAAATATATTCGTATAATAAAACAAAAAAAAATCCCTGATTCAAAAACAAACAAAAAGGAAAATAGAAAAGTGCATTGCAAAAAAAGAATGTGCATGTATAATAGATAAATAATATAAGATTTATGTTTTTCTATTTTTTGTTTTAATTTCTTTTTATTTATATTTTCGTTACTATAAAAATAAATAACTATATAAAATAACTATATGTATAAAAGAAGAAAAAGAAAATATGTGTTGTGTTAATTATCATTTAAAATAATCCTTAAAATTAAAATTAGAATAATTTGAATTGTGAAGAAAAGAAATAAAATGAATATTTTAAAAATATTTATTGTAATTTATTTACTTTTTACTTTTTTTTTTTTTTTGGTACAGAGTTCAAAGGAATTATTTTCAAAAAAATTCGTTTGTCTTTTTGTAAATGGGAAAAATATTTGAATTTAAATGAAATGTATCAAAAAAAAAAAAACATAAAAATCATATGTTTTTTTTTTCTTTCATCTTTCATAAAACAAAAAATTTTTCATTTGTACTTGAAATATAGTTTTTTCTTACTGCGTTTTCTTTTAATTTTTTTAATACACCTTATTTATTTTTAGTTTTATTTAATTACAAAAATTCTATAAATATTTTTAATTCATTGATAATTTTTCAAGATGCATTTTAAAATCATATAATTCGCAGTATTTAGATAATTTAGTATTTAGAAATTTATTTCATATTAATTTGTGGAATTATTTCGAAATAAATTTTATTTATGGTTAGATATAAATCCAAAATGTTATGAATCAGCCAAATCCCGTATATAATATTTTAAATAAATAATTTTTGTTTCATTCCCTTTTCATTTCAATCTACCATATCTACACGATTGTTATATTAAGTTTTTATTCCATTTTATGTATTGTTAAATTTAATTCAATATTTATATTTATTATAAAAAAAACGTTATAATACTTAAAAGTTAAAAAAAAAACGAATGCGATTATAAATAAAAAGGTTTTTTTAAGTATACAAATTTATATGATATATAAAATGAAAAGCTAAAGGATTATAATAGATTATTCATAAAATAAAAATATTAATTATACGAAAATTATAAAAAAAAAAATAAATAGTCCATGCAAGGGATTTAATAAGTATTTCTATATTAATTTTTATTGGATTTTTTTTTCTTTTTTGGTTTTGTAAATAATCCAATTTTTCAATTTTGATAAATTGTAAATTAAAAGTTGTTTGATAAATTGTAAATTAAAACCATACACTCATTCATCATCTTTTTACGATAATATATTGATTAAAGTTTAACCTACCTCCTACAACACATATAAGTCCCCCTTATTTACATTTTAAAGTTTTTTTTGTTTTATTAACGATTATTTTCTGTTAGACTTAATGGAATCAAATAAATTTTTTATGATTATAAAAATGTAATGAATCAATAATATCACGACAAAATAATGCAATATTTTTTTAATTTAATCTCAGTTAATAAAAAAATAACTATTACATATGATATTAATAAAAAGTAATTTTAACTTGTTTTTCCATTTTGAATAAAAAAAAATACATTAAAATATATTTCAATCTTTATAGTAATATTCTATATACTATAAAGATTGAAATATAAAGGTTAAAGTAAAGAACATAAAACATATTAAAATGAATAAATAAGATTGTTGTAAATTTTAATTGATTTTTATTTTTCGAATATCGTAAAATCGCTATACTATAATAATAATAATAAAAAATCAACACTCATCCATGTTACTATATAGAAGATATAAATGCTGCTGTATGAAATGTTTCTAAAAATGCTTTATTTCTATTGTAAATATAATGTCTTGTTCACGTGCAGGCGTAGCGTAGTGAAGTGAATTATGAACTACGTTCATATATCAGTGTTCACGTGGTACCGTAGTATTGTAATTCATAACCTCTAATTTTGTGTTTATTTTTGGCGGTAGAATGAAATTTTTTTTTCATTCAATTATTATCTTTAATACTTTGCTGTAAATAATTATTTAATTATTTTTGTAATATTTGTTAATTATTTTTATAAATCTTTAATAAAATACGCCAAAAATTGGGGATTATATAATGAATACACTACGAAATCTGTTCACGTGGTGCGTAGTGGATTTTCAACTTCACTACGAACCTCCAAAATCAAACGTAGTACATAATTCACTACGCATCGTGTTCACGTGGTGGATTTACAAGTACTCTACAGTACACTATGCCTCTACGTGAACAAGCTATAATATAAAACATATATATATTTATTTACCAGTGGTCGAGATTCTTATATTTTGTTTTTTTTTTTATAAATACAAGTATTATATATTTATATTATATGCGTTTTTTATTTGTATATATAAAACCATCTTATAGTATGAGATGAATAAAAAGAAAAAAAAAACATGCGAAAATTATACGTGTTTTGGCACACACAAAAAAGATGTATAACTAACTCTATATTGAATATTCTATTATATTTAGTATATACATTTATAAATATACAATTTTTTAGCTCTATATGATATTATAAATTTATAAATATATAATATAGCGGATATAGAAATATTTTATTATTAGTGGTTTTCGTCTGTTTAATTTTGACTGTGTGTCAAAGAAGACGTAAATTATTAATATATTATACATACTATAAAAAAGTAAGTCAAAACAAGATGAAAACATATTAAACATTTTGTGTGGTCATTATATTTATATATATATATATATATATTAGCACATTCATTAGTTATTAACACAAATCCAAAAAAAAAAATTACAATTTGATTTTATTATTATACTGTACCAAATAAAAGATGTATTTTTTATTCTACTGTAATATATTTAACTTTATAAATTATTTTTATATTCTTCTGATGGAACTTCTGTAAAATTAAAAAATATATTGATGTTTTCATTAATTAATGTTTGTGATAAAATGTTCAATAAGAATATCATTCTGCTGCAAATTCATTGCACATACATAAAATAATGGTTTCTTGTAAAAGTTTACCAAAAAATCATTTTCGAAAGAAAATACTTTTCATAGATCCATGGATTTTTCCCCAAGAAAACTTACCCAATAAATCGTTTAAAAGAAAATACTTTTCATAGATCAATTCAAATGGCAATTTCAGGTCAATTATAAATAAAAAAATGTTTTAATTAAATTGAAAACTATATGAATTGTTGACAAACAATTTTCCAATTGGAAGGGAAAATGATATATATAGATATATATACGGATTTGTAATATAATCTGTTTTATTTTAAAAATCAATACCTCTGTTTATATCTTTATATATTTGTTTATCTGCCAACATAAATTTAGCATAGAAAAAAAAAATTGCCGTCGACATAATGTCTATGTAAATAAAAATTTAGTATTTATTTATAGTTTTAATGCGAATATAATATATTTTAGTTAAGGAATAGAAATAATACATCCTACCTACCTAACCTATATATACGATTTAAAACTTGTGCAATGGATAACGCACAAATAGAATATATAAGGAAGATAAGTGAAAAATTGATTTTAACCTGAACAAATTTATTGATTTATTATTACCGTACGCAGTATTTTAATTATGTGATCAGTTTAAAATTCTTTAGTTGAAATCAAATTTAAATATAATTATTATTATTAATCATTTTTTTCCTATATATTAATCATTATATTATATATATATAGAATATTACATCTAATAATATTCTAAATCTAAAATATATACTAAGAATTGATCATAGAATTATCATGAAAAAAAAAAAATAATTAAATTATGAGATTTAATTTGCAAGTATTGTTATTTAAATATATAATATGCCATTATATATATATATAATTAAGTTATTGATTAACATGACAACTTCTATTAAAATATACCTTCTAAAATATATGCATATCTGAACGTCATTCCTTAAAAATAAACTAACAAATGAAACATTTATAATATTATATATTGTTAACTATAACTTCTTATAAACTATAAATAACTTAACTTAAACATTAAGTTAATCCTATACAATACAATTGAGTTGAGTTTATACAATTATATACAATATTGAGAACTATACACAATTTATATATGAATCATAATATATATTATATGTGTTCATTTTGATTATGGAAATTTTCTGTATGGTATATACACGATTTTTTACTAAATCGAGTCATTTGAAATGTGTAATTAATATAAACATTATTATTATTATTATTATATATTATTTTTATTTACATTCAAATTCAAAATAGAATATATATATATATATATATAAAATAAATTATTTATATATTTGAATCACGATACTTATATAGTATTTATATATTTATTTATAAATTTTAAAATATTTTGTAATTTATTTTAATTTATGTATATACTAAATATACATCACATATAATATCTAAAGATATATATTTGTTAGGAATAATAATATTATAATAATAAATATAATTTACACTATACGATATTAAATATACAATAATTTTTAGAATTATTTATTTGATATTGAAAAAATGTTTTGGGGTGGGTTTATATTTATATCATATACATGTCTATATGTCAAGTGGTTGAAATTCTTTTGCATAGATTGTTAAAGGTGATTTCCTCATAAAATGCTTATTAATTTTTGTGATCAGAAGCGATTATAATAACGGTAAATTTCTAAATTTATTAGATAATTTATTTATTTAATTATCTATTTAATAGCAATACTAAAAGATCTACGAAAATAATCCAATAAAAAATTGAGGAATCTCGGTAATTAGAAATCCTCAATGGGATTGTCTCGAATTTTAATTTCCATTTTATTTGCAGATTTTAACTATAAATTATTTATCATTATAAATTTCCAATAAGTTATATAAAACAAAATAAAAAATATCATTTATAATCTAAATTTAAATAAAAATTAAAAATAAAAATAATAGATTAAAAAAATGTATATTATATTTTATCAACAATTGTATTGACTTTAACTTTATATACTTTATCTTATCACAATTTTACGTTTTCAATATTGTAAAATTGATAATTAAATATATACAACTATACAATAAATATATTCAAATTGATTATGCGACTGCAATGGAAGTTACACCTAGACGAGGTGATTGTTTTTTCCATATAAATATATTAATAATAATAAACCCAAAAAATATCTATAGAGATTTATGCGACATTTTAATATTTATTACCAAAAATAAATTGAATTAAAATTCTTTCAAAATAAAAAAAAAAAAATGAAATCAACAATAAATTCAATTAATTTTTATATATATTTTAAATAATATAAATATTTCGTCATTGCGTGATTGATTGATTGATATCGATATTTATAATAATACTAATTTTTTAAAATCCTTGTTTTATTATACCAAAATTATCGAATACAATTCATATGTTTTTTTGTTTGTTTGTTTGTTTGTCCATTATCAAAAATTATTTGATTTTAAATGTATTAGTAAATATGTATATTTTGTTATGATAAACGAGCGAATTAATACAAATCAATTGTATATATAATCATTTTTCCATTACCATATATACAATCAATTGATTCACAACGCTTAAACATATATATATATATATTTAAACTTTTATATCGCGCGCCATAATGTCTACTGATAATAATAATATATATATATATATAATCATTACTAAATATAATACACAATACGTCGATGGTCATCATATATATATATATATATAGTGAAGTCTTTATGCCATCATATAGCCGCAGCCACACAATAATTTTTTTATATACCATATAGTTGATATGTTTTTTTTTTTTTTTAAATATATTTATATATAAAGTACGCATTTATTTTTCATTTTATTCGCATCGCACGATATAAAAAATATACAGTTTTTCATCTATAAATACTAAACGTATAAAAAATAAAAAACGAACGAATATTTAAAGTAAAAAAACAAAAAGAATAAAAAAAAATGATATTATAATGAGATTATAAAAAATATTTTGTATTATAGATATTAGATTTGATCAATATATGTATAAGAAAATAATATAACAGAAGAACAAACAAAAATATCCGGAAAGTAAATGAAATGAAAGATATTATAATTTAAATTTTTTAGTATTATTGAATAGTAAATTGTCAATTTTTATTGTTAACTTTATCAACTTTATAAATCATCCATGATTATTGTCATTATACGTTCGTTTCTCGGTTCAATTTCTATATCTCCACATTTTTTTCTGATAGTAATAAATCAATGATGATCAGCAAACCAATGAAAATATGAAATTTTAATGGAGAAATTTGGGTTCCGATATAATATCTTTAGATACAATCGTTATAATTTTTAATTTCAATCGATTTAAATCAAAAAAAAAATGTATATGATTTATATTCAATTAAAAATTATTCAATAGTGTTCTATAATATTAAAATTATGCATAATTCGCTATTTCAAACTATGAAATAATCATTATTAAATTAATATATTTTCTTATCTTTAATCTTTTTTTTTTTTTTTTTGACAGTATTTCTTTATTTATGTACATCATCACCTATATATATATAGAGATATAACATATTTATTTCGATATCTTTTTTCTATATTTCATGACGATGATCGAGAACGTGTTTGTTTATAGTCAAATCTGATGAATATATAATAGCTGACTTTATAACCGACCGCGACCAACCATTCTAATATAATTTTTGTTGAATAATAAAATCAGAAAATTTGATTTATATATATATGAATATTTGCTCATATATTCACGATTTCTTTTTATGTATTTTTTTTTTATGTAAAACTATTTTTATAGCTTCTGGTTTTAATCAAATTTATATATATATAATATATATTGATGTTGTAAAAGTTAAAAATATATATTTATATAGTAAATATAAGAAATGAAAATCAATTTTGTTTGAAAAACATTTTTTTTCTGTAATTTTCTGTAACAATAAAAGACATCAAGACATGACATTAAACATAAATAAAAATTGTCTTTATGAGTCAAGAATTTATTATTGAATTCAATTCAAATCATCAATTGCAAAATCAGTGATTTTTGTTATATATGTATGAATTAAAAAAGAACTATATTTTACTAAAAGTCGAAAGGCTATCGTAAACATTTAGCATTGAATCCTATTGAAAGAAATATTATATTATCTTGCAGACATTTCATATGTTATATAGATTATTTTACCTTTTACCAATTTAAACATCAATTTAATAACTAAACTTATATAGAATCTATTCAATTATAAACAAATAATAATAATAAAAAAAGAACTAATTTTAATAAGGGGCACGTGATCCAATCAATATACATAGTTAACGATGCGTAAGAATTAATATATTAAATAAAAAAATACATTCTTTTTTTGCTTCCATATATCAATCTATCTACTTAACTGCTTTTTTGTTTTTATTATTATACACATTATAAGAACCGCTCGATTTTATTTGAATGCGATGATATTCAAATTTGAGAATTACAATTTTGTTGTTTTTTTTTTTTTTGTGGATTACAACATTATTCAGTTAAACATTTTTTTTATGCAATATAGAAACAACAAAAAAAAAACCCCCAACAATAAAAAGAACTCAATTATACACGCTTTCATTATAATATAAAGTATAAATGAATTAACATCAGGCAACAGAATAAAAAAAAATTAAATAAAAAGAATTTATATAAAATTATATTATTTGAATTATATTTGATTTAATTTATTTAAATTGATTTATCGTATTTGTATGTAGTATATATATATATATATATATAAAAATTGATTTTAATCAATTAAAGTTAATTGATGAATTATAATTCTGTTTTTTTTTTGTTTTGTATTCATATTTTATTGTTTTTTTTTAAATATATATTTAAAAATACATATACAAACACATTTTATTCAAAACAAACAAATAAACTGTGTACAAAAAAATTTTGTAAATTCAATTTTAAATTTATAATATATATACGTATATGAATTTTTTTTTCATTAATGAATGATAATGGTATTTATAATATTCGACGGTTGTATATATTTTATTGTTAATAATAATAATAATAATTTAGATGTCGTTTTCGTTGGTATTTAAATTGTAAATGTTTGATGTTTTGTATGAATATTTTTTTTTATGAGTATTCTTGAGTATTCTCGATATTACATTCATAATTAATTTAATTAATTTTCATTTTAACGTAGAATAAAAACTATGATGTACGTATATTAAAAATATATAGTATTTTATTGTATTTGATTGAATTACAGAAATTGTTTATTATTTGTTGAACAGATGAAATAAATTGAATATTATTGAAAATGGTATAATTGTCATTAAAAAAATACATTTTCAATCAAGGATAATCGGCAAGGATATCCCAATGTTAGATAGAATAACACAAGGATTAATTTCTTTGGAATTCTTTTAACATAAGCGCTTAATAATTTTGTTAATTATTTATATAACTAGTTACTTGCAAATTTTGTTTACCCCAAATGGTAATCGAAGTACGAATCGAATTAAAGTGTAAATAGGTTAACAAAATTTGAAAGATAAATTAAAGAATTTTTAAAGAAAAAAATTCTTTAATTTTTTATTATTTTTTAAAAAGTCCTCGATAAATTTTAAATACCATATAAATTTGATTTAATTTATAAGGACAATATACATACTATTATTCATTTTTTAATGTTTTTATTTTTTAATAATAATAATACAAATTCTTATATTAAAATTAAAGAACAAAAAAAATACATTTTAATCTAAAAAATATGTAAATTTTTAACACTCCCACAAAAAACAAAATCTACGTATAAAATTAAAATCAATTATTGAAATTATATATTAAATTAAAAATATAAATATATATATATATATATATAAAATGATGAATCATAAATTGAAAAAAAATTATTTATTATTTAAATACCAATGATTTTTTTTTCTCTATATATTTAAAACTATTGCAAATAAAATATCTATAAGAAGGTATATATTATATGAATATATATATATATATGAAAATGCAAATATTAATTTAAAATTCATCAGGTGTTAATATTAGTTAAAAACTGTATATATACGTTAAAGTTTATTTATTATATATATAAAAACTGCGAATGTTTGCTAATATATTTAATATTAAAAAAAAAAAAAAAAACAGAACTTTAATTTATTCATAGTATTTAGTCAGTCATAAGTTTTTTTTTTTTTTTTGCTTTTTTCTATACGATATGCATTTATATAAAAATAATTTTAAACACTTTGAAATAATCGTGAGAAAGGCATAATATTTAATAAACAAAATATATAGAAATTGGAATAAGAAAAAAAAAATTGTGTCCTCAATTATGAAAAAAATAACAAAATTATTACAAAATTATTATTAAATTTAAATATACATAATAATTTTATCTCTAAAATTTGTCTTTTTTCAAGTACAAATAATTTAACCAATTTTATTTTTACAAATTTATGGAAATGTTTTTTCGGTTTTCATTATTTAATTTTCAAATTAATTTATTTATTTAATTATTTAATAATAATAATTTAGAGAATAGACGAAGGATGTAAAATTAATTCAAAAACAAAAAAAAAATACAACGAAATTAAAATTGTATAAAATGTCTACTTAAAAAAAATTTACATAAATTCAAATTAATATAAAACTAAAAATTTCCATTGAAGGACATTTCATATTCATCGTAAAAATAATGCCTATTTTTTCTTTTTTTCGAATTTCTATAATCAACAATAATTTGTTTTTTTTTTCAATTTAAAAACAAAACATGTAAATTATGTAAATTATATATGTAAGAAAAAAAAATAAATATAGGTATTGTTAAATTTAACACTTTTTTCAATTATTGTATTTTGTAAATTTTTTGTCCAAGACCAATAAAAAAAACAACGGATAGTTTTTGACTATATTTTTATAATTATGGGATGTTACTATAATAATAATAATATAAATAATAATTTAAATGGAATGAATTTCGGAGTGATAATCGTGTTCTATATCGATGCAATTCATTAATATGCACTGACAAAATTCACCAAATGCAATTTTCATGAAGAAAATGTTTTTTTTTTCTTCGGTTATATTTTTTTTAAGTTTTATTTATTTAAGTTCCCTTTTACTGAACGCAATGAATAATAACGAAATCAATTTGTCACAGAAATAACTCTGACTATCCTCCACGAATCAAATAGACATCGTCGAATTCTTTATAGCTGTAATTTTCACAATTTCTTTCTTTATAATAATATATAGATATTAAAGTTTAAAGATAAGAAATTCAATATATCTAAAATGATTATAGTATATTAAGTTTTATATAATATTATAAATACTTTATTTTCAGCAAAATAAAAATGATATATAAAAATCTTATCTAATTATTATTTTGAATCATATAATCATATTTTATTATTTGTCGAACAAGCTTTTTCATAAAAAAAAAGAAAAACACTCTATAACAATGTCATATATTTAAAAAATAAAAATTAAACTTTGTATTTCAAAAAAAAAGAAAAAAAGTGTCGTCATTTTCAACAAATAAAAATCCATAAATTTTTGTTCACTATATATTCAAGTTTGTGTGTGTGTACATTTATAACAAAGAGTATTTTTATTATTATTATTATTATTATTTATTGTAATTATAATAAATAATAGATGATTAATTAATTTAGATTATAATTTTTGATTGGTTTTATGACATTTTTGAATGTTATCAAAAGTTTTTGTTATCAATTTTTTTTGATAGTAGTTTTTACTTTTATAAAAATATTGTATAATGAATTAAAAACAAACAATTTTTAAACCCTATAATTGATTTGCCGTTAATATAACTAAATAATTAATTCAATATATAAATTGTACAATAATAGCAATTAAAAATAATTTGCGAAACATTTAAACAAAAAAAAAAATTATAATTTAAAAACAAATCCATATTGAATTATTGTATTTTTTTTTTGGCCATAGTTGCGACTATCTCTGTTTGTAATTGTTTTATTTTTAACTATGCAGAATTATAATTTGATTGCTTATTTGATAAACAATTCTTTTATTTATTATTAATACTGTTTATTAACACATTAAAAATGTGTGAATATAAAAAAATAAACACATAGAATCGGATATATAAAGTAATATAAATAATAAGTGAATGGCTAAAAATAAAATTATTATACCAAAATATTAATTATTAAATATTAAAAATCCTATTAAAATTAGTACAAGTGAAAAATAAATTTAAACAAAAAAAAAAACTATCTCTCATATAAATCCTATAATATCGTTTTAAAGTATATATTTGCAAAAAAAAAAAAAATTAATATTAATATTTAATGCATTTTATATATATATTGTTAATATAAATTATTCATTTATTATTATATGCAACAATTTTATTTTTTAATTTATTTTTAACATATATAAAACAATTGTCTTTTCGTTAATATAATAATAATAATTTATTTAAATATTATATATATATATATATTCAAAGCAATTAGAAAGCTGTCAATTATTGCCGCATATCATTCATTCATTCATTATATTTATTTTCATATATTCCATATATACCTTAGGTATTTTGTTTATTTTTTCTGTTTTGTTGAATTGTATTCAAATTTGATTCATATGCGAATAAAAAATGTTTTAATAATAATATATTTATTTATTCACATTTAATATATATATAGGTATATTTCAAATGAATTATGAATATATTCGAGTTACAAAAAAAAAAATGTAACAATTTATTATATATTAATATAATTTTTATTCACTTGCAAATTTTTGCAAACAACAAAAAAAAATAAATAAATGTGCTTAAGGCTCTTTAAATTCGCTTTTAAATATTGTATTGTATATATTATAGTTTGTTTTTAGTTGTATATAGAAAAAAAAATCATATTAATTTTGATATATATAAAATTTATTTTTATTTTTTTTCATAAACTATATATTTATTTATAAATCATATAAGTAAATTAGAAATTTCTATATGTATGTATATACATTGAGTTTTTTAAAGATTAGATAATGAAAATGTATTAAAAAAAAAAATAAAAAAATAATAATAGATTTTCACAAATACACTAACCCATATTATTGTTATTTATTATTATATATTAATAATTTATCTCTTTTAATCAATCGCCTTTTCTTTTAAACTCAATTTTTAAACAAATGGTTGTGAATGTATTTTAAAATATATCATAATATGGATGGATGTATATAATTATATATATAGAGTTGATTATTATTTGTACAAGTGCTGTGTTTTTTTTTTTTGTGTGTTCTTCTCATATATTTGCAATTATTTTAATTTGTTAAAATTCAATTGTATAATTATTCTTATACTACAGTGTGTAAAAGGTCTATTAATTTTTGTCCATTTACATACAGGCCCGTTTTAGCCCATGTAGACGCCTGGCTCAAATAATAAAATATAGCGCCCGGAAACATTATCGGTAAATGAAACCATTTTAGACTATTAAATTCTCATTTGTTCGTGTATTTGTGACTGCGTTTGAATGAAATATTTACCACATTAGCTGACTTGTTGTTCATTTCGTTATTTAAAATATATCACTGAAAAGGATCAAAGTTATTTTGGTAAATGGATTGTAATTAGGCTTACCAGAGGTCACGCAATTTCTCTAAAAATCCCACAAAAACCCAATTTGATGCGGTAATTTTGGAAATATCTGGTAAGTTTTAGTTTAATCTATCTGTCTGTAGGTTTTGTTTCAATAATTTTCTTTAGAACAGAAATTTTATATTATTTAAAATATCTAATAGATTTCAGCGTCCCTTGACAACGGCGCCTGGTTCATTCGCACCAATATCTTGTATGTAGTGGCGGCCCTGTTTATATACGTATAATATATAACCGCGCCGCGCCATGGTAAAACCACCAATTCAAATTTTTAAAAATAAAAAATGTTTCAAAAACTATATGTAATTAATATTAATTAAATATTTATCTGTTTTGTGTAGGTAAAATAAAAATTGTTTTTTTTTTTTTTTGTGTAAACACATATGTGGATGAATGAATGGATAGTATTATATTCATTGAAAGTTTTATTTGATATTTTTTTTTGCTATATTTCGAAAAACGCCGCAAGTAAAGCTGCGCGCTTTCGTTTCTTTCTTACAATCTACACCAAAAAAAAAAAAAGCATTTATAAATGTGATAATTGTTAATAATGTATATGTGTGTTTATATGTTGGAAATATCTCTATATAACATTACATTATTATAGGCCTATATATATAAATATTTTTATAAATCGATATTTTATCGGTCCTACTTGAAATAAAAATCAATATATACGAACATTTACTATATACAACTTGAATCTATCAATCTAAAACGATGTAATTATACAGAAGAGATTAAAACTTGTTGGATTTCTATCATTATGGTTTTATGATTGTCCCCCCCGTAACAATAATTAAATCTGATTTTTATATAATTGCAATATTCCTTAAAAAATTTGAAAACTTTCATCACTTTCACGAAATCAAATTTTACTATAATAAAAAAAACTCTGTATATATTAGATATAATTCAATCATAAATCCTTATATCATATAATATTATATAAAAAAAAATTAAATTTAATTATATATATGATAGTTTTATGGATTACATATTGAGTTTATATTAAATTAACCTTCCATCCCGAATTATAAAACCTAAAAATAAACGTTAATGAATATCAATATCACATATAAATATATAAATTTATATTCATAATAAAATATCAATAATGAAAATATTTAAAAAAAAAAAATGTGAAAAAACAACATCAGAAAATAAAATTAATTAAATGCTAATAAAAAATCCATTTTCTCAAATATATCGCATCTATAAAATCTAAATCTATATCTATATTTTTATTTATTTTATTTTGTTCACGCAGTTCCAATTGACTTAATATTAGGAATCTTTTATGTAAATTCAAAAAAAAATAAAATAATACAATAGAAAATAAACAATTAATTTAAAAAAAAAAAAAATCTTATATTTTATTTTTTTTGTATTGATTGTTGATGCTTCTTCGTTTTTTTTTGTTTTGTTAACCTATCATTGATCAATATTGATGTGATTTAAATCTCATCTTATACTTTAAATGTATTCATTCGTATGATTTTACAATTTATTATATGAATTCTAAGAAAATTTATAGAAAATATTTGTAGAATTAATTGAAATTCTATTTGGAACATATTGAAATCGTTTTAAATAAAGAGAAAATGGCTTTTTTGATAAAATGATTAAAGGACATTTCTAATCCTTTTCGTATACATAATTATAAAGCAAAAACAAAATGTTTAAATGTGCCAATAAACTCGCAATAATAATTTTAAGTTTTAATTTTAAAAAGTTTTCTAAAATATATTGAAGTAATTGTTAAATATTCTCTGTTTATTATATAAATTTACAATCAATAAGTCCTTTAAAGGTTAAAATAAACATCAATTTATTTATAAATTTATAGGCATTATTATAGTATTATTATTATTCAACGTTTATGATTAGTGTATACATTAATTAGTATTAATATCTAAAATATAAATAATTCGTATGTATTGAATATATACATTTTTTGTTAGTATATTTATATGTGATCGTAAACAAATATATTTATAATTTGTTAAAAAATATACGACCATACAATAAACTGTACTTATATACATATATACATTTACACCTGCAATATTTAAAAAAAAAAATACTCCTACCTCTATCTCTCCATATATATAAAATTAATGTTTATGTTAAATAAACATTTAAAAAAAAATATGTTGTTTTTTTTCTATTTTTTCAATTTTATTAAATATTTAATTATGTATATTGTAAAAATGTATAAGGTCTTTTTGAAAAAAATTATGTAGAAAAAATGATTGATTTCATAAATGAATAAAATAAAATAAAAACAACCAAAAATATATTTAAAATGTTGACATTACCTATACGTGCATTACAAAAATTATTTGTTTTTAGAGTGACCAATTTATTTATTTTTTTTTTTTTTTTGGTTAAATCAATGCCCTTTTTTTTCATTTTTTTTTTGAATTAATCATAATTCGATATGTATTATTAATCAAAATAAATGTTAATCTTATTATTATATTATATTATATTATATTTATGATGGTATATATAACTAAATTTTATATTTAAACCAAATAAACAATAAAATTAATTGTAAAGAAAAAAAAAATCATATAAAATAATAAATTTCATTCATGTGATGATAATTTTGTTATCATTTATTTTATTTTTTTTTCTTTTTGTTTATAAAATATAATTATAATATGCCATAAAATCATCATAAATATGTTCTTATAATTACTTTTATATATTTTGCGATTATTATATTTATATGTATTTGATAACGAAAACTCTTCAAAAAAAAAAAAAAATTGTACTTTAAATTATTAAAACAAAAAAAAAACTCTGAAATCATTATAAATATAATCAAGTTATTAGATTACATAAAACAAAATGATATATATAGATATAGAAAAGAGAGTGTTTCCTTTTATTTTTTTTATCTATTAGCCTATTAGTATTTATTTAAGCACTTTATGTAATAAAGTATTTTTAGAAATTATGCGTTTGATTGATAAACATAAACATAAATAAGAAAAAAAAAACAAGTGGAATTATATTTATGATTTTAATAATTTCTTTTTTTTTATAGCAGCTGATAAACTAAATAAAAATTTATCATCTGTTACAGTTCAACTCACAAATCACAATTTATAGCTTATATTGTTAATTTTGCATTTATAATTTATACAACTATTTATTTATTTATTTATTTATATTGGTCTCTGTGTGTAGGTTGAAAAAAGATTTCCAAAAATCATAACAAAAAATACAAAATGTTAAAAAAAAATGCATATAATACTTTTGGAAGAAACAGAATATATAATTAAATGTATCTATCTATATATATATTTTTATCTTAAATTAATATATTATAATTTGAATAAATGAAAATTTATGGTATATAATACCACAAAAAAAAAACAAAAAACAGAATTAAAAAATATTCTAAAATAATGCAATGAATAATATAAAAAATTACCATATAATAATATTGTATATGAAAATATTTATATGTATGCGGAATGGTGTATTATAAATTTTGTTCATTGTCCATTAAAAATTTAAATATAAATTATGTATATATACATTTTTAATGGACACATTAATTAATTAAAATTGTTATATTCAATATATAGTAGAATATATATAATACAACATAGTTTAGAAGATATTTGCGGGTCGATGCTTACGAATTGAAATAACGCTTTTTTTTTTGGAAACATTTATAAATTGGGTTTTATTCCATTCCTGGTTTCCATCAATTTGCATTGACTTTGCAAACCATTTGAAAACTCAAGTAAATTCAGATTTTTTTGTAGAAGAAAATTTGGAAATCGGTTCAAATTTTTCAAAAGGAATGGAACTCGAAGTGTGAAATTAGAAAATTATGTCTTTTTAACGTCTCGCCAACAATTAAATTATCAATATATACATTAATTTAGAAATCTAATGATTCCGATTTATGGAATCGCCATATACGCCAAGAAGATGATTTTCTCTAAATTTCCTATATACAGCGCAGAATTAAGTCTCAGCAGTGAAATCTTTTAGGATCAATCATACTGTTTTAGTTCAAACTTTGCTTATAGAGAAACATGTCAAGTTTTCATAAAATATTTGAGAAAACATTATATCAAAAGGAACGGATAAAAAAAAGATACATAATCTGTTTTTATACATCTCTGATTTTAATGACTATATTATTTATTTTAAATACAATAGAAAAAATTATATTTTATATATAAATATGTATATATATATAATTATATCTCTCATTGTTTTTATTTTGTCTTATAAATGATTAATATATTTTTATATATATGATATTTTTTGCATATAAATATATAAAACACTTTTTTTTTTTTTGATTAGGGAATGAGCTATTTCATTCAGTATTTAAACACATGCTATTATCGCAGTAAAGAATTGAAATAAATACACGCGATTTGACAATCAGTACTGTATTATGGATAGTATAAAAAGGTGAAAATTATTTGTATTAGAAAAAAAAACTAACCATCAGTTTCCACATATAATTAGACATTTATTATAATAATCAAATCAATTGATATGTCCAATCAATATTTTTCTTATATGTGATCTAATGCCTTTTGGTTTTTGCCTATATAAGTTCTTTAATCGTTTAAAATAGAATTCTTTTTTCTTTTCAAATATAAACAAATTCTCAAGGAAAAAAGCCTTAATATATAATTCCCATATATTTGACAATGATAGAATTTTTACCAAAAAATAATAAAAAAAAATAATAGAATATACATAGAAAAGTGTGTCGTTGTTTTTAATTTTTAACCTTCAATAATATTTATATGGGCCTTTTTATACATTTAAATATAGTTATTCTATTGTATAAATTAGATATTTAGATATATTTTTGGAAAAATATATGTTAAATATATGTAAAATTTAATTACCGTATCTTGTTATTTTTTTTTTTAATTTTAATTTTATCTAATATTGTTTTATATAAATAAAATATTACTTTTATATTCAAATAACTATATATTCTCAATAGACAAACAAAATTAACTTCCGTTGCCACATAAATATATCTATATGTAGTTTTAGTTTTGGTTATTTATATACTATAGATATAGAATATATATATAGTTATAATAATATATATGTATGTTTTATATATTGTTGGTTTTTAACAAGTTAATGATAGTTTTCAATTTGTTTTTTTTTGTTTTTTCTAATATATTTATTCACATCGAGAAGCTAAAAAAAATGTTGGTAAAAAACTAAAAATGTTTCAGTAAACAAATATATAAATGGTAAATATATCTATAACATATATATATTTACCATTTATATATATGTATATATATGTATATGATAATATTGTAATAGCGATAAACAATTTATTTGTGCAGCATAAAATAAAGAAAAAGAAGCACCCATATATCAATTACAAAATGTTATGGTTTTTTTTATTTTCAAATATAAATATAGCTAAAAATAACAAATATATATATTCATGAATACAGGTTGTATTAATAGAATTCTCTATTGTAGAACGTTGAAGATTTAGTTTTGAACCACGTGAATACAAAAATACCGCAAACCGTAATGAAAAATGCGAAGAAGACTATATTTCCATCTACCTAATTGCTTTGAAATAAATTAGGAATTTTCTTCAAAAACATTAATACTTTTCCATCAGTACTATATAAAGATTTTCTTTTTATTACCTCAATAGAGATGAAATATTTTCCATTTTGTTATATGTGCATTTGATGAAAAGACCTTAAATCCGATAAACACCCTGTTTAAACCATAAGTTTTAACACTATCCTATAAAATGTTTTTTTGCTTTTTCATATGTAATTAATATATTTTATTTTTATTTTTTTTATCCAATATTTGTCAAATTTTATCAAATATATATATATATAAATATATAAAGAAAAATATACACAGGTATCAAAAAAAAAAATAAAAAAAAACAAAATACATAAAAGGTGTATTTCAACATTGCGAAATAGATATTATATTATTTATTGTACATAAACAAAATTGAAAAATAAAATAAAATAAAAAATGGGTGTAAACTTTACATTACTATTATTATTTTTAATTTCTTATTATATTTATAATTCCGAAATATTGTTAGAATTGTTTGTTAGAATAAAATTGTTAGTTTTTGTTAATAAAAAAACTTCATATCAGCATTTTTTTATTTAGATTAACCTCTATATTAATAAAAATAAAATAAAATTAATTAAATATAGATAAGAATTTTTTTTTAAAATATTGATAATGCGGTTTTATTTTATAAATTCATTGCAAATGACTTTATTATTTGAAAATGCATTAATTTTATTTTAAAATCTATTGTATAATATAAATTTGTTTGTTATTTCAGGTGTAATAAATAATAATTATGAATGATTAATTCGGTATTATAAATTAGAAATTACAATTTTTGTTTATATATTATTTTAAAAAAAAAACAAAATGGGCAATAAAATTATGCGGGAATATTCTGTATTTATATAAATGGATTTACAATTTAATTTATATTCTGTTTCTAAATTGGAAGATTATATAAAATTCATTTTATATATTAATTGATAAAAAAACTTGTTTTTTTTATATATATATAAACTTAAAAACATTTGTGTATATACTCCAATAAAGTTATATATTTAATCTTAATTTTAATTTTTTACAAATTATTCGTTATCAATTTTCTATATGCGATATTACACGTCATATCAATAAAATTGCAACCAAAACCACACTGACTAATGAAATATATATTAAATATACATATAAAATCCACTTATCGATGATGATTACATTCCTGAAAAATGTTTTATATATAATTGTAATTATAAACACTATTAAGTATATTTATTTTTTGTTTTAATTCTCAAAATATAAAGAAAAAATAAATTGTAAATAAATAAATTGTAATTAAATAAAAAATACATTGTACATTTTTTTTTCTTTCTATTAAATCTATCATTAAATTCATATTATCTATGATTATATATATTTATTAATGAATATATATATGTTGGAATTACTTCATGAATGCGACACCCTCAAACCATAATTATTTATAAGTATATTTTTATAAAATATAATTGTTTTTTTTTTTTTACAATTAATTAAAAACAATTTAATATTTAAATTTATACATAATTAAGCTATTATAAAGAATTTAATTATATATTTTGTATATATACGGATAGCTCTTCATATAGCGAACGAGCTCGATATTCAACGTTAATTTGTTGACCACTTGGTTTTCTCAATAAGAAATAAACTATGATAGGAAAATATAAAAAAAAACCTCTATTCAATGAATCTCTGGATTCATCGAGAGTATAGTTGAATAAAGAGGTAACAATTAATTTTACACAAATAGCAATGGCAATTTTTAATATATATTTCGATTATATTTGAATATGGAGATTTAAAAATAGAAATTATCTTATAATCAATAATAATATAATTTGTTAATGTAATTATAACAAAATCGTATGCATATTAATTATTTCTGAAATAGAAAATCATATTCAAAAAAAAATCATCTATAATCTTTAAATATTTTTTTTATTTTTGTCTAGAAGATTTATAGATAATTAAATGATTTATGAAAAATTGATAAAAACATACAAAAAAAAAAAGAAAAATAAATTATAATCTAATCTAATCTATATAATTATCAAAATGCATTAATATATTTTTTATTATTATTTTAGTTTTCATTTAATGATAAAAATTTGTTTTTATTTTCTATAAATGTATTTGTTTTTTTTACACCTATACAAACTAACTAAACGTACAATACAGGTTATTCAAATAAAAATAAAAATCATTATTTTTATATTGTAGATAAAAGATAATAATATATATACGATATAAAATGAAAAAAATTTTAAACGTCCTTGTCTTATCTTGAATTTTTTTTATTATTAATATTATTATTATTTATACCACACCATGTTTTAATTACAAAAATTGTAATATCATCATTTAATCAATGTTTTTGAATTTTGATATACAATAAAATAAATATATATAAATATAGTTTTATGATAAAAAATATATACATTTGTTTTTTGTTATCCCCAAATAGTTTGAATAAAAATATTAAGTTAAATAAACATTTTAATAAGAGATAATAATAATAATAATAAATTTTTTTTATAAGTTAATTTAATATTTATTTTTATCAAATAACTAAAAAAAATTGTTAGTCAACGCGTTTATCTATAAAAAAAAAAAATTTATTTACACTGGAATTTATAAAAAAAAAGGCATTGATTATAGATTTTTATTTTTTATCTATATATTTTACCAAATTTTACGTATTTTCCTTATATTTTTTCTTTAATTTATTTTACGTTGAATGTCGTTTTGTATAGACAAAGATAATAAATATGAAATTAATATGATTAATTTTGTTTTTCATGGAATTCATCAAAAAAAAAAAAAAAATGATTAATCCCCATTTTGATTTAAGAATATCGCGTTATGATTTAAAATAAATAAAAGACTATTGTTATTAGAAGAAAAATAATCATAATCATAAAATATATCATGAAATTTTTTCACGGACCGTCCTTTATTGTATTAAAAAAATTGATTTTTCAATATATAAAAATTGAAATGACACGATTCTTATATAAATATTCTTTATAAATTGTGTTTTGTTCTTAAAACATTTTATTCTATTTTATTATAAATACAATAAAATATTTCTTTATATATATTTTAAAAAAAAATATCATATAATATAAGACATATCAATGGCATATAATAGTTTATTTTATTTTTATTAAATTAAATGATTTTTAAAAGCAATTTGTATCTTTACATATGAATATTTATAATTGCAAAACAATTAGATATATATAATATTTTTAATGTGAATATTAATTTATAAAAAAAAATAAAAAAAATACATGTTTAAATAGAATATTTTTTTACCATCAAGGTTAAGAATTTTTATGCTTTATTGAAAGAAAATTGATATTTATATATAGATAATTATTATTATATTAATATACCTACATGCAAATAAATATAATTCCTTTTTATACTCTAATAATAATAATAATATAATTCCTATATTTATATATATATATTGCATTCTGAAATGTTCTTTAAGCCAATCTCATCTTATGCGAAATTAATTATTTTTTTCTTTATAATAAAATATATCATAATATACGGGGGTGGACGAAGCTGTTTTATTTAGGTCGCGTACTATTCAAACAATTTTTATTATAAAAGTAAAAGAAACAATAAAATAAAATTACGAATTCTATATATATATATATATATATATATATATATATATATTATTGTTGTATAATATACAATGTATATATATTCTGTGAATAAAATTTATATGCAGTAATGTTTCCATATAGATATTTTTATTTATTTTATTTATTATATATGATTTTTGTGTTTTTTTATCCCAGATTCATATATAAGCTCATTAAGGGTTTTTTTTTATATCCATATATATTCTGTTGATTGTTCAAATAAAGTTGTTCAAATACATTGGGGTCAATTAAGATTGAGATTCGATTAATTTTCATTTTTATATCACTATATAAACGTTTACTTTAACAATTTATAAATTCTATTCTATTCACATAATATAATTTTTCACTTGAGATTTAATATTCTATATTCTTAAAATGCATTTTATATTTATCTAAAAAAAAAAAAAAATACTCACATATTTTCCTTGACATAATGCACATTTTATTTTTTGTATTGAACCATTATTTGAGAATTGATTATGTGATAATAAAAAAATAAAATTGTCTATCATGACTTGTACTATTATATACAAACAATATATTGAATCCTTGCAAAAATTATATACAGGTATATAAATAAATATTTTTATCCAACCTTTCACTCTCTCATGTCCATATATGTAATATAATTATTATAAATAACAATAATACATAAAAAATAGATTAATCTTTACAATTAAATAAACATTAATGTTAATTGAAAATGTATTTTAAAAGTTTATTAATTATTATTATATAGTTAAATATATAAAACACGATTTTTGATATTATAAACATATATATATAATCATAACGCGTATAGATATATTTTTATTCTCAATATCAATAGAAAAAATCCATTTGGAATGTCTATACTATAAATTTTGTATCATAAAATATTGTATATTGTTTTTTGAAAGCTTTTGTATACTTTATATAAATAAATATATATATAGATATATTTTTATTTAATTGTTCTTTTGTTAAAAAAAAAACATTTGTTTAATTTATAGGATTTTATATATTAAAAAACTAACGTATAAAACTAATAAATAACATAAAGCGATATCTATAATAAACAAAGACAATTCATTATGCGATCTTATTGAATATCATCCATTTAATAAGAATAGATTAATAATATGCATTTAGTTTTTTTTATTAAATTAAATTATATTTTTCCCATTAAATAATTGCGGTTTTATTTATTGTTGGTTTTTAAACAATTCAAAATAATCATTTTGATTATGTAAATATTTTACAAAAAAAAAAACCTAACATTCAAATAACCTTTTTATTTATATCAATTTCATCAATTCATAAATTTTAATTTAAACCTTTTATAAAATTTGTTCTATTTATTCTTATATATAGACAAAAGACAAAAGATTTCAAATCCTTTATTTATTCTGGGTTGGTTACTGAATGAACAAATTCTTATTATTTTATAGATTATCTTAGTTTATTTAAAAAAAATCATCATATTTTCCGAATCGAATTTCAATAATATAGGATAATGATAAAACAAATGTAAATATCTGCGCTCTTTTGTTCTGATTAATCGAATCCGAAAATTATGATTAATAATACAGAGAAAATTCTATAATAAGAAATATAAAAGCAGCTGTATTAAAAATATTAATTGTTATTATTATTTTATTAATAATTAAAACAATTAATCTAATATCTAATATTGTAAAATTATTATATATATATAAAAAATATATTAAATGTAAAGATATTATATACAGAAAAATGTATTGAAAAATCCTTGCAAATGAAATTGAATTGTAATTAATTCAAATAAATAATATATACAATTTTAAAAATTAATATTTTATAATTAATTATACATAAACAATAAACTTGTAAACAAAAAAAAAAAAATTCCTATATTCCTTTTTACAACGCATACACAATTTGATATATTTCGATCCTACAATATACATAATCGTATATATAAATACAGAAATAAACTAATAATGAATATAAAATTTATATACAATATTTAATTTATCTATTATTAAATATGCAAATTATATAAATGAAAAAATTAAACGATTAATATATAAACAACTGTCAACATTATAATTTGATTTTATATATAAATAATATATATTCAATTGTAAATAACATGTAGAAAACTATAAAAACAATAAAAGACCTACGGGGTAATTCGTGCTATATGTTATTTATTTTGTAATTTATTTACCTATATATACATATACAGTATAAATATTATTTTTTAAGAGTATAAAAATGTACTTATAAATTAAATTCAATATAAATAAATATATTGTTCTATATTCAAATAGAGACTACAAAATGTTATTGTTTTGTTTTACCTATATGTACATATATTGATTGATTTATTTATCGAATGAAAAATTATAGAAAATCTATCAATAATGTTATATTTATATATAAATAATTTCATATATATTAAAAATAAATAACTCAATATATATATATACGTACCGAATTACCGAATTGAATGTTAATTGTATTATTTCTTTATATATAAAAATATATATAGTTATTTAAGTATATTGACAGCATAAATTTACCTGTAATTCCATATATATATATATATATAATTGTTAAAAGCTCATGTAATTTATCTGCAATTCATTTTTATTTAATTTATTTATTATGTATATGTAGTATGTATGAATGGTTGACTCTTACTCTTATATATACAACGGCGGCAATTGATTTAATTATAAGGTAAATTTTATTTAATTATTTTAATATCTAAAATACAATACACATATATATGATATTATTATTCATTTATTATGTAATTTTAAATGCATTTAATGATGGTTTTTTGCTTTTTTTTTATTTATGTATTTAATTTTAATGTATGTAATTTTAATTTAATGTTCGTATATATATACAAATACAATATTCATTTAATGTATTTTTCAAGTATTTTTTTTTAAATAAAATAATTATAAATAATTTTCCATATATAGAAAACGCCTCGCGTGCAATTAAAAGAAAAACAAAACATTTATGTATGTATATATGGAAATTTTTCTGTAAATAACATATATAAAAAAGATGTTATTAGATGATTTTTTAAATACTATAGATTCTATAAATTTTTATATAGGATTAATATTTATGTGTGTTTGCGTGCGTGGGAGGTTAAATCCAGTGTGGAGGATTGTTAATGATGATTTTTCTAAAACTTCTTCTATTGAATTCAGAGGATCTAAAAATTTTCTTTTGTACTACGATTAAAATAAGGTTTAGTCTGCCCCAAAATTATAAATATCATGTCTTTCCGTTAAATTTCTATTGGTTTAAAATTTTTTAAATGTAATTCCAAAAAAAATAATTAATAAAGAAAACTATTTTCATGCTAAATCTTCTATAAAATTTCATTTAATAATTTTAATAATTATCTGTTTGTTTTTTTTTTTATTTAAATATTTTACTATTTGCAATATATAATATAGAAAAATAATTGAATTTTGCATAAATTATTCAATTTTATTTTATAAATAAATAAACAAAATTGTTAGTTAACAAATAGTTTTTATTATATACATACAATTCATATATGTGAAAGAAAAAAAATAAAATAAATATTACATTTACTATATATATAGCAAAAAGTGTTTAATTAATAGAGCATTACCGCACAGATTTATCTATATGGAATTACATTATTTCTATATACACAGATGTGTAAATGAATAATATATATTATATTTGCAATTGTATAATTATTAAATATATATTTATATGCAGTTAAATAAAATTATATATTTCCTTTCTATTATAATATACCATACATATAAAATATATTTTTTTGTCTAACTATTTTTTTTTTGCAATTATAAAAATGGATCATCCGCTAAAAAAGAATTTAATAAGTTTATATACAACAATATATATATTTTTTACCTTTAAAATTTTATATTATACCTGGCACCTCATTAATTATATATAATGAATTTGAATTACGCAGAAAAAAAAAACTTGTTATTGATTGAAAAATTATATCTAATTATATATCTATTTTATATAAATCTACTCTTATATGGAATATTTTTAACAAAAAAAAAAAAAATCTATAAAATAAATCTAATAATTAAAAAATTTTGATTTTGCAACATTGAAAGTTTATTTTGTCTACATTTTTATTGATTTTTTTCCTCTCAAATTATCAATTAGAGTTGTTTTTTTCCACGCCATTACCAAAATTTATATTTATTGACAAATATTATAAATGATATATTAAATGTTTAAATGCTTTAATATTTGTTTATATAAAAGAATACATTGACAACTTAATATAGCATTTAAATAAGATTTTTAATCTTGTATATTATGGTAAGAAAATTAATTTTTTATCATATGAAAATCTGAACTGTAATTAATTTTATGCATTAAATATAATAATTAATAACAAAAAGAAAAACAAAATTTTATTTAACTATATGCGGTTATGATTCATTAATGATAAATGAAAAAAATCTCAAAGGATATTTAATCAAACGAAAAAAAAAAAGAAAAAAAAAACAGAATTAGTCATTTTGCTAAATATATAAAAATTATGCAATCAAATGATATTTAAAAAGTTAATATTTTTTTTTTGAAATATTATTAATAAATGTTTTTAGTTGTTAATAAATAATATATTTTTTAAGATGATGATAATTCATAATAAAAAAAAAAAATTATAATTATTCAAACAACATATATAAGAATTATTATTATTATTATTATTCACATTTATAATAATTGTTTGAAAAAAAAAAAATATAAATAAAAATAACATCCAGTAATACAAAAGAGTGATTTTTTTTTTATTATTTCGTACATAACTTCTTATTATAATATAAATACAATGATTTGAAAGAAAAAAAAAATTTACATAACGTAAAATAATTTTAAAATAATAATATTAATAATAATAAATAATAATAATAATCATCATCATATATTATTGATTATGAATTTGGTAAATGAATGATTTAAATTCATTATAATTTATAAAATTTAAATCTAACGAGAGATTTTCTGACTGACGACCAATTCTTTTATATATAATTTAGTTACGCATATATCTATTTAATTATATTATTGGTGGTGTGTGAAAAATTTTATTTATAGGGGCTTTTTATCCAATTACCTGCGTGAAAAATTAAATTAATTAATTAATAATACAATAAAAAAACAATTTGAAATACACTTCTATATATATATATATATGAAAAGACATAAAAATTATTTATGTCATTTTTTATTTTAATTTGTCTTACATAAATTATACTATATATAATATATTATGAACCCGCACCTTTTTAACATACATAATACCAAATCAAATTTCAAAATACTTTAATAATAAATAAATATTTGTATATTGTATTGAATTCATTCATATCCAATATATACAATTTGATGTGATCAATCAAAATATTTTTTCTTTTTGTATATATAACTTTATAATTTCAATATGTGTTAAAGATCAGTGGACGCGTGGTTTTTATAATCATATAATATTACATACATATACGGCGGTCGCACGGTGAGGTGAGATAATTATTTATTTTCATTATTTTGTTAAAAAAAAATAAAATGTACCTCAATCAATTTCTTATTTATATGTTTATACTATTTCAAATAATATATAATAATAAGCAACTAACTATATTTGACTTTACACATTTGTTTCATATTAATAAAAAATTATAATTACAAATTATATTTAGTAATTTTTCATAATATTTTATTATTTACATTTGTTTTTATATTGTTTATACATTTTTTTATGAATCTTAAATCTCTAGCGCTATTATAGGAAAAACTCTTTTGGAGGTGTAATTAAACTGTTTAGAATTAAAAAAAAAATTATATTTACGATATTATAAAGTTCGTAAAAGCACTGAAAATGATTCAATGTAATATATCAATGTAATTATCGGATTTTTCCGGATGAATCAAATAATAAAGGGATGGTAGCGAGTCAGATCCTCTGTGAGAATTTTGCCGTGTTTTGCCAATTTATTATGATCCTAAATATAAACTTCTATCACAATACGATTTTATAACAAATGAATGAATAAAATCATTTAGGCATAATTTTGATAATCTTTGACAGACTGATAATCATTCATTGATAAATAAATATATATACAGAATAGAATCGCTCTCTATTGATGAATATTGAATTTTTTTTTTATTAATAAAAATATCTTGTACATTATTAATATTATAAATGATATATAGAGATATTATATAAATAAGATATTAACTACTAAAATATTTTCCTATATTTGAATGCCAACAAAAATGTTTTTTTTTTTTTTTTGCTATTTCTTATAATCTTCTATACAACATTTTTGTTACGGCATCTGGAATTATTAATAATATACTAAAAGCTATATATAAATATATATACGCATTCATATAAATATATATTTATTTATATATGTCTATTCGCGCGAGTTTTTTATATATGCATATAAAATAACAAAATATCATTTATATATATATATAGGATAAGTTATTTTACGTTATACAGTTTTTTTTCCTCATAAATTGCAATATATATATATATATATATATATATATAAGACAAGAATTTTTTTTTTAAGATTGATATTTGAATTTTAAATATATATATATATATATTTCCTATATATTAAATAAAAATTATTATATCCGTATATATATTAAATTCTTTTTATAGAGAATTTTTCACTTTTGTGCGTTTCTTTTTCTATAAAAAAAAATTTCATATTTATATGAATTGATAGAAAAGCAATAAAATTTTCATTGATGTATATGAGAAGAAAAATTCAAATTCAAATTCAATTTTTTTTGCTTTGTATTTGATTAAATATGTGTATTTAATTACATGTATGTTATAATATAATTTATTTATTTATTTTAACACAATTCATGTTCAATTCTTCGTTTTTTTTTTTTTTTTGACTTATTCAAATTTATTTTAAATGTGTATTTTCCGCAAATATTAAATAAATATTACACATTTTTTTTAGTTTTTAGTTTTTCGTTTGTATATTTACGTAAAAATAAAAAAATTATAAAATATAGTTTATAAAGATGTATGTAGATTCACTCGGTGTGTGTTATGTATATTTTATTATTATTATTATAATATAAATAATTTTTTTTTAATTTGGTATATCATCAGAAAAATGAATAAATAATATTTGTGATATTTTTAGTTAGTAGTTGCGAGATAATAATTTTTTTATTTAACATTTTTTATATAATAACACATTAATTATAATATTTCATTTTTTTTTTAATCAATGTCATTTATTTATATTTTTAAACATTGTTTATATATACAGAATTATATAAATATTAATAGCAGAGTATCCCGTTTTGAAATATTTATTTACTATGCGTCTATATTTTATATTCACAAAAATGTTGATACAGTTTTTAAAGTTTTCATATGTTTCATATGGAATCTGTTTTAATTTAACCGCCGCGCCGTATCAAATTAAGATTTTTAACGATTCAATGAAAAAGATTTGTATTCTTTTAATCATATAATGAATGCATTTGACCGAATAGAGCTGAACTAATATGAACAGGTATTTTATGGTTATTACGTAGCAAACATTAACTTGTTATATAGGAGTTCAGAAGAAAATCATTCGGAAAATCATTAAATAATTGATTGATTTCAAAAGAAAATAATGAAACATTTCATAATTTAGATTCAACATTTAAAATTCATGCATTAATCATATACAGATTTATTATATAGATTTCCCATTACAATTCCATTGATTTTATTTGCAAAAATTTTTTTTTAATGGCTTTTTTTGTATAAAAATTTATTTATAACCCAAAATTTTTAAAAATCAATGCAATATAGAAATTTTTATGAGTAATGAATGAATTAATTAATGACATAATATATTAATAATAATTCTAAATTAATTAAATTAAAGTTTAATGTAAAATAAATTTTAAATTCATCAAAATCATTTAAATTTTAATCCTTAACATAAATTCTCAAAAATATATATATTTGTAAATTGAAATACTTTCTATTGAAATCTATAATATATATAAATAACGAAATTGATAAATATCGTATATTATTCATATGAAAATATTCAGAAAAATGTATGTTTAAATAAACTCATACGGTGGTCCATTTAATTGCAATGTATGAGTAAATAATCAAGACAAATGACAAGTTATTTAGGTTTCTAAATATACAAGTTTCTATATAGATAATATAAAGATAATTAATCACGGGATCTTTTATCCCTATGCAAAAAAATTCAATGAAAGAGTTAAAATTTTATTAAGAAAAATTGTGTCGATTTATATTTAATATTACTTTAAGAACTTTCAATGTAAGTATTTAATGAACACAACCTGATCAATTTACTATAATATAGTATACTAAAATCGTCGTCTGCTAAACAAACACCTGAAATGGCAGCGGGAGCTTTTTTTATTTTCCATCCAGTCTAAATATGAATTGTCCATACTTTTTTTTTTATTATTTGTCATTCAAAAATTTTTCAACAATCCTATGTGTAAAGAATGTGAAACCGCGGTGGTCAGATCAAATATTATTTTCACAAAAAATGAAATGCATTTATTTCAGTATTTATATATTAAAATACCGCATATGCGATGAATAATTCGTTTCCCAATTCGTAAGTACTAAAGTAAAGTAAAAAACTATAATGTGTTTTGTCATTTTGATTCAAGGAAAATTAATATACATATTAAAAAAGGGATTATAATAGTACATATTAATTAATAATATCTACAATTCATGTATAGTAAAAATACCATTCGAATATAATAAGATACATTATCATTTTTATAACTATGTATACATTTTATATGCACTATATATATACACATTATATTTATCTCTATATACAATATATTGCAATATAATAGAAATAAAAACAGCAAAAATGAATATGTCAAATCATGTGTACGTCGTCATCCCGTCTTCAATATATGTAATTTCTATATGCAATATATAAATGAAAAAAAAAAAAACAATCATCAATTTCGATAAAAATCTTTGCACATGTACAATTTGGCTATATTCCAAATTCTAATCGATTGCCGTCGCGTTTCATGGCATGGATGAATGCCATCTCGCACATACTATATACAAATGTATATAGATAAATTATATTATATTGTATATATACATTATTATATTTGTGATACTGCTAATGTATATAGTTCTTTTTAGCATATATCACATATATGATGAGTATATCTATCTATATTCCATATACGTACAGTGTGGAACGAGTTATATATGAATACAAAATATACTAGGAAAATTCTAATAATTCTTAATGCTTTTCTTTGAATAATCATTTAAAAATTTCATTAAACAAACTTAGAATTTATGCATTATCTACTTACATATTTAGAGATTTTACAAATTTATCTAAATCAACTACGAAGAGGACGAATAATTAAAACTATGTAAAACAGAATAAAAATGTCATTTTGCGGTGATGAATAAAAATTAACTAATATTTCCATAAGGATCATGTAAATATACAAAGAAAAAGGAAAATAATCCAAGTATTTCTATTTATCAATTCCACATCTTTTTAATTTTTCCTATATTTTTATTTTCCAATTTGCAATTTTCAATAATTTTTATAATGAATGAATCGAATTTGTGTTATTATATTGTGAAAATGAAATAAAAAAAAGAACTGTAGTCAATTTCTATGAAAATAATATTATGAAATTAAATGAAATTCAATTTTTTATTTAAAATTTGTTGTTTCCTTTCTGTGTATGTATACAGAAAATATAAAAATTATATACAATAAATTGAATGTTAAAACGTGTACAACGTGATACTGAATAATTTCAAAAAAAAAAAACAAAAAAAATAGAAAAACTATAATGAATATATTTACGTGTGTCATATTCGTTGAAAAATAAATATATTTTCCTATGAAAAGAATCTACGTTTATATTTATTACAAATTTCAAAACAAAAACGAAATCATGTAGTATTTTTTTTTAATTCCTGCGAGATTGTCATGATCTTAAACGCGGGTAAAATAAAATTTATCTCTATATGATCCAGATATAATCTCTTTTATATGCTTTGGTGACAAGCAAAATCAAAAACACCAACAGCAAAGAGTTTTCTATTATATTTATATGACATACACAACAATAATGTAAAATGTTACAAACCAACCGCCGAAAAATAATTTTTCCTTTAAGATATTTATTATTTTTGTTTTGTTTTTCAAAACACAATAATTCTATTCATGCAAATAATAAATGGTGGACAGATGTCTAATAATAATTATAATATAGTTTTTATTTTTATTTTTTTTTGCTTCTTTTAAATCGAAAAAAAAATTGTTTAATTTAACGATTTGTGTTTGTAAATTTGGTTATTATAAATATGAATTTGGATGAAGTATAAAAAAAAATTTAATATTTCCTGTGTGTGTGGTAAAATAAAAAAAAAATTGTTTGACATTTGTTTATATATAACATAAGTTTTTATATATCGAAATTATACTTATTTATTTCATTTTTTTAAATTATATATTAAAATGATATATAAAAAAAGCATGTTAAATGACTATTTTTAAGCTATCTCTATATAGTTAAAATAAAATGTTTTCATGTTAATATATCTTCAAGTTGTTGTATATTTATTTATGTTTTTTTATTTGGTTTTCCATATGGTTTTCCATGGGGAAATTGAATTAATCTCGAATTTATTAGATTAATATTAAAAAACAAAAATTCTATTTATTCTATCTATCTATTTATTTGTAATAGATTTATTTGTTTTCTATAGCTAATAAGGCCTCTATTTCCATCTCTTAAATCATTACCAAAATGTATATGGTTCAGATTTATTGTAAATCACCAAAACTCCGCAATTTTTTGTGCTAGAACCCCCTAAAAATGTTTTCTAATTAATTTTTGGAAATAAAGATCAATGGAAACAATGAAAAATATATCATTTTCATTAAATTATTATATTTGTTTGATTTTCTGCGAATACAAAATTATATTAAAAATGATTTAATTTTTATATATATATAAAAAAACAAATACTGCATTATCAATGTTTTTTGATATAATTATAATCGAAACATTTTTTTTATTTTTCATATAATTATAAAAATTGATAACCAAAATGAACTCGAAATGGACTTTTTAATTGATCATATATATATTAAGCGGTATTATCTATATCACATATATATACTTATTATAGGTCAGGTCATATATAATTTATTTATTATATATATAAAAACAAATTATTTTATATTTTAAAATACAATAAAAATGAAATTATATACTATTATTATAATTTCTATATAGTTTGATTCACGTTATGACTATTCGGAATTCTGATATTGATTCACTTGATTTATATTAGATAATCCATTTGAGGTAGTTCATAATGATAATGATTTAAAAGCGAGCTAGTCATTAGAATTTAGAAGAATCATAATGATTTAGCAGAGATTTTCCATTTTATTTTTTGTGATTTAAATAAAACTAAGAAAACTGCTTTAAATGCTAAAATAGTTTCATTCAACTTAAAAATGACTCGATTTAGAAAAAAGGTATTTAATTTTCCATATATCGCGTTTTTATTATTTAACTTTTCAATAAGAAACTTACAAAAAATATAATCAATCGATTTATTGTTTTCATCTTATTTTTTGTAGGAAAAAAAAATAAATAAATGATGTACATATTAAATATAATAATTATAAATACATAATTATCTTTATTATTTATAATTTATTATTTAGTATAATTTTTACTAATTGGATGAATTTCTATATAAATATATTAAAAAAAAATACGAACAATGTCATAAGTGATATAAATAATAAAGAGTTTTTATAATATAAATAAAACCCAATTCGATGATTATTTCTACACTTAAAAACGCATTTGATGCGATTTACATTTCAATTAAAATAAAAACTGACTAATCTCAAAAAAAAAATACAAAAAACAAAAAACTTCATCCGTTAAGATTTAGATAATTTTAATACATGTTTAGTTTTAATACATATATTTAAAATACATTAAAAATGTTTCTGATTTGAAATCCACGAAGTAAATTTATATATGTATATATGTTAATTGAAAACATTAGGCAAATGAAAAATTATCATTATATTTTTATATAAATATAATGCGTTAAAAATGACACAGCTTGAATGATAATTAAAATTTAATTAAATACCAATAACACATATTACAAAAATACATTTATTTAAAATAATTTTGAAAACGAAAAAAAAAAAAAAACAAATGCAATAAAATATATCAATTTAATTATGATATTATATTTAATTATATATATAAGATATTTAATTTTTTTTTTACACATTAAATACATACTGGATTGTATATTATAATAAATAAAATGATTAAAGTATGATGAGTTACAGAATGTCCGGTAGAGCCATCGACAGCCAAACTTAAAAATGTATGTTAATTTTTTTTCAATCGTTTCTACATATAGAAATATTTGTTTGATTACGTATTTTACATACAAAACGTGTTAAAAATTTAGTGTATGTAGAAAGAATATTTTACAGGGTTAGCTTTCAATCCATATTGCCTCTATGTCTATAGCTATTGATTTTCAATATGCAGCATTTTGAATTTAAATTAAAGGTATTTTAATACTATCAATAGGATGGTCTGGTTTGGCAATTAAAAATACAAGAAGAATGGTAAAAAAAAGCATAACAATCTCAAAATGAAATTCATTTTCGTTAGGTTTTAAAAAAACCCCTTAATTCGACCAAAATATATTGGGACCATCTGTCACTTTCCATAAATTATATACCAATTTTTCATAAATATCTGAATAATATATATACATATTGTATATTGCTGTGTAGATGATCGCATCATCATCAAACATGAATTTTATTTCAATAACACAAATCTGTTTAACATTAATTATAAGATAATCAACATTTTTCATAGTAGTTTTTTTTTTATAAAATATTTTTTAACTTATCTCTCCAATATAAAACATAAATAAATAAAAAAAAAATAAATACCTAAAAGTTAAAACACAAATATAATTTATACAAAAAATAATAATAATAATAATTATTATAATAATAAAATTAAATTTATGACATTTTCTATAAGCCGGTTTTCATTGATTGAAATTGAGAATAAATTGTGTATTTATAATTCTAAAAAAAACACAAAAAATAATACAAAAATAAAGCACATAATAAAAATTTATTAAATATAAATATAATCTTATTTTCTGGTTCTTCTTTTAAATTTAAATTATGCGTTTAGAAAGACAAAACACAAAAAAAAAAAAATCCAATAAAAATCTATTTATCTTAAATAATATTTGTTGGTGGTTTAATTTTATTTTATTTTATACAACACATCTGGAGATAATTAACATACTTTTATTTTGTGTTATAACAAATTTTAATAAAATTCTATTTTTGATGAATACAATTAATTAATTTATTATCAAATTATATATATTGATAAATTTAGATAAATTATATAATAAATGCGGACGTATTATAGTTATTTTGATATTTAAAGAAAATTTATATTGGTTTTTAATGGTGAAAAAATGATTGTGAATGAGATTATCAATTTATTATAATAGAAATTGATTTTATTTTGAGAAATATTTTATTTTAAATCTTTAATAAATATAAAATATAAAATTGGATTATCTATATAATGGATTTTGTTATTATCAATTTTATTACATAATAATATTTAAAAAAAATTGTATTGACAAATTTTTTTGAATGTTATGATCGGTATTTATTTCCTTATCTTAAATAGTTTTTATTTATTTTTATTATTATTCTGAAATAAAGACAAAATATAGGGTTTATTTAGCAATTTACAATCACATATTAATTCCGATCAGATAAAACCACAAAAAAAAATTGATTGAACAAATGCATAATTTGAAAATAAAATAAACATCAAATTTATTTGTAATTTACTGCAATTTTTTATAGGTTGAATAAATAATATCTTAATCTTATATATACTTATATATTTATATTTAAAATTAAAATTGATTTTGAAATTGATTTATTTCTGATAAACGCACATAAACGCAATTTACAATACGACTCCCAAACATAAGACACACACAAACACACGCTATACTGTAAATGAATTATTAATATATAAACATTTTCTAAAATTAAAACCAACTAATATATATAAATGTTTTCTGATTTATTTATAGATTTTATCAATTTGGTTTTATTTATTTATTAAATTTATTTTATTTTTTGCATATACCATATATATGTATACAAAGCATATAAGAGATTTGTCCTAATTCAACTTAAAAAAAAATGAATTAAATTAAACAAAAAAAAAAAACATAGTCCCACTTCATATGTTTGTTGCATAAATGCACGCACGCATATTTACAAAACGATGAATTTCTTATGATTTCAAACAAACAATAATTTATAATAATAATTGAAATTTGCATATAGATAAAATCTATCTAAAACTAAATTCGTATATATTATATATGCTTTTTGTTGTATATAAATAATTTATATAAATATAAATTTAAACTATTTTTAAAATATATCTGTTTCTGTATATATAAAAAATAAAAAAAATTAACTATGACACTTACAAATGACTTTAAATTACTTATTTAATTTATTTTTATTACATTGTCAAGTTATAATAAGCATATACATATAATAATATAACTGAAATAAATTTATATATATATTCACACTCGACTTGATTGTTTTAATTTTAAAATAATTTTTTTTTTTTTACATTTGTAGATATAATATACTTATAAATATATATATATAGATATAATAATATACGAGATGATTCGCATCTGACAATGAAATTTCTGTTTTTTTTTTTTTTAAATTATATAATTTTGATTTTAATATTTATTTTTATTTTTTTTTTTTGTAAATATCATTAAGGCATTTCAAGCGATTCATTATATATTATTATGTAAGAAGAATATAAGAAGAAAAGACTACAAAATATAAATACAACAATTGCAATTTTATATTTATTATAATTTTTAAAGAATATCGAACATTTGTTCAAAAGAAAATTGTTTATTGCATTTATTATTTATAATACAAATCATTATCCCCATTTTCCATTTAATTTCCACATTTTTTCATTGAATTGCGGTATTTTACATTCAATTTCATTCAAAGAGCAATTCGGCCATGTTCGTAATTAAAAATATATTTCTAAAATTGATTGTAAAAATGTGAAGAATTCTGTATGATTGAATTTGTACAATAATGTTGCAGAGTGTTTTCATTGAAAAATGTTAAAATTTAATTAAGAATTTTTCCAATTACTCGGAAAATGCAGTATAAAAAATCGGTTATTTTACACAAAAAAATCTTTTTCACTGACAAACAATAACTTTTTGAGCTGATAAAACAAAAATTAATTATAGCTATAAATATATGTTTGAATTTAAAAAGCAAAAAAAAAAAACAATAAAATATGAATACAACACCAAGTAAAAAGAAATTTAATTTTAAAATCTTTTGAAAAAAATCAAAATCAAAAACAACAAAACAATTTTGAATGAAAGCCAAAGAAAATACCAAAAAATCTATTTGGTTATAATAATTTTAAAGAAAAAAATATATACGCGATAATTTAATATTGTTTATAAATATATTGTGCAATGGCAAAAACGCAATATGCTTACAGAATAATAATCTTATAAATATATATAGATAGCTCTATATATAGCAGGATGATGTTTATATAATTTATGTGAAGTTTTATAATCAGGCGACTTATCTTTAGATTTAGTATTGATTATTTCAATAGAAAAGTTATTTAAAGGAAAACACAATCAGTAATCGGATTAGATTAAATCGCGTCGCATGAAAATGAAAGAAGCTTAAATCATTACATAAAATTTAATCAAAAATGTTTAGTTAAACCAAAATTCAAATTCTCTTAATTTCATATTTAATCACTATTGAAATCGTAATTAATATTTGCTAGAAAACTATAATTTCGCAAAATTTCTAAATATTTATACTAATAATATTCAGTTTTTTTTAGAAGGTTTTCTTTAAAAGGATTTTTTTTTTAATAATTCAATATTTAAAAATACCATAATGAAATCTAATTATATAAATATAATAATTAAATTTAAATATTATATATAATATACACAACAGCAACACCACATAAAAACAATAAATATAAATAAAAACGCATTTACTATAAATTAATTTTTGTATATATTTATTTATTACAATATTATTATTAAATTTTATTTATTTATTTTGTATTTTATTATTATACTTTTATTTTTTTTAAATTAATAATAAAACAAACAAAGTAATAAAATACAAAAAAACAAAACAAAACAATTCTATAGAAATATAACTATATGTATGACCTTAAAAAGTGGCGAGGCGCCAATACTCCATCCATTTATATATTTATACATATTATTATCTCACCCATTATTTAATTTTTTTTTTTCGATTAATGAATGAAATATTTTAATTTTTATTAAAAAAATACCTCTTTCAATTTTATTGTACTTTTGATGAAAAAAATGTAAATGTATATATCTAAATGATGCATATACCTATATATATTATGCGCCAGTTCCACAGACAATACAAAATATTTGTGATATATATATATAAAAATATCCAATAAAATTAAATTGAATATAAGCGCATAAAAAGTAACATAAAATAATTTATATATTATAAAGTAAATATAACAAATAAAATAAAATAAATAATTAAATTATGCAATTATTTACACATCACGGTTACTTGCATTCAATATATATAGCTCTCGATCTCTGTGCGTTTAATTTGTATAAATAATTTAAATAAATATATATATATATGTATATATAGAATTGAGGTAAAAAATATAATCTTCACGATAATTTGTTTGTTTTGAATTTTAATGAAAATTAATGAAAAACAAAAAAAAAATAAAACATATATTAAAAATTTTTTTTAACACATTTCATTTAAACTCTTTCGCATCACAATTCTTTTGTGTCCATATTATAAAAAAAATTTATATACATATTTTGTCACGAAACATGACAACGTGCGATTATTTAATAAAAAAAATATGTTTTTTTTTATTAAAATATAAATAAAATAGTAATAAAAAAAAATTAAAATAAGATTTATTTGAAAGGAATAATCGTTCATATAACTTTTTATTTATATTTTTTACAACATATTTCATAATTATTATTTCATTTTTACTTGTCCAATAAAAAAAAAATATTCAATTGAATAAATATATATTAAATAATAAAAAACAATTTGTAAAAATAAGGAGTGAATATTTTTTTTTTTTATTTAAGAAATATATTTCCATAAAAAAAACATATATATATATATATTTAATAATTTTGACTTTAAAAGGAAAACAATTCGATGCTTTTTAGGTTTTCATTATTATTATATGTATATATTAAAAAATTTTGTTTTGAAATAAAATACATCATTTTTTTTTTTTTTACGATCATCTTTCAAAATCATGTACCATTTATTTTTTCTTAATAAAATATAATACGCGTTTAATGGTTTATATTATATGGTTAAAGGGAAAGTCATTCTTTTTTGCATCATATATAGTTAAACTATTTGCGGTTGAATAATATATAATAAATTAAATTAAATTTATTATTAAACTTTGAGATTCCTTTAACGTGAAGTGTTTTTGTTAAAAAAAAAACAAATAATAAAATGTAATTATTTTTTTTTTTATTTTCCATATAAGGTTGATTAAATGTATTTTTATATTTAATATTGTTTAAAACTGTTTTTGCATTTTTTTTTTATTTAGTTTTAGTTGTACATTTGAATTTTTATATAAAACATTTTAAGATTACATAAAAAAAAAAAATACTTTTTCCTCATTCCAACTTTATAAAGAGATTAATTAAAATTACAATCCAACTGATTGATTCTTTATTTTATGTTAAGGCAAGATCAGATCATATAATACAATCATTATTAAATACCTATAAATTTATCATAAAATAAATAATTTATAGATTAATTTCATGGTATGTAGTTTATAAATTGACATTATTTCGTAATATCGTAATATTTTCTATAGAAAATTCTTAATCCTTTTACAGGACACTGAAAAAAATTCAATAAACTGTATTCAATAATTTCCATTCTTTTATATATATATATAAAAATTAAAATACTTATATACGATCATGAACTAAATGACCTAACCTAAAAATATAAATTAATTGATACCATAAAAATAAAAGATTAAACTTAAAAATACATTATATAAAGTATAATTTATGTAATATATTAATATAAAAAAAAATATATTTTTTTTTAAAAAAAAGGCATATAATCACAGCATTTGTTTATTCAAGTCATATATAATTGCGTTTATATATACTATATATATATATACATATATATCAAGTGAGGTGCATGTGGTTTAAACAAATTAAATAGCATTAAATAACATCTATTAAAAAAAAATATATATATATTGTATATATATTATGCACTTGTGAAGGACATGCAATTCCTATTAATAATATCGTTACTGTGTTGAATATGTGTAAATGGCGAGCTATATAAAAAAAGAAAAAAAAACACCATTTATCTAATACAAAAAAAATGATTTTATTGGAAAAATTCTATATATATATTTAGAACACCCTGCACACACGTTGTTAGTTTTTCTTTTAATATTTTGCATATATTAAAATTGTTTTTTTTTCTTTATATTTATTTAAATAATATAATTTTTATCCTTGACTTTTAATCTTATGAACTCAATCAATTTAATAACTCTTTTTTTCTTTTTTGTTTGTATATGCGTTTTCTATAGTATATTTTTTTAATTTTATGATACTTTATAGAAAAATTACCAACACACAACAGTTTCAGTTTTTGTATATTGTATATATGGACGGTAATTTAATAAAGATTTGTTTGTTTTATAAATATAACTAGGAGTTCTAAGGAATTCTAAAAAAACTATAGCTTATTTCAAGGAAAATAGAATAGAAATTGAAGAAATTATCCTTTGATTTCCTTATTTTTGATTTGTAATTTATGTAATTTGTGTAATTTGTTTTTGCAAAATTTTAGAATTTTTTGGGATTTTTACGGTTAAGTTTCGTTAACTCATTTTGATGTGGCAGAAAACATTCATTTCTATGACAAGGTTTTTGTGGAATCTTTTAACGAAGAATACCCTCTTGAATAATTCATTATGCGGTAATGATTAATATTTAAGTTGTATGAATAAATGATAAAATAATAAAAGCTTTAATATTCCACATCATCTATCTATATCTTTTTCAATAAACTGTATTCAATAATGCATTTAACAAAAAAAAAAGTGCATTTTATCATATATGTAAATAAATATATATAGAGAAATAAATTCTATGAATTTTATTTATTCACGTACTTATTTATATATATATTATATATATATAGAAAGAAAAAAAAACACAACACACATATTTTGCATATTGATTGCATATGATAGATAAAAATATTTTTTATTGCTTTTATTTATATATATATATATATATAATATTTAAAATGTATATATTGTATATAAAACAAAAGTGGATCATATGTGAATTATATATTATATAGTTTTTTTTGTATATAAATAAATTATGGATAAAAAAAAATCCATTTATTCTATTTATTCAGTTTTGAAAATATTAAATTTAGATATACAAAATCATATATTAAAATGTACTAATCCCAATATTTTATACAATTTATAAAATTTCCATTTTGTTGGCAATTTGAAAAACTATAAATTGGATTGGGAGGGTTTCGATTGATTGAATTTATTTTTAATTTTTAATGGAATTACTAAACAATGTTTATTTTTTTTATCATCATCGTATTTAATTAATTTCAATTTTAATTGTTTTAAGCTTTTTATATATATATATATATATATTGGATTGATTATCAAATTGTTGTCATTTTCCTAATACGAAAATTTTCCCATAATCAATCAATTTTATTGTAGTTAACTTACTTTTCTTATATGGTTTTCTTAAAAACAAATATTTTCTTTAATATTATTCATAAATCAAAATATTAATTTTTCCTATATTCAAGATCATTATATATTATAAAAATATCTCACATTGAAATTATTCAACTTTTTACATTTTATCGATTGTGAAACATTTTTCACATAATAAAATTGTATATTTAAATTGAAAATTTTATATATAGTCAAGGAAAATTATGTTTTCTAATTTTTAAAATTAAAAAAAAAAACACACAAATATTTCCAAAAAAATAAAATAAAAAAAACAGCTGAAAAGGTGAATATAAACATGACCTTTTTACAACCTTTTCAAAAGAATTATTTACAAAGTAAAAAAAAAAAACATAAAATAAAAATCAAATTAAAAGAAAACGCAAATAAATAAATTAAAAACAATAATAAAATGATGTTTTGTTGTATTTAAATTTAATGGTTTTGTTGTTTAAAAAACAAAAAAAATACATCAATGTTTTTACATATTAATAAAATATATATTTTATTGTTATATAACTAATAAAGATGATGATGGTCGCACCAAATCAAAACATTCTCGATATTATAATATAGAAATAGATACCGGATGATTCATTGACAAAAAAATAAATATATTTCCAAATGGATGAAATGGAATCTATATTTCTTTCGTCATCTCCTGGATTTGATATTCAATATAATATTATTTGTTACCCCAAAATTTTTTTTTTGTTCACTCGAATTTTCAAACTATCAAAATGCTTTCTTATCTCATACTGGTATAAGTTAATGTGGAACGTGTGAATTGAGTCTTGAGATGAATGTCTTGACCCACAATAAAGATAAATAACCTTGTGATCATCCTCATCGTCGTCGTCGTCGTTGTCGTCGTCGTCGTTGTCGTCGTCACCGTATCATTTACAATCTCGCCTTAATTAATTTTTGTATTTATTGTTGAATGAAAATTCCTCATTTACATATGAATATTTTTATTCATCTATCCGTTATATTATTTGATTATTTGCTGTAAATTATATATATATATATTTTTTATAATAAATAATAATACATAAAATTATATAAATAATATTTATAAAAAAAAAATTAAAATAAAATAAATCTCCAATAGATATTATATTGGTTTTAAGAAAATTTTATAATATGTAATTTTTTTTTAAAATATATATAATTATTTAAATTTAATTACAAAAAACATATAATTTATATACGAAATATATTTAAAAAATACATAACTGAAAAATAAACAGCCAAAAAATAAAAAATAAAATAAAGAAAATATTATTGCATGTAGTAAAAACGAAATAAATATTGGACAAGGATGATAATAAATCAATCATGGTGGATGATGTTGGGGGGATTTGTCATATATATATAAATGAAAAATATATATAGAAATATAATAATAAATTAATATATTAAATATAATAATAATAATAATAATAAAGATTATAAATAAATTTAATATTCAAAAAAATATATATATATGAGCGTGTGCTATAAGTAGTAGCAATATTTTAATTTTGAAATGGATATATATACATGTAAATATTTTCTTATTGTTTTTTTATTTTTCTTAAAAATTATAACCATTTGAATTTTACAAAAAAATCAAAATACATATTTACATATTATAATAATTTATTTGCAAGGCTAAATTTTGCAAAAAAAAAAAAACGAAAAAACACTAAAAAATCAATCAAAATATTATTTATTAATTAAAAATGGAGGAATATTTTTATTTTTTTATTATTATGAAATACGCAGGATGTGTAATGGACGAATGGGAATAAATATGTGTTATATATAAGATCTCTAAAATATTAAAAAAAATTTAATTTGTTATTTAATAATAGAAAGAATTTTATAATTTAATAAATTTATATCATAAAAATAACCAAATGAATGAATGACTTATATTAAATATATATATTTCAATCATTTGTTTGATTATATCACTATCATTTACACTCGCAATAAAACAAAACATATTAAACCCCGTTTGTCTTATCGCAGCTATTTTAATTAATACATTTTATGATAATAAATAAAAAAAAACTCAGATAATTTATTACAATTAGTTAATCCGTTATATATAAAGCAAAAACAATATGCACTTGTTATCATCAATTTAAAAAACAAAACAAATGATATCAATATAATAATTAATTTCCAAATATACCGGCCAAAAAACGTCATAATTCTTTATTCTTAAAACACGTACGTACCAATATTTATAGTTTATTTTTATACCATTAAATTATTATCCATATTGAAATCGTCATTAATCATACGATATTATATATTTTCATATTGATGCAAAAAAGTAATATATAAAGTCATGAAGTCATGACTTTACGATAATTTTTTTTTCTTTATATGACAACATCATAAAGTAATTACAAATAATAAATAATATATCTAACTAACATTTTACTTTTATTACATATTTATTTATTATTGTTGTTTTTCTTTTTATGACACATTGAAAATTTTATAGAAAAAATAATATATTAACCATTCCAGAATTGATTAAATATTAAAATAAAAAAAACTCAATTCAATACAATTCAAAATTTATTAACAAATAAAATTTTAATATGTAAAATATAAAAAAAAAAAAATTAGTGTAAGTGTTTGAAGAATGTGTATAAAATAATAATTATATATCTTTTTCTTTTTTTTTTTTATATATTCTGATATGATGTCATTATATTTTAATATTTGTTTTTTTTTTTCGTTTTTAATTATTAAAAAGTATTCATTTTTTTTTTGCTAAATCGAAGTCATAACACAATTTAAAAGTATGTTAAAAATATATATACTCGTTTTTTTACAAAAATGACTAACTTTTTAGCTTTATATAAATATATATTTAAGCGCGTTCCATCGTCAACAGTAAAAAAAGTCTAAAACCACACAAACCATAAATTATAACCACAGAAAATTATATATATTTTGTGGATAATTGAATTGTGCGAATAAAGCGAGTTATATCCCACATTAACTATATGCATGCATATACAGTCACTTATTTATATGTCATTAATATATTAATCAAAATTTAGGAAAGAAAAATAAAAAAATTTAATACGTCACTAATAAATTAGTATTTATTTATTGCAAAAAAAAAATGTTACGTTATGAAATAATTCTTTTAATAATATATATAATATATAAAGAACGTGTGTGCTTAATGCAAAAATAAAATGATTAGTAATTAATGACGAAACAATAATTTTTTTTTATAATTTATTCGTTTTTATATATATATATATATATATATATATATATATATATATATATATATATATATATATATATATATATATTAGTTATTGTTTAATATTTAACTTTTAATGAAATTGTATATATAGACGCATATTTATTAATTTTTTTAACTGGAAATTGTTTTCAATTTTACTATATGGATATATATAACTAAATCTATTAGTAAAAATAACAAAACTGTTTAATTTGGTAATTTGTGTTTTAATTTGAATTTATATATACGCAAATATAGTATATGACAGGTTAAAAGTATACGAAGATTTTATATAGAAAAGCTAAAATATGATTAATCGTTTGCCTATTTTACATAAAGTTATAATTAGATTATTGTAAATATGAAGATTTTTATTAAATTAATACAATTCATATTAACATGATATATTAAAGTTAAGTAATTACACGATTAACAAATTCAATGAATTTTTTTTTGTATCTCACAAAAAGCACAAATGTGAATTTCTCATAATTATGACAATCTCTCAGAATTAATTCTATCTGTAATATATGAAATTCCTTATAATCCTTTTAATAATAAATCTAACTAATCTATTAATAAAAATTTATAGATATTCTAAAACATTTTAAAAATCGCAATGAATTTTGTTTAATTATAAATAGGAAAATTTTCCGAAATATTGCATTTAATGAAAAAATTGCATTAAATTTTAAATCTTCCTGAATCATAAATACTCTATATATATAACACTATCTATACATATTTAATAGATTATTTTATTTATGTGAAAATTCATAGAAAAGTACATTCAAATATATATATATATATACAATAATAATAACCCGTTGATGGTAAAAAAATCCATATAACATTCATTTGTATGTGATTTCTGATAAATATACAATATATGGAAGAAACAAAACCTGTCTGTCTGTATATTTTAGATTATATTTTTTTAATAATATATAATTCGTATATTATATAAAATTTTTACTAAAAGAATAAAAAAAATGTATTGATAAACACATATACATATATTATAGTTGAATTTCGATTATATCAACTATAAAAATAGATTGATACGAAGAAGATGATGAATTATTATATTATAACTTTAAAAATACATATATATATATATATATTATAATATTATTTATTTAAAAAAAAATAAATTGCGGTAGGGATATGAATCAATAAAAGTTTTAAAAATGTGTACCTATAAAAATGTATTTTGTTTGTATGATTAAGTAAGAGATTTAATAAAATTCTATAGAATACTTACTTTTGATAAATATACCAAAGGTAAATTAATCAAAATATAATCGGGGTTTTATCACAATTTAAAAAAAAATTGATCTTTATCATTAAAGGTCTGATTGTGTATTTTATATAGATAGAGTTTCAATAATTCTAATGATTTATTTATATTCTATTTTGTTTTGTTTTCAATTACATAGTTACTTTATATTGCGAACGAAATCGTCATTACTATCAACAATTGTTCACATCCCGAAATGACTTAATCCAATTATAAATCATTCGGCAAATCCAATATATTTCGAATGCGATGGGGTGAGTTACATTTTGTTGTTTTTTTATTACTATGATTATAAATAACATAAATATGTGAAAAAATTTTTCATAAACAATTGTTATTTATGTGGAGAAAATTTTTCCGTGAAATTGGAAGTTTATTAATTGATTCCCTTTCCCTTTCTTTTTTCCACATTCCACATTAAAATTGATAAAAACAATATACTTTTAATGTTATATAAACTATAATGCTATTAATGCTAAAATTCATCGTCTATGGGCTTTCCGGGCCATTTGACCGTCACCCCAAGTTCGGATAATTTTTTTCTATCCATTATTGTATTCATTCCCCAACATTACCCATGTAATTTTCCCTTTTCACACAAAAATCCTGTGACTTTCTTCTCTCCACTATACCCTTTACTTTTCTTCCTTTGATAACATTTCCTTTATTTCCTTTATCATGGTCGTGGAAGTTTATCATATATAGTTTAGCTATACAAATTTCACATTGCTCGAATCTTTAGAGAACTTGAATGAAGTTACATAAAAACTTTCACCGATAACATTACAATATTATTTATTATATCAACAGAAAATACGAGATAATAATAATGACATGAAATGAAATTATCAATATAAGATTATCAGATTGAAGAAGATTGAAGATTATCAATATAAATGAAGAAATTTAATGAATGAAAACGTTAGTTATTCATATATAATTATCAAAATAATTAAATTATGTTTAAATCTTAACATCGATATTGTTGTTATATTATTATAAATTCTGAATACGATTAATTTTCAAAACTAAAAACAACCAAACACAAACAAACAAACACATTATTGATTTAATTTAATATTGATTTTCCATTCTTAATTATATATAATCTTCGTATAGGTACATTGTTTTTTTTTTTTTTAATAAATTAAAAATTCATATAAAGGGTGATTTTTTAGCTATTATCTTTTTGGCGCACGTTTCCTGTTTTGTTTCACTGTCAAACATTTTCAGTTTGGTCTATAATTTAACCATGAATCGTCTTACAAGTCTTACAAACGAACAACGCTTGCAAATTATTGAATTTTATTATCAAAATGCGTGCTCTGTTAAGAAAGTTCATCGCGACGAAATTGTGTGTTCAGCGATGAAGCTCATTTTTGGCTCAATGGGTACGTAAATAAGCAGAATTGTCGATTTTGGTGGAGTGAATATCAGTCAGAAGCATTGCAAGAGCTGCCAATGCATCCAGAAAGAACCAATGAGTCACAGTTTGGTGCGGTTTATGGGCTGGTTGCACCATTGGACCGTACTTCTTCAAAGATGATCCGAATCGTAACGTAACTGTGAATGGTGAGCGCTACCGTGAGATGATATCCAAATTTTTTTTGCCCAAAATGCAAGAGCTTGACTTGCATGACATGTGGTTTCAACAAGACGGTGCCACATGCCACACAACACGCGCAACAATGGCCTTATTGAGAGGCGAGTTCGGTGAACATTTTATTGCACGTTCGGGACCGGTCAATTGGCCGCCTACATCGTGCGATTTAACGCCTTTAGACTATTTTTTGTGGGGCTATGTTAAAGCTCATGTCTATATACAGACAAGCCCACTTCAATTGACGCATTGAAAGACAACATTGAAGCATTTATTCGTGAGATACCGGCCGAAATGTTGGAAAGAGTATGCCAAAATTGGACTAAGCGGATGGACTATTTGAGGAAATAATCTTCAAACATTAAATTATATGGACCGTGATTCCAATCCAATTTGATTCAAATAAAGATTTCATGCATTTTTCTGAATTTTATGTGTTTTTTTTTTTGAAAAACTTTCCTATAGCTTTTAAAAAATCACCCTTTACATATCGAGATTCAATAACAATAAATAAAAATAATTGATTAATTTTTTGTTTTGTTTGTTTATATTATTGGTGAGGGTCTCTAATATTTTTACATGATGATAAAACTTTCGTATAACTATACAATATAAAATTTATATGTATATTGATTTTGTAAATGAATGTATATCATTGAAAATAAATCAACAAAAAAAAATACAACACCATATTCAATATATATGTATATAGAGAATGTGTTATAAAAAAAAGTTATAGTTTTACACTAAAACCTAACACGTCTTCTATTCGGTCAAAAGTGCTTCATGATAAAAATTTCAATTTTATTTTATATTCATAAGACAAAAAAAAAAGTTAAGGACATTTTTCCGTGTGGAAAATGTTGTGAATTTTGACAACATACTATAATAATGAGGAGAGTGTTAAACGCCAAAACGTTTATTTTATATCTAGAATTATAATTTGTGGTTTTCAAAAAAAACCTCAAATTTTCCGGGTTAAACAGAGGAAAACTGTGTATTATGAAAATTTTTTTTTTTTTTAAATATATTATCTTAATTATATATTATTATTATTATTATTATTATATATATAATAATATATCAAATATATACAGAAACGAATATGTAATTTCTTTAAATTAATATTCAAATACCCGCTTGAATTTAGTCAGAAAATCCAAAAATCTTTTAATAACAAAATTATGTTAATTTTAATAGATATCCATTTATTATTATATATATATATATATATATTTATAGTGTATATATATAATCAAATTCAAAAATATATAAATGTTCATGTTTTTAAAATTGTATATATTTGTTTAAAATATATATAATGTTAATGTATATGTATTTATTTAAATGTTGTAATTTAAAACTTAAAACCACGACGTTCATAGATATATATTATATTGAGATGTTAAATAAATGATGAATCGCATTTGTCAAAACCAAAACCAAAACCAACCCAAAAAAAAAAAAAAATAACCATATTGAAATACAAGCAGATCTTGTTTAAATATATAATGATCACTTGTTACAACGTCGTATTTAATTTATTTATTTTTTTTTTTCTATAAACCATATGATGATAATGAATATTAATTATTAACTATCAACGCATATAATGTTGTAATTTTAAATTCATCTTATAACTTTTAACACCTCTCTTTTAAACATACAATTCTATATACCGAAAAAATCATTGTCGACAAAACTCCTTGTAACAACTTTACAGATTATATATATTCTTTAAAAACAAAAATCATTTTTTATCATTTTGTAGTACAAAAATGTACAAAATGATTAATTTTTACAACAACATTTATATTAAACACCATTTGCCTTAAATAATATAAATATATATAATTATATATATAAATATATATTGATGAGTGGGCGAGATGTGAATTGCGGTGATGCGATGCTATGATGATGAACAATATAATGTTCTTTATATACTTAATTGTTATAGTGATAATTTTGTTATATTATATTATAGATCGTGATCACACACAATAAATAGGTATAATAATATCTTCTAATAATGTACACATATCATATATATTAAAATTTTTTTTCAACATATATCTAAATAAATAAATATAATAACATTTAAAAAATCAATGTCAAACAACGATTATTTGTTTTTTTTTTACATATTTTAATTCGTTTTAATAATAATAATATTATTTTAATGCTGTTTAGTATAAAATTTACATAATAAAGATTTAATAAAATTCATTTGTGTCTATATATATAATTATATGACTCTCTGTGGTGGTTTAGTTGATAAAAACATCAACGAAATTGTTATAAAATTTTTATCTGGCGGTCGGGGGTTCGGAATTTTACTGAAGATATAAAATGTGGTTTGCGGTTTTCCGTTCTTTTCGAATCGGAATTTTCCGATGGTATAGCTGGATATTTTCCCGTGTAGTTGGTCGTCCGGACGTCTTAAAAGGCAACAAATTAAGAAACTTCCAACCCCAACATGATATTGTTGTCAGACACGCTAAAACCAATTGTTGGTTGTAAAAATTTAATAAAATGCATTTGTTTCTATATAATTATATTATTTATTTTATTATAATAATATATGTGATATATGTAATTATATATGATTTTATATATAAATACCATTCCTCTCTATTCTATTCTATAACTAAAAAAAAATAAAGTAGAGTAATTTGAAATATTTTGCATTGTTTTGTTTTAATATATATGTTATAAATTTACATATTTTTTTGTTCTCGATTTTTTCAATTTTTTTTTTTTTTTATTTCACTTACATTGTCGAGTTCATATTATAATATATATATATATATATCATACACATATTATATAACTCTGTGGTGTAAATGACAAAAATGCCAACCTAAAATTCTAACGAAATTTTGGGGTCGTGGGTTCGAATCCTACTGAAGACATAAAATATGTTTTGTGTTTTCGGTGATTTTTCGAATCTGAATTTTAACACAGAGTTGTATTTTCCGCTTGCGGTTGGTCGTACGGCTAATTACCGACACCGTGAAATCCACAAATTAAGAAACTAACAACAGAAGGCTGTTGTTGGACGCTAAAACCAGATTGTTGGTTGTATAGCGAAAAATTAATTTTATTTTTATATATATATATGGCATGTAATTTAGTCTAATTTAGATTGTATATATATAACACATATATAATTTAAAAAATTTAAATTATATCAATGCGATTATTATATATATATTCTTATATAAGTGAATGGATATTTATTGTAAATTATATTTGATAACACTATATGTATACACATATACCATATATATGTTATAATATATATAATTAATAATAAAATATTCAAGGATTATATACGCTTGACGCAGTAACACGCCGCGTGGATTGTAATTGTGATTTCTATATTGATTTTTATTTTATTTATAAGTGTTTTGAAAATCAATTTTATTTATTTATATAAAATCAATAAAGTTTAGTGTTAGTCTATTTCGAGATGCGTTATATAATTTATCATTTTGGTCCAGTAAAAGTTATCTTCTTCTTCTTCATCTTCTTCATTAACTTATATAGCTTATTTCATCTTTTTTGTTAAATAAATCTACAAGTTGTTTTTCTTTTCACATTCATATAAAATATTTCACAATCGTGTACGATTGCAAATTGATTTACTCACTGTAAATATAAAAACACTGATTTATATTGTTTTGTAAAAGATTTTTATCGACCATATGCTATAATATGTTTATATTTTTTAATTAAATATATATATATTATACAAATATCTACACATATAAGTACATATATTTTACATATTTAAATTTTAATCAAAATGATATGACAGCAGTGATATTGATGCAGTTAATTTGAATACAAAATAAGTCATTATATATATTTATAGAGATAGAGATCATTGATATCGAGATCGTATAAATATAACATTTTCCGATCAACTTTAAATATTTTTATAGGTCAAATAAAAAGTAGTTTTGTTTTTTTCATTTCATCCAAATGCGGCGGTAAATTCCTTATGATAGAAATAAAATATGATATAAATTCCTTATGATAGAAATAAAATTATCGTGAAAACTTTGAAATAGAAATGTGTCTTAAATGTGTTTAAAAGAAAAAAATCTTTAATTTTAATGTCATATATATAGACAATTAAATTAATGTCCCCTTTTACTTATTGATTATTTATCATTTTTTAGTTGTTTCTCCTTAAGAAAGCAGGTATAAGTCGTTGGTTGATTCGATGGGGTTTTTTGGGAAAATTTTTTTCGTTTAATATCCTATATAGGATTTCAAATGAAACCTTTTTCCATACTAAACGAAACATTTTCCATATATGAATGAATGAACACTTTTCTAAACCAAATCACCCCGCCCCGGTTTCCATGTAGCAAATGAAATCATTTCTAGAACAAGTCACAAACGATACCTATTCCAGAACAAATTACCCATATTTTGCCTGAACAAATGACCCATTTTGTCAGACCGCAGATGAAACCTACTCAAAATAACTTTTAAAATACATTAATATTGAATAATTGATAAGAAATTGAGATAAAATTTGATTAAAAAACTTTATATATAAATAATGAATTATTTTTAAGCTAAATGGGAAAGGATCGAGGTGCTTGAGGGGGGGAAGGTATTTAAAAAATTTTTTTATATAATTTAACAACAAAATCATTATAATATTATATGATTATTGCATATTCATATATATTTTTAATCCGCATATGAATAAATAAAATTGTATTCTTCTATATATACATTTGTTCAGAAATTCCATGACTTTAATCACTTTTTTTTTTGTTTATACAAAATTGTACAATTACAAATAAAAGTACACAAAAATAAATATAATATAACAAGTTCTAAATATACCATATAGAGGAGTGGTATATAGCGGCGGTGTATTACTGTATTATGCGGTTGCATAATTTATTTATTATCAAATATTTTTTTTATTTTCACTTACTATACATTTCAGTTTTCAATTTTCGTCGTCGTTTCAATATATCATGCTGTAAATTCTATTTTTTGTTATCTCTATATATTCATTTATTTATTTATAGATATAAACTAACTATACAAAAAAAAAAAATATGCATATAGAAATACATGAAAATTAGTGTTTGTGTTTTTTTTTTTCATATTCGTTATCGCACAATAACCGTGTGCTGCTGCGTGTGTTTCGCAACTTTGCAATTTCATTTTTTTATATATAATAATTTATATCCAATTCGTACCCAATTTATGATTTATAATATATCTCTTTACTGTTTTTACTATAACATCATACGATTTTTTTTTTAAAGTATAGTTTTGCGATATAAACCATTATATAATGTTAAAAAATAAAACGCGCCAGTTTGTCTGCGCGATTAAATGTTAATAAAAAAATTTAAAAAAATGATTCTGTGTTGTGTATTAAATTCTGTTTTATATAAATTAATAATTTTTATATATATATAAAATAAAGGTATACATTTTATTTATATAATAAAATTTTGTTATGTTTAAGATGATAAAATTGGATTTTCTATATAATAATAAAAAGTGATTCATACATTATTTTCTGTGGTTTTTGTAGTTTAATTTTTTGTTATTTCTTATACTTATAATTGTTTTTTTTTTCATAATATTCAGTAAATAGATTATAAAAGAATTAATATTATTATTATTTAAAATATTTGATTAGTAACAACTACTCAAAATCAAAATATATGTCTATATAAATTATTATAAGTTATTATACACTCCACTCCATATTCCATATAAATGTTAGCGAATGTAAAGTAATAATAATAATATAAATATGTATTAAATTCATAATATAATAATTATTAAAATTTACATATTATGTAAATTGTTCTGTTTTAAAATTTTTTCTATATAAAGGGTGATTTTTTAGCTATTATCTTTTTGGCAACCCTGGTTTAAACAGCTGACGCACGTTTCGTGTTTTATTTCACTGTCAAACATCTTCAGTTTGGTCTATAATTTAACCATGCATGAATCGTCTTACAAACGAACAACGCTTGCAAATTATTGAATTTTATTATCAAAAATTCGTGCTCTGTTAAGAAAGTTCATCGCGACGAAATTGTGTTCAGCGACGAGGCTCATTTTTGGCTCAATGTGGGTATGTAAATAAGCAGAATTGTCGATTTTGGTGGAGTGAATATCAGCCAGAAGCATTGCAACAGCTACCAATGCATCCAGAAAAAAAGTCACAGTTTGGTACGGTTTATGGGCTGGTGGCATCATTGGACTGTACTTCTTAAAAGATGATGCGAATCGTTACGTAACTGTGAATGGTGAGCGCAACAATGGGAGGCGAGTTCGGTGAACATTTTATTTCACGTTCGGGACCGGTCAATTGGCCGCCTAGATCGTGCGATTTAACGCCTTTTTACTATATTTTGTGGGGCTATGTTAAAGCTCATGTCTATACAGACAAGCCCGCTTCGATTGACGCATTGGAAGACCACATTCAAGCATTTATTCGTGAGATACCGGCCGAAATGTTGGAAAGAGTGTGTGCCAAAATTGGACTAATCGGATGGACCATTTGAGGCGCAGTCAAGGTCAACATTTGCATGAAATAATCTTCAAACATCAAATTATATGAACCGTACCGTATCGATTCAAATAAGGATTTCATTCATTTTTCTGAATTTTATGTGTTTTTTTTTTAAAACTTTCCAATATCTTTTAAAAAATCACCCTTTATAAGTCTATTTATAGATTATTATTATTATTATTAAAATAAAAAATTAGTCAAACACATCGCATATAAACTTTTAAGTCATTCAGTTATAAAGAGTATTTGCCTTCATATTACCATAAATATATTTTAATAAATAAATATATATATATATATATATATATATATATATGATTAATATGTTATAAATGTAATTAAATATTTTTAATAACATATATATTTATATATATAATTAAAAATAAATTAAAATAATATTTTTATATTCTCACACTACATCATATGGGAATTGGTTTATATATAAATAAATATAATTGTAGCGTCATTATATAATTAATTTATGTATTATTATAAAGGTAATTTAAGAACTTATATAACATACATATATAATTTAAAGTAAATTAATGTCAATTTTTTTTCAAATTTATTTCAATACATTTTTGTTGCAAATTTAATGATCAAAATCAATCAAAAATATTCATTTATAGATAAATTAGGTTTCTGAGTGTCTGAAAAAGATTCATCCGTTTCATTATATCCTTATCAATATCGATACAATTTGAACAATGTTTATTGAACCTTATGAATTATTTTTCCTATCTATGCTTTTCAGTTAAAGTTTTTTTTTCTCTCAAATATTGTTTTTAATTTATAAGTTTTATAAATTAATCCAAATCCACGTTGTAAAATAGATTGCCAAAACGAAAATTACTTAAATGTATATAAGAAATGCATCATACAGCTACAGGTTCATCAAATAATTCATTCCAATGTTTTCCTACCATATAGTAACGAAAAAAATAAATATGGTTGGATAATACCCGGGTTTATAACAACTTTCAAAGAATCATAATGACTATATAAACAATATTTGGACAGATCTTGATTAGAAAATTCAAATTATATTAAAAAAAATAATAATTATAATTCAAAAATACCAATATGATACCTTTTTTCAATCAATCACTTTGTGTATTTATAAATAAATAAATTAATTCATACGCGCAGCTCAGGTGTGTTTATCAATAATAATAATAATAAATTGTATTACAAATACACATTCCATATAGATAATACATATATAATTATAATTAAAAATCTAAACAATTCACATTTTTTTGAAATTGCATATTTGCTGTACAACGGCAGAATAACTATATACATACACATATTAAAGACTATATAGAATAAAATATATACGGACAATTGATCGAGTATTGATTTTGTCTATATAGATTTATCTATAATAATATATACATTATACATATTAGTACTATGTGATATACGCAGAATAATTTTGTTGTAAATCATTTTCAAGGTGGTTTTGGTGTTTGTTTGAATTTATTATATAATATATTAATAATAAATAATATAATAATATTATTAATAATTATCTTTATTATTATTATTATTATGATTATTTTATTCAATATAAAAATAAAAAATAAAATATACCTTTATAATAAATTAATTTTATTTTTAAATTAAATTAAATTTTTTTTTTTTTTTTTGAAATAGAACAATAATATAAAAAAACTTAAACTTATTATGTATTAATGCCGCGCGGTATATCCATAAGTTAAATAATATATTTCAATGTCTTCAAAAATTAATTGAATTTATTTATATAAGGATTATTATTTACATAAATAAATAATTAAATAACCAAACAATAATAGGGTAATGCTATCGAAATAAAGACTATAATATTTTTTTTAATTTATAGTTCTGCATGCGGAATTTAATGTGAGTGATCTTTTGAGATCTCTAAAAGATTTCATCATTTCAGTAAACGATTTCATTTCCAATAAGATCCAATCTATAGAGAGTTTTACCTAAATCTTATTAAAAAGAGGATGCGAGTCTCATTTTTTGATCTCAAATAAAATTGACTTATGGTTTACATAACGAAATTGTTCATAATTCGAATTAAATTTTTTTTAATCGATATGTTTAGATGAAAATAATTCATTTTTCCATAGCTCATACTCATAAATAACACAAAATTCACCTTTTCACGGAACGCCATTCGAATCTTGGACAGACATCGCAATATTAATACCCTCTGTTTGTTTCAATAAATGTCTGTATACGACCTGCTCCTATATTTAAACAGATAGAAACTAGAAAAAAATTGATCAAATAAAATTATAAGATTAAGATTACATATATTAATATAAAATTAAATTAATGATATTCAAATAAATTAAATAAATAAATAAATTAAAAAAAATTTGATTTTAAATCCAAACATAAGTTGTTATTAAATAAGTTAATATTTCTATTTATAAATTTATATTCATCAAAAAGTATATTACACAATTTTTTTTTATAAACATATTGATTTGTATCCATCAATCATTTAAAAATTGCATTTATTTTTATTATTATTTTATTTTATTCATGTTTTGTATTGCGTTTATATTAAATATAGGATTTTTTTTTATTTTTTAATAAAATAATAATAAATATATATATATAATTTATTATGTTAAAGATTTAACCTTTTTTTTATTTATTTTTTTTCTCTATCGGTAAAAATAAAAACAATAAACGATATAAATATAAATATACAGATGAATTTATATATAGTGATATCGCAATATATAATGATAATTTATACATTTGTATACAGAATTTTTGTTTTATTTCAGCAGTTCATGCGGGGAATTATACATTCGCTTCGGAGTTGGTTAAGAATAAAGTCTGTATTCAACAGCTCTTTAAATCGCAGAGAATGTCCATAGAAATTATTCACTTTAGAGATTTGACTGATTAAATCCACTTAAAAGAAAATTTTTATGGCCAAATCGTCCATCATTATAGTTAATCTTTAATTAATTGAAATTTACCTGTACCTATATTAATAAAAATTTTGCATAAATTGATTAAAAGGTTGAATATATTAATGTTATTATTTTTTTTTTATTATTCAATATATTCTAAATAGACATCAATCTGTGAGATTATATATAAATCTTCACATTCGGATCAATTCGCAATATTATATATGTATTTAGATTTACAAATGGTGTATTATTATAAATGGAATATTATATAGCTTTAGGGGGTTATTATTTATTTATACTATATATGTGATGATGAATATTTAATATATATAACTATATATTAATTTATAATAAATTTATGCATTATTATAATATATTTAATTAAAATGTTTATTATGTATATGGAAAATATATAATTATATATTTTATGAAAAAATAATAATGTTTACATAAATTATATTTAATAAATGAAATATTATATGTGTGATGATTAACAAAATTAATTATATATAACGTATAGAGTTTTGGGAGATATTGATATATTGATATATCTGATCAAATAATCCTAAGAAATGTGATGAATCGAAATGGAAACGGAATCAAATCCGTAATTTTTCAAAATGTTTTAATGAATTATAATTACCATATATTAAAATGGATAAATAAACACAGAATAATCTTAAAGAATTCTATACAAATTATAAACCCTTTTGAACGTCATCTATAAGAAAAATATTGGTCAATAAAAACGTCTACGAACTTTGACTATATACATATCGCAGGTTTGATATGTCCTTTGATTATACAAGTAATACCTAAATGACACTGTTGCCTTATACTACACACTTTATTGAATGATCACTGTGGGTAAAAACTGTCTTGCTTAACAGACGCAAGAATCTTTATATTATTGGATCATTTTATTTGGTACCACAACCTCTGAAGTTGCAGTGAAAATTCAAATTTAAATTTACTACAATAAAAGAAAAACCTTGAAATACACCTTAACAAATTCATTAAATTCTATATTATGCGATCATAAAAGTATAAAAATCATAAATTATTATTTCATTTAAATTATGTGAAATAGAAAATTAAAATATAGGTCATATTTTGAATGATTTTTTTTTCTGTTCTATATATACTAACTAAAATGAATCTACCTTTTCGTTAACAAATAATTTTTATTTATATATTTCTGAATATCTTAATAATATGTAATAAACATAAATTGTTTTTAAAATATATATAATTATATAAATTAAAAAGAAAATGATCAAAGAAAATATTAATTTGTTTTGAAATATGACAAAATAAAAAAAGTGTTTCAATTTAAATTTTATAGTAGGTATATATATTATATATTGAAAATAGAAAGTGTTTATCATTCGTATATGTTCATGATATTATAATATATGAAAAATTGTTCGGGTTCTTGAATTTATATGGTTATATAGCAGATTGTATGATTGGAAATTATATAAACAGAGCGATCTCGGACAATTGTGAGAATTTTATATAGACAAAACGCGATTTGAATTGATAATAATTAATCTATTTCCGCAGATCTCTTATATAGACCTCTTATAAAACTTTAATTTTAAAATTAATATCCTTTAACAAAAATGAAACGGTAACCCTATTAGAATTTACTACATGACCTATATATTTCAATTTCAATTCATATAGTATAAGAGAACATTATTATTATTATTATTATTAGTATTGTATGCAGCGCGCAAAACTGAAATCTAAATAATAATATTTTTAATATACAAAAATAAAATGTTTTTTGTTAAAAATATAAATAAATAAATAAATATAATTTTGAAATATTGTCGTTTATTGCCGTACAATTTTTTTTTTTTTTAAATAGTAAAACATCTCTTTGAAACTATATATACACACACGCTTAAATTTAAATCATATTTTCAATAAAATTGAATATATAAAAATATTTTGGTACAGATATATACAAATCATAACAACAGAGAAATCAAGATATTAAATTAATCTTCATTCATCTTCATAGATGTGAATAACAATATTTATAAATATTACGTATATTTAAAAGATGTTTAAAAACACACAAAAATGTATAAATTAATCATAAATTTATAGAAATAAAATCATTTTTGAAGTACAAGATGAATTTAAAGAATTTAAAAATACATTCTCTATCTTTTATGTATTGGTTTGTTTATTGTTCAGAAATCTTTTATAATTGTAAATTTAACAGATGGGATTGAGGTAATATTGGTTATTTTTTACCACTTGTATTCTAACGTTTGTCCACATTTTCATGAATGTACCTATATTGCTCTTTTTGCAAATTAACATTAATCTAAATCTTTCCGATTACTATGAATAATAATAAATGTTTATTTATTATTTATTTCCAGTAAATTTTGATTTAAAAATAACCTACGCAAAATAAATATACCTATATCAATATAAAAAAAATAAATATATGCGACACCTTTTTTTTATTTTGTTCTTTATTTTGTCTATTTATTTATTTGTTTGTTTGTTTGATTATTACATTTATGGTTAATATTTTCATTTGACAAAAACTTTTCAAATATATTCTTTAAATAAATGTCATCATATAACAATAATAAATAAATTGTACGTGATAATTTCCTAATTTAAGACATTAAATTCTAATAGATAATATTATTAATAAATAATTATATTATTAATATTATTAACTCTATATAATTTATCAATTTTCTATCGAATTTTTGACCTCCACAATATATAGATAGTATAAATGAATTATGAATCATTTCTTTTTATCACGAAACCATTTTGCTAACATTCCTTGGACGGCACCATAAGTGGATGGTATTTTTAATGAACAACCTATCCATTCGGGTAATTTTTTAATAATCCGTTCCTCTTGATACCGAACGTCAATCAATAAAACACATGCATAATCATTTATATGACGAATTGCACGTCCAATACATTGATTAACCGATTTCATACATAAATTTTCATAATATTCTTTACTTGCTGACTTTACTTGTCCGGACCCGGACACATTCGTTTTAATTGATTTTTTATTTGATTGCTGTTGCCTATCCAAATATTCCATTTTCTCTATTAATTCGGGATTATTACGATTGGGAAAAGGTAAACCAATAACACAAATACAACGTCCTAAATCATCCGAAAAATTTAAACCTTCACTTAATTTACCACCAACCACACTGAACAATAATGCACCGAAATTTTTTGCTGCCTTACAATAATCCATTAATACACGATCAATTTCTGTATTATTTCTAGGTTCCTTTAGTATCCGTTTTTTTATTGAAATTTTTTCAATTGTTCCATTATCCGATAAAAATTTATAAATCATTTCCATATAATCATATGAATTGAAAAAACATACAATACCCGATGGTATTACATTACAAATATTTTGTAATGTCATTGCTAGATCGGTAAGCTGCAAACAATTTTTCAAAATAATGTTTTAATCAAATTTTGAAAAATAATTTAAAATTGTTTTTTTATTTTGGGGGGGAATTTACCATTAATTTATCCATACGATTTGTATAATTGAATAAAAACGTTTTATTACCAGGTCCACGATGTAAAGCTATGGGTAAAACTGCATTTGCATCTACAACATGACCGAAAAAATGCTGTTCAATGCGTGCCGAATGATTTATAAATAATTGTTCGGTAAATTCGGTTGTCGGTTGCATTGTTCCGCCGGCTACTATTAACTGTAAATGAACATTGAAGGAAATTACAAAATTTCAACCATAGCATTGTTTTGGAATTATATTAGAAAGGTATTTTAACTGTCTGATAAGTTAATACTTTAATTGATTACTTACCGATCTACATTCATTTAGAATTTCATCAAAATGTTCACTGGCATTTAATAGTAAATATTTCATGGATGATTTTGATTTTAATCCTTTTGAATTGTATTTAATTAAAATTCGTCCATCGGTTGTGGTATCCATAAGACATTCTAAAAATGTAAATAGATTACGTAATACAGATCCTTTATGATCATCATCATTCAATTCATTTCCCACAATCATTGGATCAACTGCTTCTAAATCTAAATTGATTTTCTTATTCTCTAATTCATTATCATTAATATTTAGCTTTTGATTTTTTCTTTTACTTTGATCTAATTTCTTTTTAAATTCTTCTTGTTTTTGTTCGGCTAATTCTTTTAAATAACTTTTTGTTGTTACTTTCGGAACAGTTGCTTTACTTTCATTATTAATTTGACAAAACCCATAACGTTTAATATAACCATGACATTTCTGGGCTAAATGTGATTCATCACAAAATTTCAATAAATCTTGTAAATCAATTGTATAAAATTCACCTTCAACTTTTAATTCATATGGTAATATCATACGATGATGTTCATCGGTTGTCGTTGTTGTCGTTGTTGTCGTTGATTTATCATCCGAAAATTTACCATCAACATTTTCCGTTGTTAACACTTTCATCAGACGTTGTACAATAAAACACAATTGATTAATACGTAATATATTCTGGGTTGAAAAACGTCCAAAATATTTATTACGATAGGTTAGCAATTGTTGATGGCTACTTTGTAATTGGGCTAGGGTAATTTCACAACTATGGATATTCCCAAGGGTATCCAATAGATTATGAGCTTCATCAATGATAATAATTGAATTTTTTAAATTCAAACCAATTTGTTGTCGTGTTTTTTTATGCAACAGCATTTGATATGGTAATAAAATGAATTGAGCATCTTTTGCAGCCGCCCTTGTCCCATAATATGGACACACGTGTTCGGTACGTGCTACCGTAACAATTTCTTCAATATCCATTACATCATTTAAACAGATTGCCCTTAGATCATTTTGCAGTACCTTTGATTGATAATATTCACATTTTTTCATATCAATTTTTGATTTTTTTATTGTTTTACCAGTTTGTTTGTCGGATACCGTTGCTTTAGCATTTGATTTTTGCAATTCCAAACATCGTTCATTAATCAATGCGTTCGATTGTAGTTTACGAACCGTTTCATTTATACAATACGTTTGCCGAGATGCCAGCGATATGACACGTATTTGATTTGCATACGTTGTACGTTTAATTTCATTTACAATTTGTGTTAACTGGGAATGTGTTCGACTACAAAAGTATATCTGTAAGAATAAATGGGATTGTATGAATAAAAAAAATATCAACTTTTCTTGTTAAAAAGCAATACTTACTTTTACAGGATTATATTTTTCATTGTCATCATCTTGATTGCTATCCAAACATTCATCATCATCGTCCCCATCTGCTTTCTGATGATCCATATCGTTAATTAAAAACTCCTCATCTTCTTCTTGTGGTTCTGCGGTTTCCTTCTTCGGTTTCGTTTTATCCACTCCAGAACTATCATCAAATTTAGCTTGAGAAGATTCGCTTTTATTTTTAACTTTTGTTTTCCATGACAAATGTTTCCGTCCAATTTTATCTTTAACACTTTTTTTTAACTGTAACATTTCTTCATCATTTCTATTAATGGAATCCGACAATTTTTGTAATTCCATTAATCGTTGACGTTTTTTTATCGTCTCAGATTGTTCTGATAACCAATCAGTTCCCGAAACAGTATTTCCATTAATTTCATCTTTTAAACGTGCACATTCAATGGTTAATTCTTTTTTATATAATTCCTGATAATCTAATAACCATTTTATTGAGGAACAAATTAAAGTTAATGATTTTCCTGTACCTGTTGGACTCTCAAAAATACCAATCTTTTTCGATTCAATAATTTCATATAATTTTATCATAAATTCTTTTTGAATATCATACGGATTATGTGGAAAATTAAATGTATCTGGTGCTGTTAATATTCCTTGTTTTGGTTCAAACATTATTAATTATTTTATTATTATTGTTAAAAGTAATTTAAATTAATATTAAATTCCAATAGACGATCACAAACAAAAACAAATCAAACAAAAATAAAAATAATAAACTTAAACAAACGAGATTTTGAAACAATTTAAAAATCAGATTTCGCCGACAGATCGCGCAAAAGTAATAAAATACTCGAGTGTACTAAAATTTAGTTGCCAAAACAACTCGATTTTTGTTTATTGTTTACATTTACAATTTTTTTAATTTATTTTTATTTGTTATGTTTATAAAATGTTTTTATTTGATTTTTTTTAAGTTAATTGATTTAAATTATATTATAATTTATTTATTAATCGTTTAATTAATGTAAAATATAAAAGAATTATATATTTTATATGAAGTGAATAAAAATTCATATATTAAAATGATAACAGACCCAGAAAATGAAAATGAAGATGATGAAGAAAAGTGTTGCGGTTCTGGATGTAATAATTGTATTTTAGATCGAAATAATAATAATTTATTACATCAAAATAGTAGAAATATAAATAATTTAATTAATATATTTAATGGTAAAGATTATGTACAATTTAAATTAATAGATATAGAAAAATTAACCAAAAATGTATCACATTTAAAATTTCAATATTTTGATGAGGATAATCAAACATCATCAACAACAACTACTAACCATTTAAATAACACCACTTTACAAATACCACCGGGTAATCATTTATTTTTTCGAGTTAATTATAAGCAACTTAATATAACAACTGCCGACCATAAACAATTAATTAAAAAATACGATGAAAATACAATGGAAAATTATATAAGTCGTCCGTATACACCAATACAATTTGATGATCGTGAATTTACCTTTGAATTATTAGTACGTTCCCATGAATCAATCGGATTAACATCAAAATATTTACAAAATTTAACAATTGGAATGGTAACCGAATGGAAAGGAACGTATAATTCTGATGCTGCTGATAAATGGCAATTACAACAAAATTATAAATATTTAATATGTTTTTGTCATGGTGTTGCATTAGCACCAATTTATTCCATAATCCATTCAAAATTATCCGATGAATATGATGACACTATAATTCAATTACATGTTGGTTTTAAAACATTCAATGATATTCTATTACGTTCAGAATTGATTAGCTTCTGTGATTATTGGAATTTTAAATCAACTATTTATTTAACACAGCAATGTAATTGTTGTTTGAAGAAGGATGATGAAGATCATGGCGATGGCGGTGATGGTGATTGTAATGTAAATGATCACAATCAAGGGGGAAATTATTGTACGTGTATAAAAGATAAATGTAAATATAATGAAAAGGTGTATGGGGAAAGGATTAACTTTAATATTATTGAAAATATATATAAATCTATATTACCAAATGTAAAGAATAAAACGGATATTTGTACATTAATTTGTGGAACAGATAAATTTACAAATATGATTGAAAACAGTTTAAATAATTTAAATATAATAAATTATTATATTTTTTAAAAATAACAATATTGTATATTATTAATTATGATAATATTAGGAAATAAGATACTTTAAGGCATACAAAAAAAGAAGTAAATCTTTAAGGAGATGAGGTTCAGAAAATGAGTCTATTTTAAATACAAATTTGCATTGGACAATAAAGGGATTATTTTTCATAAATTACTTGAGCTGTATTGATAAAAGATTCTTAAATCATTAGATCGTAAAACTATAGAAAAGTTTCGCATAGATATCCAAAAGATCACATTCTGTGTTTAACCAATTGAATGGAAATTTTCTATCTGGAGATTTCACTCTTCACTCATATACAAATCCAATTAAGTTTATTATTGATAAATTTAACACTGCAATAGGAAATGAATAAATGAATAATTGTTTAAATAAATAAAAAAAAGGATATATTAAAAGGGAACATTTATCTATATTTAGGGAAATATTTAATATAAAGTATATTATAATATATGATATAAATTATTTATTATTTAAATACAATTATTATTATTATTTTATTAATGTTATTAAATATATTATATTATAATTAGTTTAAAACTTTTAGTAAATTTTTTGTTGGTTTTTTAATTTTATTATTATTATTATTATTTTTTTGGTATGTGCATATTCATGAGATGATTTAAAAAAAAAAAAGAACGAACAAATAATGGAAACGGTTTACATAAATATAAATATATTAAACACAACTCTCTTGCTGTGTGTAAACTAATGGTGTACGTATTGTTACGATTTCTCGTGAAAATGGTTTTGATGATGTATACAATGCTTTACAGATTGCTGATGATGGTGATATTAATGTTGGATATGGTGATGTTACTGGTGATGTCTTATAATTATTATGATCTATCTGAGCATATATTGTGGGTTCATCAAAATAATCATAGGCTGGTGGTTTTTTTGGTAAACTATTTGTATCTGTATTATGAATCCTTGGCATTGCTATTGATAATTCCGCATAATGTAATTCATCATTGTGCTAAAATTAGGAAAATATACAGAATATATATTTTAATAAATTTTGTTTAAACAACAATATATGTTTTTTTGAAAAATCCCTAAAAGAATAACACATAGATTCAGATTCGCAGTATTACTTTAAATCTCTGTCACTTAACATTCGTACTATTTACTATATAAGATACTATCAATTGTATAAATTATACATACCGAATTTAAATATGTATTTCTATCATCATCTATAGTTCTTCCTACAATGTCATCTTCATTTATATGAGCATTATGAAGTAATAATGCAGGAGTTTGAGCAGCTAATTTCAATTTGTAATCAGGATCTGAAAAAAAAGAAGAAATAATAAACATTTTTGTTATCATATATATCGATGTTTATCATATAATTGTATACGCTGCAAAGGAAAATAAAGGAAAGTTCAAAGGTGATAAAAGGAGCTGATTTTGTTTTTGTCTTATAAAAGGAAACTATATATATATATATATATATATACTATATATAGAATATATACTATATATATATATAGTATATATTCTTAAGAGAATAAGATTATAATATAAATAAGAAAAAATGTTTTTTTTATATACTAACAAAGTATATATAGAATCGGTATATTTTATATTTTTTTATGTACCAAGGGGGTTGTTGAATGTTTCTGTATGTGTATGTTATCATGCTATTTAATTGGAAGAGGTGGGTGTGTGCATATTTCAGCCATATGATAAGTTTGGGTGGGTGGATTTCTTCAGATAATTTATTGAGTGCATAATCTCAATAAATATTTATGTAGTATTAAAAAAAATACGATATATATAGATATATAATGATTAAGGTATAATAATTATAACAATAAATTATCACGTGTGTTTAATGTATTTGCATTATAAAGTAGGTAAATTATATAGAAATAGAAATGTTATCTTTATATCTTAATATTGGATCAGGATCTTAACACACATATCCATACATCATATGTTATGTTACTTTATAGAAAAAAAAATTGAAAATACCTTCATTACTTGGTACAACATCTGGATTCTTTTCATCGTACATTTCTTCCGATTGACTTAATGGTAATGATATTATTTCTTTAATTGATAAATGTCCAGGACGTGATATATTATTATTATTATTATTATTATTATTATTATTATTGCTATTATTATTATTATTATTATTGTTATTATTGTTATGTTTTCCTTTATGTTGAATTTGTTGTTGTCTATGCGATCGTAATATTCGATATGTTATTCTTATCAACAATGTTGTACATGTTAATGCAATAACTGCAATCGATATAATAAATATTACGGCTAATTCAAATTGATTGTTAGTCCCTGTAAAACAAAAAAAAATATTTATCTTTAGACTTTATTACCAACAGTTTAAGTTTAGTGGCAATAGGGGTTTCAAGTTTTGTTGCGGACAAAAATATTAGGTATTATCAGATATCTACCTCAGACAAAAGGGTAACTACAATAAGACGAAAGGATGTGAAATGATTGATAAAATACCAAGACAATTATGTGATTACTATATGGAATGAAATTCGTATAAGACTGCGCCTCTTATACATAGTATTTGTTCCAAATGTTTGCTGTCTATTAAGCACCTGTAAATAGCGTAAATTGTTCATATAAATTTCCGCTTTTATATTTGATTATTTCCCTTCAAAATTATCTTATCATAGCTCTGTATTTACGATACGTAGCTGTTCATAGAACGATTACTATATATTCTTAAAATGAAATAAAAATAGTTTTTTTTTTTCAGAATTACCTGTTTGCTTTTCAGCTGCCTTTAATGCAAAAGGTTCAAATGTAAAATTTTCACTTCTACCTTTAACATTTTCAGCAAATATAACAATTTTCAAAACGCTTTCCGTATGCAAATCATTTACGTAAAATTTCGGTAATTTTGATGATAAATTAGTTTGTAATACTTTAGTGTGATCATCATAAATTTCCATAATAAACGTTTGGGTTTGACCACCATCAAAACCTGCACAGAGAAAAAAAAATATCAAATACAATTTAATTTTGGATATATTATTATAAATAAGCTTAATTGTTTGGTTCTTTGGTTATTTGGTTGACAAAGAAACAAAAAATCTTCAAATGGAAAGCGTATTTTAAAGACTTATTTTTTATAGAACTGGTAAAATTTATAGAATTGGTAAACTGGTAAATGGCAAATAAAACCAAATAGATTTCTGTAAAGATCCATTTTGGCAGAAAGATCACAACATATTTTTAGATTAAATAATATTATTATTCTTACCCTCTTTACAAGCTATTTCTAATGAATTCGATGTTTGATTAACTAATGTACAATTGGATGGTGCATCTGGTTTACCAGCAGCTATTAAATGAAACACACATGGTTCCGTTTGATGGCCAACAAAATTGTCCGCCCAACACATTACTGTACCAAAATCCATTTCCTATAAAATTGAAGAAACAAAAATACACTTTTTACTATAGTCTACTGGTGAAATTATTTCCCATACGCAGAGAGTACCGGTATTTAACACAGACTTTTAAAAATCAGGGTAACATATATTTTTAGTGATATTTCCGATAACCTTGCCAGGTATATACTCACCTTAACCGGTGTATATGTTAATTTGGATGCTTTTGGTGTATACTTTTGAAATCCACTTTCAGGCATATCAATCATTTCGACGGTATTATTAAAGGCCCATTTAAAATTTTCCGGTGGTGGATATGAATCAACTTCACATAAAATATCGGCCGCTTCATTTCTTGCTACCCCATAAATTTTTTGTTGATCCGGTCTACATAATGGTTTATCTGTAAATGTAAGTGAATATAATATATTGTGCGAATATACTTTGGAAAAATCGCAGTGTTCTTAAATGTTCCCGGTTATAAAGAGAAATTTATTTATTGGTTAATAAAACATCGCAGAATTGCATTTCAATTAGGGTAATATATCAATAGAAAATATGCAATGATCGATTATATTATTACATAAATACAATGCGGACGGAGAGCTTATTAAAATACATTTTTAAATATATAGATATTTAAAGAAGAAAATATGTTTTTTTGCATTTTACTTACACATTACTTTTAATTCAACTGTATTGCTTTCACCGTCACCTTCTACATTCGATGCTATACATGTATAATTTCCGGCTTGTTCTTTTTTAAGGTCACGTAATACTAAATCACCGCTATTTACTATAACACCTGCTTTTACATTATGTTGTATTGTTTGACCCTAATAATAATAATAATAACAATAACAATAATAATAATGAAACCATATAATAATAAATTACGGGGTTAAAATAAAGTTAAATTGACGATTCAATTTGTTTTTTTTTTTAACTTACATTATGTTTCCAAATAACTTTGTATGCTGCTGGATTTGCGTGTACTTTACATTCAAAATATACGTCATCCTTTTCTTCAATATCATCTGGATTTAAATTTGAACCTAATACTAATGTTAAAATTGGAATATCTGTAATAAAAAAATGGAATAACATTCAATACAGAATCGCGTTTAAGTCAACAAAAGAAAAAAATAAACCAAAATACTTACAACAAACATTGATTTTCATATTCGTTTCCTTTGTGCTTCTTTTACCCAATTCATTTATAGCACGACAAACAAGCGTTTTACCATTATCCTGTCTTGTCGGTGTATAAAACAATGTAGATGTTGTAACATTACCATCTGGTGACACCTGATAATTGGAAAATAAGAGAATGTGAGATTTACAAAAGAAAAAAATTACCCGTTTTTGGTACACCCCAACGTTTTTTGTGACAATGTAATACGCATCAGTTTTCAATTTCTTTATGTTTTTTTTCATATTATTATAGCCGATTGCAAATTGGAATAATTCAAACTTACTTTTTGTATATGTCTTGTTAATTCACTGCCATCCATCCACCATGAAATTTTTGCCGGTGGTCGAGAACCAACAGCTTGACAATCCATTTCATAATTTCTATCAGATGATAATGGTTGATTACTAAATAAAATTTCTACCGATAATGGCCTTACTGCAAATATATTCATTCAAAAAAAATGGATAAATTATGATAATTTTTCATAGATGCGGAAATTCATAATGTTCAGGACATTAATTTATATATACTTACAATGAAGATCTATAGTTACATTGGCAAATACCATTTTTTTATGAAAATTACTTGCTTGACATGTATAGACGGAATGAAAATGATATCTAGTTAAATTTCTTACAATTAATCTACTATTTAATACACCATTTATTTCACGTTCTAATATTGTATTTGGTATAGTTTCACCATTACTTAACCAAATAACTTTTGGTTCTGGTGTACCTATAGATTTAGTTAAAGTAAAAAATAAAATTAATCACATTTAACAATTTATAAATTATTTAATTGTTTATTTTGAAATATTTCTTAGGGGGGAAAATTTAATCAAAAGCGAAAAACAAATTTAAATACACTATATACAATATATAAAAGATCTATAAACAAATAAAAATAAAATTAATCTAATTTAATATTAATATACACAAAAGTTAGTTCAGAAGTTATTTAAAAGTATTTTATTTTATTTTATACAATTTTAAATATAAATTATCAAATGACTACCTCCAATAACTGTACATCTTAATTTTAAATCTGATCCTTCTTCATACGGACCCACCTTATAATCAATATGTTTATTCTTTTCATCGAAGATACGAGGTACTTGCGGTGGTACTGTGAAAAATTTATATATATATATTAATATTTTCCTGTCCATAAATTATATATTGTATATATATATATACAGAAATCAATAAAAAAAGAAAAGAATTAAGAACTATACAAAACAGAAGCATCTATATCTATATAGAATTTCTATATCTGCGTTGGTTATATACATGTGCGAATTCCTATTTTTTTTAGAACTACAATTTATATTCAGCTATAAAATTAACTTGGCTAAATTATTATGTTCTATATATAATATAAGAACGCACGCAACTACATATATTTAATCATAAATCACTATATATATTATTGTTAATTATTTTCTGTACTTACCGACAATTTCTAAATTCACATTTGCGTTTCTTGTCGGTGATAACTTAAAATCTACTCTACATCGAAAATTTCCAGCGTCTTTTAACTATTATAAATAAATAGTTATAATTTCATTATACATAGTTAATCATTATAAAGATCTGAATCTTATGCGATGTGTATATTATATTTATTTTATATTAAAAACATGTTCGCACATCTTGTTAATTTGAATGTTTGGAAATTAATTTTGTTAAAAACAAATAATTTTTTTTAAATTGAATCGCAAAACATAAATGAAAAAGAAAATTTCACTTTCATAAAGGCTGTTAAAAATAAAGAGATTAAATATTTTTTATAGTCTCATGTCACATATATAAATTTTAAAAATGCAATTTTCTTTTTCATTCGTATATCATATAAAATTTTCACGCATAAACACCGTCGGGATAATCCAAGAAAATTCAATCGAAATTTCGTTTTATTTCAATGTTATTTCAAATCGTTTATAAATATTCAACTTCAATAATATATATTTACCATAACTGGAACAATTTCTAAAGTTGCCAATGTGTTTGTGTTTGTAAAAAATGATCTTCTTTCGAGCACTTCGACGTCATGCCATATGGATGGATTTTGTGAATGGGCTCCACGCGTATCATAACTATATATATACACAGTACACGTTAATAAAATATATATTCAGTTAGGAAATTATTAGGACAAAATAAACCTATTATGTATATATGTTAAGGATACGAATTAACCATAATTAGCACCAAAAAAAAAAGAAATGAAAAATTTGTTGTATTTATAGGTTCAATTGTGATTGATATATAAACAACAGCTTTTTATATCAAATTTTGATGTGTTATCAAAAGGATTTTTTCGTCGATCCTCCAAAATTTGCTTAAAAATGGATATTAAATCCTTAAAAAAACTCAACTCAATCATTCCCCCATAGAAAACTCAATCAACTTCATCAGATAGATATATATCGCTGAATCCGAATGATGTTGGAATTTTCTATTAATTTTTGCGAGTATATCTAAAAATTGAATATATAATCTTTTTACCTAAATATTGGAAGATTATTTTTGTACCATACAATTAATAATACTTGATCGCTTTCTAAATTTGATGATATATCACATTTGATTTTCGCTGAATCATTTATTAGAACTCTTTCAATTTCACCATCTGAAAAAAAAATATTAATAATAAATATATTACTATACAATAACTCTGTGGTGTAAATGTTAAAAATACCAAGCTAAAATTCTAATGAAATTTTGGGGTTGTGGTTTCGAATCCTACTGAATGCATAAAAAATGTTTTGTGTTTTCGGTTATTTTTCGAATCTGAATTTTAACACAGAGTTGTATATTCCGCTTGCGGTTGGTCGTACGGCTAATTACCGACACCGTAAAAGCCACAAATTAAGAAACTAACAACAGAAGGCTGTTGTTGGACGCTAAAACCCGTTGATTGTTGGTTGTATAGCGAAAAATTTATTTATTTATTTATACAATCTACTAATACTTATTTTTAAAGAAAATTATATATGCGCGCGGTACTCGAATTTACGTCGTTTTTAAATAATCTTTTAAAGGATATAATATGTCGTATATTAAAAGGGTATAGACCGACATCAAAGAAAATGTACTTTAATTCCAAATAAATGAATGAATGAAAATGAAGAATGGTTTCAATGCAACATTTTTTTTCTTCTTATATATCTTTACTCTATATAATATAGGTATTCATATAAAATGTATATGTAAAAAGAAGTACATAAAAACGATTTTATGGCATCGTCAAATTTCGTATGTTTATTGTTTAAAAAATTTATTACATTACACTATATATATGCTTTCATATATATATAAAATATAATAAATATATATATTATATATACATCTCAATCTCAATATAATGATATAGAATTATTGCATCACTTTTCCCTCATATATATATATATATATAGGCATTTTCCCCCATCCATTATTGCTGTATATATATACCATATATGTATGGTTTCTATGGTATCGCATTCCTGTCGTGCTTGATATATGATTTATTAAAGTGTATGTATACTTTTATTGTTTGTATATAGTGTTTGTTTTTTTTTTTTATGTTTTATGTACCATGTATAATTTATTCTAAAAAAATGAAAAAAAAATTACAATTCTATTCTGTATAAAAATCAATAAAATTTCCAATTTTATTCATTTATAATTTTTCTGTATAATTTTCTAATTAAAAAGTTTGTATACCGTTTATAGGTAATATATATGAAATTATATATAATTTTTTATTAATGGAAATTCAATATATATGATTATTTTTTTTTTTTAATAGGAAATTCGCTGTTAAATTTTTAAGAGTAAATTCTGTATATAGGTTTTTTTAATGGGAAAATCAGTATAATTTTTCTGTGGAAACTCTTTATTTAATTTTCTATGAATAAATTCCTGATATAGACTTCCAAGGAAATTTTTTGTATAATTTTCGAAATTAACTTATAATTTTTTGGATAATTTTTTATATAATTTTCTGTAATGTTTAATATCATTCTGTAAAATTTTCTGTAGGGCCATTTCTGTATATAATTTACTAAAGGCAAGTGTGTGTAAGTGCGTCTAATAGGAAATTTTTATATAATGAGTTATAGGAGATTTTGTAAACAATGTTTAAGTGAATTCTGTTAAGTTTTGTAAAGGAAATTTTGTATGATTTTCTGAAGGCAATTTTTGTATATTATTTTGAAGAGAAATCTGTTTGATTTTCGGAAGAAAATTCTGGGAAAATTCCGTGCAATTTTCTGAAGAAAATTTTGTATATTTTTCTTAAGGAAATTCTGTATCACTTTCTGCATGGAATTCTGTATAATTGTCTGAAGGAAATTTTGTATACTATTCTGAAGGCAATTCTGTACCATTTTCTGAAGGCAATTCTGTACCATTTTCTGAAGGAAATTCTGTATAATTTTGCGAAGGAAATTCTGTATAATTTTCTGAAGGAAATTTTGTATATTTTTTTGAAGGAAATTTTGTGTACTATTCTAAAAGAAATTCTGTATGATTTTCTGAAGGAAGTTCTGTAATTTTCTGAAGTAAATTCTGTATAATTTTCTGAAGGTAATTCCGTGCAGTTTTCTGAAGGCAATTCTGTACCATTTTTTTCTGAAGGAAATTTTGTTTAATTTTCTGAAGGATATTCTGTATACTATTCTGAAGGAAATTCTGTATACTATTCTGAAAGTAATTCTGTGCAATTTTCCGAAGGAAATTTTGTATATTTCTTTGAAGAAAATTTTGTATATCATTGTGAGGGAAATTCTGTACTATTCTGAAGGATTCTGTATACTATTCTGAAAAAAATTCTGTATACTATTCTGAAGTCAATTCTGTACAATTTTCTGAAGGATATTCTGTATAATTTTCTGACGGAAATTCTCTATACAATTTTCTAACAATTTTCTCATATGAAATTCTATTTTTATTTGATTCTATTCTAATTCTAATTCTATTTGAAATTTTTACCAAAAATGCGAATACAAGTATGTCAAAAATCGACTGTCTTGCTGGCTAAATAAACTTTCATGAGAAGTTTCGCGACATTCATGATAGATAAAAATTATATCAAAATTGCATCAATTATTTTACAAATTGAACGAACTTTTACGGGAAAGACAAATCCATTCATTTAAAATTGATATTTACCATATGAAAAAAACATTGATACCATCTAAAATCAAGAGCAATATAAAGTAATGCGGCCACGAAAAGAAGCTCAAAATATATTCCCAAAATGTAATAAAATGTTACATTACTAAAATCTATTTAATCTATTTGCGGTGGGTCGTACGGCTAATTACCGACACCATAAAAGCCACAAATTAAGAAACTAAAAACAGAAACAGCTGTTATTGGACGCTAAAACCAATGGATTGTTGGTTGTATAGCGAAAAATTTATTTTTATTTTTTAATTTAATTTAATTTCCTATAATATCCATTAAATGTATGTAAGGTAAAGAATCAGAAGACAACATTTTACGATAAAAAAATGTTTATGCATTTTTCATCAAATTTTTACATTTCGAATTTTTTATCAATTGGTCTGTACAACATATTATTTCCTTTAACCCACCTTGATTTTCATTCGAAAATGGTGAAAGAAATGTAACAACGATTAGATAACTTTATTAATTTTCATTTGAAATACCAAAAAAAAAAAGTCGAAAAATCAATTCAAAAATTAAAAACAATATATAAGTCTTATCACTCTACCGCGATAGCATAAACAAAAAAAAAAAAAAATATATCCTTAATGTAATTGAAAACAAAAAAAAAACTGTACCTGTTCTATATCCTTCAATGTATTCAAAGGTAACAGTATTCTTTAAAAATGTCATGATATGCAGCAAAATCCAGCATGATATTCCCATCGCCTTCATTATAATAATGTGTGATGTACATAAAACATTCACATAATAACTATTCATAAGTACGCTCGTCACTTTATAAAACAAAAAAATTTATATAAATATATATAAAATTTCACAACCTCATTTTTCAAAATTTTTTTCACTTTTTTTGTTTTAAAGCATTTTCAATTTTTTTTTTTTATTTTCTGTTTCACCAAATACTTATTTTGTTATTATAAATGCATCAATTTTGTATATATATATATATATATATAGGGAAAGCACACAACCAAAAAATCATGTTATAAAAATTATAAAAACAAAAACACCCTCTCAATTTTTATTTTTTTTTGTAGGGTATATTATTTTTGTAATGTTTTGTTTCTGCATATATATTTTTCACTTTTTTTTATATCACATTAATTAATTATAAATATATATATTCACATCATCATTATAATAACGTAAAAAAAAAACACTCTCATATCGTTTGTGTGTCAACTTCAAATTAATATTATTTTTTTTTTTATTTATTTATTTATTTATTTAAACCATATACATATATATATATATATATATATATATATATATTGTATAATGTGTTTTATTTTACATTTTTGTTAAATGAAATTTTATGCCTGTTTACAATTTCTAACAAAAAAAAAAAAATTTAATTTAAATTTTTTCATGTTTTCATTTAATTAAATATAAATTGACAAATGTGTAAACATAAAACCCACATAAAATTTATACATTTTTTAGTTGTGATTTAGCACATTTTTTATTGAATATAATATCTTGAATGTACCTGTAAATAGAAAAGAAAAAAAAAATATATTATTGACATATTATATAGGTGTTGAAATGATATTTTATTTTTATTAAATTTAGACATTATTTCACATTTTAAATCAATAGGACATCAGGAAAGGATGGATGATGCTACATATATTTTGTGTAAATCAAATCAAATTTATTGTGATATTAATGCCCTAGTATTTTTCCTTTATTTTCTTTTATGAACAAATATATTTTTTTTTTGGGTTATTAAAGTTTTCATTTCAATTTTCATCAATACAATACAATAAAATTTGTTATATATTCTACCAAAATTGCTTTCTTTTATTGTAACATTATTTATTATTTTGATATTTCGGCGAACGATTTTAAAATATTAACTACTTTTTATAGATCAAAGGATTTTATTAGTGAATATAAAAAAAATAAATAAATCCAAATTTTTTAACTTATATAAAAGTCACTAATAAAATTCTTCTAATTAGAAAGAAAAAAAATCTTCTATGCAATGTTTTTTAATAAAACTAAATATTTTAAAAATATTGTAATAAAAACTGTTTAATTAATTCGATATATTGTTTTATATTATTTGATTATGTGCGAAACAATTAAATTAGTTTTAAATTTACTTAACTACTATAGTGTTTTCTTATAGATTTTATTTCTTCATTTTCTATTTAAGACCCATCAATCATATATAGATTTTAAATTTTGTCAACCTTTCATTGTTAAAAATCTACAAAAATATATACCAATCATGAATAATAAAATAAATAGAAATAAATTAACTATACTAAATAAAATATGAAATAAAATAATATCAAAAAAAAAAAATAGAATAAAAGTAATAAAATAAATAATAAAAATAATAAAATAAAAACAAAAATTTTGTATCGCATAATTATATCGCAATTTAAATAATTTTACATTCTAATAAATTCTAAAATAAAAATGGAAAAATTATTATTAAAATAAGAACGCACATTTCCGTCGCTGGCAATAACAATATAACAAGGGCAAATTTAAGGGGATATATGTTAAATAATTTCATCACCAATCATAACCGCTGTTAAATTATTTACTATATAAAATGATATGACCCACTTATATCAATTTAACTTAATTTCCATATACCCCTTAAATCTATCTATGGGAAAAATTTGAAGAGAAAATTTCCCCACAATACAAAACTTTTCCATTTTTCATGAAACCGCATCGCATCGCATCGCATAGATATACGAAGAAAATTCAAGCAAATTCATTAGAAATCCGAAACAAAAAAAAAACGAAATCCCTTGAAATTGTACAGGAAAGGTTGGAAAGTAATTGATACAAAAAAAAACAAAAATTAGTAAATATATTACTGGGATAGTTTTTTTTAGTTATTTAGGATATGTAATATCCTTCAAAAAAAAGGATATTGAACTTATTAACAAATACCCTGTTTTTTCTTATACATTATATATTATACAAATGTTATACAAAATATATTATAAACCTTACACGCAATAATGAAATCTGTATGTGATGGTGAAAAGGTAGGGGGGATTAGATGAAATATTAAATAAAAAAAAAAAACTTTATCATACCGATAATTATATTAGATTTTATTATAAAGAAAAGTTTTTAATTTAATAAAAAAATAATGAATATTACAAAAAAACGATTATATTTTACAAAAACAAAAAAATGTCAATTTAAAATTGATTCATCCGATTTAAATGCAATAATCCCCCTGCAAAACAATAATATATTTTAATTTAAAATTCTTTTTTATTACTCCATTTCCATTTAGTTAAAATATTATTTATAATTTATGCATTAAATTGATTAAATTATTTAAAAGGTTTATTGTTTTACTTATTGTATAATGAAAAACATAAATCCCATTTAATCTATGTATATGGACTAAACTACGATTACTTATTAAAAAAAAACCCCCCTAACAATAATATTTTCAAATCTAAATGTCCTTTCACCATCGGAAACACCCTTTCAAAAAATCGGTAAAAATTAATTTTTTTCCTCCAAAACGTGAATTATGGTTTTTAATTTATTTGTATTTTAATGTTTAATTGTTTATTTATTTAAGAGAAAACAAAATGGCAACTTTTATTTTATTTTTGTATTTTTTTTTGAGAAATTCTTCGTAAAAAAGGACATTTGGAAAATATTACTTGAAAAATGGAAAATATTATAATATAATCCCAAAAAGATTGTATATTCGATTCATTGAATGGATCATCAATTTAAAAATTAACATAAACACAAACAAATTATAAGTAGTATAAATATTTATATAGTGAAAAAAAAACCAAAATAGAAATCTTTTAGTTTTTTTTTGTGAAATGTACAAAAAAGGTTCTAAATCAATTTTCACTGAGAAAAAACTATATAAATATATTGATTGATATTTATTTATATTATAATTATATATATATATTTAAAGAGTTACAGAAAGAAAAGGAAAATTCACATTTATTAAATAAATTTTTTTTAAACCAATTTGTAATTTATCAATATTTGAAATGTCCATGGCGGCAGTTTGTATATTCTTTTACAGATCCTTTATACAGTCTATGGATTTTTCCACGGTTTAGATAATATGAAAAAATTATCCAGTTTAATATGTAAAAAGAAAAAAAAGACTGTAACGCCGTTGGTCAAAAAATAAAATAAATACAATATATAGAAAATTAGGATAGAAAATCAATTAATTAGTTAGACATGAATGACGGTGATTTTTTTTTAACTATATACATATATAACAATAATTAGAAATAATTTAACTAACAAATCCATACGAAAATAACTAAGATATGTTATTGTTAATTCTACCTAATTCCAGTTTATTACATACTTTTAATACATGTATTTATTGTTATATTATATATAGAATTTAGACAAATACACATATAATTATCCTTTCACTTTATTGGAAAATTATAGGGCATTTATTATGACCTGACAGTTAAAATATTCTATATTTTATTCACACAAACCAATATGTAAGTTTTTATTTATTCAAAATTTCGTATGAAAGATTTTACTATCGTATTTGCAAAAGAAAAACTTTTCTATTACAGCCTAAAATAGCCTATTGATTTTATCGAGCATCCGACAACAACCTTTATAATTCCATTTAATTTATTCATTTGTTATTTTTTACGACGTTGTCCCGATTTCGTGAAATTCAGATACGAAAATAATAGAAAAATCAAAATAAAAAAAAAAATTGTCTTCCATAGCATTTGAAAGAATCCATATGACCTCAAAACTTTGTCAGAATTTGAAATATTTTCGGACATTTTTTCAACTACACAACCAACCAACCAACACACAGAACCACAAATACTCATATTTTTATAAATTTGAAAAGTTAATTATAGTACTTTTTTAGTCGATCGTTATGTTGTAAAATGATAAATAAATAAAATTAAAACTCTCAAATATATCACGTCTCATCTCATCGAACCGTTTATCTTATTGATGAGTTAAAACTTAAAATAATTATATCAAAAATACTGATGGATAATTATTATATACATATATATACTTATATATAGATACTATTCAATGTAAAAAATATTTAATGAAAAGAACTTTTTTTAATTGCTTTAAAACAAATGCAATTGACTGAAAACGGATATGAAAAAACTTCAATATATATATATGTATATGTTATATATATATTGGAAATTTAATATAGTATTTTATATTTATGTATATAAATTTTTTTCTCTTGGTATATAACAATTTTATAGCTATATGAATTTTTATAATTAAATTATATTATAAATTTTCCCATTGAAAAATATTGTGCGAGAAAAGAATGAAAATGTACATTTAAAAAACTCCCAATAATATAAAAAAAAAACTATAAAATGTTATAAATTGAGGAAAACCTCAAAAAAAAAAAAATTTACATATAAAAAAAATATGTGAGTTTTATAGACTATTTCTATATATTGAATAAATAATTCAGTAAACTTTTTGGAAAACCTCTATATTACAATATAAATTTTTTTTTGGGAACAAATGAAGCAATTTCTAGAAATATTTATCTATCATAAATCAATAATAAAAATCAGGGTAAAATTTCAAATGGAAATGTATAAAGACAAAAATGAAATGATTGAATAGAAAAACTGGGACTGGGATTGGGAAATTAAGAAAAATTTAATTATCATGAAAATTTTTGTTTGCGATTTTCTATTTAGTTAGATTATTTTTGCACTTGAAACTGCGTATTAAGACGAAATACTATCGTTTGGTTCAGGTTATATCTTTTTAATATTCGCCAAAAGACGAAAATTGATGAACTCCCCTCTATACCGTTTACTGTCTGAGTTGAGTGTCCTACCGTCTATAGGTTATCAATTTGTAATCCAAATGATAATTTATAATATTTTGAATGGAAATTGCGGAGAGAACTATTGAATGTTTGAAATCTATCTGTGAATAATCGATTCGGAATTGATCCAAAATGAATGGAAATGTTATAATCTGATTTGGTGTAAATTAAATCCAAATATAGTTTGAAATTCTATAAACGTTGGTTAGTAAGACAATTTATTATGTGTTAACAGAAGCAATTTTTATTAAAAATGTATTTCTTTTAATGTCGAATTCTAAAAATTAACAATAATTAGGCAAATTTTCCTATACAAAACCAACGATTAGTGGCTAGACAACGATAAAATTTCTGCGATATGTCATAACAGTATTGTTTAACGCACCGTCGGTAAAAATACGTGTACGACCCCGCATGTATTGCATATGAAAAATATGTGAAATTCATATCATATCGGAAAATAGCAGAAAAAAAATATTTTAGCAGGATTAGAAAAAAAAGACTTCAAAATGACGTATTTTTTTCCAAATATATACACCACAAAGTCAACAGTAATTATACAAATAAAAATATATGGGTTTAATTATATAATAAATGAAATTGAAATTTTTTTTAATAGGATTATTTAATTAAAAGACATGCTACTATATATAAATATAGTATATAGATAGATCCAATATCCATATATTATAGTATTAATAAATTGATTATCGTTGTTTAAATAGGTATTACACATATAATTATTTAGGTTTATGGAAATGAAACATATATATATATATATTGCATCGATTAAATGTGAATCACCTAAATCATATATAAATTAACTTACATCATATATATATATATGAAACGACGACAATGACGACAACGTTTCAATATATATTTAAATTATCCATTTTGTAATATCTGCTGCATGTAATCCAATTTAATCCAAATTAAAGCTTATATATATATATATATTTTGATGCACTATTATAATACGATATTATTACAACCACAAAAAACCCCACTATCACCGAACCACTACCACCACCACCACTGAAAATATTTATATATACATAAATATTCCCAATCAAACTATACAAAAACTATACAAAAAAGTTACAAAAACTAATATAAATTAAATTATATAATTGCGTTTTTTTTTATATATATGCAATTTTTCATTTCATATTTTTAAACACTTCATATATTTCAGTATAATGGAAATTTTTTTCATATATGTAGGTATACATAAACTGTAATAAATATATTAGGGGTTGTATATATATACAGTATATATATATATATGGTATATATTCTCTTATGGATTTTCATAAAATCCAACACAGATACACACACACACACACATAAAACCCCAAAATAATTATATCTGTATATATATATTTTATATTACAAACACAAAAAAAAAAAAAAACTAAATTAACTGGATATATATGAATTTTTTTCTTTTTTCATATATGTATATAAAATTTACTAAAATCACTTCAGTACGGCGAGGACGAACAAATAACAAAAGAAAACAGTATTTATTTTTTTCACAGTTTTCACTCGCTCGAAACACGCTCAATTTCCAAAGTAAATTGAAGTTGAAAAAGTTTAAAACTCACACTCCCACGAAATCTGTTTTTTTTTTAACTTTTAAAACAATTTTCATTTATCTTAATTTTATATTTTTAAATATAATGTAATAAAAAAAAAACCTTTTTTTTTTCCTTTTTCTTTTAGGATTTTATTATTTTTTTTTTTTTTTTTGATATAAAAAAATTATATTCTGACATATAATTTATGAACTGTTTGAACACACATAAAAAAAAATAAAAACCTAATGACAATTTTGTAATAAATAAATAATATATGGGAAAAATTCGATATAGATATATTGCTATATTACGATTTTTTTTTGTTTTTTATTGTTACTGTTAATGTATATAGGAAAATTTACACAATATTTTGTTGAACCAAAGGTTCCAAAACAAATTTCGAATGTACGAACACTACGGACGATATGTATATACTACTTGTATTTAATATAATATCATTTTCATTCACTTTAGCATATAGGATAGAATAGAGTAAAAATAGATATGCACATATATGCATATAGATTATAATCTAAAAGCTAAATATATTTTCCTCCATTTATGCGCGTGTATCTTATATTCAAATTCATGTGTTGTCAATCCCGACGAAAATAGGGGTAAATTGTCATGCTCATATCATTATTTCATATATTATATGTAAAGGACCATCCACGTAGCACCACCGAACCACTCTACTGCTAATCTAAAATACAAAACCTACCCCCGCAGATTTACATTGAAATGAAATAACAAATATTTTTCTTTTAAATATATATATATATATATATATACACTATTCATATAAGGGATGAAGTAAAAATATGTAATTACACCTTGTTTATGAATTGTTTACCCTTAAAATTATCATATATATGTATTTCATTTATATATATATATGTGAAAAACACTTCCAATAACATATATACCAAAAATGGGAAAATATTCCCCAACAAAAAGCAATATCAAGTTGGTATTATGAATTCTCATAATATACTATCTATATATTGATATTGTATTATATATGTACATTGAAGAGTAAATGAAAGGAATTTTCATTATACTACATATTGTATAAATAAAAAAATAAGGGATGGATATTGATTATTAAAGGGAATTCGTATTTGAAATAATGTATATTGAATTTTTGTTTATAAACAAGGTGAAATTACAAATTCACATACAAAATATAAGGCGAGGTTTACGAACTCCCTTAATCCTTGCAAAATAAAAAATTCTAAATTTAAACACACAAAATTCACTATATATACTATCCATATATACGAAATATATAGAAACAAAAAATATAATATATTGATGTGTTGTTGTGTGACTTATACCCAAAATAAATAAAAAATAGAGATTTTTTTTTGCGTGCTAGGATTCATTTATAGATACTTTTTCTTTTACCAAATTATACCGCAGCAGGTATATAAAACAAATCATTTATTATTTATATTTGCATATTTAAACACATAATATAATTAATATTATTACTATTTATATATATATATATAAAGGACTAACGAAAGGTATTTTGATTTTGTATATATGTAGATAGATATACTGAAATTTACATCTATATTTTAATGCATAAACTGTGTGTTTCATTTGGAATGGGAAAATGTCTTGAAAAAACCGGAAAACTTTGACATTTTAATAGTAAAGACTTCGATAAAGGACATTTTAATAACATATTTGTATGTGTTTTATTTCTTTGGCCGCTATAAGGCTATAAGGACATATATAAAATTATTATAGTTTTTCTTTTGTCAACCAAACCGATTTATATATAGGATTCTAATTCACGACCACCTTATAAATTTTATCAGACTTCTTTTGTCATAAAAGCTATATTATATACCAAATATGGTCACGCAGAGACAACATAAATGAGTTTTAATTTAATTCCCGTTTTTAATGTTTTAATATAAGGATATATAAAAAGTGCGGGTATATTGTGAAAAAGCTTTAAACAATACCTACCTTAAACAATTTCGCTATATATAAAGAATAGAGCATGCATAGATATAACTATATGGAGTTTCTAACGTAATTGCACAGCATACGCATTTAATTATTATCGCAATTACAATGTAATTTATAGATTTTAACATCATTAATTCATGTTCATAACATGTATGACCGCCCTATAGCAGTAAAATATAAAAGGCTGAAAGAAATGCGATTAAAATCCCTAACCTTATCCGTATCCCTAGCATTCAAGGTGGTTTTGCAAAATAAATGATAATCTTTGATGGTTGATAAAGGTCTGAAATGGGTATAGATGTACTCAACTCAATTCAAACTACATCAATATTTTTTAACGAAAACGGAGTTACGATCGGAAATGGTTACTTATGAGGTAAAAAATATACACAAATGGCATTTGTAATCCAACAATAAATTTACAACATAACGATATTTTGATTAATATCAGCTTATATTTCTTTTCTATACAAATGCTGCTATACAAATCGCCGTTGTTAATCGCAGTTGTGTTAAGTCATAATTTCATGTGGAAATCATGAGTATATTATCGTATAATTAACAAGTTTCACTATAAAACACTTGAATCAAACTGCATTGGATAAATTAATTAAAATGTAATGTCATGTTATTCGTTATGATGATCCGTACATCGAATATTACTTAGGGCTTACTGATCCGATTAACGTCGTTCATTTCTGTGAGTAAGAAATCATTTGAAAGAAATTTGGCAAAACTTGTCACAATTTACACATAGAATTTGTGAACTTGTAAGGACAAATCAGGACGAAAAGGTTCCTTTTTATGTTGATTCTATTATGAATCGAGTTTTATGAACAAGTGTAGTAAATCCGCGAGGTAACCCTTCTTTTATTAAAGCCTTGTCCAAATTCTATATAATGTTAAACTTCAATAATGTTTATAAATAATAAAATTAATTATATTCCTTTTTTCTAATTTTTCTGTATACATTTTGAAGGGGCGTTTATTTTAAATTTTCCTATTAACATATATACAATTATCGATATAACATAATAAAGTAATAATATATTAATATAATTTTAAATATATATATATATATATAATATAAATAAAATTAATTAATAGTTATATTTGATTTGATTTGAAAATATTTAATAAATTTTGTATTTATATATATATATACGAGCGTCTATACATGAAAAACAATTCAAAACGATTTATAAATTCAAGTTAGTTTGTCACATATCAATAATAATAATATTTCTAAACGAATATATATGCGACATATAACCCTTATATAAAGTATATTCTAAAAAAAAAAACAAAAAATGACCATAAACTTAATTTCAACATTTAATGCAATACCAATATTTTTTTTTAAAACTATTGGAATGCAACCATATCAAATTTTACATAAAAAATCAGATGCCTTAAATCGTATGAATCAAATGAATCCCTTATTTTATGTTGGTTTTTTAAATTTATTTCTATTGTGGGTTGGTGAAATAATAATATTTTTAAAAATTGCCGGAAATTTTAGTAATTTTGTTGATGCAAGTGATATTGCAATGTGTGTTGGTTTTATATCAATATCATTTGTTAAAGTTATAACGATATTTATTAATGTTGAACGTATGAGTAAATTAATGGTGGATTTAGATGCAATGTATGGAAAAACCACATCGGATCAACATAAATTCAATATAACCAAATATACGTATCAAGTGAAAAAAGTAATGCTATTGTATACGGTTTTATTTATGACCATGATATGGTGTTATAATATGTTTGCATTTGCTGAAACAATTATTGTATTTTTGCGTACGGGATATTGGTATGCAGATTTTCCATATATTATATGGTATCCATTTGATGCATATCAACCGATTGTTTTTGAAATTAATTATATATCACAAATATGGGCTGGTTATGTAGCCGCAGCTGCTACTTTGTCTACTGATTTATTACTTTGTGGTACGGTCGTTCAAATTTGTATGCATTTGGATAATTTAACGTGTGATCTATTGGAATTGCGGCCAACCACAATGAAAGAACCAAATAAACGTTATTATTTAAAATTGATAGGATATATTAAACGGCACAATGAAATAATAAGGTAAGTATATTGCGGTGTTTAGATTATTTCAAATGGTATTTTTAAAGTACTCAGATTGACAACGAAATTATGCAAACTTTTTGTATGTTGATTTTACTATGCGATATAAAAGAAATCAATTTTCATAAAGTTCATAAATAGCTAAAGGGTTGTAAATATAAAAAAAAAATAAAGCTGTATTAGAATAATGTATGGTATATATAGTAAAATGCAAATTCTGATGTTTATTTTTTCTCTTCATTTATATATATATAGAATGGTATCTGAAGTGGATGATATGTTTGGTATATCAATATTATTTAATTTTATATCAAGTGCTGTAATTATTTGTTTACTTGGATTTTTGGCAACAACTGCTGTTAAATTTGGTAAATTATTTAAATATGCATTTACATTAATATCGTGTACAGTTCAAGTGTTTATCGTTTGTTGGTTAGGCCAAAAAGTTATTGAATCCGTAAGTATTTTAATATCAATGCGATATAACTTATATTATAAATTTTAAAGAAATAATTGATTTTTTTGCATGTTTATAGAGTAGTAAAATAGGTGATGGTGCATATAATAGCCAATGGATTAATTCAGATTTCAAATATAAGAAAAGTTTAATTTTAATAATATTACGCAGTCAAAGGTCAGCCGTATTAAGAGCTTATAAATTTTCGGTAGCATCATTACCTCGTTTCAGTGGTGTAAGTTGGTTTTTTTTTATTCAAATGATATTGAGCACAAACAATTTTCTATTGTAATTTATATTAACACAAAATATCGATTTAAATTGATCAAAATCTAAATTGAAAGTGGTTGATTCCTTTAATGCATTCTTAGAACTGATTGAATGTATACGTCTATCGCCTTGATATAACTATTTTGAGGCACCTTTACGGATTGCAATGATTTTCTTATTATATTACGCCTATATGGATATGGATATATTGAAATGTTTGCATCTTTCGATAGTCTTCAGTTGGAAATGTACTTGGCAAAGTAATTTTGGTCGTTTTTCTGTACATTTGGTTCTATTTTGCAGTTTTAAATATACATATCTTAACCATGTTCTTATCTTTATGATCCATAAACCATTTCATAGTATATTCTTAAAAATCCAAATCCGGCACAATTTTGCAAATTGCTCACCTGAAAAGAACACACACTCACATTTTACTGTAATTCATTTTAAAATTTATACCCTATACATACATTTAACCAAAAATAATCGAAATCCCTATATTTTTTCCTACAGGTAATGAGTACAGCATGGTCATTTTTTGCCTTACTTCATTCTGTGTATACGAAATAAAGGTAATTTATACTTTTTACGAAAATTTTAATTAAAAATTGAAAATTCGATCAAATGTCGGTTATTTAATTAATAACAGATTTTATGTATTTATATTAGCGGCGCAACTTATATACAATCCAAAATAATGATTGTTAATATTTTTAATTATTTTATCCATTTTAGCTTTATAACTTTTTCTTGTTATTTAACGATAATATACAATAAATGTTATTTATATAATCAATATTACTGTATTATATGTATTTTTATTAACAAATATGTTGTTTTATATGTTGACTTAAGCCGATTTGTATTAAATTTATTATAGAAATTCCTATTTCAGTAGAACTTTTTGTAAATCATCTGAATATCAATGAATTTCTTTTCCATAAATAAGCGGAAAACTCATTACTATATCAACGGTTTCAAGTTCCATGTAAAATATCTATAAATAAAATCGTTCAATTATAGCTATATCTCAAATGGTTTCCGAGTTCTACAAAACATTTCATTATAAATTCCATCGATCGAAAGTATTAATAAAAGGCATATAGATTTTCTGTTCTAAGGAGTGTTTGTATCTATTTTTTTTTAACTTTGTTAATATTTTTTTTATTGATAATTCGTTAAGAATTCCTCATTTCATCTCACATAATAAGCTCTTTATTCAGACGATAAAGGAATTTTAGTCTAGTTTTTGAAAAGATTTCAACAATCGGCGACCTTAGAGCTATATAAAATACACAATTAAATTAATTAATTCAAAATAATATTCTGTTTTTTTTTTCTTTTTAATTTAATTTAAACAATTATTAATATTTAAAATATAATTTTATATTTTATTATACAACAAAAAAATATTAATAATAAATCTATTTTTATAATTAAATAAATGTATATCAATATTTAAAAAAAAAAAAAACATTTATATTATGATTATGTTATAATTTATAGCTGTTTTGAAAAAAATAAACATTAATATATATTATAATTATATTATTTACAAATATAAATAAGTTAAAGCAAAATCGCTTTTATACACTGAATTAAAAAATATAGTTACATAGAATTTTCAAATAATTATATATATTTTATACATTCAATATAACTTATATAAATATACGCATTATTTTTTTTTTACATAAAAGGCGACATTAAATAAATAAATATAATTTCACATTTATTTCTTCTTATTTAAATATAAATAATTCCAATTTTTCTTATAAATCCATTTTTTTTATACATTTATAAACATTTATGATAATAATATAATGCAAAAAGGCATAATCGCGCACACTTATATAAAGCACTTATACACATATTAATTATATTTATATTTATATATTTAGTTTAGTTTTTATTAATTTGATATGTTATCAAAAAAAAAGAAAGAAAAAATAAATTATAAAAAATAATGAATTTCTCTTATTAAATATTTTATGTATAATTATCAAAATAATTTAAATTTATATAAACACATATAATATTTATATTTGAATATAAAATAAAAAATTGGGTATTTTTTTTTATTAAAATATTGGCGTATTCCGATAAACAGGATATAATGGAGCAAATGTTTTTCCTTGAATTGTAGTTTTATCACTTACAGCTTCTTCAAAACTTGGAGGATCTATAAAATATAATAATGAATTAATTATGTGGTTTATGTAACTGCGAAATCTTTTTTCAATTCTGAGACATTTAAAATTATTGTATTCTCTTTAATAAGATTTCAAATTCCAAAACTATTGGATCATTGTTGTAAAGTTGCGATTTTTGGTAAAGTAATAAATATTCAAAATATATACATACCGATATCTGTATATTGTTGAACAAACATGGCTTCTACATTATCGGTTGCCTCTTTCGTTGATGACGGGATATCATTTTCAAAAATCGTTGATTGACTATCTTCCGAAAATGGAATTGTTCCAATGGTTATCGGTATATTTACTTCAGGATCTGTATGACAACATCGAACTTTTCCAGTGATCTGGAAAAATATAAAATAAAAAATAAGATAATCGTAAGATAATCAGCAATATCTCTAGAAAGGAAAGTATATACTCTGTGCTAACAATCATTTTTGTGAGAATCAGGAAAACTATTCAGAATCAGATCATAACTTCAATACTCTATAACAAATTTTCTTGGAATGAATTGCCAAAAATCCCCAAAAATAAAAGTCTTTATAATTTTACTAAATATAGTAAATACTTACACGAATTGCATATCTTATTTTACATATATTACTACTTGTTTTGTCTGTTGGTGGCACCGGTGGAACAATTAAATTTTCACGATATTTTTCCGTTAATCCAATAAGACATCCATTCGTTTTCGTTTCAACTAATGTTATTATTTCTTCTTTGGTTCTTTGTGTTAATTGTTGTGAATGATATCTTACAATCTATATAGAATAGAAAAATCAATCATTAATATCTATATCAATATAGAATTTAATTCATTGTTGTTTTTTTATAGATTCTATTATAGATTTTATAAAACAAATATTTGAAATTCTGACCTTAACCAATTTTATATAAAATTTTCGAACATGAACATTGCTATTATTATTTGCTTCCATATCGATTATTATTGTTTGACCTGGTGTATATCCGGATGCTGGTAATTTTACGGTTATTGTTAATGGATGTGAATTACAACAAAATAATAGACAACATAAACGAAAACGTCGTTTTTCTTCTCGTTCAACGGGATACTATATATTGAATATATTAAAAATTACAAACAGATTATAATCGGCGAGCTGCATCAAACATGACCAGATAGATAGATTATAAAAATAAATTATATACCCGTAATGCAAGATGATCATTTAAATTTAATTGTTTTATTACAGTAAATCCTTCTTCAAATTCAATGTCCGACCATGCTTTACTACGATCCAAGCTCACGATAACACTATATCTAATAAATCCATGTTTTCCTTCAAATGATGTTGGTATACCAATTGGTAATGAACATTGAAATGTATAATTATAAACGCCTGGTCTCATTTGGATTTCATCTGAAAAAAATAATATAAAATGTGAAAATTTATCTTGCATTCGCATCCTGATTATTTTATAAAATTTTTTCTTTTACAGTTCACCGCAAGTTTTGGACAATCATATATAGTTAATGATATATAATTAAACTAGTTATGGGGATGGTGTTAATTTGTTTTTTAATTCATTAATTATATATTATTAAATAAATTTCACCGTAAAAAAGGCACTATATTACATAATAAACCTTTGCCGACAAAAGTTTTAATGTGGAGTAGCAGATTGAGGTGATAAATTCAAACCCGCACAAACCAATCTTCCCCATTCGGAAACCACCTTTTCATAAGAGTTTATCCTTCTAGGGTGATTAACCCTATACATATATATATATATAGTAGAGTGTTTTTCTATTAATATTTTTTATTGTATAACACATTCACGCTGTAAATTGTAGCATAAATATACAATGCATAGTAAATAAATTCATATATGTATAATAAGTTGTATATATATCATAAAGAAAATCAACATGTACGAATATAAAAATTTTCCTTCTCCAAAAAAAAAACACATTTGTCTCATTTTGAAAATATCCCTTTTTTAAAAAAAATACACCCTTACTTATCACGCATATGCTTTGGAAAATGTGTGAGTGTGAATCAATTATGAAAATATATTTCCCTTCTTATATACTAATATACTGTATATAGTATAATTTTTTAGATTGTATATTCACTACATACTGATACGCTGTGTGTGATGATAACATTTTCATGAATGAATAAATAAAAAGTACAAAGGAAAATACATACATACACATAAATATTAAAAATAAATAAAAAATTCAATTCGAGAGTTTTCCACATTTTCCGCATGCATTTACTTTTCAATAAAGTAATTTATTGGCTTAGTTTTAAAAGTTTTCTGTCTCGACTGTCATGACTAGCTCTTTTTTTAAATACAAAAATACAATACGTTTTTTTGTTTAGTTTGAGCGGGTTAAGTTAGAACATACCTTTTTTCTGTGGAAAATATTTCGTATTTTCACAATCATCGCAAGGAATTTTACTGTAACTTTTCTATATAGACTTATATATTGCGTTTAGTAGATCATCAAAAAAATTACAGCTTAACTCTTTCATCCATACCATATCCTTAACAAATCTAATAGCTAATTAATTATAAAATTCATTCTATTGCTAACCAATCGACTTGAAATTGTTTTGGATATGAATTGGTTTAATGAAAAATTGAAACACAAAATTCAGGAATTTGTTTGATCCCATTCCTTAACATCCCCATTTCCGATAATCATTGAATAATTTTAAATATTTACACCATATCAGCCTATATATAGCTTATTATCACCACATAAACGCTTACCCTTCTAATATGGTTATTCTATCAGCACATTTTAGTATAAAAAGGACATTTTTATCATCATATATATATATATGGAGGAATTCATTATATATTGTTGTTTTATTTTTGTATTATAATAATTATATACGCATCCGAAGCATGGTAAACATAAAAAAACATTTATTTATAATACTTCTTACCAGTTTCACTTCCAATCACATATGTTTTTTCCGATAAATATTGTTCACGTCCTGAATATACTTTTTTTGTATCACCACCACCTTGGACCCATTCACATTTTGCTCTACCAATAACTTTTACATAGATTCCTATTAATTTTAATTTATTTTCCAATTATTATTATTATTTTTTCACAGGTCATTTAATTTTTAAACAAAAACAAAAAAAAATCATTACCTTTTATTGAAATATCCTTTTGTAATGTTAAAATAGCACGAACATTTAGCATTTGTCCACCAAAATACACTTTATTTTTAGCATGATCAAATAAAATATCAACTGATATTTTTTTATTGTTATCAACCATATTTTATTATTTTTTTTTTAAAGCAAATTTTCCCCAAATTCAGATTGAACTTTATTAATTTTTTTCCAATTATATTTATTATTTATTTGATGTGTGGATGTCACGTAAACAGAATATATTTTATAAAAAAAAACTATTTTAATTTACTAATTTATTGATAATATTTTACACATTCTTATATATATATATGAATAAAAAAAAAAGTATATATAAAAATAAATAAGCGTGAACTATACAATCAATGCTCCTCTGAAGTGCTACATACAATAAAATTGGGTGCCGCCAATTTCATTTTGTTAAGGTCATATCAATATATATATATATATTTTAATTTTCTCAAATTTACTATATATATATATTTATTACATATACAAATATATATGTATATATATATTTTTATCAAGAGTTTTCATCTTCTACGCAGTTTCACCATCCTTTTATCAATATAAATATTTTGTTTGGTTCGTATATATTACATTTTGTAAAGTGTCTTATAGGTTCTTATTTTGTCGGTTGGTTTTTAAACATTATCCTTACAATTTTTTTTTTGAAAAACAATTTTTTAGGACAATTCAAAATAAAATAGTAACGAAACGGAACAAAATAATTCACTAATTAATAACAAGATGGAAATCCAGGCTCGAACGTGCTAAATGAAATGTTATGAAAAGCTTATTTTAAATAAAATAAATATTATTTTATGGAAATTTCACCCTTAAACATTTGAAATCAATATCAATTCGATTTTTACTAATAGAAGTTTAAAAAAACTTTTTTATTATTTAAGGGTTGTAGCAAAAATACTATAACTTGGCAACCCGTTGAGTTAGAATAACGTTCATTCGACATGCATTCGATAGATAATTAAATTATCTTAAACCTCCCCTTAACAAGCAAAGGTTGTTGTAGAACAAATTCTATAGTAAAAATCTAAAAACATGAAAAATTTTTAATTTATCCATACTTTTTGTATGGAAACCCCTTAAGATTATTGTAAATTCGGAAAATTCAGCTTATTTTACTTAAAATTCAACCGTAAAATAAATATCTTGTTATGAAAATTTCACCCTTAAAAATTGAAATGAATTGCAATTGATTTTTACTAATTGCAAATTAATTGCAAATTGATTTTTACTAATTACTAATTGCAAATTAAATAATATTATTTAAGGGTTGAGGCAAAAACACTATAACTTTGGACACCATTGAGTTAGGATAAACTTTAGGACATCATGCGATAGATAATTAAATTCTCTTTCTTTCCCTGGCCGCAAGTAAATGGGATATTGTAGAACAAATTCTATGGTAAAAAATTACTCAAATACAAAAATTTATTTTGTTATATATAAATATATATAAAATATATTTTACATTTAATTTTATAGGCAGTGCTTTAGAACACAAAAAAAAAAATAAAAAATAATATACATTTTAATTAAAATAAAATAAAATTATTAAATAAAATTTTGTCTATTATATAAATATAGTATTTTTCATTAATATATTACAGTTTTCGTATATATTAATGATTTTTTGAGTTTTTTTTTAATTTTTAATTTTTAAATTCTTCCATTATTATTGCTCCAGGAAACTTGATTTCTTGGAGTTAGTCTTATAGAATTTGAATCTTCTTCATCTTCAATAACCGGTTCATAGGCTTGATTAGTTTGTCCGTTAATGCCACCGGTTGTTCCATAAATTTGTGTATTTGGACCACCATTCACATCAAATACATCTTTTATATTTATACCAACGTTAGATGTACGTGGATTTCTTATTGGTGGTACCAAATTATTTGTTAACTATATATATATATATGTATATTGATTAAATAAAAAATAAAATTAAAATAATTTATATAAAATAATATTGAATTAAATTTTAATGTTTGTATATTTGATGAAAAGGTAAAAGATAAACAACTTACGTTTCCGGATGCAATGTATTCATTGTTTGCACCTAATGTTTGCATTTGTGATTTCCGTCGTTCAGCCATTACTGAATTTTTACGAACCTCCAGGGCCCTGATTGTTTCTCTGGATGCATCAACAACCCCATGATAATTACCATCGGCCGTTAATTTCATAAAACGTTTTTTGAATGCCACATCCAGTGTACCAATTTGACGACGTGGTTTACTTGCTTTCTCTAAATTATGTACCGTTCTACGGCGTGCAATACGATCCGGTCCACTACCCGAATCATTATCATAATCACCATCAATACCTTGCAGTCGTTGTAAATTCTTTACTATTTCCACCGCATGCTATACAAATGAATATTCATCAACACAATAAATGAATTAAATGAAATCAAAGTATTATTAATAAAAAGGTATAATAATAAATTCAATTCTATCATAAAATTAAATATAAATGGATGGAATCCCTTCATTATCAATTACTTACCTTATCAATTAACGCATCACTTGACAATTCTTCGGTTTTTTTATTAAAACATAAATTTAATTCGGTAGACGCTAATATATGCGATAGCGTACCAAATCGATGGAATAACATAGCCGAAAATTGTATAACTAAAATTAATGCAAAGAAAAATACAAATACCAAACCGATTGGTTCCAGTTGTAGATGAGTTTTTGATACATGTACCTGTAAAATGGAATCATTGGAGTACAAACAAACAAAGAAACAAAAAATTAGTTTAGATTTTTTTTTACATATAAACAAATACATAATTATTATGTAAAATTTAATAACTAAAATATATTTTTATTTTATATATACAGAATGAAATAGTAAAACGGTCAGATCAACAAAAGGCGATTTACGTATTTGAGTTTGAAAGATTTAATTGTATTCATTTGATCGTCGATCCAAGTTTAATAATATTTTTTACAAGTTTTATGGAAGTTTAATAAAAAATTACTAGTTATTTTAAAGCGATTTTTGGTTTGGAATTGAAAATATTACCATTAGAAAACCAACAAATAAACAATATTTGTTGATATTTCATGAAAATTTAAGGAAAATCATTTAAACTTCAAAGGTTCTTGTTCTAGGAATAGTTAGAAATTGATCCAATTTAAATGGTGGTATCAAGACCACAATATCAAAAAAATGTTTTCTCATATAAATACAAAAAATATGTAATTCAATGGAGTCATACAAATTTCAATGAGTTCAATTATAAAACGCTGGAATAAAAAAAGAAAGTTTTTGTGAACACGTCACATGAATGATTTTTAAGTAAAATCAAACATTATTAAGTATTTAAATGTAAAATTTTTGTATATTTATCGGATAGAATATAATTTTTTGATTGATAACGTTTTCTTTGAATCTTTGAATTGTATAAGAAAGTCAGCAGAAACCTGCATTAATACAAATCAAATTATATAATTTAAAGTCTTTTAATTACACCGATAATACAAAGTACAATAATCGTAAGATGAAGAGGTGATGACGACCGATTACAAAAATCTCATTCTGTATATATATTAAATTAAATTTATTATTTGTGAACCCTTTTACTAATTATATATATATATATACTTTGTGATTTGTTATTAAAAATAAAGTAATAATTTTTTGAAAAATAAACAAAAATAAATGCCATAATATTTTAATTTTTTTCTTAAGTATAGTAAATATAGGAAAAATTTTTTTTTTAAATTATTTAATTAATCAAAAATAAAAAAACTTGTGTGTATAATTCATATATATATAGTGCAGTATCAAAAAAATAAACAGAAACGAAAGTGCTTTTATTTTGAAATAGAGATGAGATAAAGACACTAATAAAATACACTATTCAATTATATAATAAAATTAATTAAAATTATATGTAATAAAATTTAGAAAATAATGATCTAATTGTAAGTTCTAAAAGAATTTTTTTTGTACATAGAATGATCACAATAGTGTTCTACGTTGTCCTTAAAAGGACAATTTCGTAATACATGCATTATAAGTTTTGACTACAAATCATGTCTTCTGGCTTAAATCACATTATATAATTCATTTAGTGATCATCTCTTTAAAATACGGAATGTTCAATTCAATATTTCTATTTACTATACCCAAATTGAAAAAAAAAAATTGATGATACATTTTTTAATGTTGAATTTACATATAATAAAAAAAAATAACCCGAAAAATAATTTTGAAAAAATTAGTAAAATTAGTTCAATCAAATAAAAAAAAATTTTATAAAATATATAAATAAAATTTTTTTTTTTTTAAACAATCAAAATTAATGATTATTTACAAAATTAATTTAAAAAACAAAACCTTTTGTTATTAACATGAAAATATATATTAACAATATTAATATGTTTTATTTTTTTCTGATTAAAAAAAAAAAAAATAACTGCCAGAATCAAAGACTTTTTCCCCCTTTTATTGTGTTGTGTTTTAATCACCATATATTTTTATAGTTGTGAAATTATTTTCCAATTAATATGATTATATAATAATTAATATTAAAGTCATATTAAAGAAGAATAATACAATATATAATTGCGTTTAAATTATTTGAAAAAATAAATTCTATTATAGAAATTCTATTATAGACGTGCGAATTGTATAATTAAAAAAAAAATAAATATTAAAGTGAAGATAGGCCAGAAAGTATATAATAATTTTTTTTGATATAATTATACAGAAAGTTTAAATTATTATTGTTTAGTATTTTTTTGTTCTTTTGTTTAAACCCCCAAAAACACAAAAAAAAAATGAGAATGCTGGGGGCGATAATAGACAAATTTATTATATAAAGCATAATAAAATGGAAATTAAATTTTTGGGTGAGTCAACATTACGTGTTGATACATCCCATTGAATAATAATTAAATTGAAATTATCTTTAATGGAGTTTTGTCATATATGGGTGTTTTTTTTTAGCATCCAACTCATTTTGGGGGGTTATCGCGTTTTCATGTTCTTGGCCGGAATTGTATATGTCTCTAAGCTGTTTTTGATCTCTAAGTCATCATATATATATATATTCATTGAAATCGCATACATTAACGATTATCCTATAGGAATATTATATGTTGGACGCAAATCAAATACTTTATAAAGCCGCATAAAGTATAAAAATTAATAAAAAAAAAATCTTTCTTATTGTTGATTAGAATCAAACTTAAATTATATTGTCTAGAAATACCGTAAAAACAATTACGGCTGATTTATAAAAATTCTTTAACAATAGCTAAGTCAAATAGTCAAAAATATTGTCTGTTTTTTTTGGTTCTTTTGGTCAAGATTGGATAGACATAAAGAAAAATATAATATATAAAGAAATTCTAATATTATATTAGCTTTTTTTTTTAATTGTGTGTTTTGTTCTTTAATTTTTTATTGTTGTTGTGTTGGTGTGTGTATAAATAATATATATAGTTATGTACCATAAAACAAAAAAGGAAAAATATAAATTCAGAAATTTACATTAAAACATATATAAAAAAAAGAAAAAAAGGTATATATAAATGATAATTAAATTGGAAAATTATCAGTATACAGTTTGTTTGATTTTTTTTTTTTTAGTATTTGCAAATTAATTAAATATTAAACAAAAATATAGTGAAAAAAAAAACCACAATATATGAAAAATTGATTAATGAAAACATAACAAAACAAACAAAACAACAAAAAAAACACAACCAAATAAATAAAATTAATACGATTATTAAAATTATTATTAAACAACAACATTCACAAATATATTATGGATTAAAAAAAAAAAAAAATTAAGTAAGTAAAAAAAAACGGGATAAAATTTGTGCTATTGTCCAACCTCAGACGTTTCGTCATCGTAAGTTATATTTGTTTTAACGCCAAATGGCCATTCAACATGAAGTTTATCTTTGTTTAATTGTAGTAAAAAGACAATCAATACAAATAATGCATTGAACATAAAGAATGCAAATACTGATTTATTCCTTAATTCCTTTAAGTCCTTGGCGATTCTGGCCTATTTAAAAATAAATCAAAAAAAAAAAAAAAACCAATATTAAAATCTATAAATTTCGGGACACTTAAACTTTTCATATAAATATATATATATTATTCAATTTATATATTATTTATGATCATAGTTTAGAGTGTCCCTTTTAAGTTACCTCTTGGGTTGTTTCATCATATGTTGTGTTTATTTTAATACCAAATGGCCATTTAACATGTAAATTATCCTTGTTAAGTTGTAGCAGGAACACAATTAATACAAACAGAGCATTAACCATAAAGAATGCAAAAACCGAAGAATTTCGTAATTCCTTAAGATCGCTAGCAATACGTGCCTATACATTTATATATATATATATTTATATAATGATTTTTAAATGAATATTTGTATATATTTTGTGAAAAAAAAATCACAAAATATATTCAAATCATTTCACAAAAAATAAAATAAAATTTAATTAATATTTATTAATTGTATTTTTATGAAACAAAAAATTATAATATGTTCAAGCGCATATTTAAATAAAAAAGCTTATTTATATATATACAAATGCAAATACGCAGTATATATTTTCAGCGAAAATGCAATTACTAATTTTATTTATTTAATGTAATATTTTTTAAATAAATTCTCTAATCCGTTAGGAATAACAATAGGAAAAATACATATGGAAAATATACTCTTTTAAACAATTTGCTGAATTCTTTGAACGATTAATAATCATTATAGAAATTTTTTCTATGATTCAAAAGTGACATTTTTGTCAGTATTTAAAGGAGTTATTGACGACATTAAATACAATAGATTGTTTAGAATTAGACTGAAGCAAGAAATAAAAATACTGTAAATGTTTCAAAACATTGGATGTTCGAATTATCCTACAAAACCTTTTATTTGTTGGCAAAATTTGAAAACGGAAAATGGGAAAACAGCATGCAAAGATTTAGATAATCAAAATCAATCTAAAAATGCAAAAATAAGGAGGTTTTTTGCGTGAATTCTTCAAAGGAAAATTTTATTGATACCCGCAAAAAATATAAAAATGGAAAATTCACGATTGCTTACTCTTCAATCCAAATAGGAAGAAATCGATATTAGATTTATTTTAAATATTTCATATATATTGGAATAATGTTTCGAAAAGTATAAATCCATATGTATTTTTTGTAATGTAAAAAAAATATAAAAAGGTTGTCTTCAACCACGGTAAATACCTACTTAATGATTTCGAATGGCCATAATATTAAAAAATTATAATAAAAAAAAACGAAATAATAATAAAAATGCATTCAAATGATTACAAATACCACGGTCGAAAAAAATACTTTATAAAAAAGTAACAGAAACATTTTTAAAACTATTCGCATTAAGAATCCAAATTAATTAATTTATAAAATTAAATTTTAATTAAATTTTTTCGCAATCATGGTTTTTTTGTAATCATTTAAATCTAATATAACTACTATACAATCAATTAAGCTGCAAAATCTATATTAACCCATTAACCGTCAACATATAAGAATTGTACAATGCGATTATTTGTTTTATTATTTGTCTCTCTTAGAAAAGAAAAACAATTTTAAATTGAAATGTCCAATATAGCTTTAATAATAATATACAAAAATTTAATTTAAAAAAAATGTATAGATATTTAACTATATTCAAAAATGAATAATAAACTATATATTAGGGGAAATACAAATCATAATCCCTTTAATGACCATGAAAAGAAGCATTCATTATATCATTCAAGAATTATTGAAATGTTTTAGCTTTTTTATATGTTGAACATACATTTTTTAATGTCAAATGTTGGAATAAACTCCCGTTAACGGTTAATCGGGCATAGATTTTAATAAAGCAAATAAAATATTTGCAATATATATATATATACGATATAATTTGGGATGCATTCCAAATTTATAAAAAACGAACAAAATTTTACCTGTTCCTCTTTATTTTGATCAATTGGATACAAATATTTATCAATTAAATCTTTCCAAAATTGAATTTCAGCCATTGACAAATAATCGACTTCACCTTTACGCAAATCTTGATCTTCAATCCAATAGGGATTCGTTAGAAAATCACGTTCTTCACGTTGTACCGTTGACGATTCCGAATCGGTAACATCCGAATCGATTTCCGTTCCCTCGGCAACCGCACCCAAATGATTATCACGTGATCCACCGGATGTTGTACGACGACGATGATGATGATTACTGGTATGATGTGGATCAACAATACGTTCCAATGATTCGATTTTCTTTTGAATTGAATTTAACGATTCGGCAATTGATGTGAGTTGTTGTTTTTCTTCACTGGTTTTTCCGTGTGTACAAAGTATACAACGAAATAGACCGGCTAGCGAAAATTCAATTGAACCTTCTTCATCGCCATTATTACCGACACCACCCTGAAGAAAACTTAATAGTGAATTTTGTTTGGCCATTTTTTTCGCCTGTTCAGCTTCTTTTTTTTCATTTTCCATTTCTTTTTTCGTTTTTTTAGCCACCACTTCACGGGTACCCCACGATACAACATTTAAATTGATTATCGAATATAAAATTAACAATAAGTACATGGACGGAATCGATAGTAAATAAATTAAACCAGCCGTAATACACCAAAATTCTTGCGGATGCAAACACGCCGCTATGAAAAATGATCCGGACAATGATATCAGAAAAATAGCCGATGGACTGCCAATACCATCTTCGCCCAATTGTAATGCCGTACCCACTATTACCGCCATCATAATTAACGCGTACAATGTTGACAGTATTTGTGCCACAATTACTTGTATATTCGATTTACACGTGAAACAAATTAACATAAAGAACAATATCGGAAATATATTATAATGAAATGATGTCCAATTATCTATACGAAATGCAGCTACGAATGCACCCACCAACATAAGAAATATGGTACCTGGTCCAAGTATTGTACCGCCAATCAATAACATTTGATAGAAAATATAGAGTAACGAAATATTATCATTAATTTTTATGGTACGTTTTGAATCACCCAATAAATCCATAATATTAGCAATGGTTGATGGTACCCAACGACGACGTTGATTATAAAATTCTGTAAATCCTTCGGGGCAATGGGTGTATGCATCCGATGCAGCTGAATATTCAACACGATATCCTCTTTGCAATAACAATGTACACAACCAACGATCTTCACCTTGATCGTATTGCACGTAATGTCGAGCCTCATCCGATCTTGTCGTATACTTTCGCATAACATTGTCATCCATCAAAGCCTTACCACGAAACAATGAAAAACATCCAGGACTACAAAGTACACAGCCAATCATGTGTTCAGTAGCTTTTTGCAACCAATGGCCAATGGCATATTCAAATTTTTGATACCAAACCATGGGACCGCTACCAATCGGATGAATACGTCCACATGCAGCACCTAAATTCTTATTCTTTTTCATTAAATCAATCAATAATGTAACAGCATTCGGTTGAAAATCAATATCTCCATCTAATGTCAACAGATATGTATTTTCGGCTACCACATCTTTACGATCAACTGATATTGGTAATTCCATTAGACGATGTCCAAGTAAATAGTACATGTACATGACTTGAGACCAACGTTTACGATGTCTTATACGATCTTTATCCTTTAAATGGGCAATCATTTTTGTTTTTCCCGGTAATGTCCATATTAATCGTCCACCATATGGTGTTGGGAATTTTTTCGGTGGTCGTACCCGGATCGTTGTTTGATGTACATCTGAGGCAGCATCGTCGATTGTTGCCACCAATAGTTTAACGAAACGATTTACTTGAATGTCATTATCACTGTGATCGGATATTTCAAATGCATCATCGAAAAATATATGAGCTAAAAGGAAATAATTATATAAAAACAATTATGAATTAAGATAAAAATAGTATATTTTTTAATCGCAATCAAATAAGCAACTTACTTTCAAATTCATAATAATCAGGATCGACAACTCGTAGATACTTTTGAGCGACACGACGAGCACATTGATCTTCATCCAATCGTATGATACTCTTTAAAAATTCTATCATCTCATCTTTCGTTTCATGCCACATCGTTGCACATGCATAAATACGTGTAATATGATCGGAATTTTTTATACTTATCTTTTGATGCGTTGATGCATCGGTATTCACTGATATTGTCTCATAATATTCATCACTTTTCTCACGTTCAATTTCCGCCAATTCCTGTAAAATTAACTCCTTTAAATATTTATTAGTCAATGTAATATACAAACTTATATTTAAATGGCATACGAAAAACTTGAAGTACTACGTAAAATATAATTCAATGATCTATATTGAAAATAAAACAAAACTACTGTTTCAAAATAATAATCAACTACTAAAATAAAAAAAAAAAACTATCTAAAATCAGCAAATCATATATCGTTTCCTAAATATACTATTATAAAATCCATTATTCTAATACATTCCTAATATGATGAAAGTTATTTTTTAATTATTATTTTAATGATAAACATAAAAATGAACTTGAAAAATTACAAATTATTTAAAAACGTAATTAATTTTTAAAAATGTATATTTAAAAAAATGAATTTACCTCTGTTTTAACATCAGCTTGATCGTCACGTCGCCGATTTAATGCCATCGATTGATCAATCAACAATGAATTATACATTGGATTTACAAATAGTTTTTCGGTTGTTGCAAGACGTTCACATTTTGGTGTCCAAATATGCAAAGTAATCCATGTTTGTGAAAGCAGCCATAGTAACCATGCCCAAGCCATTTCCCGTGCCGCAAAATCCGTTAATAAAAATACCTTTGGACTTTCAAAGAATAAATAATCGGGTATGGTACCGTGGAAAAAACATGGATCACCGTGTCGTATACCACAAGCGGCTATCAGTAATGATATTGACACGGGTATGGTTAGATTCACGGGAAATGCATAACTAAAACCTTGTATTAAAATTTTACATGCAAATTTTCCAAATATATAACAGAAATAAGCTGAAAATATTTGTATCAATAGAACGTATGTTGCCGTATTATGATCAGCCATAATTTCAATTGTATCAACGACTTGCGTTGCTTCAATGATATCCGGAAGGTTTTGTGACAGCACTGTAACCGTTTCTTTGATCAAAATCTTATGCGGTCCAAATCCATTTGTACATAAATAAAATAAATTAGCCGGATCATCACCTTGTGCCCACAATATAACTAATAGGGCACAAAAGAAAAATACAACTTTCCATATCGATAAGAATATATATGAAAAGTATCGAGTGACACGAAGTTCTTCTTTAACCCGACCCATTGCCCGTACAACACCAAATGGACTTTGAATACAAACATAATTTTCCCACCAACCGCATGATGTCATAATAGCTGCAATCGGTATCAACCATAATGTGGGACGGTTTTCTAATAATGGCCAAACTACAAAACCAGTAATTTGTGCAGCTATTGCGGCAATATCAACAATTGCTTTAACCGCCCGTCGTCCTTCTTTTGCCGTTCTCGATAACAATCCAAATATTCCTAGATATAAAAAAATTTTCCAATTAATAACTCCATCTAAATGTATACATATTTTCTATATATAATTCCATCTATTTTATTTTGTAATCACCCACACTCACCTGGTATAACACATAAACAATTCGTTAACATTGCACCTTTAACGGCATCCAATTCCGGTAGAACAACAAACATTAACAATGCAATGCCCAACGTATGAAATGTTTCCATTGAAAATATGAATAAAAAATGTAAACGTGGCGGACGTTTCCATGATTTAAAAAAACATATACGCATAGCACGTATCAAAGCACCCACTTCGGGTATCGCAAATGCTATAATAATTACCCACATCCATGCAACTCTTTCTTCTTCCGGCAGCGTTGTATAAAATGTTTTATCTCTTCCCTATAAACATACATTTTATGGTCAATCTTTAAGTCTTTTTATTGTTAATCTACATTTTAACAACTTACCAAATCCTTATTACAACACAATATTTCACGATCTTTACGTAATTGTGATGTCATGAAAAGTATACATCCTTTTGATACAACACCACCGGCTAACACAATTAAAAATGTAAATAAATATGCAAATACTTTCATAACCTTAACGGATACATTCATGCACGCTTGATTTGCCATCGAACCACTGTCGATTTTTAACGGTGGATCTCTGAATACATCCCATCTTTTTGTTTCTTGAACTGTTCTTTGACTGGAATAAAAATTTTATTTTCAAAATTAATTTCTATTATTTTCTTTATTGAACTTTTTAATACATAAAAAAAAACGGTGCTTTAAGCAATCAATCAAACAGATATATGAGACATAAGGGATAAGATTAACTTCCAGACCGTATTCTTGCAAATCGCAATATCAAACATAATTTTGTTGTTTTACTATATTTCAAAAAAAATTCAACAAAACCTATTAAAAAACACCTTTTAAAATACTTTTAGATTTTATATGTTGTGTGTATTGTTTCGTTACAGATATAGTGAACTTATATATACGTAATATAAAAATAATAGTGAAAGTATAAAAATAATATATAAATTATATGATTTAAAATAGTAGTTATTTCTAAATATGGTGGAAAATAGGGTATTTAAAAATTTCAAACAGTACATAGCTGTATATAAGAAGTTTTATAAACAACGTAAAAAATAAAATATATATATAATAGATTGTAAATGTATATATATTATACTTAAATTCATTATTTACTTCATAAATCGAGCGATGAATGCGATATATATAATTTGAATTGAAAATAATTATACAATATTTATATGAATTGTTCTTGTAACATACCATAACAAAAAAATAAAATAATATAAGATTTAATACAATATAATACGATATAAAAAATGTTATGCTATGCGGTAAGAAATTAAAAAAAAAAGTTAAATAATTAATATCAAAATAATTCGTATATTTTGTCATAATTTAATCAAAATATACACCCGGCTGTGACCTAGAGTACAATAAAAAAAACATACCAACTCAATTTATGTTAACATTCACACAATTTTGATTCCGGTATTACAAAATATATTATTTAAAAAATGCAAATTTTTAAATAATATATTTAATTATTGTTGGGTGGTACCGATTTTCCTGTACACGTATTATAATAATAAAAATATATGTATAAGTGATATTACAACAAAACAAGATGATTGAACTTTGGTGTTCATTCAGATTTCGTCGTCCGTATGTATTGTTGGTTTCATAATTTATTATTTTTTACGGTATTAATTGACGTAGTTTTTTTAACGATCCCCTAAGATTTATCTTGATCAGATATAAGTTCATAATTTGATCTGATTCACAAATTCGTTTGTTTCATTTTTATAGATTTTTACACATATATTTAGTGATGTATGAACATAATTTGCCTATTATATATTTGCATACGTATTCTTTTGTCATTATGGAAAACCCCAAAATATTGTTTAATTAACATAGCAAAAATGTAATTAAGAGTTTTCACTTTGACACATCATCATAAAAATCTATCGCATTATAACCAACAATCGGTTTTAGCGTCCAACAACATCATTCTGCGTTGTTAGTTTCTTAATTTGTGGCTTTTACGGTGTCGGTAATTAGCAACTGCTCGACCAACCTAAAGGGAACCGCAATATGCAACTTTGTGTTAACATTCAGATTCGAAAATAACCAAAAAAAAACACAAAACATATATATTTTATGTCTTCAGCAGGATTCGAACCCATGAAATTTTTCTAATAATGTTAGGTTGGCATTTTTATCAATTACACCGCATGCAGAGGCATTAACACATCATCATAATAAGGATAAAGAAATTCTTAACATATAGTTCATATACGAAAAAAATTAAAATTAATAAACCATTTGATTCACTTTTCATGTGATAAAATTTTTCGTTTACTTAAGTAAAAAATATTAATTAATTTAATAAAATCCCACTTACCTTCCACCATAAATATCTTGCGTTAACGGGGTACTTTCATTATCACTTCCTTCATCAGCACTTTCAGCCAATGGCGTTGGGTGTATAAGTGGATGATGCCGTATAGCCGACATGGTTTTTGTTTTTACACTTTATAACCCCCTATAATTTTATGTCAATAAAAAGAAAAAAAAAAACAATTATATATTTGACGGGAAATACAAAATATTTGATTTGGTAATTTATTATTATATTAATCATATAATAATAATAAAATGCAATTGAAATGCAACCATAAATCTTGTTTTGTTTTATGTTTTAATTAAGATACTTTCAATTAAATTATATATAGTTTGGCGATTAAAAACTTATAAATTTCCTGTTTTAATGCAAGGAAATAAGTTTATTAATAATATACAAGTATATATGTATGTAATTTCAGAATGTGCATAGTTCTCTGGCAAAGCAACAATTTAATATTATTTTGTTATATAAAAAAAAAATAATAAAAATATCCAATCATCCTTGAAAGACAAACAACTTTTAACACGTATATATATATATATATATAGGATTTTGTTTTCTCTCCAATACTATTTTTATTTCTTTTGTTTTGCTATATATTTTTTTTATATTTTCTTATAGCAATATAATTGATATACTTTTTAATTTTAATACAATATATACAAACAATCGAGCGTAGTATAAATTATAATATAACTAGTATATTTTTAATGTATAAATTAATTGTTATATACTGATGAATATATAGCTATATGAAAAAAATGCAAAGGTAGTTAATCTTATAGAAATATTTAAATTATCTTTTGTTGTATATAAAATGGATTGGGGCAGATAATTTTAAAAGAAAAAAATATCAGAAACTTATTCGAAATACTTAAAAAAAAACTATAACTACAACAGAATGTGAATGGGAAAACAGAACATAGAATATGTATTTATCATAACAATGGCGGAAAATCTGTGGAAAATTCAATTTCCATAATCGGATTGTTTTTTTTTTTTTGTTGCTTAAAACTGAATTTTTCCAAATGTGGTTTTTATCAAAAAATGAAAACGAAAGAACATTGAAAATTATCCATAAAAAAACCATTTCAATTTCGTTTGTTATTTTTACTGTCAATTGGAATTACTTTAATTTTTATGTGTAACACTAGGAAACTTAAAATAAAGATTTATGAAAAGGTTTGAATTTTGTATCGATTGCGGTGATTGAATTTATATGAATTTTCCATGCAACTGGGAAAACAAAAATGATCTAAAGCAGATCATTTGATTCAAAAAAATTAAATAACTATTTATAAATAGAAAAAAAAATGAAAAGTTAAACTCCATTTCATAATAAATTAAAAATTACAATCTCTTTATAATACATATAATTTAATTTATTTATATACATTAATATATATAGAATATATAGATTTATTGGAAATATTATAGGAAAAGTCATTTATAGTTATTTATCTGCGTGTTTATATTTCTGTTTTTGCGTTTTGCGTTTAATAAAAAGAAACTATTTTACATTTACAGTCGCCGCCATATTCAAAAAAAAAATTGTTAATTTTTTATATTAATAAAATGAAAAACCAAATCTACAATATGCAAAATCTTAAAACTCGTTCACTTCGCATATACAATATACAATACAATACAATACAGATACATAATTTTATATTTAGATAGATTGAATAGATAATAATATATATGAATAGTTTTATCCATAACTCTGTTTTATTACTCGTTTTTTGTGTAACTTTTATATATTTTTTATATTATATTGTACCATGACCACTCCTTGTCTTTCAATTTCAACAATAATAAATATATACACATTTTAGATATTATATAAAATGTGTATGCAATTTTCAAATTTTTTTTTTTTATTTTTAGACTATATAGAGTATGAATATTTTTTTTTTCTGTACACAAACATATTATTTGGTATGAAAAACAGCATAACAAAAACAGACAACCTTGTAGAAAAGGTAATTTTTTTTCCTCTTTACTTCTTATTTTTTTTTTTGCAAATATACAAAAAAATGCATAAATGTAGTCAGATATAGAGGTATATATAGAGGTGTTGTAGCAGTTATAGTAATATTTTATTACAATTATTGTGTATGCAATAAAATATTTTATTTAAATATATTTCTATAAAATTTCCTTATTATTGTTATACCATATACATTTTTATTACTTAAATATTACTTTGCTTAGCTTTTTTTTTTTTTATGTAAATGCGCTTTTAAATTTTACAAAAATAATCTATTTCACAAAGAAAATTTTTATAATTTTTTTTCTATATACTGTCTCTGTCTCTGTATAGATTACTTTCTTGTTAGAAACGAAACAGTCAAGACAGCTGTAATAATGCAAATTATTGGAAAATGTTAACGCAGTTAATTGAATGGTTTTCACGAGATAGAGTATAACTTTTAATGAGTGTCCTGTTTATATCCTTGAGAGAAGAATATAACGACGTAAAATGTATCATAACCTTCCATTACGTGAAAGTATTTTTATCCTTCGTCGGCAGTATGAAAACCTATTATGAGAAAAGGTTATATAAAAACGTGTTTTAGATAAAAGTTTGTGTGCAAATATAATGTGTGTTAAATCTCTTCAGTTCGTAAAATGTGCGATGGTTTATTGTTGTTTTTTTTTTGTTGGATAAGATGACGGAAAAGAAAGAAAAATACGTCTTTAAAAATTCAAATGGCCTCCGTAGGCCTCCAATTTTACACACAACGGAGGGTTAAAAATAAGATAGTATAGAAAAAATCTACTAAAGTAATCAACTTAAAATAAATTGAACGTGTTTAATTTATATTGGAAAATCAAAATACTGTTTCAAAATTATATTTAATTTTTGGGGGTAATAATTAATTTTTATTTACTACATTTAAATCAAATTCTTGAATTATTATTATTGTATATTTTATTATAATAATAGAATTCAATTAAATACAATATTTTTAAATAACCATTGAAATAATTTGTACATATTTGTATTATTGCAATATATAAATTTAAAATAAAAAGTGAAACTTATTATTATATATCGTGATTACTTAATTATATTGACTTGACTGTATAAATACAGAGTATATAGTAGCGTAACATGAAAAATTGTTGGTGTTTATTTCTAAAACGATATTATACTTAAATTTTTCCGGAAAATTTTCTACTTTTCATTAAATTTTCTATATTTTTTTTTTTTTTGTATTTACCAAGGTTTTTCTAAACCTTTTGATTTTCCACATCAGGTCATTATGAACATTTAATCTATTTCTGAGATCTTTCATATATAGAAGAACATTTATTTTGAAATCCCCTGTTAATTGGTTCAAAAAATGTACCATGAATTTTTCACAAAAAGGATACATCAAAAATATATATATCCTGTTTCCAAAAGTATTGTATAACTTTATTTGAGATAAATTTTCCTATAAACAATTTTGTTTGAAAAACCTGTTACATCTTTTGCAATAACGTAGAGATTTTAAAATTGATTTCTAAATAACCGATCAAAAATTGATTAAATTTTCATATGACCGTATATTTTCATCAAATTTTTGTTTGGGAGCGATTGGGAATGGTATTTTTTTGTTTTAATATTATTGCAATGTTTGTTTCCTGCAATCTCTTTTAATATGCGGTGTTTTTAATTTATTTAAATTAATTTATACATTTCGCGTATATATTCAAAAATTTGTAATGCAACACTTTACAAAAATGGGAATTTATCTATAATAAGCAAAATATGCAATCTAATCAATTTCATAATTGCAAAACAATTTCACCTCTTAATCCGCATATATATATTCATTTAACCATATTATTAATTCCGATCGATATATGAAAAATGTATAATATAATATCATTATAATACATAAAAATATATATCATGCTATATACTTAAAATGAAACATATGATACTTAATAATATCGTCTGTGTGTATTTATATGTATTTATGCATCATCGTTTTAACATGCGGATGTTGGCGGATCTGCAAATGCATTTATATATTATTATAACATAGCAGGAATATTAACAATAATCTTCTCAACACGATTTCGTGGAATTTCAGCATTATAACTTGATAAATGGGGGAAAAAACAAAATCATAAAATTACAAATTCCCGAAATTAAGAGAGCATGAATATAGTTTTCATTATATTCATAAATATATTTATTTGACCATAGTGAGTATAGATTAGTGCATACAATACAATACAAAATAAGTAAAATAATGATATAAAAACCACTAAACACACAAAAGACTTCTGACCTTTCAATATACATATATCTATATATTATTTTATATTCATTAATTTATTATAATTATATATCTGTCTGTATGTGTGTTTGGGTGTTGTATATTTATTATATTATTATTGTATTATATTCATCGAAGTATAACACAACAAAAATAATATTAAGAAAAATTTGTATATGTAGAAACAAATAAACATATATATATGGTATATATGAAACCGAAATTAAGATAAAAAAAAAAAAAAATAAAAGTATATTAAACTGAAAAATAAAATTAACTTCAAGGTGATTCAGTAAACGGGATTTAAACATTTTTTTTTCTTTTTTGTTTTTTAATATGTATTAGTATCTCTTGTTGCGTCTATTTATAGTGTTTTATACCATTTTTTTTTAATATGGTAAACGATCAGGTTAATATATATATATATATATATATATATATTTTTTAATACCATGCCAAAATAGTTATATATACAGGGTATATGTTTTATACATATGGAAATCATATAACTTTTCAGGTATAATTTGCAAGGTATCATAATTTATCGCTGCGGTTAATTTGCATAAAGGATAACATGCAAATTTTATATGCAAAATGTTTTAATGGTTTCAAGAAAATGCACAATTTTTTTAAACAATTTTTCAATTGGAAAATTATGTCAATTTTGTTAGAGCTGTTAAGAGTTTGATATATGCTGTATCTATCTTATATACATATAGATATTTATTTATTTATTTATTTATTGCATATATTCACAATACAATAATAAAAAAATATATATTAGGTAAGATAATTGAATTAAAATGTTAATAAACGAAAAAGAAAAAAAAAAAATGTAAGCATTTTTATTTATAATAATATATAATCTATCTGTCTTATAGGTTTTTTTTTTGAGATTTTTGAATTTTCTCGTAACCGCGAATGATATGGAGTTTTATCAATTCAAAAATGTAAAAATTAAGAAATGTCTGCAAATCTTTTCCTTTTCTTGGTATTTTCCTTTATTTCAGATATATTTAATAATTGAGTATTGAAGGTATGGAAAATTTCATTCTCAGATATGTTTTTTATGATCTTTACATCACTTCCTATTTTTATAAAAATCTATAGGATTATTAGAGATCTCTATCGTTCTGCGTTTTCTAACCAATTTACTGAAATATTTTCATATAACAGGTTGAATTCAATCACATTCAAATTGTATAATAATACATTGTATGAATGTTTCTACGATTAAAAAAACTCGAATAGACAACATAAATACCATGTTATGTAAGTGATTGTCCGTCTAAGAGTGCGTTTAACCTATCAGCATTTTTTCTAGTTTTTTATTAAAACAAAAAAAAATGGATTTTATTGTATTTTATGATTGCGAAAAATTAAATATTTGTTTTTGTTTTTTAATGAAAGTATATAATATACTTAAAAATATAATTATATTTGTTGTGTTGTGTTTGCGTTGCATGCAAAAATTTATTATTATTATTATTATTATTAAATCCATTGCGGTTCATCGCCATCCTGTGTGTTATTTTTCACCACATTCAATATAAGATATATATTTTTAAAATTTGGAATGTTAATAAAACTTTTAATGATATATAATTCAAGTAAATGGATATTTCCTTTCTCTCACAGAAAAATAATCTGAAATAATTTAATGAGGAAAAAATCAAATGAACTGATAATTGTTAAAACTAATGGGTGCGATGATGTTTATGTCTATAAATAAGGCTCACATAATCAGTTCAGTATTGGTTTAATAATGATGTTATTTTTTAATGACGCTACTTGGGAAAATTCCATTTGTAAAAAACCTCTAACACTCTATGAGGCTGTGAATGTGAATTTATATATCCGTACAAAATGCGTTCCATGATCTTTTCAGAAAAACAGACAAAATGTCTCATGATGTTGTCATCATACATATTGAATATGATATCTTCATATAGGAAAATTTATTCATTAACTATTTTATCATATCATATAAAATTTTATTTATCTATATCTCTAAACTTCAATCGAAAAATAACAATATAATTAATAACAATATAAAAAGATTTAAATATGAGTTTTTTTTTGATTCGCACAGATTTGGCTTACTAATTTCACTTATCCTTGACATAAATTGGTTAAAATTAATTGTATATTGCATTTCCCGCACAAACATAAACAAAAAAATAAAAAAAAGAATGTGAAAAACCAAAAACATATACAAAAATGAATCATTTTATATAAAATTTTATAAAGTTTTATTTCTTTGGTTTTTATTTTATTTATAAATTTTTTTGTTTTTTTCCAAACATCTTCTCTGAGATCATCATCAGATCAATATATATATATATATTATAATATATGTTAATGGATTTATCATAATTTAATATAAAAAATAGCAAAAATTATCAATAAATCGTAGAAATATAAATTTTAAATTCTGCAATAAAATGATTAAAAATTGTAAAATATGAATAAATTAATATTTAATAAATATATATATATATATGAAATGAATATATTGCCGAGGTGATTGCACTTATTTTGTATATATTTTATTAAAATATTTATCGCAATTATGACATTTTGCTTTATATATATATAATTATAAATACTGCTGATAAGTAAAAAGTAATTGAGAATGCAAAATTTGGATAACATTTGTTAAAATTCTTGCCATCAAAGCGATCAAAAATTATATTAAAATAATTAAACAAAATAATTATAAATATATTTTCATATCCAAAAGTTTATTTTACCAAATCGTCAAGTAGGTCATCGTAAATATTTATTCATTCATATTCACACGAACACAAACATAAATATATAAGATTTTCTTTCAACAATAACGTTATTTATTAAAGAGTGTGTATACGTATATATGCATGCGATCAAATTAATGATCGTAATTCAATATCTATATAACAAATCTTTGTTGATTGTTGAAATTATTTCTATATACATTCACAAAATTACAATAATCGCATTGCGATATTGCAAAAATATTCAAATATTCAATCAATTGATAATTATGATATATATATCTCGTTTCGCTTTCTTTTACAGAGCGTATATATATAAGTTCTTGCCGAACATCTAGGTGTTTTGGACTTGCTGCAGTGTGTGTTATTAGCGCATTTATTTATTTAAATAATATTTATTATTATTGACATTTCTGATAATGATTTGATATTTAATATTTTTTTTTATTTATGCAAAATATATATATATATATATTTATAATATTTGATTAACAACAATTTAAATGTGTATTTTATATAAATATATCTCTTTGTATTAGGTACAAATTATACATATATATTTGTTTTAAATTTATATTATTAGTTTATTTGTGACATATCTATGAATGATGATGGTATTAATAACCTTTGTGATTATGGATAATTTTCCATCATGTCTAATAAATAGATTTATCATATACAATATAATTATATGCGAAAGATTTTTGAATGGTCAATAATATAGATATCTGCCAAGACTTTACGATTCAATTCATCATTCGCAGCCAAAAAACTATACACAAATAACTATATTGAAGAATATTTGTATACAATTTTATCAGCTTATATGTTCCTGATAGTGTTCGGATAATAGCCTATTTCTCTACAGTCTTTAACTTATAAAAAAAAAGCCTTTAAAATAGGATAACTTATCCAAAAAATATAAGTTTTAAGCGATAAAAACTTATACTGCGATACTGAAGGGAAGGAATACAAAAAACTTAGGAATACTTATGAAGGCTGTATAAACAGGGATAAACAAAGTCACAATGAGGTGGATACCTGAACGTAATGAAATTGTGAACAACGAGACAGCATACGCTATCGCAAGAAAGAGTTCTAGTCGCCCAAGCACTCATAACCCAAACCATTTTGTGCTTTAGCGCTCCAGTTATGTAAGTTATGTCCAGACTCATCATTCAATTTTCCAGCCCGGTTCCTTAGCAGAGTCAATTAATGTATATATGGAATATATGGAATAGATTCAGGAGGGCGTTGCGCAATGATCTCATGAGCAGGAAAGCATTATGGGGATTTAATACCCAACCCAATTTAATAATCTATAATTTAATAATCTACAGTAGAAATGATATAGAAATATGATTTTCACTTGAATTTTCACATCTATTTTCCATAGAGATATTTTCCGAACAATTTATAATGTGTATGGAGTAAAATATATAATATTATATGAGTCCTAAAATTCATGCGAAAAATTCAAGCTTTTGCTAAAGAATACGGATTCTGTTTAAGAAATGTTCTTCAAGGAGACTGTCGTTGCGATATTTTTATATAGCAAAATGATGATGATTTAATATATAGATTTCATCGGAAAAATAAATTCTGATCGGTAATCTGCTATATTATTAAAAAATATCAATAACAATATATTATAAAAAATGTGAACTCTGATTCAGATAAAAATAACTTAACGATTTGTCTTTCTTTTCTGTGTTTAATATAAGCATATAACAACAACGTCAATATATATATGATTATGAAAGGAAAAGTATAAAATATAAAATCTGTCAGAAAAATTATGGTAAATAATAAACGATCGAATAATATATATTAATAATTGACTCACATTTTTTGTTTTTTTTTCATTTTAGTGATTTTGTTTCTGTTATAAATGAACATTTGGGTTTTTTTTTTATATAAAATTCAATGATTAAAGTTCTTGTTATATATGCATGCTTGAGAAATAACATTACGCATTGAGTCACTAATAATCGTCACTGTATATTCGTCACTATTATTCATTATCCAGAATCGATTAATTTTTCATGTATAATTAATATTATTTGTATATAAATTTGATAAAAATTACGGTATGAAATATATGAGTATATTATAAACACGTATACATTATTAGATTGGATTATTATGTTATAGTATTTGGATTAATATTATTTTATCATTTATAGTATAGAATAATCAAAACACTTTAATTGTATTTTTAACACAATCTTCAAATACACATAAATATTAATTATAAATATTTTATAATTAAATATTTTTTAATATATATACAAATTAAAATATATTCCTAATCAAATATGTATTTAGGTTATATTATATATAGAACTCGAAATATAAGAAACACGAAAAACAACAATACACAATACAAAATAATAATATAACAATATGAAATCAAAGAAATGTTTATTAAACTGTAAATATATACATACATATATATATGATGATGCGTTTATTAAAGCATTAAAATGAAATTAAAAATATATTCTTCGTTTTTTTTGTTTTTAATTTAATGAATATAGACCTTGATTGGATGAAAAATTTTTTGTAAATTATATATATATTATTGTTTTCTCTGTATACGAATATATGAAATCAATTATGTTTTATTTTTATGTATTTTTTTTTTTATATTTACGGTAATCAAATATAATCTTATTATTATATACGAATGGATGGTCTGCAAAAAAAAAAAATGATGTTTTTATAATAAAAAAAAAACAAATCTATACTTGAAACAAAAACACATCCAACATTTAATAAATAAATCATAGGAAAAAAAATTATGATTCTATATGATTCAATTATGATTCATTTTATAAAAAAAAAACATTTATAAAATATGCAATAATTTAATATTCGAAAAATTTCATATTTTATATGAAAATTTACAAAAGAGTTGTAAGCGACGAACCCGTAACAGTACATTTTTTTTTTAATTTTATATGATTTTGTATATAAAAAATTTTTCACGTATGTTTAAATACTCTTATAAAATCTCTATTTTGTCATATTTATATAAAGAAAATCAAACTATTTGTATATATATATATACTTCATACTTGTATGTATGTAAGAAATTATGATTATTTAAAATAGTAATAGTTTTTTTTTTATTATTATATATAGAAAATTTTCTATTATAAAAATTAGAAATCATTTATTATAAAAATATATATATCGAAATTTTAATTTCAATTGAATGCAACGAAAAATTATGTTTGTTACATTAAAATGTGATATTTTTTTTTCTTTATTATTATATATATATAGAGTAATAAGTAAGTATATACACTTATAATTGTTATTATTTATTATATAGCAGTAACATATAAATATATTTACCTTTTTTTTTTTAAATTGTGTTGTGTGCTGTAAAGAGTATAATATAAATACACACAATATTTATTACAGCCTTTCACAACTTCTTTTTTTTTTTTTACGTATAAATTTGATTCAAGTACATAACATTTATATAAAATTTATATATGTATACTATAATAATATAGTATTACGCTTACACAACCATTCAAAAAAAAAAAAATTAAAAGAAATATAAAATCTCACTTATTTATTTATTTATTAAAATACATATATTTTGTATTTGGTTGTGGAGTTAAAAAAAAAAATTTATTATTTATTAATAGAATTAATAATAGAGAAAAAAATAAATAAACTTTCACACACTATACTATATATATATTTATTTTTTATTATTTTTTCACAGATTTTTTTTATAATAATTTTTAATATAAAAATTTTCACTTTATTTGAAATTATAAGGAAAAACTTTGATTAATTTTCGTTCGATATATTATTATTTTTTTATTTTTCAATTCATAATATCGATTTTTGTTTGATATTAAACGATAAACGATAAAAAATAAATTACATTTAATTTTTAACACACTTTATTGCAGGGTAACTATATAAATAAATAATATTTTATTTTTAAATAGTATATTAATTAGCAGTAATTCGTATATTTTTTTCTTAATTATAAATCCGGTATAATAATTTTTTTTCGAAACATTATTATTTTTATTTTATATTATATTTTATTTTACGTTGACGATGTCATGATTACTACACCGTACGACTCTGACTAACTATAAATAAAAAGTATGTATAAAGTTAAGATATTTTGTATATACGTACATTAATAGTTGATGGTATTTACCAAATTATATTTATTTATATATAATATAGATATTTTATTTTTGTAAATTCCGTGTGCGAGTAGTGTCTTATTATATAAAAATATTTTAATATTATTGAAAGTTGTTTTTCTTATATTATATTTTGTTTTTATGTATATATATTCATATATAATTATCTATATATAGAATAACCCATCGAACCATTGAAGAAATATATACAATTAAAATAGCATAAATAAAAGCAGCAGATGAACGTTTTATTTTTTAATAAACATAATTATATATAATTCTATAAATATATTACTGGCAGAGCAGTATCGAGTCGAAAGGGATTAAACATTCTTTGGGATTATCATAAATCAATTGAAAAGGAAAGCTGATGTATGAAAAGCAAACAAACTTTTCATTCCTTTTCCAATTTTTCCTCGTCGTCTATCTTTATTTGTTTATTTTTCGAGAAATTTTTTCAACAGTTTGATTGTCGGGCAAGTATATATACAATTTTCATTTATTAATATACACAAACAACAAAAGTTATATGTATATATATATTCCATTTTACTAAATAATACAGACATATAAACTTTATAATATGCTTTTTATAATAAAATAATAGCGAAGGTGATTCATCACAGGTTATTATACCTTATAGAAAAAGAAAATATTAATATAAATAAAGCTATAATATATACTTAAGTTTTTAAAAATAATTTCTATCTATATCTTTCGTTAAATGTTTTATTTATTATATATAAATAGTCTATATATTTTTTCTTACACAGTATATATGTATATGCGAGTAATCCAAAAGAGATATAGTAATTTAAATGTACTATATACTATGATATAGATAGATATAGATATATAGCTTTACACTATATATATATATATATCTTTTGTGGAGTGGTTTACTGGTTTGCTATACACACAATTCTAGAGGTATTTGACTTAACACCACCCGGGTTTTTACGGTTAAACAAATGTATCCAAGATAACGGAAATAAGATTAAACGTCTATATATTCATATTTTCCGATACGAAAAATTTTATCTGCGGTCATATAACACTCTTAAATATTACCTATCTGAAGCGATATTTTCTACTTTGAGAAATATGTATCCAATTTTTAGATTATTTTTCAAAAAAAATGCCTTGATTTTCCCTAGACAATTTTCACTCCCTTGGTTTAACAAAATAAAATCACCCTATAAAATCGTTATCATTTTATATTATTTATACAAAAAAAAATGGATAAAATAGAGGAAAAAGGACATTACGTTGATTGAAAACTCCACATACAAAAGAAAATAAAAAGGATATAAGTGCGAGCCTCCGCAGGGTTGGGAAAACCCCATATAACTAAAAAATTTAACGACATACATCACTGTTAATAATCAAGAATTTTATAAATAATATAAATTTTACTCAACCCCATCTCCTTATAATGATTAACCCGAAAATCCTATAAATGTTTTTTTTCTGTTTTGATTATGATATTAATAGCCACATTTCCCAAAACATTTCCACAATTGATTAAAAAAATCCGTTTTTTTTCACTAAATATTTTGTTTCCTATCCCATATCTTCGTAAATCTTTGGTATTACATTTATTTTGATTAAGGGTGCACTGTACAGTGCACGAGGTGTATTATTTTTAATTTATCGTACCGAACAAGTTTTCATACATTTGTTTTTGTTATTTTTTATTTTTTGGTTTGTTTTTATTTTTATTATTTTATTCATTTTTTTATTTTTATTTATTGAAGGTGTTTAAGAATTAAAATTAATAAATTGTGTGTTATTTAAAAAAAAAAAATAAATAAATTCTTTATATTATAAATTAGAAAATTATGATATTATTACATTATATTAAATTAAAACAATTTAATGGAATCATTCGTAGATGTTATCAAACAGAAAATAGTAAAGTTCGTCTGAAAGATCTTAATTTCTATCAAAATTTATTTGGTAATGTATAAATAAATAATATTATTTATGGTAATTTCCCACTATTTTTACAGTTTAAATAATAAATTAAAATTTAATAAAAAATTTAATAAATAATTAAATAAAATATAATAATTCAAAATATATATAAATAATATAATAATGAATCACATTAACTTAACCTCAAAATAATACCAATTTATTATTGTTCCCAGGTCCATAAAATCCATTCGAAAAGACCCGGTTTATTTTCCTATAATCCATTCAACACATTTTATTAATTACATTATATCTTATTCTTATTTTTTACAATTGATACAGAAATTAAATATGAACCAACACGTAATTTTCTATATGAAAATATACATCTATTAAAAATTGATAAAGATGAATTAATAGAATCATTAAATGCATTAAAATCATTAAATTATTCCGTTAGTGATGTACGAAAATCAGCAAATTTATTATTGTTAAATGAACGAACGATACGTAATCGACATAAAGTTCTATTGGAATGTGGATTCAGACAGGTACCAGCTGAAATTCTAAATGCATACATCCGTACAATGAATAAACGTATTCGTATTTTAAAATCATATAATTACATACCAATGGATTATGATGTTGTCCACGAAATGGAAAAACAATTAAATGAATATTTTTCATTTAAATTGGATAAAGGTGCAATTGATTTGAATGGAACCCTGAAAGTTATTCGTCTATCGATTTTATCGCATTTTCTAATGAATAAATTTAATTTAACACCAACCGAAATTGAGAATTGTTTTAAAAGTTATCCACAATTACGGCATAAAGCCATCGAATCAATCATATCCACTTTACAAATATTAGAAAATGATTTAAAATTTACCGATGATAAAATTAAAAGAAATTTATTTGTATTACATGCTGATCCACAAAGTATACAAAATATGTTATTGTATTTACCAACGCTGGCCGGTTTAGAAATTCGTGAAATTTTATATGAACGTCCAAAAATATTACAAGCAAATTATTTATCATTAATTGAAATTGAAAATCATTTACGTACATTTAATATACCAAATAATTGTGTATGGAATAGTTTAGATTTGTTTACATTAAATCCGGATACGGTGTTGAGTCGCCTAAAGGAATTAACAAAAGTTAAAGAATTTAGTGTGTTGGCAAAACATCCGAGAATGTTACGACTTGTATTGTATCAAACTAAGGCTAAAGTACGTCTTGAATATTTAAAACAATTAAAAATTAAATGTTATACATTAAATTTGTTGGCATCAGCCGAACAGCATTTTATTAAGTAAATAAAAAGAAAATTATTATTGCAATTGCATGTCTATCTAATCGGTACAGTAATTTATAAATTATAATAATGAAAATATGTATTTGTATATTTTAGATTTGCACGTGAAGGATCCGAAAAAACATATGGAAACGATGTAACAGCTTTTTTGTCTGTGTACTTTAAAAAACCAGAAATTACAATACGTAAACATTTAATAAGGCATCCTCATTGGTTTTTTGTTCCAGCTTTATCCGTTAAAAAATCATTGGATTATCTAAAACGTGAACATTTTACAATGGATGAATTATATCAAAATATTTATATTTTATTTTATCCAGTGTAAGTATACAAAATGTATTAACGTTTTGTTTTTCCGTGAATGTTTAATGTACTTTAATAAAAATATCGGTTTTTCTTTCTTGCATTTTCCTTTCAGAAACAAAATTATTAAAACATTAAAAACAATTTCTACATTACAACAATCATCACAATTAATGTTTTCAAATTTACCTGTAAATTATAAATTGTCAAATAGTAAACGATTAGCTTTGTGTTTATATTTTATGGAAGCTGAATATCATTTTACTGGTGATGGAGTTTGGGCCGATACAAATAATAGTATAAATAGTCAAAATGAATTGATTTCAAGTTCATCGATACCGTTGCCACCAAAAAGTGGAACCATTCACTATAGTTATGGTAGACGAAAACATCTACAGAGCATTGAAGAAAATATAATTTAAAGAAAGAAAGGCAAAATAAATTGAATTTATATTTATAATAAAATGATTTTTTTTTTTTGTTATGGTATAAAATATTTTTTTATGTGAAAAAAAAACAGAGGAATGGTCTTTTCTATCATCAATGGGAGATGGGGATCTACGTTGTTTTCGGTTTAATAAAAATGTCTTTCGATTCGTGATCATATGATTCGTATTGCCTAATTTCTGAGTGTACTGAATTTCTGAATTATTTTTTACAGTGATTTCTAGCAATTGTCAACCGTCTTCTTTGTTGCGTAAACAGAATTTTCTCTATGCACTATGCTGAATATGCTGAAGAAAAGATTCTTTACTTTAATCGCTATCAATCTCTTTCGAGTTACTCTCTTATTATAATCATAGATTCTAAAACTAAATTTTATTAATTTATTTTCTTTTTCAATTTATTAATCATATATGGGCAATTCCACACAATCCACATCAGAAAGTATTATTTATTTTTTTTTTTTCAAAAAAATATTTATTATTTATTATATAATTAATGTTAAATTATTATTGTTATGATGATGGTAAGTAAAGTAAAAATTCAAAATATGTTCTTATACAAAACGGACAAAACAAATAAAACCGAAAAATATACTTAAAAAAAAAACAATTAATTAAATAAAAAATAAATAAAAAAATTACATCCATTTGTTTGTTTAGTTTTTTTTCCATTAAACGCACACGTTTTTTTTAAATAATAATTAAATAAATTAAAAAAGAAAAATGCATATTAATAAATTATTTTTTACAGTTACAAAAAAAAATACAATTTAATCGCACTTCGTTCAATGAATAAAATTTTTAAAAATTAAATCAAATTATTCTGCATTCTAAAAAAAATAAAAAAAAATTTAAATTAAGTACTTAATTGAATTTTAAATTAAATAAAACAACAAATACAATAAAAATTGGTTATTTTTTTTTTTTTTTGAATTTCAAATACATTTGTTTTGTTTTAATAATAATTTTATTTTGTGTGCGTATTTTTATTTTTTTTTCATTTCTTTTGAGTATTTCGATTATTTATAAAAAAAATAATTCCATTTTTTTTTTCTATTTTCCTTCTGTTTTTTTTTTCGTTTCATTTAACAATAAATAATAATAAAAAAAAAATCAATTTTTCTTTTTTTTTTTTCTCTCTTTATATATGCATAATATTTAAAAAAATAATAAACAAAAAAAACGAATTAGTCTTTCTTAAATAGATTTATATTATTTATATTAACACTTAAATAAAATAAAATTAATATGTGTCTTCTTCTTCTTCTTATTCATATAAATTTAGTGTGCGTTTATTTTTTTTATTTTTTTTTAAATATAAATATAAAAAGCTTTTAATTAATTAATATGTGTTTATTTTGTTCAAAAATTAAATAGAAAATTAATTTATAATTAAATAATAATAATAATAATTTTTAGTAATTTAAAATATCATTTTAATAAAAATAATTTTTTTTTTTTTGTTTTTTTCTTTGTGATATTGTTAATTTTTTTCTAATTTTCTAAAACGATTTTTCAAATTCGTATTTATAAAAAAAAAATTACTTTTATAATTTTAAAAATTTAAAAAATTATATTCACATAATTCAAATTTACAAAACACACTCTCACACCAAAATATAATATATAATAAATATATTAACATTATTTTAAAAATAAGTTAATCGCGGGCGCACATTAAATAAAATTAAATATTGGTTTTTGTTTTTTTTTTTTTTTATTATATTTTTATAATATTTTCTTTTTATTATAAAATAACAACAAATTCCTTTTTAGTTTTCTTTTAAATTCTAATAAATTTTCTGTGTTTTTCTTTATAGTTTTTTTTTTTTGTTTTTAAGAAATACAAGTGTTTTTTAAAGTGTGTGATTTTTTTCTTATAAATACAAAATTCCATTAATTAAACACACAATAATAATCCGTTATTTGGAGTTATTTCTATTGCAAATGGTAGGAGCATAAATTTAATTTTAAAAAAGGGTGCTAACAAAACAAAAACAAAAAAACAATTAAAGCACAACCTAAATTATATTTAAAATGAAAAACAAACAAAACACTATATATAAAACACACAAATTCGCATTAAAAAATTCTCACATCAATAACACAATCTCAAAAATAAATAATAATAATAATAATAAAAAAATAGTTAATATATTTTATTTATTGTGTTAGATATGTTTTTTTTTCATAAAAATAATAAAAAAAAAATTAATTAATTAATAAATTAATCTATTATTGAATCAATCGCAACCTTCTCGTATTTTTAATTATATTATTTATTTTTTAATTTAATTTATACCATCACTATAATATATGTTTATTTATTTATTAATATTCACACTCTCGCTGTATCATTTAAAAAATGTTATCCTGTTTTTTTTTTGTTTATTTTTTTTCATATTTTTTTATTATTGTATTAATTATAATATCATCATCATTATTATTATTATTATTTATTGTTAAAATATTTCTTTTTTTCTTTTTTCATTTCATTTCATTTCATTTTATTTCATTTTTTTTTTCATTTTTTTTTGTTTATTTTAATTACATTAATTTTATTTTTAAAGTATAGAAAAATATAATAAATATAAAAAAGAAAAGAAAGAAAGAAAGAAAGATTTAAAAAAAAAAGAAAAAAAGAAAAACGATTTAAAATTAAAATTAAATAAAATACATTTCTTCTGAAATACTATATAAATGATACGATTGTGGCTAGCTATTAGCACCATGATTATAATGTTCCGTATTTACAATAACTTGTACAATATAACCGGAAATAATATGGGCATCTTCAATTTGCATTTTATCACCAAGTAATTTACCGCTATAAAACCATCGTTGACAACATGCATCGATATTTTGTTGTCCCTGCCATAATAAAAAAAAAATCAAATCAAATCAAATAAATAAACAATTAATTAATATGTTTTTTCTATAATAGATCTTAATATATAGGGATGTGATTGGTAATTGCCAATTGAGGTGGGTGGTCATGATCTCAAATCCATGACCACAATTTGTTTCTGATTTGAATTCATGAACTATAAATCACCATTGATTCATTTGGATAAAATTAATGAATATCTTTGATATATTTCCAATGCCAAAGGAATTTATGTCTATAGCCATCATTAAATTGTACAGGTTCTTGGACAGGACCAAAGAATTTATGAATATGAAATAGATTGAGTGTATAGCACAATGACCTGGAAGTTCAAGTGTTTCGGAGACGTAGAACCCAACCCAATTTATATATCCTTATGTATTCAGTAAAATTCGAACCAACAACCCCAAATCTTTTATAAGAATAAGTTGATCAACTCTAAACCACAGATTCTCTATGAATAATAATAGAAAAAAAAAATTATGAATTTATTAATTATTAATCTCAAAAAAAAAAAAACCATATAATACCTGTAATTTCTTTTTACATTGACCAATGGTATCTTTTGAATATACCGATAATTTAACATCGGAAAACGATGATGATAAACGTAATTTTAAAATCATTTCCGTACCACCATCAACCGGTTCTGAATATTCTGCCGGTGAATCTCTACCATTATCTTCTTTTATTATATTTATAGGATATGACAGACAATAGATTGGTACTTTATATTGTGTTCCTAATTCATCATAACATTCCGTTAAATAGCTATTAATGAAACAAATAAAAACCATTATCAATATTTTAAAAAAATTATCATAATAAAATTTTTTGTATTATTTATTTTTTTACCCATTTGGTACGGAAATATTTGCTCCATCCAGTAATGCTTGAGCTAATTGAAAATCTAAAGATTCGGCTGCTACTGTAGCTGCCCTCAATGCATCCCATATTTCTTTACGTCCATCGAATGCCGGTGCTGTATCCCAAAATTCATCACGTTTACTTCTTAATTGTCCTTCGGTCAGTGGTACATCCGATTTCCATCTTATTGTTTCATGACACAATGGATGATTTTTTCGTGGTGGACCAATATTTTGACCTACAAAAAAAAAAAACAATATTAAATAAATTATTATGAAATTTTTGTACAAATATTATGGTTTTTTTGTTATCATTTACGCAGAAATCTATTAGAGGATGTTGAAATGTAATTTTTTCTTTATATATAGATAATATTTAAAAAAAAAAAAAAATATATGTGGTTTCTTTTTTTTTTTTTTAATTATTTTTTGATTCTCGAGACAGAAATGAGTCATAGCAGGGTTATAAAAGGGTTTTTTTATGATTTTTGTATTACTATGTAATGGATTCATGTTTTAATCTACTTATATTTTAACTTGTCATTTTCCCCATTTTCTTTCACAATCCTTTCTATATTAAGTACACAATTAAAATACGAACTTAACTATTAAGTAATCCACATTAAAGATTGAACATGGTTTATAATCAATTAGTAGTAGTAATTGTAATTGTTGCCGTTAAGAAAATGTTCTTAAACTTCTAAGGTAAAGAAGTAATTCCGGAACAGATGGTTTTAATTGACGCAGTTATACATCCTTCAATAAAACTAAAAGGGAATACCAACTTGTGTTATGATGATTTAAAAAAAAAAAGACACAAATCGCAATTTACGTTGTTCAAGGTAAATAAACTTAAAGTTAACAAATTATTGAAATTTTATTTTTTTTTATATATTAGGTTGTCTAAAAAGTATTGATAATTTTTTTTTACAAAATTCAAACGATTTTTTTATATATTTCAAATGAACTTTATTAAACCAAATGTGCGCCGTTTTGATCGATGACCCTTTGCCATTTTTCTGGTAAAGACATTATCCCATCACTGCTTCAAACTTCTGTGTTTTCTGGGCAAAAAACTGATCCAAGTGCATTTTGCAGTCCTCTGCGGAATTTAATTTTAAACCATTAAGGGAGTTCTGCAGAGACCGCGGAACAAATGATAATCTGAAGGTGCAAGGTCCGGGCTATATGGTGGATGCATTAAAACTTCCCAGCCAAACTCTCTCAGTTTCTGCCAAGTCATCAAAGATGTGTGTGGTCTTGCGTTGTCATGATGGAACACAACACCCTTTCGATTGATTAATTCTGGATGTTTTTTTTTTTAATCTCGTGCTTCAATCTTGTTAATTGTTGACAATAGAGATCGGAATCAATGCAATGGTTTGACCGGGTGCTAGTAATTCATAATGAACGATTCCTTTCCAATCCCACCAAACAGACAGCATTACCTTTCTTGGTGTTAATCCAGGTTTTGCTACTGTTTTAGGAGCTTTACCCTTCTTGGACCACGATCTTTTTCGTAAATTATTATCGTATGTGATCCATTTTTCATCACCTGTAATCATTCGCTTTAAAAATGACTCGATTTCGTTCCTTTTAAACAGCGTTTCGCAAATGGAAATTCGATTCATTAAATTGTTTTGTGTTAATTCATGTGGTACCCAAACATCGAGCTTTTTCTTGTATCCAGCCTTTGTCAAATGGTTTAAAACTGTTTGGTGATGGATGTTTAGTTCTTTAGCGATATCATGACTGCTTACGTGTCGATTTTCTTCAACTTTTGATATGATTTCATCGACTTTTTCAGTGATTGGTCGACCAGAACGAGGTGCATCTTTGACATCAAAATTACCGGAACGAAATCGAGCAAACCATCTATAGGCTGTTAATTTTGATAAAGTTCCATAACACACCGTAAACTGCACAAATTTGTTCATGTGCCTTCGTTGCATTTTCACCTTTTTCATAATAAAATTGTAAAATGTATCGAATTTTTTCACTAATTTCGCTCATCTTTAATGCACTACAACTTTTAAATGACTAAACAAATTTAATTTTTTATTTTTTTTTTATCTACGAAATGTCATCTTTCGAACATATATTAGTGTTACCTGATCAGATTAGTACTACTTGAAATATTCAATTATAATGACATCTATTTATAAAAATTATCAATACTTTTTCGACAACCTAATATATTCAGATTATTGTGTATGGATTAAAGAAAAAAAAATAATAATAATAAATTTTACGATAATATAAAAAAAATAGAGAATATCGATTTTAAATTCCGGTTTTTTTTATTTTTATTTTTATTTATCGCATTTATCGATAAGATTTAATATTATCAATATGTTTTTCTTTTTTTCAGATTTTTTTTTGTTATTTAATTTAAATAAAAAAATGTTTATGAACTCTATTTTTTATAAATAAAAATAGTTAATAATTATTATAATTATTATTATTATTATTATTATCATAAATATTAATCATTTGTTGCGATTATTATCATTGAAACTGTGTCACTCATAAATATATATATAGTATATATATGTGAATGTGAATATATATCTGAAACTCTACTTGTTTTTCTTTTATTATTATTATTATTATTATTATTATATATTCATTTTGTGTTTTATTCCATTATATTATATATATATTTATAATTTCTTTCGCCTTTTCAATGAATAAATAATAATTAACTTTTCTGGTTGGTCATATATCAGAATAATCGATCGATTGATTTTTTTTTTTTTTTATAGAGAGTCCATCACACATAAATTGAATTTATAATAATATAAACAAATGTTGTTTTTATATTTTTATTCGTTCAATTTTTGAAACAATATATATATATATATACTAATTAATAAATTGAATGTCCCTGACCTTTCCATTAAAAAAAAAAAATAATAAATGTAATTATCCATTACTAAAAATATGAAATATCCTTGCATTGCCTATCAAAAAAAAAAAAAAAAATAAAATTCTGCATATTTATAAAAAAAAAAAAATATACACCACCCAAAGGCAAATACAATATATAAAATAAAAAAAAAATAGATAATGTACATGATGATTTTATAAAATAGAAAATTTTTGTTGTTGTAATTGTTGCAGATAGCTGCTACCTGCTACCTGCCGCTGTAATTATAAAACTTTAATAAATATGGCAGGCAGGTAAATCAAAATAATACCATCATCATATTATAATTATTATTACCTTCTTCGTCGTCGTAGAATATCGTCGTCGTAGGTAGGAGGATGATTAAAAAAAGAACCATATTTATTGTAATTTATTTATGTAAAGCCTTTACTTTTGACCACCATCATGCAAATGCCTTTGATGAGGAGGTATGGTGAGAACCATCCACTAATAATTACATATGTTAATGGGATTGTGTTTGGGTTTTTTTTTGTTTTTAAACATACCTGAAACTGGACGTGAAACATTTGTTGATGAACCATTTATTGTTTCACTTTCATTTCGATTAATTCCTATGCAACCACCCATCATTTATTTATTTTTTTTTTTTTTGAATTTAAATCACTTAATTATAGAATAAAAAAATTAATTTAAATAAAAAATAAAATAACAAAAAAAAAAAAAAAAATTAAAATAAAATAAAATAAAAACAAAAAAAAATATTTTTCATATACAAAATGTTCTATTAAACAACAACATTTTTTCGTTTATTTTTTTTTTTTTACATGGGGTTCAATTCTATTATATTATTTAACAATTAATATTCAATATTTAACAATTAATCAATTAATATATAACAATTATTTAACAATTAATTCTTTATCGCACGGCACACCACACCACACCACACAAACGAATATATCAAACTTTTAATTAATAATTTAAATTACGCGTTAAAAATATCATATTTGTTATAAATAAAAAAAAAAAAAAAAAAAACTTTATTTATTTTCATACAATTTATTTTATTATTATTTCTTTTATTTATTTTATTATTTCTTGTATTATTTATTTTATTATTTATTTATTTTTTATATTAAAAATCAAACAATGTATTAAATTGGAAAAAAAAAATTAATTTTTTTTTTATTTTCCTGCAAATATGTCCGATTCCAAAGAGCACGGCAATTTATTTATTAATTTGTAGTGAAAAGAAAATGAATTGAATTTGGATGATTGATGATGATGATTGATGATGATGAAAATGTAATAATTTCATTCGCCGACAAGCCGATGCCTGATGCAACGTTGCATAAAGAATATGTCAAATTGTCACAATTTTATTATTTTTTTGCTTTTTAATTATGTTGGTCAAAGTGATTTGTTTATTTATTATCGCCGCAGAGATAAAATCTTTAATTTGGGAACTAGAAAATAAATAAAAAAAAGTTTTAAATAGAAATGTTAATGAAATATTATGTGAAATTCAATGGAAATGCTACGATTATATAAATGAATGGGAATATACACATTTTTATGGGAATCCAGATATAATTTGTTTATTTATCCTGTCGTTTTTTTTTTTGAGTTTTACCAAAATATTGATTTTATTTTTTATTTGGCAACATTGCATTAGAAAATTTTCTTCATAACATCAACAACATACGCTCCAAGCACTCAATTCAGCAGCACCAAAAGGAAAATGTTATAAATAAATAAAATAAGCAGTTGCTGCAAGCATTCAATTATAGGGCAAAAAAAAAGTATAATAAAAAAAATATTTTGATTTTTTTTCTTTCATACATTGCATTAATTTCAATAAAATTACATTTTTTTTTGTTTTTATTGGAATGGTACTTACATAAAATAAAAAAAAAAAAAACAAGAAGAAAAAAAAGATATTTACAAACGAAAAAACAAATAAAAATTAATGTAATTTTTTTATATTGATAAAACAAATAAATAAATATTTGTTGTAATTCTACCTACAAGGAAAAATAAAAAATGGCACGATCACAAAGCCCGGATAACAACAGCAATTATACAAATGGCTATGAACAATATGACGAAGATGATATTTATCAAAAAACTCATTATACCCAGGACATAAGTGAACAGATGCGTGTCCCAAAACGAATTCGTGCTACTGGTGAATTTAATGACGACATTGAACAAATATTTGGTTCAAATGGTAATTCAAATAATTGGTATACTGTAAATAAATACGATATGACTGTTCCCGATAGAATTGTTGTAATGGGACAAGATCAACATTTAGGTAAGTTAAAGTTGTTCTTTATTCTTTATTGTTGCAATTTTATAATTGATGATTTTTATCTTATATTTACCATTTAATATATTGTTGACGTTTTTATATATATATATGGCACAATTATACAGGAACAAGATCCGCACCACGAGAAATTGTATTGGATAATTCAATTTTGCCAACAGATCCCGATCATGTACGTGTATCAACACCACCAAGAGTTATAACATTATCTGAACATCATTTTCCATCGGCATCCGATGATTTACCACCATCACCAATTCCATTTCCGGAACCACAAGTTTATGATGATCAATCGTTTAGTTTCAATGAAACCAAATCAGCACATATTAATAATAATAATAATAACAACAATATTAATTATTATAACAATAATAATAAAGCTAATAATAATTTGAATAAATCAAAATTTATGATGAGCTATAGGTAATTTAGAATTTATATTCTAAATAAAATTCATAATCATTTATTTATTTATTTTAACCATAATAATTTATTCATAGTAGGGAGGCTACACCACCATTGGGACCATCCGGTGAACATTTAACACCATCCGAAGAGGTATTAAATTTACGTCGTCAAGTTGCTAAATTAAATCGACGTGTTCTTTCTATTGAAATCGATAATGTTCAGCGACAACAACGTGATAAAATTGTTTACTGCATAGGTTTAGCATATTTTTTCATAAAAGCATTTATGTGGTTAAGTAAAAATTAAGACAAAAAACAAATACAATGATATTTTGTAGGTATTATAATGATAAAAAAAAAAAAAAAAAAAAGAATTACAAACAAAGATAATTTTGAAAACCCCCCGAAAACAAAATATATAAAAATACGATAAAGTTAAACATATATATGATAAAATTAATAGAAGAAAAAATTTTCATTTGAAGTGATAACATTTTTTTTTTTTATTTTATACTCTTCAATTAATAATAATAATATATTAATTATTATTATTTTTTCTTTTGTAAATAATTTACAACATATTTTCAAAACAAATCGTCTCTCATCCTCAATTCAATTCAGATTTTTATTCTATATTGATATTAAACGTACGTTAATATATATTTTATGAATATATACATATATTATCCTTAATTTAATTAATATAATTCCAATTGTAAAAAAAATAAAAAAAATTGTAATTTGTTTTTAAATCAAACGATTATTTTGGTTTAATCATCTAATGAATTGTTATCCGAAAAATGTTTATGTGTGGATTTTATTAAATTAAATAATATTTTTAAAGAAAATCCTATATACAATTTGAAGTAAATAATCGATAAGTTAATTTTTATTTAATATAGATGAATATTAAAAATATTTCGAAAAAGTTATCTCCAATTAAAGGTTTTTGGTTATTTAATTATTCAAAAAAAAAAACAAAATAATTTTACATTATATGAGATTGTTATAATAATTAAAAAAAAAAAGAAGGGTGTTCAAATTAATATTGTTTAATTATCTTTGAAAAGAGATATTAATCTTTTGAAACGTTGACTTATTCCGAGGTGGCTTTGTTGGGAGCTAATGAAAGTGTTCATTTCTTATTCATCCCTTTACTATGTTCACAATTTCATTACAACATATTCAGCAATTATTTTAAAACAGTAGAGAGTAAAAAAAAGCCCCGCATGTAATGATGATGATAAACCACTCCAGAAATAAAGTTTGATTTTTCTTTTATATCCAAAAAGAACATAAAAACAATATATTTTATATATTTAATAATAAAATTTTTGTTTTTTTTTTGGTTTTACATTATAAAAATAAAATGAAAAGTTATACATAAATAATAAATAAATTCTAGCGTAAAAATGGTGGTAAAGGTAATACATAATTGTGGGACAATTCATAGTCGGTTTTAATTCCAGACATACTATTATCACCGGTGTCATCCGGAAGGCATGGTCCAGCAATGGATATATTTGATGAATATTGTTGTTGTTGCTTTAGTGTTTGATCTTCCATATGACAACTTGAATATTTTGGATCTTCCAGTGAATTGACGGTATGTATAAATTTCGGTTCATCAATGTATTTTCCATTTGTTATACTATAAATATGGAGAAAATAAAAGAAAACAAAAATATATTTAAATATAAACGGTCAACAAAAATTATTAAATAAAATATACTGAACAAAAAATGTTCATTTGCTAATTGATTCCAATCTTAATGTTTTATGTGACATAAAAAGGAGACCTTACAGGATATAAGGACATACTTATAAGGACACGACAGAATAATGTCCAATGCTAAAAGCAATAATTGATATTAGGAATAAAATTTTCAAAGAGAATAGTTGCGAGGATAGAAGCCAATAATGTTAGAATATTTTTTCACTTCATAAATAAATTTAATGATTTCTGTTTGAGATAGTTAAAAAAAAATGGACAACAGAAAAGCTTCATGCGGTCTAATATAATGAGAAAATCTAAAGTTTGTCTACATAGCGCCCGAGACCACACACACACTGAATAATGAAATCTATAATAATAATCAAACTTACTTATCCGTACAATGATTATAATATTTATCATCAATAGGTAAATAATGTTCGGATGATTTTATATCCAATTCATTTGTACTACGTGATGAACTACCACCACCACCACCACCTACGATTCCTGCTACCCCATTATCATTATCAAAATGTTGTCGTATCGGAAATGATTGTGTTTCGTGAATATAAGAACCGCCACATTGCCCACCATTGCTAGAAAATAATCCATATGTTGTCGGTGGAAATAAATTAAAATGTGATCCATTATCATAGGCGGATGATTGAAATGTTGTCCAACCATCGCCGAGACCCGATGCCGGTGAATTCACATTGTTTTGTGTTTGAGAAAATGAAAATGGTTGTATTAATGATCCGGTGCCCAGTAGGGATGTTGATGAGTTCTTTGTTGCCGATATAAATCCTGTTTTTCTTGGTGGTTCATTTTTACGCCATTTCGCTCGTCGATTCTAATAAACGATCGAATTAATTAATCGATTTATAAAAAAATAATAAAAAATAAGTTGCATTTGAAATAATCTATTTTTCTATTTTGAATGAGTTTAAACAACCGAGTTATAAAATATCTTTTGAATTACACAAAAAAAATATGTCTTAAAATATTATTTAAATTACTATATGTACTGTATATGATTCTATATATATATATATATACCTGAAACCAAACTTGTACTCGAGGTTCTTGAAGACTAAGTTTACTGCCAAGTTCTTCACGAGCAAATACATCTGGATATGGTGCTCTTTCAAAGGCTCGTTCTAATTCTTCTAATTGATAAGCGGTAAATGTTGTTCTGTAAAATATATTCATTGTAATATTATTGTTAAATATTTAAATTAAACTGCAGCTGCACAGTATTTATAAAATTATCCAGAAAAAATGGATCCGTGAATTGCGAAGTTTCAATATAAGATTATGCATAAAAGTTTCGCATCAGATTTAAATTTAGATAATTTATGGTATAAGCAAAACACTATGGCGAATGGAACTAACTTATTTATAGTTTAGTTTAGTTTTTCTGTATAGTAAGTATATACAGTTTAGTTGAAGTTTATTATTAAATGAAGTTTGGAATCAAGTTTTAAATTTATAATTTTTTCAAATAAATGGGTTATTTAAATTGTGTTTTTAACAAAATAATATAAAAGACTCGACCCAGATTGATTAAAAAACCTATTCATTTATTTACAATACGATCAGAAAATTTGATCTAAGTTCAGAAATAATACACATCTTATATAATATCTTAATATTTATTTAAAAATATACACAAAGAGGTTATGAAGATGAGTTATTAGTCGAACCCACGAACGACCATTTCAAATCTATAGAATTAGAATTTGAATTAATATTTGAAAAATATGTATAATATAATTATTAATTACCCTGCAAATGATTAATTTGATCGTTTGTTTGCGATCTTATTATATATAATCTTGGAGGTATCGCGACACTTAAACTTATTATACATCAACAGTTATGCTGAAAGCTATATGATATAATAATTATAAGATTTGATATACAGACAGCACAATAAAGACTATATATATCATAAGGTTTGAAGGATATTCATCCGGAATAATTTCCCATTTAGAATTTATTTGATATCTTTTCTTTTTGGAATATTTAAAATATATCCGGTATGAGAGATATTCAAACAATCTACTTCTGACTGGATATGTTTATACATATTATGGGATGCCACTTTCTTGTTATCATAAAGGGATATCATGGGAATATTGTTTGGGAACTATAAATGGGTTAGAAATTTGATGACAATTGATTTTGATGCAACAATTCTAGTTCCACGTTTGCACTTCATAAGTGTTAATGTTCTTATACATAGCCCTATATAGCAATAATGAACTATAATTTATATATACTTAAAAATATACTTGAAGGTGGAAAAATGAAGTTGAAGCGGACCTTTCGTGCTCTTGGAGTTTCCGGCTGGTGGACGTTGGTGGTGAATAGGTCAGTTTAGAGAAGACTGCGCTATAAAAAGTTATATATCACTATAATGAATTTATTGTATAAAGATGTCATAAAATAAAGGTATCTAAATAACTATATCCATACGCATTAGGACATCTTGTTTCATACTTTATATAGACGTTATTATTGCTATTTTTTGTTTAAATCTAAGGGTGAACTGGCGAATAGAGGGAAGGATATTTATAGTACGTACGTATATATTTAGAAACAAATTGTTTCTTTTTTATAGTGACAATTGTGATAATATCCCATATATATATATATATATAATGGCGATAGATACCCCATATGGATAACGCGATATATGCTGATGTGATGGAAAATATAGTTAATAATATAATTAAATATAATCATCAATAATAATTATTGATTAATAAAATTAAATAAATGTCTGATTTGATTTTATTATTTTTGTTTATTAATATTATTATTATTATTATTAAATGTTTATTATTATTACGTTTTATGATAAGACGGATTTTTGTATAAATAAAGATGAAAAGAACACAACTCTGTGGTGTAAATGTTAAAAATGCAAACCTAAAATTCTAACGAAATTTTGGGGTCGTGCGGGTTCGAATCCTACTGAATGCATAAAATATGTTTTGTGTTTTCGGTTATTTTTCGAATCTGAATTTTAACACAGAGTTGTATATTCCGTTTGCGGTTGGTCGTACGGCTAATTACCGACACCGTAAAAGCCACAAATTAAGTAACTAATAACAGAAGGCTCTTGTTGGACGCTGAAATCAGATTAGCCGCGTTCCATTCAATTACCAGGAGTAGGTAAGAGTAGAAAAGAGTAGATGTTTTCTACTCCGAACTACTCTTTGCTATATTACGGAGTAGTTCGGCGTAGAAAAGAGTAGATGCTTTCTACTCTTATCTACTCCTACCTACTCCTGGTAATTGAATGGAACACAACTATTGTTGGTTGTATAGCGAAAAATTTATGTTTTTTTAAAGATTAAAAGTTAACCGACGGATTTTTTATCATTACAATTATCTAATCCATCCATATGCGTGTATCAAAAATATGTTTTCTATAAGAATAAAATTGGATAACATTAAGGAAAATGCTTTTCACTTTCGTCGATACGAAAATATAATTTTAATTATTGTTTAATCCTTCATATATATTAATATTTTCTAACCGTATACGCTTTACGAACCGTCACTTCAAAAAAAAGTGAAAAAAGAAAAAAAAAACAACGTTCATGCAAAAATAAATCTCACACGAATCCAAATGAATTAGATTAAATAACGTTCGAATTCTGAATTCAATCTCTACGGTTCAGTTATTTTAAATTATTAAAATATAATAATTGAGAGAGAAGATTTTTTTAATTGAATTTGAATTTGAATTTTAAAACAATTTCAAATTCAAAAATATAGGTATATATATTATAAAAATTATATTCATTATTTTCTGTATACCTTGTTTTCTTTTTTTTAATTCCATTTGAATCACCTTTCTTTTTATTTGATTTCATTGTGGTGGATGTTGAAGTACTATTATTATTCTGATTGATGGAATCACCGGCAGTTGATGAGATTGTGGTTGTTGATGTTAATAAAGAAGAAGAATTAGGTATAACCGCCGTTGATGATGACAAAGACATTGATTGAATTGATGCTATTGATGATGAATTATTTGGTGAATAATTTTCATTTAATTTTTTCTTATCAATATTATTATAATTATTATTATTATTATTATTGTTAATTAATGAATCTGCAGTAGTTGATTGGGTCGGTAATTGGTGATGCATTATTTGTACATGATGATTCTGCAGATGATGTTGTTGGTGATGATGATGTTGTTGATGATGTTGATGTTGATGCTGATGATGTTGATGATGATGATGATGATCAGAAGAATAATCTAATTTATTTGAATGTTGTTGTTGTTGTTGTGAATATTCTGTTTTTATTGAATATTCTAATGGTTTAATATAGGCTATTTTTGAATCCGGTGAATATTGTCCAATTTTATTTCCATTAGTTAAATAATCAAATTTATTATTAATTGGTGAATTTTCCAATTTTCCACCTATTGAATATTCTTTATAATAATCTAATTTTGTAGAACCCGTCGTCGCGGTCGTTGCCACCGCCGCCGCCGCCGCGGTGCCATGATCAATATTATTATTATTATTATTAATACCGCCGTTAATATTACAATTATTATTATTACCAATAACTACACTAGTATTATTATTATTATTGCTATTATTAATATTATTATTATTTATATTAGTAGTATTATTATTATTATTTCCAGATATTTGATTATTAACTTCAGGTAATTGTGGAGAACATAATAAAATATTATTTGGACTATTTTGTGAATTCATATCTTGTATACTGTTACTAGTACTGCTACCACTGCTACTACTATGATGACCACTTTGACATGGTAAATTTTTTGTATCCAATGTGGGTACCGACGATGCGGACGACGACGAAAAATCTCTAAATAATATTTGATCGTCAAAAGTGGACGTTGTCATAATTATTTATAAAAAAAAACACAATAAATATTTTTTTTTTTTATATTAAAAACACACTAATAAATAAAAATTTTAAATTAACCGTTATTCAGAATAACACATAGAAAAATAAACACCTTTTTTTAACTATATTTATTTTTAAAAATCCTATATTCAAATTCAATCAATTATAATTTAATTGAAAAAGACTTAAAACTTATTATTATATATATTAATTAATTATTTTTATATATAAACAAAATATTTAATAAAAAAATTAAATTTATTATTCAAACACTTCAATTGAATTATAAATAAATATAATTAAATATATTTCACTTTATTTTAATCACTATCTGCACTTAATCACTTATAAATACAATAATAATAATCAGTTTGTATTTATCTATCCGTAAATATAATAATTGTGTTTATAATTTAAATTTTAAACCTTTTTTTTTGATATCTCTCTATATATATATATAAATAAACTCGATTAAAGTTTAATTTTAATCCACATACATTATTATAAAATTAAATCAAATAAAATCGCGCCCGTCAAGTATATATCGTTTTAGATCACACGATCATATAAGAACCGTTCTGATCGCTATATAACTTTAACGCGGACAAACACAAAATAGAAATGTTTAATTTGTTCGTGTTTTGAATATATCAAATAACTAAAAAAAAAAAAAAAGGAAAAAAACTAAATGGTCCATCGCGTATCATTTTTTAATCTATATTATAATAATAAATTATAACAATTTAATAAAACTCCGCCTTTAGCAACCAATCAAAAAATAAAAACTATTATAATGTTTGGTTTAAAATATGTTAATGCTTTTTTAAAAATTGTCTTATTGTATATTCATATTTATATAACTAACTGTACTCGTCGTCATATTCATTTATCCGTCGACGTCGCGCGATGTTGATAATCGGAAATTGAATGGAATTTTTTATTTTATTTTTCTATTTGTAAAAAAGGGGGGATCGTTCGTGATCGTTATATGAATTATATTGTAATCTGCGCGATCATATAAGAATTTCAAAAGATCATTGCGTAAATATTTGTTTTTTTTTTTCAAACTATATATATACAATGAAAACGCAAAAAAAAACATATTTCACAAAAAAAAAACAACTAAAAATATGTTCATTTAATATAAATATACATTTTATTCATGATAATAAGTTCAAATGGGGGTCACGTGTGTATATATGGTTTTGTTTTATTTTTATATATATATATATATATATGATATATAAAATATATGTATTTTATTTTATTTTATTTCATATGTTATACATAAACGAATATGTGTGGGATTTTAAAATTACTCTAAAATTTGGCAATATAAGGGCATTGCGTGCAGTGTTTATCTATAAATTATTCAAAAGGATTCAGAAAAATATATACATATATATAAAAGAACTTAACTTTTAACATATATATATATAAAAGGAATTATGAAAATGAAAATGTATATATACTTAAAACAATGCCCTCATAATAAATGCTAATAAATCTCTCGCTATTCATTTGTCATTAAAACTATTTGTATAGGAAAAAAACTGATTGCGATCATTCGATCGTTTTTGAAATTTTACAAAAAACATTTTCCGGGAAAATGCATCAAAAAAAAAAAAGTACTAAAAAAAACCCTAATCAAAATGAAAATAAATCAATTTCTTAAGAATAATTTTAACATTGATTTGAGTATATTTGATCATCATTCCTCCGGCAAGACATCAACTTGTTGTGATTTCCTGGGAAAAAATGTCCATTAAAATATATGAATAATATTCAAAAAGTTTTCTTTCGCATATGAAAAAGTTATTAAAAATACAAAAATTTATCGTATAATAAAAGTTTAAAATGTATAAAGAATTGTTTTGAAATCAATAATGGTGGAAATTTGGATAAGATTGACATTAAGATTGAGATTGGAATTTACTCCATATTGTTATTAGTTATTCTATAATTTGCAGTATGTTATATATATAAAGATGATATAAGGTTATAGGTTCAATGTTTGCATGATGTATCATACAGCCGTTCAACAACAACTTGGGTTTACCAATTTTCAAATCACAATCTCACCCTTTCTTCTTAATTATTATTCTTATTAAGATATTATAGATATTCCAAAATGGAAATCGAGCCATTTTATTTATAGTTCCGCAATTCTTTGTCAGGTCAAAGTCAAAGGACTCATAATTAATATCTTAATTTTTTAGGACATTTATTGTGGGAAGGTGTACACCAAAATATATTATAAACAAAACACAATAAATTATATAAGAAAATAATAAATGAATTCATTACGCTTTTATAATTTATTATCAAAATTAAAAAGTTTATGCTCTTAATAAACAAAAAAAAACTTAATTATATATCGCATTAAAAACTATTTATTATATAAAAAAAAATTATTTTACCTATAAAACAAACAGAAATAAAAAAATAAGGCACATTTTGAATGCATATTCTTTATTTTAATTAGATTTAGAGATAAGAACTTAACAGCGTTAAAATTTAATTATTATATATTTACATTTTATATAGACATTTTACAAGAATATTTAAATTTACATAATAATATTTTGATAAAAATATTTTATTATTTTGGCAAGAAGACGTTTGATGATTTTGTTGTAAATATTTATTTATATAATTTATATTACAATACATATACTATATTTTTTACTTATTTAATATACAAAATTAAATTTAATTTAATCCTAAATTAATTAAATATATCATCATATAGACAATTTTTTTTGATCTCCTCCATGGCATAAATTCATCAGAATACACCTTACAGAAAATTATCGCCGGTTGCGGTGTGTTATAATAAAACTTCTATGATTAAAGTAAAAGTTTTAAAAAAAAAAACACTTTTTTTTTATCTCAAAAATGGTGGTAATGGTAATACATAATTATGTGACAATAATCCTTCTTCATTTTTAATTGACGTTGCTATACTATCTGTTGTATTATTATCTGAATGACAATTTGAAACACCACCACCACCACCACCATCAGCAATGGATATATTTGATGAATATTGTTGTTGCGGCTGCTGCTGCTGCTGTTTTATCGTTTGATCTTCCATATGACAACTTGAATATTTTGGATCGTCCAATGAAGTATTATTAATGTCGTTGTTGTTGTTATTATGTATAAATTTTGATTCATCAATTTGATATTTTCCATTTGGAATACTATATCAATAGGGGAAGAACATATAAATTTTTGGATATTAATAAAACCGTATAATATGGTATTTAAGACCGGATTTATAGAGACAATGTAAAAAGACAAATTTGTATATAGGACCTTAACAAAAACCGATCGAATGATTCAATTTTACTGTTATGACATTTTTAACAAACGAATTTTAAGCATAATCTTATCAGAACCTCATTGGAAATCTCTTCTTTTGAAGTGATACCTGAAAAATTAGAATTTGCCTTGTTGTATAGAAGGAAAATTTCAACCTATCCTGAAACTTTTAATCGATTAACCTTTCCTTTTCTTGTGCGAAGAAAATTCCCGTCAAATGTATAGTCTATAATATTATTTTAACAGAATAATTAACTTACTTCTCCGTACAATGATTATAATATTTGTCATCCATAGATGTATAATGTTCATTGGTTTTATTATTCAATTCATTTATACTATGCGATGGACTTCCACCACCACCGCCATCACCATCACCATCACCTCCACCACAGCCAATACCATTATCAAAATGTTGTCGCGTCGAAAATGATTGTGGTTCATGATGTAAATATGGGATAACTCCTCCACTACCGCATTGTCCTGATGATGATGATGATGTAGAAAATAAACCATATGTTCCAATTGTTGTCGTTGTTGATGATGGTGGTGGTGGAAATAAATTAAAATGTGATCCATTATCATAGGATGATTGAAATGATGTCCAGCCGCCGTCACCAATTGATGTAGAATTCATATTTTGTAGTTGAGAATATGAAAATGATTGTCCACATGGAATAATAGTAGTACCGCCGGTTAATAATGATTTTGATACATTATTATTATTATTTGTTGATATAAATCCGGTTTTTCTGGGTGGTGCATTTTTACGCCATTTTGCTCTTCGATTCTATATATAGATATATATCGAATCGTTAGATAACTAATTTATGTCATTAAAAAGAATTATATATAATAGTATGTAGTATAGTAAATGTGTACGATAATAAATGGTGTAAAATAATCGAAGAATCTCACGTAGTTTATTAAAGATTGATTAATGTTTTTGGAATGTATATATACGCATTAAATGATGGCAATTTTGCTAATTTATTTTAACTTTTAACATCTTCTTCGAATTCAAATGCATTAAAAAGTGTCGCGATTTCTATAAATATACCGTCGGATGTCAGAAATCATTAAAAAAAATATAAGAATTAAAAGGTTAATTCGACTCAAAATACGTGGAATATAAATTTCTGAAAATGCACATAAATAGAAATTGCAAATTTTTTCTCACACACAATGACCAATGACCAATGAAAACTCACATACAGTCTATATATACCATCAATATAATTGGAAAATATATGAGCTTACCTGAAACCATACTTGTACCCTTGCTTCTTCCAAAATCAATTTACCGGCAAGTTCTTCACGAGCAAATACATCAGGATACGGTGCTCTTTCAAAGGCTCGTTCTAATTCTTCTAATTGGTAAGCGGTAAATGTGGTTCTACATTTGCGGTTTGTATATTATATAAAAATTATTCAATTTTTTTTTTTAATTTCATTGACAAAAACAAAAGTGATCTAGACAAATTGAACTTTGAAACTTCCATAAAGAATTACATTAAAAAAAAGGAGTTTTTTTGTGATCTATTGATAATTGAATAGGAAGGGCAACAATTTTCTAATATTTATCACTGCGTACATCTTTCACTTATCAATTGAGTCATATCATTTTCAAAAATGTGATCCATTATCATTATAAATGTATAGACTGTAATTCTATATGCGACGGAATCTTAATAATGAAATTTCTAAACCAGTTGTGATATTTAAATTCGTTATTTCGTTATTTAAACTTCTATGTATACATTTTAAAATTTGCAATTCATTTTCATTTATCGCGGAAGAAAGCATTCGAAATTGCAACTTAATTAAAAAATTAATTCATTTTATAATTAAAAAATAATAATTCAATTCTATCAAGTTCAAAAGTTATTTCGTGTGTTTTGGGGGAATCTTAATTTTAAGAATATTTCCACTGATTGTAATTTAGAACTCTATATATATATAGTTAATGCGGAACTCTATAATTATTCTATATTGTCAATATATAATCACCTTGTTTTTTTCTTTTTCATTCCATTTGAATCTCCTTTCTTTTTAGAATCATTTTTCTTTGACATTGAATTATTATTGCTAGAATCATTTGTTGTTGGCGAAATTGTTGATGTTGTTTGAGATGTTTGAGTTGTTTGAGTTGGTGTTAAGATTGGTGTTAAGGTTGCCGAAACTGTTGATGAATTATTAAGTGATGATGATGATAAACTACAATCATCAATAAATTTTTTCTTAAAATTATTATTTGTTTTATTATTATTTGTGTCATTATTATTGTTATAATTATTATTAAAATGATTATTAATATTAATATTATTATTCAACAATGCCGAATCCATTGATTGTTGATGATGATGATGATGATGATGATACGACAATGATTGTATATGATGATCTGAATAATCTGATAATTTATTATTTGGATGATGTGATGTTAATATTGGTGAATATTCAGCTTTTATTGAATATTCTAATGGTTTAATATAGGCTATTTTTGATTCTGGTGAATATTGATGAATTTTACCATTTGATAAATATTCAAATTTATTAAGAGGTAAATCAATTTTTCCACCATTATATTCTTTATAATAATCTAATTTTGTTATCGTGGGTTCAATTGAGTTTCCATTTTCCATAATAATATTATTATTATTATTATTATTTGTATTGTTGCTATTACCCGAAATTAAATTATGAATTTGAGGTAATTGAGTAGTAGTTAATGATAAATTATCTATTGAATTATTTTGTAAAGGTATATCTAACATAACTTGTATGCTATGATGACCAGCCGCGGCGGCGACGACGTTATTATTATTATTATTATTGTTATGAGATGGTAATGATTTATTGTCCAATGAATGAATAGGTACAGTCGAAAAATCTCTAAACATGTGTTCATCAAACGTTGACGATTCCATAATTATATATATATATATATAAATCACATATAAACCGGTAATAAATAAACAATAACACACACGATAAACAATTATTAATACACCTGATGCGCGACACAATCAATATATATATATAATTTAATTCATTTTAATTGAAATAAATTATATATAATTTTCTTATATGATTTTATATAAACAAAAACTTTTAATTTTATTATTGCCGCACCAAATTATTTTCAATTATAATAACACTAAAACTCTATATATATATCAATGTATAATATATAATAAAGCGTCGACACTGCGCGGTTGCTGTTATATTTTTAATCACTCAATATCACTTAATAAATTATATTAAGTATATATTTATTAATTGTTTGGACTATATATAAATAAATTTAATTTTAATCAAAAAAGTAAATCACCGTCGAACTCTCGATATATATTAAAATAATGAACATATATATAACGCGGTATACATACCACTTCATTCAACGTTTACAGAACATATAAATATTATTAAGTGTATAGAGTGATATAAATTTTTTTCGTTTAAAATATATATATATATATATATATAATATGGCTAAAAATGGCTCCTAATTTTCAATATTATTATTATTACTTTTTATAGTGAATGTTTTTTTATAAACTCCGCCTTTAGCAACCAATCATCATATATGATTTTTCCATATTATTATTCTTCTTATAGTATAATATTGTTATATATGGATGATATGAAATGCGATAATAAACGACGTGTTGCATTTCGAATTGCACAAATTGCATTCATATATGTCTTTATATTTTGTACATTATTTTATATATGAAATGCAGCATGTTGATTCATAAAATACAAGTAAATATACACGGGATTCCATTCATTTGGGGAAAATAATAATAATAATAATAATAATAAAGCGGGCGTATTTTAATCGCTTATATATAGATTATAAAATTTCATTTTAGCAATTAAAATATTATATAAAATATGCAAAAATATGCGTATGGAATTTGTTTGTTTTTACATGCAGATTATATATATATACGGTTAATTGTCGATAAACTGAGGTATGCGGAATTCTAACTCATCAAAACTTATCAAATAAAATAAACAAAAACTCTATATATAAATTGTAAAACGGCGATTTTTACCATACGTGATCAAATGCGATTTGCACCTTTTTATATAATTAATTGATTTTTGGGTGGTTTAATTATCATATTTTCGCACAATTTATAAATAAGGGGAAAATATCCATCAGGTTCAGTGAAAATTGCACAAAACACATATGTTATACAATTAACTAATTTAGGGAAACAAAATTCGCCCGATTTCGTTCAACGAATTAAATTCTTCCAAAAAATCGACACTTTTCTATAATTGTTCAATTTTTTTGTAATACGGGCGTCTGGCTTTTTTTTCAATTTCGATTTTCTTTAAATGCTTCATTCAAAATATGTGAAATTTTTTAAACATGAAGAAAAACTATGAAAAAATTGAATATTCCGAAAAATTTTGTTCTATAAAAATGCATGCATAATACCATTTTTCAGATTATTTTATTTCTGAATTGGTTGGTTGATTTATTAGAGGCCATTTCTTTCACGTCCCAACCACAAGAAAATAATAAGAAAACAAACAAAATTGATAAAATAAACAATTTTTTTTGTCATTTGAATATATTTATACTATATAGTTATATAGAGTGTTAATACTCTTATAAGACACACTGTATATATAAATTTTTTAAATATATGAATATATATAAAGTGCATTTGTTAAAATGAAATATAAAAAAAAAATATAGAAAATGCATTGATGATGGGGGACACGCGTAACAAATATATATTTATTTATATATTATTATTTGATACATTTCATATATTCAATATATGTTTATGTGCGGGATTGTCTTAAAAATGATATAAATAAATGAATATAAAATCATATATAATAATGAGTTTTTCATCATATCATTTAGAATTATCATATGGAAAGAATTCTTTCTATATATTATATTCAGATAAAACCAATATATTATTATTTTTTACGGTGCAATTTTTACGTCGGAAAATTTGAAATGTTTACATATATGTTTACTACATTTACACGAATTTAATCATTTTACTTTAATATATAATTATTTCCACGAATTTAATTACCTTACAAACGAAAACAAGTTTATATTGAAAATGTCATCACAATGAGTACAGAATTTATAGATTCTTTATACACATTGATATGGAGATAAACAAGATGACGATAAAGATTTGGGTAAATCCTCAAATTTTGGGTGAATTCGCAACGTTTTTTTTAGAAAATTTATATACGAAATAATGTTGTTCAATTCAATTGGATCAGCAAAATCCAATAACAATTACTAAACTTGGTGATGCAACAGAATTGAATATAAGAATTTATATAGCTTTGTTGGTTTTTTATGCAAAACATTTTCGCGTGCTTTATTATTATATTATCTCAACAATGTATAAATATATATAATTGGGTTCAAGTTGGTATAAAAATAATTCGCATGATACTATAAAATGAAAACTAAACAAACCCAGAAAATTAGAAATTTTTATAAATACCAGCATGAGAACATTTGACTTTTACATACATAAATATACATGTTCGTATATATATCCTTGCTATATAAAGGTAATTATCCTTAAATTCATATTATATATATAGAGGTTCATATACAATATTTTATTTGACTGTATATAGATTTAATGCACAAATAATAATCTCGCATTGAATAAAATCAATATATAATATTGTTTAATACATGCTGAGTGTATTTTAAATATATATTATAGAGGGATGATGCCCTCGATCAAAAAATAATAATAATAAACAATATCAATATATAAAAGAAAGTGAATATTATATGAAGGTATATCGCGTATTTATATATTTATATATATATAGAAATAAGCACACGCAGTATTTAAACACACATCATCAGGATCATATATCCATATATATATATATATATGTGAAATTTAAATTGTATATATACAATCGTTTATGGTTGAAAATGTTAATTTTCAGTGTCATATGGGGTGAAGAATAAGCGCACAGGGTTTGTATCTATATATAAAATATTGAAATGAATTATATAATATAAAATAGACGATGTTTATCATACACATCAAGTCCTTATTATATATATATATAGGATAGTTCATCAACCATAAAGTTATTATTTTATTTATATTATAGTGTTGTTATATTAAACGTTAATGATTGTCCTTAAAATATTTATAATTTATTATTACTATGATATATAATTTGCATTTAAAATTCCGATGTATATATACATGTGAAAACAATAGAATTTTATTGTCGGCATAAAAAAATTCTTTATATGCATTGCGGGTTGCTTTTTTTTTTATATATAGAATGTGCGTATATACCCTCATGTAAAAATATGTGATTAGTATAATGCAATAAAATAATAATAGTCATATATGAAATATATTTCTATATATACTTATACACATAAATTATTATTGTTGATTTTAAATATATAATAAATAATGCAATTTATTTTACAAATATATATTCAATGTGAAAGTATATAATAATGAGAAAAAAATCTGTATATATAACAAAATAAGTATTAAATTATATACGTTCACTTATTACGATCTTGAAAATTCGAGGAATATGACCTGGATAATTGTAAGTCCCTGAGCGGTCATATGGATATCATCGAATTCGTTCTTTAAATATATTATAGTTTTTTGGTATTTTGAATGCTGATGCAAGAAAAGTTTTAAAGATATTATAGAAGTTTACCAAAAAGGATTAGTTATAGAAAAAGAACTCATGAAAATCTTGAAAATTAAAAATTTCGCCTTTCGCCGCCGCTTTATGATTTAAAAAATATATATAACACATTGATGTTCCCCAAAAAAATGGGAATGTAATTCCATCATTTATAGATGGATAATGCGTGAATGTTTAAAAAGTAATTCAACAAAATGTTGTATAATTTTGATGGAATGTTTAAAATATATATATATAAGAAGTATATAGCATAGATACACCAAAAATAAAATTGAATCACTTCTGAATAATATAATAATAATATTGTTAGCATATATTATAGATTTCGTATATATATATATTTTAATATTTGGTGGTGCGATTATATATGCGATGATGTCATATCCTTATTAAATATATATTTATGTATATAAACGCGAGATCTGTTTTCTTTAATGTGGCATACATATATATATTATTCAATATTCTTATGATGTGTGCCTTTTTTCTTTGAATTTTAAAGTTAGTTTTTTTTTGTAAAAATAGAAAGAAGAATATTTAAATGTATATAGAACAAAAAGTATAATGAATAATAGATGTAATGGTTTTACTGAAATTTGTTGAATCTAAGAGAGTTATAATGTATCATATAAATATGATTAAGATCTTACTTATTATATATATCATTCATTTATTCATCACTATAATTATTCTGAAATCTAAGATTGTTGTTTTTAATCAAACAAATTCGCCCTTTTTGGCATAGCCGGAGCTGTTAAGGTTAAAACATAATCAGAAATTTAAGAATTTAAGAAAAACCTATGGGTTGAAATTAAAAAAAAAAATAGAAAACTTAAAAAAGATGATTTTCCGGAAACAACCAACCATTTACAAATTTAATATTTTTTTTTTTTTTGGAATTACATCCATAGTTTTTCTAAAATATCCACATTTTCCTATATAGAATTCAATTGAAAATTCAATCGATTTTAAAAAAAAAGAAGAAAATGCGAAAATCGCCTCATTGGTTAAAAGAGATATATAAATATATAGCTTTCCAAAAAGTGTACGGATAAAATTTTTTCTATTTTTGATGTATACACTTTTTCAGTGTTTTACAAATTTCTATGAATTTTCACTGAACTCGAATATGGAAACTCGCAAACTCGGTTATAGATTTTTTTTAAACCAAATAAAGGGGTTCAAACTAATTATGAAAATTTTTGTTAATTGAACCGCGCGGCGGTGACTTGGCGAACAGAGATTGTCAATTTTAAGAAGAAATTCTGATGAAAGTGTTAAATAACAGAATTTCTATTTCTTTTTTTTATCATTATCTAATTCTATATGAATATGTATTTCATATATTTTGCAACATAATTAAAAGTTAATTAATGCATAGATATACATAGATTTTATCGTGAGTGGAGTGGAGGAATCAAGTGAAATATTGGCGAAAACATTTTAACCTATGAACCACATTCAAATGAATCCCATATTTATACATTGATTTGAAAAATATATACCTGCGGTACTAAAAAATAATCTATAAGTACATTTATATAGATTTAGAAACATTTTTCATCTTTATATATACTATTTATTATTTATTGCAAGTTTAACGACAAACAAAAAAACGAAAATGTGTGTTTTTCTTTTTACCGCATGCATAAACATAACAAAACCTACAAACATAATCACAAATATGAAAAAAGCAAAAAGGAAAAAAAAATTCCATACTAGATGTCCACGCAGCTGTATAATAGAATCCCACAGACACAAGTTTGTAAATATATAGGTTCGAAAAAACGGTAAGGGATATATATATATAGAAGAAATTGTCATGTTAGATTATTTGATTTGTATAGGGTTATGATTTGTATAGGGATTACTTAAAAAAAAAACCTATTGAAGCAAGCATCCGTATATATTTTTTTGATTTCGAAGGTATAAATACCAAAAAATTCCTTTTGCGTTATTTTTTCAATTTAAGAACACTTAAAATTTTGAAATTGTATTTTTGTTTAAACTTTTTTAACAAACGTTAAAATTTTTGCCATAATTAAAAACAAAAGAAATTATATGGAAAACTCCCTATAGTAAAAACTATTATTATGAAAATTTCTTCATTAATTCATTAATTTTCCCTTACATATATATATATATATAGATAAAAGACCTGATGTGATTTATTATTGTGCGGACACTCGCAGCAGCTCGAGCAGTGTAGGTACATATAAATAAAAATAATGTTAAAATATAAATAATATATACTATAAAGCAACGCAATATATATATATATATATGGATATGGATATATATATATACAGACGACAACACAAACACAATGACAATCAATTAAAATCAATTAAGATCAATTTAATTCCCGCATCATTTGTATATATATATATATATATAACGTTTTGGCTTTGAGAATATTATTTTGTGTTGATATATACAACAAATATATATATATATATATTAAACAAAAACCCATAATATATATATATATGGAAATTCTCGTGGTAGAAAAACGAATCTATATATATATTAGGTTGTCTAAAAAGTATTGTTAATTTTTTTTACAAAATTCAAACGATTTTTTTTATATATTTCAAATGAACTTTATTAAACCAAATATGCGCCGTTTTGATCGATGATCCTTTGCCATTTTTCTGGTAAAGACATTATCCCATCACTGTAGAACTTCTGTGTTTTCTGGGCAAAAAACTGATCCAAGTGCATTTTGCAGTCCTCTGCGGAATTTAATTTTAAACCATTAAGGGAGTTCTGCAGAGACCGGAACAAATGATAATTTGAAGGTGCAAGGTCCGGGCTATATGGTGATGGATGCATTAAAACTTCCCAGCCAAACTCTCTCAGTTTCTGCCGAGTCATCAAAGATGTGTGTGGACTGGCGTTGTCATGATGGAACACAACACACCCTTTCGATTGATTAATTCTGGACGTTTTTTTTTAATCTCGTGCTTCAATCTTGTTAATTGTTGACAATAGAGATCGGAATCAATGGTTTGACCGGGTGCTATAGTAATTCATAATGAACGATTCCTTTCCAATCCCACCAAACAGACAGCATTACCTTTCTTGGTGTTAATCCAGGTTTTGCTACTGTTTTAGGAGCTTCACCCTTCTTGGACCACGATCTTTTTCGTACATTATTATCGTATGTGATCCATTTTTCATCACCTGTAATCATTCGCTTTAAAAATGACTCGATTTCGTTCCTTTTAAACAGCGCAAATCGCAAATGGAAATTCGGTTCATTAAATTGTTTTGTGTTAATTCATGTGGTACCCAAACATCGAGCCTTCTCTTGTATCCAGCCTTTGTCAAATGGTTTAAAACTGTTTGGTGATGGATGTTTAGTTCTTTAGCGATATCATGACTGCTTACGTGTCGATTTTCTTCAATTTTTGATATGATTTCATCGACTTTTTCAGTGATTGGTCGACCAGAACGAGGTGCATCTTTGACATCAAAATTACCGGAACGAAATCGAGCAAACCATCTATAGGCTGTTAATTTTGATAAAGTTCCTTCACCGTAAACTGCACAAATTTGTTCATGTGCCTGCGAGGCATTTTCACCTTTTTCATAATAAAATTGTAAAATGTATCGAGTTTTTTCACTAATTTCGCTCATCTTTAATGCACTACAACTTTTAAATGACTAAACAAATTTAATTTTTTTTTTTTTTATCTACGAAATGTCATCTTTCGAACATATGTTAGTGTTACCTGATCAGATTAGTACTACTTGAAATATTCAATTATAATGAGATCTATTTATAAAAATTTTCAATACTTTTTCGACAACCTAATATATACAGATAATATTCTGTTGAATATTCTCACATTATAATATATAATAACTATATATACGATGGATGATGATGTATGAATATATAATTATATACTATATTCTATATATATATATGCAGGATGTCCTCAGAAGCTTCAATGATATGATATATCAATAAAAAAAAAAGGTTATCTAAAATACAATTATTTGGAAATTTACTAATTTACTAATTTCTAAAACAGAACTGTAGATCTGATCTGAAGAAATCAAGATGAAAAATTTATGACAGAAATTTATGATTATATAATTGAAAAAATTGTAAATATTCTTCTGTGATTTAACGTATATACGAATAATTGTTAATATTTCGTATAGTATTGAATTGAATTTTTGAGCGAATTTGAGTCCCTCTTCACAATATTAGAAGAAAAATCTTCTAAAATCCATTCAGAACAATTGCCTTTGCAACCGGTAGTAATTTTTCGAATAGGTATCTATAAAAGAAAATCTATATAATTGATTATGTTTTAAGATTTTCTATATTTGTGGATACAAAAATTGTTTAAGCATCCCCTGTGTGCGATCAAAAATAAAGAAAAACCCAAATATAGTTATATAGATTTTAAATAATTTTCTATATATACACATATGTATATATAATATATGTACAACACGATTTTTGCGATTAATTTAAAGTTTTGTATATATAGTTTTTTTTTTCTGTTATAGAAACTTTACTGTGACTTTTTTTTTTTAATAATAATCATAACAAAAATGTACCTCATAATAATATATGTATATATAGAGGCGAGTCTCTCAATGATACAGTTTTTATTCTGAATTATAATATATAAGAAGAATATATACGCGTACATCATCTCTATATACATATATATATATAAATATTATATTAGTTTTTGACGAACTCTGTGTTCCTTAATTGATTTAAATTGGTTTCAATTAGTTAATAGCCCCTCCATACGGGTATATAACATTATGAAAAAAAAAACATTGTATTGAAATATGTATAAAAAAAATAAAAAATATAGTCATAAAGAAAACATATTATTTTTTTTATATACGCAAATGTTATGGAAAAATCATCTGATAAAAGAGACGAATTTTTTTTTTGTTTTGTATTCTTCTTAAATATATACATATACTTTCTTATAAGTACTATAACAATATAAAACAGAAAGAAAGAAAAACAAATGCGATAATACATTCAATGAAAAAAAAAAAAAAAATATACACGACATTTAGTAGAAAAACATCATAAAAAAAAAACAGTATAATTTATATATGACTTGTTGCAATATATTTTTTTTTTATTTTATTATTATTATTATGTTATTATCTATCTATCTATATATATCATATCATATTATAATAATTTTTTATTAAAATATGTATAAAATCTCTGCGTAAAAAATATTATATCAATTTAAAAATTTAAATAGAATAAATATTTAATAAATAATCGATAATAAAAAACAAAAAACAAAACCAATCTTTCACAATATATATATAATTTATTTAATAAATAAATGCGTAACCCACAAAAAAAAAAAAAACCAAAAAGCCAAAATAAAATGATCTTTTGAAAATTTATAAAGTAAATTATGCGTTTCTCATCAATATAGAAATATATTATATTCTTTAATCATCCGAATCGGACATCATTAATTCAGAATCACTAAAATCGATAACCTGCAGTGATATGTTTTTTGGTATATGCAAAAAAAATTTTTTTTTGATTTTGGGAAATTTCAAAAAACAATTAAAATAATTAAAATCAAATATAAAATGTTTATGTATAGATACTATAAATAAATATATTTATACACTTACCTCTGGACAATTTAACATTACATTTGAAATACCTGTAATATCTTCTAAATATTTTGTTGATTCAAAAACTTTGAATAAAAATTCATTACCAAATTTTTCATAATGTTCCAATACAAACTACATATATAAGAAAATAAGAAATAAGAAAAATAAAATGAATTATTAAATTAGGTATGGAGTTGGAAATGTTTTTGTCCGCAAAAGAATAGATTAAAAGGAACAAAATTTTCCGCCCGTCAATCAATTTTCCAAATATTGCAATTTTTCGAATTAAAGTCATATTGTTTTTTATTTTTTTCACAATTTTCACATTTCCTAGAATTCAATTGAAGGTTCAATCAATTCTTAATCTTTCCATATAGAAGAGTATTTGAAAATTTGACCTATTGGTTCACAAAGATATAAATAGTCGATCACTTTCAATGAAATTGAATGGAAAATCATCTGGAAATTTATCTCTTTGAACTAATTGGACAAACTTTCAACTATGAAAGATTTTACTTCATTAAATTTTCATCAAATTATACAAAGAAAAAGGAAAATTTAATAAAAAATAACCCATTGGTGGTGATTTAAAAAAAAAGAATAAAAATTAAAAAAAAGTCGACTTTTGCTTGAAAATTTCGGTACGATTTTTTGTCTTTATAAATTAGCTACGATATATGCCTTTCATAATATCCTCCTTCTATATCCTGTTGCAATAAAACTATGGTTTAAATTATCTATATAAGTTATAAGTTTTTTTTTGGTTTTTTTACCTTTGAACATGCAATACATTGATGAAATCTTTGTGTTGCCGGTAAAATATGTTCAAATGATGTTAAATATCCTCGAATTGAATGTGGTATTATGCCGAGGATACCCTCCGGTATTGATAAATCCCGTATCATTATTCCGGATTGTTGTTGAATTATTGTTTTATTTGTATTCATTTGAACATAGGCCGGTGCCAATGCTTTATCAGGATGTTGTAATAATGAAATTAATAATTCTACGGCCAAGCTACCGGCTATATTTGAAACAGCCGGTCGTGTTACCGTACATTGTTGATCTAATGTACGATCTTTCATTGACTGTTTAAAAAAAAAACAAAAAAAAAAGAAATATTGTTTTTTATAGATATATTAGGTTTGGTGAAAAAGTATTGATAATTTTTATAAATAGATGCCATTATAATTGGATATTTCAAGTAGTACTAATCTGATCAGGTAACACTAACATATGTTCGAAAGATGACATTTCGTAAATAAAAAAAATTTTGTAATTTTGATGTCAAAGATGCACCTCGTTCTGGTCGACCAATCACTGAAAAAGTCAATGAAATCATATCAAAAATTGAAGAAAATCGACACGTAAGCAGTCATGATTACGCTAAAGAAATGAACATCCATCACCAAACAGTTTTAAACCATTTGACAAAGGCTGGATACAAGAAAAAGCTCGATGTTTGGGTACCACATGAATTAACACAAAACAATTTAATGAACCGAATTTCCATTTGCGAAACGCTGTTTAAAAGGAACGAAATCGAGTCATTTTTAAAGCGAATGATTACAGGTGATGAAAAATGGATCACATACGATAATAATGTACGAAAAAGATCGTGGTCCAAGAAGGGTGAAGCTCCTAAAACAGTAGCAAAACCTGGATTAACACCAAGAAAGGTAATGCTGTCTGTTTGGTGGGATTGGAAAGGAATCGTTCATTATGAATTACTAGCACCCGGTCAAACCATTGATTCCGATCTCTATTGTCAACAATTAACAAGATTGAAGCACGAGATTAAAAAAAAAACGTTCAGAATTAAGCAATAGAATGGGTGTTGTGTTCCATCATGACAACGTCAGACCACACACATCTTTGATGACTCGGCAGAAACTGAGAGAGTTTGGCTGGGAAGTTTTAATGCATTCACCATATAGCCCGGACCTTGCACCTTCAGATTATCATTTGTTCCGGTCTCTGCAGAACTCCCTTAATGGTTTAAAATTAAATTCCGCAGAGGACTGCAAAATGCACTCGGATCAGTTTTTTGCCCAGAAAACACAGAAGTTCTACAGTGATGGGATAATGTCTTTACCAGAAAAATGGCAAAGGGTCATCGATCAAAACGGCGCATATTTGGTTTAATAAAGTTCATTTGAAATATATAAAAAAATCGTTTGAATTTTGTAAAAAAAATTATCAATACATTTTAGACAACCTATTAGATATAGACGTTTTTTTTAAAACTTTATTATAGATTTTCCATTTCCATTTTGTCCATTTTATTGCCAGTGACACAAATCAATGATGCCTGACAGTCAAACAGTATTTTGTTTTAAAACAAAAAAACTGCATTACACATCAACAAAGCAATTACAAAACCTTGGATCTTAATAGAATGAAATCTGATCATCCAATCGTAAATGTTATCTGAATCTTCAAATAAAATCATTCGCAAAACTAATTCATTGATTTTAAAAGATTCAACGTTACGGTATTTATATAATGATTAGATTTTAACGAAATGCAATCAACATTAAGGCATAACGATGTAATAAAACGTAAATGCGGAATTCGTTCAGTTATATACACTTTGAGCTATACTTCACATGGATATTGCATGTTTAAAAGGGCTTCCTTTGAATCCTATATGAAAAGTGAATAAAGAACGAAAACGTGCCGTGTAACTACCAAACCAACTACCATTTCAAAAATATTGGATTGATTGAAAATGAGCAATGCGTATAGATTCTGCCAAATATCCACTGCACGGTAAAAAAGAAAGCTATATCATGGGAAAAGATTTTGTTATAGTGAAAGTGAATATAAAAACGATGCATTTCACTTCATTATACAAAGAAGTTATAAATTTCCTGACTGCGGTAGCCTATACATAAGTAAAAGCGATAAAGGAAAGAGGAGAACAATAAAGTTTAGTATAGTAGCGGTTCGAGGCAGTATTTTGGTCTCCAACACTGAAGGAAAGGTTTTTTGTCGGTAGTGACCATGGTGTCCGACACATAGTCTGTAAATGGATTTGCTCTTCCAAGAAAATAAAAAGGCGGTGAACGTAGAGACGGTTTAACAATTTTACTGTGAAAAAACTTATGCTATCGCGGTGCGTTGGATTTTGACTTTCTATTTAAATCATATCTTATCTCGTGATAGCTATAAAGAAAACAGTATATACTCATCATAAACAACCCCATAGAATGGAATAGATTTCCTTCCGGACAAAATGCAAAATGCTATGATAAATTTTAAAATTAAAGAATTTTATGCACTGTCATGTAAAAAGATTAAATAACCATAATATAACACGATACAATAAATTAATCTAACATAGTTATAAATGTATATATATTGCGTTAGCGCCTATATAATAAAATAATAAGAATATATTTTAATTATAATTATTTGTGTTTAAATTCCATCAACATATATTCTATATATATCTATATAAATTATTTATTATTAAAATTAATTTGTAATGAATAATGTTTTTGTTTAAATCGCATAATATACAAAAAAAAAAACTTACAAAAATTATACGACAACCAAGTAAAAATGTTTTGATTTAATTAAATATACATATAGATATAGTTTTGATTAAAAATAAAATAAACATATTATAGATGATGTCATCAGAACACACACACACACATCCAAATTGATCACAATCACAGAGATTATATATTTAATGATAAGATAAAATTAGTATATATATATTTTTAATAAATAAATAATTACAATTTAATTTTTATATGCGTTTTGTGTACAAAAATTGAAAGAAATTCAACAAAAAAACAAAAAAAAAAGCAGTAAAAAAAACCTTTTTTTAAATAGAAAAATCCAAAATTCTATATGTGGATTTTAAAAGGATCAATTATTTTTAGGTGTTTTTTTTTTAATTTATTGATAAAATATTTTATATGTGTAATCAAATTGTGTGAATACGAAATACGAATATATTGTTCATAAATTGTTGATATACATACAGAGAGAGAGGTAACAGCAGCAACAGCAGCAGTTTTTAACGTTTTTCTTTTAATTAAGAAATAAAATAATTGTTTTGTGTGTTAAAAAAAAGATTTTTAGTTGTTTTATATAATATAATATAAAATTAATATGATTTCACAATTTACTGCAAATTTATCGTGTACCGTTGATATAGGACAAATTTTTGTATTTAGTGGACGTACAATTGATGGTGCTTCAAAGTATAAATTATAATAAATTTTCATTTAATTATCCAGCCACATAACAAACATTTCTTTTTGTTAACACAAAAATAAAGGCTAGACATTAATTTAAAATCGGGTAAACATGAAGAAGCTGCAGTACCTTTACATTTATCAGTAAGATTTCATGAAGATATGATTGTTCGAAATACCAGATATGAAGATATGAATTGGGGTCCCGAAGAACGTGATCAAAATTTAAATGAATTAACAACACCAAATCCAATAGTAGCCGGTATTTACTGTCGTCAGTAATGAAATTTATTCCAAATATTTATCATATATTGCAATTTCATTTCAGGTGATGCATTTAAAGTGTACATATTAATTGGTGATAGTAATTTTCATATTTCGGTAAATGATCGTCCGTATTGTGTATATGCATTTCGTATTGCCGTTGCCGAAATACGTTCAATATTTATAAATGAAGATTTACATGTTATTACACAAGTTGATCATCGTACAGCATTTCCATCACCATATCCATTCGTACAATTCGATGATCCCCGGACATCATTCAGCAATGACATTCCAAAACAATTAACAGCTGGTATACTTAATATATTAAGTTACTGTTTTTTTTTTTGATGAAAAGATGTTGGTAATAAATAAATTTTTATATAAATTTTTTTACAGGTCATGTTATGATATTTACAGCAATTCCATTTGGAAATCATCGTGGTGCATTTACAATACGATTTACAGAAGGTGAAACACGTAAACAGGCATTACATTTTAATGCACGTTTTGATCCTCAATATGTTGTTGCAAGGAATTCAATGAATGATAATTTAGAGTAATTATTTTTTCAATATTTTTTTCACCCTTTCAGTTCTTAAGCAAGAAATGTTTTATTTTATACACCTGTATAGTTTTGGTCGTGAAGAACGTGATGGTGGTTTTCCATTTGTCATCGATCAACAATTTAAATTAGCTATTGGATTTACCGATAGTGAATTTAAATTTGCCATTAATGGTGATTTATTTACTACATTTACGTATCGTAATACAGATCAATTGGATAAATTAAATGGTATGAAAATTAATTGTGTTAATGGTTTACAATTAGAAATCACCGGTGTTGATCATATGAATATGGGTATTGCTGATTGTGATGGTTTTGAAACGTATTCACATCCAGATGTTCAAATTTTGTAAACGTTATATAGATAATAATATAGGAAATGCGGATTGTATTTAAATAAAATAATAAATAAATATTCATATATATTAATTAAATTGTATGAGATTGCCAAATGGCTTTTTTTTTGTTTGATATCACCTGGTGCGAAAACCTGCTGTACATATATCCAAAATATGTATTCCTCAAACGATTGTGGTTTGAGTATATAGATCAAAGAAGAAGAAGAAGAAGTTTTTTGTTTTATACTTTGCAATATGTGAAAATCTTCTATATAACATATGATTTAGAATTCACAAATGAGTTCTTTGCCATTCAGCTTTTATAGTATTTATTCTGACCGTATATCAATTTCTTATCTTATATTCTAACAAGGACAATATTTATTCTATTGACAATGTTCAATTTTCCTCACCTTAATAATAGAGAAAAAAAAAGCAATAAAAATAACTCTCAAAAATTTGCATCGTCTATATTATCGTCTATGGTCGACACACAAAATGTGAAGTGCCCACGTAAATATTCAGGCAATGGATCTATGAATTGAAATTAACCGGCTTTGAATACACAAATTTATCTGTTAGTTCTTCTATATGGAACCGGCTTTGAGCACTTAATTGGCACGGATTAAGAAAGCATTCATAATGACTAAAGCGGGAATGCGGGATTTTGCATGGTAAGATTAAGAAGACATTTTTTGATCTCCGGTTCCATATAGAAGAACTAACAGATAAATTTGTGTTATAAAGGGAAATTTTTATTTAAACAAATTGAATTTTTGGGATGGGATGATGGGATTCATTAATTTTAATAACAATTTTCACATATAGAACTGTATTTGAATTCGATAAACTTCTGCGCTGATACTGAAGATGTTTTAATCTGACATTTTTTCATATTCATTCCGATGGGTAAACTGAACTTAAATGATATATTCAGTTTGCAAAATAAATATAAATGTAAGATTTCTGGGACTGCGTGTGACTTATTTATATGTGTGACAATTTTACGGTCATGGGTTCGAAGTCTTCGGAAGACATAACGTAATATGTTTTATATTTTTTCGGGGAATTTTTAAACAGATTAGCATATTTTCGGTTGATCGCTTATGATACGGTTTAATTACCGACACCGTAAAAACAATAAATTATGAAACCAACAACATTATAGAGGAAACGGAATCTATATTATATTATATCGGTTTGAATAATCAAAAATTAGAATATAAAATTTAGGATTCGACCAAATCCAATAAAAAAAAAAATTCCCTGTAAATCAGTCACCCGGATGAAATTTTCCCTTTCAAAACACGGCACTATAGTTAAATAACAAATTAAAATCTTTACAATAACTTATCGAATGACTTATGTAAAAACAAATACCAACTATATTTGTATATATACTATTTTTATTAAATCATTATATTGCATTTTTTACCGATAGCATTTATATACTATCATATACAGTGGTGCGGTGATATTGATTACATTTATTTATCAAAATATAATATATATAGATAGATAATGAGAACTTCATCAACAACAAAAACAACAACAACAACTATATATTATAATTTTACGTTATCGTGGACAAACATTTGATTATTGTATTATAAATATAAATTGAAAAAAAATTAAAAAAAAAATCATTTCTTATTTAGTATCACTTAAGACATTTCAATAAAATAAAGTGTATAATAATTTTTGTAATAATTCAATTTAAGAAAATAAATTACCTATATATATCGTTTATATAAAAGTATGACCACCCAATATATTGGTAATATTCATAATCCAGTACAAATTGGACATATATTTGTAATTGGAGGTAAAACAATTGATGGTGCATCAACGTAAGACACAAACAAACAAAATAAATTTTCCTCTATCTATAATATATATATATAGACCATGCCATTGTAATGTTAATTTTTTATTTTATTTAACAAAATACACAATAACAGATTAGATGTTAGTCTACAAAGTGCTAAACAATTTGGCAGTAAAATTCCACTTCATTTATCGGTTCGTTTTCATGAAAATATTATTGTACGAAATTCATTTGATAATAATAATTGGTTACAAGAGGAACGTCATGAAAATTTAACAACAACCAATTCAAATCCAATTATAGCAGGTAAAATTATAAAAATTCTTATAAAACATTTTACATTTTACATTTTACTATCTATCTATCAACTATATATCATCTCAACAACAAACGTATATATAGGTGAAAATTTTCGAATTTATATTTTGGTTGGTGATTTATGTTTTCACATTTCAATTAATGGTATGCCATATTGTACATTTATGTTAAGATTACCATTAGAAGATATACGTACAATATTAATCGGTAATGATTTACAATTGATAAGTCAAGTTGATCATCGTACAGCATTTCCAATACCATATCCGATAATACAAAGTGAACCGGATCAATCAATTGTATTCAGTAATGATGTACCAAAAAAATTCTCACCAGGTAATTCTGAATTTCTATAATATTATTAAATCATTTGATAATTATACATTTATTGTTTATCGTCGTGTTAATTTTCGGTATATATATGTATATGCGTTAAGCTTTACAATAAAAATATCTATAGCATAAATAATATAATTATAGCTTCAAGCTTCTTTATACCTTTATACTGATTAGTAAAGTTTTAATTTACACATTTGAATGATGATGAATCATATATTAAAAAATTAATATTTTTGAATGAGTCAATTTGTTATTTGAATAAAAGTATAAGGTATTTGTTTTTTTTTTTCTTTTGAATGGCAATTGTGCGGTTTCCCTCGTAATCCTTCTTTTTTTTATTAAAAAAAAATAGTTAACCACACAGAATGAATCATGAAATAAATAAGGCTTATTTTGTTGTTTGATATTATTGCTTTGCTTATAAAATGTTGTTGGTTAACTTATCCAAAAAATGAAAAGTTGTAAAAGTAAACTATAAAAAATATAATGCGTTACGTTAATCAAGTCGTTTTGACCAGATCCTTTAGACAAAATTCCAAAAGTTTTCCTATATAAGGGTAAAAAAGTCCTATATAGTCCAAAGACAAACTAATCGATCCAGAAATTTAAACAATAATTTTCTCGTTTTCTTCATTTGCCATATATTTTGTTTATCAACTCACGTTTGGAAAACGCTAAGTGACGTTTGGGAACGCTAAGCTATTAAAATTTATCGGATAATGTTTGAATCAAATGCATTGCTTTTCCACAAAATCAGTGTCTCTATGATTTTGAATTATCTAGGCCACACTCTCACTAGTTACAAACCAAAAAAAAACGAAGATTAATATATCAGAAGAACCATTTCATTGAATCATCTTTTTCTTAACTCTTTAGAAAAGATATTACGAGTTTATCCAGACATTCACTAGTCTATATCACAAAATATTCGCATGCATACTCACAAAAAATTTAACATTTACCGCTCGCAAACGGAATCATTTTTCAATTATGTTTAAACATATTCACTGAAAATATATATACAAAAAATAAATACAATATTTTTCTGTATCTCACCAATTATTTATATATATATCTATATAGGGCATATTATTATCATAACAGCAATTCCATCTGGTAATAATAAAGGAAGATTTACAATTATATTTTATGAAAATGGTACACAAAAACAAGCCCTGCATTATAATGTACGTTTTAATCCTGATAATGTTACAGTATGCAATTCAATGAATGATAATTTACAGTAAGATCGAATTATTGAATCGTTAAATAACAATAAACAATAAATTTCTAAGCCTAAAACAAAAACAAAAAAAAAAAAATCTTTATATATATAGATTCGGTAAAGAGGAACGTGATGGTGGTGGTAAATCATTTCCATTCAATTTGGAACAAGAATTTAAATTAGTCATTGGTATGACAAAAACAAAATTTAAATTTGCCGTTAATGGAAAAAATACAAATACATTTGATTATAGACGAAAACATCAATTAGAGTATTTAAATGGATTTAAAGTTCAAACGCATTTCGGTTTATTCCTTGAAATAACCGCCGTCGATCATTTAAATACCGGCGATTCAAAATGTAAAGGTGTCGAATTTTATTCCGATCCAAATAATAGCATTAATGATTAAATAATGAAGGAAAATTGTGTATTTTAATAAGATACATTTATATTATTATAATATATTATAATAATAATAATAATAATTTTTTTTTAAGATATTATATTTAATAAAAATCTATTCAATATATTTATATTTATTTTATTTTTTTTGAATTGTTTGCTGTGGGGTTTGCTTTTTATAATGTTTTTATAAATAATTTTTCGCTTAATTTCAAATTGGATTGATTAACGTTTAAGTATACATACAATATATTTACGGGAAACAAAAATAGGTCATGTAATTATTATAACAGCAACACCACTTGGTAATCCAAATGGAAGATTTATAATATCATTTCGACAAAATGGTTCGAGAAAAGAAATTTTCCATTTTAATCCAAGATTTGATGAACGAATTATAGTACGGAATTCAATGGATGATAATTTACAGTAAGTATATAAATGTTATAGATACCCGATTGCCTTATCATTAGAATCAAACTAAACGTTTATTGTTAATCGATATATCAAAACTATTTAAAGATAAATATTTTAATAAACCCGAATTTTTATATAAATTTATTTGTTTAGATTCATGGAAGAAGAACGTTTGGGATCATTTCCATTTCAAATGGGTGAACAATTTAAAATTGTTTTTGGATTAACCAGTTATGGAATAAAATTTGCCATAAATGGTCTTTATTATGGATCATTCACTTATAGATCACCGAATCTATTGCATGTACTAAATGGATTTCAAATTTTAAGTTCTACAGGATTATCTGTATCGGTAAATGCTGTCGATCATTATAATATGGGTGATCCAGAATGTATCGATTTTGAATTGTATTCAGATTTAAATGCACAAACATATTAATTAATTTTTTTTCATTTTCAACTGTATCAAATCCATAACCATTTTGAAATGGAGTAATTTAAAAAAAAAAAATATATGATTGCGTTCAATATATATTAAATAGTATTTAGTTTTATTTTGAGTACTTACATTTCCGGGAGCCGTAACATCATTACAGAAATAACATCCTAAATAATTACCAGGTATACATTTAAGTGTATCGTTAATTATTTCAAATGTTGGATTTTTATCATCGTCATTCCTATTACGGCAACCATAACGAATAACAGAATAACTTTCGAATCCTAATGCTGTACTTATAACAATCTATAAGGGAAAAATTAACGATTTACAATCTTATTTTCCTTTTAACAACTTCCAAATTAAAATTAAAATTTTTTACTTTATTCAAGTGTGATCCAATTACTGTGGGTAACCATCGACTTTCACGTGAATCAGTTAATAAAAATATAACATCATGTTCTTTAATTAACATTTCAATTTGTTTTATATCGTTAATGGTTTTTTCCAAAAAATATGAACCAACTGGATGACCAGGCATTGGTATATGAATATTATGACCAGTAGAGTTCTGTAATCAAACAAGAAAAAAGAAAAACATATAAAAAACGTAATTATATTTCAAAATTATGAATTAATTAAACATACAATTGTTGGTGAAATTTCTTTTAATCGTTCAGCAGCCGTTATAGCTTTATCCAATCCACCATTTAACGTATCCGAATGACGAAATAGACTTTGTCGTACCGGATTTGACATTGATACTTTTCCATTATCAACAAATGTTATTGTATTTACACCCCATGGCTATAAAAAAAAATAATTTAATTAATTCATTTTTGTTGCTAAATTAAGAAATTTGTTTATAAAAACATACCAATAAATTTCTTGCCACAGTACAACCAAGAGTTCCAGCTCCCAATAATAAACATTTTGTATTTGCAATAATATCCAAATTTAAATCGGGTAATAATCGCCATTTCATTAATTTTAAATTTAAATTAACTGCATTTTCAGCTAGTCTATAATATTTGGAAATGTATAAAAAACAAAAATACTCCATTGAAAGACAATAAAATAAAATCTTAACAATCTTTATATATATATATATATTATTTACTTATGTGAATCCATTGATTCGGCTAATGAAACAGAACGTGGCATAAATTTACCATTATAATGTTTTTCCCATCCAATCCATTTTAAATTATTTATATTTATATCGTCGGTGGGTAATTTAATTGAAAACATTAAACTATTTTCAATGGTACTTGTTTTTTGTCGTATCCTTATTGATATAAACCGTAATTGTTTTCCTCTTAATATTGGACAGAGGCGTATAAGAAACACAATGAATAATCTTAATGACCAACCAACATTTTTATATCCTGATGGATCTGAATAGCATACATAAATTTTATCCAAATTAATATTTCCGAAATTATTTTCAATATCATTATGTTTCATTATCTCATGTAAATAAATTATTTTAAATGTATCCGATGAATTCGATTTTTCCAATATGAAAAATGATTTTTGTTCTTGATGTAAATTAAAATATAATTGGGTTAACATTGTTAATTGATTGTCGGAAAATTGTTGAGTAATTTTTTCCAATTTATATGGTTCATTTGATTTTAATACCGGTTCGCATAACGTTGGAAATGCAAACCAATAATAGTAATTGAATTTTTTCAGGTCCTATATACGTAAAAAAAAAAAATATCAAATTTTAATTTTAAGTTTCATTAAACATTTATCAAACTCAAGAAAACTTACCCCAAACGAAAGTAATACGAATGTTGATAATAAACTGGGATTTTTTATATATTCATCACCATTCACCATTTGATTCCAAATACGATTGCCTTCCGATTGCAATAAGGCATTTTTATCACAATTTTTAAAATCTTCAATTGTATTTTTATTATGTAAAATACCATAACAAGGATACTTAAAATATTCATGTTGAAATTCACTAGAAAATAGAAAAATTATTGAGGATCATTCAAACAAATATTACCCACAATAAAAACCTCCACCACTCACCACCCATCTTAAGAATTAAAATCAAATTACCTATTAAATGCTGTACAATCAATTTCCATTGTGCAAATTTCAGTACTTGGATTTGTATAAAAACCAAATATTTTACGGGCATCATCATTTAATTTATCAACATTTAATTTTAATTCCGATAATTTATACCAAAAACTTTGATGGACAAATGATTCAAATGGAACGTATTGGAAAATAAATTCATTATCACTCATTTTATGTTTTTAAAATTCAAACAATATATACAAAAAATAGAATTTTCGACTTAGTTTATGTGGCTTTTTTTTTTTTTTAGCGATAAATGCCAACTAATTAATTAATTATTTTATTGTTTATAAAATCCAGTAAATCCACTTCATCCACTTTGTGCGATTTTTTTATTAAATGTTATTTATTTTTTTTTATTATTATCTTTTGTTTATTTACATTTATAGCGTTTTGTAGCAGCGCAACCCAGTCAGAACGATATGACAGGAATCGAATTTGCCAGAACCCAGTCAGAAATGTTTAATGAAAAGATAAAAGATAAGAAAATTATTGCTTGAGATTAGCTATTAAATTAATTTGGGGGGGAAATAAATTTGAATACAAAAAGGAATGTTAATTATAATTAAAAAATAGTATATGGAAAGAATTAAATTTCTGTTTTTCAAATTAAAGTTATAAAATCAGCTGACAAAACAAACTTTTAACGATTGGCTAATGTCCGGAATGGTAAATTTCATTTCATTTTGACTGGCCAAAAACCAATAATCATATCCAAAAGAAGTTACGAAAAGTACAATATCCTTCCATTTCCCATTATTATAATATTATTAATTTAATTTATTTTTCAATCAATTATGGATTATATTTGTATAATTATTTAATTTGGTTTTCTTTTTTTTAAATTTATAAATAATATATTTTCATGATTTTTGATTATCATTATTTTTGGTATTCCTAACTATACGTCGAAAATTCCATTGTATTATGGATCCCAATACTTTTAGAGGCCCGATAACTGTAGCCAATAGAATATTAAATATAATTCCACCCCATGGTGACATACCTGAACATAATACCGTTATAATCCAACTTTCTAATCCATAAATGGAAAAGAAATTACCTTTCTGTAATGAGAATTTAAAATTGCGAATACACATTCACACAAGGTAAATACAAAAATATTTTTCAAAAAAAAAAACACTCACCAAAGCATCATTTAATATTTTAAGACCAACATCTTCGGGTTTTGCCAAACCACCGGAACTGGAAATAATTTTTGTTATCAATGGTTTTGTTTTTTCTTCATTTGCAAATCCCGGTGTATCCGTATCCGCTGGTAATGCTAATGTTATCGATATATTTTTATCACTAACTTCCATTGCAATTGTTTCGGCCAATCCACGTAATGCAAATTTTGCCGCCGCATATGGTCCATATCCGTAGACACCGATTAGTGCCGCCTGTGAAGATGTAATTACAATGATACCTTCACCGGCGGTTGTTGCCTTTAATTTGGATAAAACGTAACGGGTTGGATAAAATGTTGCATAATAATTGATATCCATCATTAGTTTGGCATCGGCAATGGACATTTCATCAACAGTTCCACAAATTGCCATTCCAGCGCAGTTTACCAGCATATACACTGGTCCGACTTCTTTTTCCAATTCGATCAGGGCCAATTCAACCGTTTCATAATCCAAAGATAAATCAATGGATTTAAATTGAATTTTTTGATTGTCATGAACACGATGGGCTTCCAATAGTTTATGTGCTTTTTCTATATAAAAAAAACATAAATGTAAAAATACACCGCATGTTGTAAAACGAAAATCTATAAAATGTAATGTAATGCAAATTTACCTAATATTGCTGGTCGACGAGCGATTATTGTTACATTAGCTCCCAATTTAACACAATTGATTGCTATCCAAAGACCAATGCCACTAGAACCACCAGTAACCACAACATGTCGATTATGAATAGATTTCTTTTTGCCACTAACTACATAACAGTATATAAGAATATGTGATATAAATACAATGATGAGTCCAATTATTATTTCTGGTTTTAGAATCTCGCTTAATGTCATTTTAAATCAATTTTATTTTATTTTATTTTTTAATCTTTGGTCCGGCCGGGAACGCTATTACAATTTATTTATAAAAAATAATAAATTATGGTTACACACACCCTTTCCTAATTCTTTACGTTTATCAACTTTACAATTTATTATTCATATCAACAGTACCAACAACAACACAACAATAACAAAAGAAAAAGATAAATAGAAAAAAAAAATACATATACCGGCTTAAAAATTCGTTGTTGCTTTTTGACATTTGATTGAATTTTTTTTTAAAAAAACCCTCCAACAGTTTCAAAAAAATTGCTCAAAAGCAATTCGCCGCTTTTATCCTAAAAAAAAAAACACGATCCATTTAATTTTTGTAATTCTATTATTATGGCAATGATTTAGCGGGGTAAAGTAAATTTTTTGTTGTTTTGTGTACATTTCAATCAATTTTTTTTTTATTTTTATTTTATTTATCATCAAAGCAAAAAAAGTACGCAAGAAGAAATCGAAATCGGCACCGAACCGACCAACATCGTCAGGCAGATTAAAAAAGTTTTTCATACGGAAATTTTGTTAAAAATAAGAAAAATAATTCAATTAAATTCGTTTAAAAAATTGATCGAAGATTTTTCTCCACCGTATTGTCTTGTCTAGTACATCCTGAAAGGAAAGTGTTCCATATTTTATATTTGAAAAATAGTTCAGAAGAATTGCAATGGCCGATACAGATATATCAAAAATGAAGGTTTGTTTCACTTTCAGTGACAAAATTGAGGTTAATTTTTTTCGGTTGTTGTATATACAAAAATTTTTTTCGTTTTTCAGGTGGCTGATTTAAAGCGAGAATTAAAAGTTCGTGGTCTTCCAATTACTGGTAATAAAATAGAATTAATCGAACGTTTACAGACATCCATATTAGGTAATTTAAATGATATTAAAGATGTTTTTAAAGGCATAATTGTCATCCGATTTATTTTTCTTTGGTGGATGTTTGTGGTATAACTTTTCTATAATTCAAGATTGAATGGATTATAGAGTTTGGGGGTTTTTTTTTATTTTAATAGATTTTTTTAATTGAATTTTTATACCGATTATGTAGAAGATTTAGTTAGTTTAGTTTGATTTAGTTTTCTTTTTAAATATTACAGTTGGCGATAACATACTCGATGATACAGCCATAAGTGATGAATTATTAGGAGATGATGTACTTGTAAGTAAACGTTTTATATTGTTCCGCCTTTCCCATACATATGTTAAAATTGTGACGCTAACCTTAAAACCAATTGGATCCTCTTAGATATATATTACCTTACTGCATTGTAAATTAAATGTTAAAATTAATCCAAAAATATAATGTTAACATATTTTAGGATGATGACATCGATGATGATACAAAATCATTATTGGATTCAAATCATGAAGATGCTATGCTAAAAACACCACCAGAAGATGCAAAAGCACCTGAATTACCAATATTGGATGCGGTAACAACACAGAAAAAAGTCATACTAAAACGTAGACTACTTGCATCATTATCTTCGGGTAGTGACACAACAACGGCAACACCATCTAATGAACAAAACATAATTATTAATTCACATCAACCGCCAATAAAATTAATTAAAACAATTACAACATTAACAGCTGGTAGTGGAAGTATACCAAATATAACAACCGAATCAATAGACAATGCCATTAATAATAATGGTGTGGGAATTGAAAATACTACGGCTACGGCTACTGCTGATATAAATAATATTAGTGATGAGAAAAAAGTGGTAAAATTATCAACGTTATCGATAAAAGAAAGATTAGAAATGCGTACAAAAAAATTCGGTGGTGCCACTTCGCTGCCACCAGATGTACAAAAATTAGCAAGAGCCGAACGTTTTGGATTATTAAATAAATCGGGATCATCAAATAGTAATGCAACAAAAGATAATGAACAATCAACTGTAGTTTTGGATGCATTAAAAAAACGTGCAGAACGATTTGGTGGATCTGTTTCGAAAACAATGAATAGCATTGAAAATCAAGAAAAATTACAAAAACGTCAAGAAAGATTTGGAACATCAACGAGTGCTACTGCGACTGCTGCTGTTTCTGCTCCTACAACTACTGCTTCTGTTAATGCTACTGTTACTGATGTCATTACTGCTCCGGCTGCTGCTGATAAACCATCAACAAATGATGTTGTAAAAAAAACTATAACAATTAATGATATGAGTGAAAAAGCACGACAGCGATTAGAACGTTTTAAAACAATTCCTCCCATTAAATAATTTATTTTTTGTTTAATTTTTTTGATAATAAGTTTTTTTTTTTTTTTATGTTTATTTTGTAGTAAGTTTCTTCTTTTTTTTTTATTTTTTTTTTAATATCTTTTTATTAATATTTTTGTTAAAAGGAAGACACAAAAAATAAATATCGCATTATGAATTTAAATTTAGAAAAAAATTAATCGATTAAAACCACATCAATAATAATCGATGAATTCCTCCGGATTATCTCACATTCAAACGCATCCACAAATAATATTTTTTTTAAAATGACCCTTTCTAATTGGTTAAAAATAATAAAAAAGTATGTGAAATGTTTTTTATATTACAATACAAATATTAAAATATTGTTTGATCGAATATAAAAAAAATAAAAAATTAGTATGTAAAAATAATAAAAATAATAATAAGACATGAAAAATTATTACAATAAAATTATGTATTTTTTGTTTTTTTTTTTTTAAACAATTTTAGATCAATTGATGAAAATGGCGTCGATCCTTTTAAGAATAAATGTAATAATAAGCAATTTAAAAACTTCTAAGAATCTTATTGATATATAACTGATAGTTCAACCACTATATTATTGATAAAATTGGTGGAGCAGAAGATTTTCGAATAAAATTACATCTGAATATGAATTAAAGTTCAAAAATATGATATTTTCCTGGTACTTGAAGTAATTTTGTCTTCAAAAATGTGATCTTCAAATGATAAGAACTTTTCATGCACAAATTATAGAAAAGTGCAGATTTTCTTGCCCAAAATTCTATTAATCTGTCGGATCCGATTTGAATAGAGAAAAAAAATCTTATTATTATTTTCTATCAACAGCAACTACCTATGTTTTCCCTGGTAAATACCAGCCTCTTTTGTATGATCTCCCATTTTAGAACTTCCAATGGAATGTATTTTTTCCTGTCTAACAAAATTACATTATTACATATCATTGATTCCGTTCGAAAACTCAACACTATACAACACATTTCGACAAAGTCCAATTGAAATGTTATTCATAATAATTCGCTTAGGCTTTTGACGACCAATATCAATATGCTTCAATCGCAAAATTATCCTATTTTGAATAGAATTGAATCTAATATCCGTGAAATTCAAAACCTATCAACTGCTTTCATCTTTATAGCTATATCAAATCCACGTGAACTATATAATTTCCCTATGGTTGATGATTCTTTGGAATCAGTCGTATGTGCGGATGGGTTGAAAGGAATATGTTAAAACGATAGACTGCGATCCTAATTGAAGAATATCATCAAAAATTGGCATTAAAACAACCAAAAATGATGTTGAAATTCCACCAAAATACAACGATTTAGAAATTATAGTATATTAGGCGATCATAACATTCATGAGATAAAATTTATATATTTTATTTTATTTTAATAATTTTCAATATATTGCATATAATAAAAATAAATTTTAAAATTTCATTGTTTATGAATTCTGCGATCCTAATAGAAGAATATCATCAAAAATGGCATGAAAACAACTGAAAATGATGCGGAAATTGTTTATTTTGGGGGTGGTTGCATCTCATATACATTATGTCAGATCATCCGTCTTGTATATTTTTTTCCTTTTTGCACAAGTTTTCCAATTATTTTTTTTGTTCCTTGAGTATTTCACTGTCGAGTTTTAAAGAGATTAACTTGAAATTTTTTCATAATCTGACATTCCCGGGAAATGTTTTATGATCTCATGAGATTAAAGCATAGACACTTCCCATACAAATCCAAGAGATTATTAGATATTTACTATAGAGCATTCTCGGTTTTTTAAACAATTTATTGAAACATTTGAGATCTAAAGAGGTTTTAATGAAAAAAAAAGATGATTTGTATTTTGTAAATCGATCCTATAGAATAGAAAACAAAAAAACAATAATAATAATAATAATATTTAATTAAAATATATAGAATCAAAATAATTCTTTTTTGTTTTTTTTATTGTTTTAGTGATGTTTTTCTCTATATGTTTTTTAATTTGTTTAATTTATTAAAAGTTAAAATTTTATTATTATATGTTTTTGGTATATTTTTTAAATACTTTTTAAAAATTTTTTCTTTTCATTTTTTTTTTCATTTCTTTTCAAATTTTGTGTAACAAATCATCATCACGATCATCATTTTATTATATATTATTCCTATAATAACTTATATTTTATTATAAAATTTGTTTTACATTTATTTTTAAATAAATAAATATATATGTATTTATATAAATTAAATAATTTTATTCTTTAATTATTAAAATTAAAAAAATAATAAACAAAAACCAAAACAAGGCGAAAAAAGTATATTATCATATATTATATTTTAAATATATATATATATTAAATTTTATATAGACTTCTTCTTATACGAGAAAGAAAAAAAAAAAGGCATTTCAAGTTACAAAAAAAACATCACATCATTTAATTTTTTTCAAATTTAATTATATTATATATAATAATTATTAATTTTATATTCATATCTTTCTTTCGCTGTCTCTGCGTTTTCCTTTTAACACACGACACGCATCTAACAATATAATTATAATATATATATATATAAATTGATTAATTTTTAATTTTTTAAATATAAAAATGATTAATATTTGTTTTTCGTAAATGTTTTAAAAAAATTTGTTTTTGTTCTTTTATTTATTAATTAAAATTCGTTTTTTTTTTATTTTTAATAATATATTTATTTATATATTCAATATTTTAATCTACACATTTTTTATTATAATTTATATTTTAATTATTATTATATAGATTGTGTATGTGCTAAAAATTGTGTTGATGTTTTTTGTATATAATTTTTTAATGATTTTTTAAGGAATAAAAAAATATATATATATGTATTTAAATTTTTTTATCGTTTTTTTTTTTTACATTTTAAAGATTGAATATAATTAATTTTTTTTTCTTTTTAATTATTATATAAATATTAAATAAATATATTTTTATTAATTTGATTTATTTGTTAATTATATTGTTCAAATTGTGGCTGTTATATTTGAACAAACAATAAAAATTAAAAATAATATTATTTATAATACTCTACAGGTCGCGCTTTCTCTATAAAAATAATTAATATATATAACATAAAAACCATATACTTCGAGAATTTTTTTTATTTAATTTAACCAATTAATAAATAAATGTATATATTTAAAATTAAAAAGGTGTGTTTGGTTTTTTCTTTATAATTTGTTATTAACGATCAGTTTGCAATATTTTTTTATTATACTATTTTTAATTATTATTATTATTATTATTAGTTTTTTCAATAAAAAAGGAACTATAGGATTTTTGTTTTTTAATTTAATTTAATTTAATTTATTATTTGTATTTATTTATGGTAATTTAATTTTTTAAAACTATATAATCATCGAAAAAAAAGGAACAAAATAATGCGTTCACGCAGTTCTCTGCTATATATTTAATAAAAAAAAAAGCATATTTCTATCAATCATCGCAACGCAGTTTCAGTAGGTGAAAGAAATAAGAAGCAGGTAAAATTAAATTAATTAATTAATTGTTGGTTATATTAATTTTTATTTTAAGTGATTTTTATTTTTAATTATTATTAGATGTTAATAAATGATTGCGGGATTGGGATTTAATAAGGGATCGTTGAAAGATATAAAATGATGGCAAAAAAAAAGATAGTAGATTGGAATTTTGATGATCGTGGACTTTAATACGAATTTTAGAGATCGTTTAAATATTTTTTTATATGATCTATATCTGGGATTTTTAAATGAAACAGCAACCAGGATAAATAAACTATAACGAAAGTTTTGTTTAATGATCAATAATAATTTGTTCATATAAAATCAATTAACCTTCCGTTTGGCGTGTGGGTCCCGCTAGACCTTTTACCATTTAAATCGTTATTTAGTATATGTTATCTATATTGAGCCAGCAACTTGAAACTCTGTGCCTTTTCCTAACATTTTATCGCGTATAATTTACCTACCGTCAAAATATTGGACGTGTTTGATAAAAACATTTGGAGACAAAACTCTCAAATATAATTGTATGGAAATACATAGAAGTCTGGACAGACCCTATGTGCCAAACCGAAGGTATTAAAATATGTGCCAAACGGAGGGTTAAACAATAAACAAATGATGAAATTGAAAAATGAAATACAAATAAGTGATAAACAAATTTATTTATATAAAAATTCGCATCGTACGATTGATATAATCCAATCAGATTCTCTGGCTGAAACAAATACAAAATTTATATATAAGTTATATATGTTCCTTTCGATTAACGCAGGACGAGTAGGTAAAATAGTTCGATTAACGCAGGACGAGTATAGATTTTTCTAATCCGAACTATTTTACGGTGTAATTACAGGAGAAGAAAAATCTACCCCGTTCAACTCTTAAACCTATTCCTGGTAAAGGAACGTGTAATTAAAGTTATATATGGCAGTTAATTTTTGTTTATGGAGGGAATTATATAATTTAAAATTTTTTAAATGTATCTTACATATATATTTATAAATGATAGTTTTATATTTGCGGTTAATATATCGAATATATTTTTAAGCCTGTCCGCAGTTTCAGTTCCATATACATTTTAGCCGAACTTATCTAACCGAAACCAAATAAAAATATATCACATTTTGACTTCCATTATATTATTAACTTTACACTCAAATGGTCATGAATTGAATTAAACTTTTCAAATCCTCCTGAATTGAATATGAACTCAAATTTTAATATATATATATATATATATATTAAAATTATATTATTGATGGCCGTTTTACAATTTAAGTATAGATTAATTTCGATTATAATTTAAATTAAAAAAAAAAAAGGTTAACTTTCCTTTTACAATTAATAAGCGATTTAACAAAATATCAATAACAATTTTTCTTGCTAATTTATAGATAATATCTAAATCGAAAAAATAAAATAATAATACATTCTTTGTTTTTTGTTTGTTTTGTTTTTTGTTTTTTTTTTTTTTTTCATTTTGATTTTGTACAGATTTTTCTTATAGAATATAGAAATATTTAATTAATATTAATTAGAAAATAATAAAAAAATTCAAAATTCTTTTTATTTTGTGAAATTTTTTGGTTAAGTGAATTGAGTGAATGAATCCGCGTTGGATTTTCTATTATTTTGTTTTATTTTTATCGTTTTAAGTCCGTTTTTTTCTTGTGTATTAAGTGTTTGTAAATTTTTGGGTGTAAAAAAATTTATTAATTATATTTAATTGCAAATTAATATATAAAATTCAATTTGATTGCATTTTTTAAATAAATAAAAATATTTTGGTTTTATTTTTTATTTTTTTTGTGAATTTATTCTATATAATCCATCGTCGTCGTCAATGTACTTATATATGTATACCAAAATCTCCACAATTATATTTAATACGTATTTTTTTCATAAATATATATTTTACGCAATTTTTTTTAAGCCATTCACAAAATATTTTATATATCCGCGCATCCATCACATCATAAATATATATAGTTATAATTTAATATAGAAAAATAAATTTAAGTATTTATATATAATATATATATATATAATTATATTTTTGTAACTATTTCTTTTACATTTCTTTTTTTTTTTCAATTATATAATTTTAAATATATAAATAATAATAATAATAATAATAATGTAATTTTTATAAACTTATTAACAATAAAAAAAAAAACAAAAAAAAATAAATTAAGAACTAAAATCACAAAAATATGAAATAAATTTAAGGTGTGTGTGTGTGTGTGTGATACTGCGAAAATATTAAATACAAAAAACTAAAGAAAAAATTTCTTTTTGATCTTTTAAAAGAACAAAATAAATAATTTTTCTAATACAATACTTTGTTTTTTTTTGTATACTCTGCCTCGACACCTCCACCAACCACGCTTATATTGATAACAAATCAAATTAAAAGTTTTCAAAAAAAAAAAAAAAAACAATTCAGATCTTGATATAGAAATTTGAATAATAATAATTATTATAAATACATAATTTCTATGATGATTTTTTTGTTTGTTTTTTTTGTATATTTTTTTTTCTATAAATTAATTGTATCTAAATCTTGACATGGTGCTCGAGGACTTAAATCATCCATATTAGATGATTGAGTTATAATATTACTACCACTACCACCACCACCACCGCCACCGCCACTACCACTGCCTACACTAATACCTATACTACTACTTCCATCACCACCACCACCACCACCACCAGAAACATTTAAAATTGTACTATTTAAACTATTATTAGTATTTAAATGATTTTTATCACTCGGAGTATTATTTACTGATGTATTATGTTTTTTACTACCTAAACCAAGTGGGAATGCAAAATCTTGTGGTAATTTTCGCATAATTTTTCCAGATGTAATAAGACGACCAAATCCTTCCTAAAAAAATTGGGTTTTTTTTATGTATAAAATGGATTAGTAAATAAAAGTAAATGTTATTCTATGGGGTTGTCTAGACTTACTTGATGGGCAAATGCATATCCGGAACGTAATGAACGTCGTGCCCGACGTGCCGATGGTGTACGTAAAACATCTGTACTTTGCCGTGATCGAATTTGGGCCAAACGTTGTTTAAGTCGTACCTTATCCGATAAACTTGGATGGACATCAACGAAATAGAATCGTGATGCTAATACAGGTACCATTAATACAATAACCGTAATCACAGTTGTAAACCAAAATGTAGCCTCTTTCATTGCTTGTGACAGTGAACCAACGTACGGTCCACCAATAACATAATTATAAAAATAATCTAATATAAAATACCATAAAACACTACCCCAAATCATAATATGATTAAATATTGTCCAATAGGATGTATCTAATGCTATTTGGGCAGTATTATCTAAAATTAATATTGTTGCTACAACCGATGCTAATGTCATATGATCACTAAGAATATATCCTTCCGGTGACATTCCATCCTTGTATGTACCTATTTTTTTTTTTTTTTGATAATTGTTTAATTGTTTATTTTTTTGCCAAAAATTTGCTTTTTTATAGTAACTTACCATATGGAATTAAAAATAGCACCAATGAACTAAAAATACCGTGTAAAACACTTCGTATAAATTCTGTTGTATTAAATAATGCATTTGTTAATCCGGGTGCATATAATTTTGAATATTCTAAACTATTTTTATCGGATACATCTTGTTCGAATATACCAAGTGCCAATACCGGTAATGATGTATAAAATAAATTATATACAGATATATACATTGGATCAAATACTGTCTGTGGAATCATAGATCAGATAGAAAAAAAAACACATTCGTATTAAGTGCTTAAACCATTTACGTAAATAAAAATCACGAATACTATGTGAGAGTAAATGAGAACTTCATCGTAACTCAACCAAATGACGTTAAAACCCAAAAAAAATTGCGGTCAAATCTGTGAATGTTCGGTAGAAAGACTGAAATTTTTGTCAAATTCATTGATTAAATGCATTTTACTATGGCATTTCAACGAGAATCTAAATTGATTTACGCACAAGACAATATATATGGGCCATACAGAAAGAAAAGAATGAATTTTGATAATATATAAAACTTACCTGGGCACTGAAACCACAAAAAAATGCAAACCAAAAATGACACAATGTGAATGCAAAATTTTTATAAAAAAAATATCGTAAAAATTTACACATTCTATAGTAGGACCAACGTCCATGTACCAATAGCAATCTTTCTAAATATTTAAATTGTGCTATTGAATAATCACTAGCCAGTACAGCTTGCATACCCTCTTGACCGGAAATCCCAACACCAATGTGGGCCGCCTTAATCATTGACACATCATTTGCCCCATCACCGATTGCCAGTGTAACGGCATTTTTTGCCCGTTTTATTAATTCAACAACCATTGCTTTTTGTAAGGGAGTCACTCGACAACAAATTACCGCTTTACATTGTGATGCAATATCTAAAAATCTGCGTAATTTAAAATTTAATTAACCTGGAGGATTATTTAATCCAAATCAATAAAATTTGTTTCAAATTAAATTTACCTATTTTCTAATTCCGATGTTAAACAGTAAACTAATGAATGTCCATTGACAACAATTGCAAACCCAGTATTCTCATCAATACCATCACTGTGTACCGTTTGTTGGGGTTGATATGATTGTGAATTTTGTATATCATCTGTATTTAAACCCTTTTCACCACCATCAAATATTTCATCACATTCCGCACTGTATATATGGTGTGAACAAAATTAATTAGGGGTTATTTGTTTTCTTATTAAAATAATTAATTTTCTTTTTTTTTTTTTTGAATTAATCTACAAAATTATATAAGGTTTTTTTTTTTTTTTGATTAAGAAACTAATTATCAAAAAAGCGATCAAAAATTAAAATATAAGAAATTATAAATAAAAGTTTTAATTTTTAGTGTGTGTTAGTAAATAAATATCGCATTACTATACTTTATAAATTAATTTATTTACAATCTTTATTTTTAATAATATTAATTAAAAAAAAAAAGGTGTGTTAATTTGTTTTTTTTTTCTTTTTATTTTGTAATTAATGATATTCTATGTATATTAAGTCTGATTGTTTGAAATTAGGAGGGGAGAAAAGAATTTTGAAAAGGATTCATCTTTATATGAATTGATTGATTCATTTGTAATAAAGAATCCTGTTTCCGATGAACTTCTAATTGAAAATAACAATTTTTTGGAATATAGGAGTTGAAATCTCTATATAAAATATGTCCTCAATTGTACATGAAAACCATGTCATAAATCAATTTTAACCAATTGAAAAATTGTTTTTCATTCATAATTTACTATATATCAAGGAATATGGTATGGTGTTTTATTGAGTGAAAATCAGGGATATTCAAAATTTTCCGAAACGAAGATTTATCGCTCTTAAGTGTTTTGAAATTAAATACATTAAAACTTTTCTAAACTAAACTAAATTCTAACAGAGGATCACCCGAACATCGTAATCTATTTAAATTATGGTTTCAAAAAGTCATACAATAATTTTTTTCGGCGTATTTTATGAATAAACTCGTCAGACATCAGGCAATCATTCTATGATGATGCTCATTATTGATTTTACATTGTATATTTCATTTAAACTAACCCACAATGTTTTTTTCAAAAGCATTCCCTATAAGCCGGATGCCGTACGATATATTTTACAGGAAATCTCAATATGAGATCCATTAAGTCTTCAGAATCTAAAAATCTAAAGACGATGGATGTCCAAACAATTTCAATTGATTCTCTGTCAAATACAACAATTCTTAATAGTTTTAATGGTTTTAATGTTATAAATAATATAATAATTGGTTTCTACTATTTAACAAATAAACTATTCTGTTATTACTATTCCGGATGCTCTTGCAATTAAGGAGTTCACCAAAAATTACCATATAAGTTGTATATTAATACAAATTTGTAGCTTTACGTAAATACTTTATTTAAGGAATGATTTTTTTTAACATATTTTAGAACCCCAAAATAATCAAAAATTTTCCTTCTTAATGATTTGTGGATGACGCGCGTTAACATTCATGTATATAATTTTTTTTCTAAATTAATCTATATGAATGTGGGAAATATACCCTAATAAAACAAGACAAACAGTGAAATGGGAGACTATAAATTTTAAATGAACTATATATAGGTAGGAAAAATATAAAAATAGATTCAAAATTCAAAAGTTATAGAAATCCTTTTATGATTACATTATACATTAATTAAAAAAAAATAAGCAATGCAAAAAGAAATATTGCAATTTGATATAAAAAATAAAAAGAAAAATCAAGCAACATAAATAAAAATAATGTGTTAAAAAAAAACAGCACCAAACCAACACATCAAAAAATATCTATATAAGAAAGAAAAAAACACCCAAAAGTGGTTAATAACAAATAATTAAGATAAATTAATAAATTAATAAAATACTATTAAAAGTATATCTAATAAAAGTAACTAATAATTTAATTATTATTATAAATTTTACTTATTCTTAACAATAAAAAAAAAAATTTATGAGGGTGCTTAAAGCAGACTCAATAGAGAGGTCCCAAACTTCTTTGAAATATTATAACGATGTGCTTATATATATATATAATTTGTTTTTATTTTTATTTTATTTTATTTATTTTACCATATACCATATTTAATAATAACAATATATTGTAATATTTGAATATCGCGTTCGCGTTCGACATCATATTCGTTAAACAATCTATTTTTTTTTTTGGTTTTGGTAAATCATTTTGTATATATAATAAATAATGTATAATGGAAAGGAAAATAGTTTTTTTTTATTTGAAATTTCCCAAAAGAAAAACATAAAACAAACATGTTCCCCAAAAAAAATTTCAATTTTTGGTGGTAAAATTAATAATGTATATAGTAAATCCTTTTGTAATCTATTTTGTGTTTTTATTTTTGTATCATATATATGGATTTATAGACAGAGAGTAACAGAGGACATTGTGGAATTAAAAAAATTAAAACAATCTTAATATATAAATTTAACCCATCATTCTGTAATGTATGATTGTAATATTTTGGCAGTAAATGCAAGACGGGATGGAAAATATAATAAAAAAAACATTAACTGAATAATAAAAGTAAAAAAAAAACCTCCCACAAATTTTTATATATTTATATAACATCAATTAATTTTTTTTTTAAATATAAACGTAAACGCAATTTGAGCAAAACTTCAATAGCGCCGAAAGGAAATATTTTTATAAATTGAATAGTTTTTTTTTTGATTCTTCATATATTAAAAAATAAAGCCCACGATTGGTTAGCATTTTATTTAACACTTTTGTACTTTTGTACTTTTAACTCGAAAGCCGCATTAAACATAATAATTTATTTAAAAAATAAAATTAATTAAATATTTATATATGCGCTTATTGTATATGCAATTTCGAAAAAAAAAAAACTGCGAAAAAAAAGAAGCTTAACTTATAGTTATATTCTGGGGTCGATACACAAATATACGCATTTATTTATTGATCATTGGAAATACAGAAAAAAAATACTTAAAAATTAAAAAACGGAAAAATAGTCAGAAGTGGAAAATTTAAAACTTTTTACAAACATATATTCTTTTAGAGAAATTCCCTTTATTGTTAATTAGTTTCATGAAAATTAAATGAAACCTAAAAAATTATAAGACATGAAGAAACTGTAACGTTTCTTAGTAGACAAACAAAAAAGAGGATCAGAACATTATCCTCTTTTTTGATGAGACTTATGATATTTGAAAACCATTCCTTCATTCCTTCCATCGTTCTATCAGACATCTAAAGGAAGAAATTTTAATAATTTTATGATAATGATAATGTAAAATAGAAAAAGAATTTGTGATAATTAAAATGATAAATTTTCCTGTAAGAATTGATCAAAGAACAAATCATTTTAATTACATCTTTCAATAATATATCATATTTTATATTATTATAAATTGCTTTTATGTCGTGCAATCAAAATATTTTTAGTAAATCTTTATAAGAATAATGAAATAAATAATTATTAATTATATTGTATAAAGTGAAATAAGAAATAGAAATTTTTTTCTTTTTTACTCCCCAAGAAAATTAAAAATAAATTGTGTGTGATTATTAAAAAAAATTAAACAAACATAAGAGGAAAAGTTATGAAACATTTTTAGAAACGTATTTAGTAGTAGTAGTAGTAGTAGTAGTTTTTAAAAGAGTCGCTTAAAAGAGGAGAAAATTGTAATTATTTATTGATGTCTCTAATCTATTAATTATAACAAATATATGGATTATTATATTTAAAATATTCTATAATATACATAAAATAAATTGGATTTTTCATTTGATTCTTCTTTAAACTACAGAAATTGTAAAATTACTAATTAAATATACTAATTATTGTATAAAAAAATTATGGAATAAATCGCATCCATTAAGAGGAGTGTATGATAAAATAAAAAAATCATTACAATGATAAATTTCCATATCTAAAGACCGTATGAAATGAAAATGCAATAAGAAATATCTATGTATTTTTTTGTGACTCAATAAAAAAAACAATTCAAAAAGAATTAAACGATAATTTGAAATCACGGGATTATTTGGGTCTAAGAGATTACCATTGGGTCTAAGAGATTACCAAAACTTTCATCATCAACATCAATATATAGAGAATTTTGTGATTTTTTAATTTAATTTCAGATTAATTTCCGTCTTCGTTAAAATACGGTTTTACAAATGAAAAATTACAAAATTTAAATCATAAAATAAATTAGCAAATATTTTTTGAAATAAAGTTGTTTTTTTTTCTTAATTTTTTTGGGATAAGTCTTTCTAGCTATATATTATATAGGAAATTATACGCGGCGGCGAGCAATATTTGGCAACAAATAACAAATATTTTTATTTGTTTTAAAACGACACGCATAACTAAAGAAAAAATAAAAATTAAAAATATCAATTTATCTATTCCAATAATAATTATCTTTTTTTTTTTTTTTTGGAAATGGTAATGATGAAAAAAACTAAAAGATAAATTATTTTATTTAAGATCATTTTCAATTGTTTTTTCTGTAGGATTGTGTGTTTTTGTGTATCTGTTTTTTAATTTTTTTTGAGTGTTTATATTTCGAAGAAGGCCTCTCTACCTGTCTGGTTCACCCCTATTACGTTTAATAGAGTCCCACCTAAATGTTACCACTGATATAGCTGGCGGCGGTTGTGTATTTATATTTATCGTTGGCGATCCTGTATTTTGTCCATTATTATTATAAATATTATTATGTTGATGAAATAATTCTAAATGGAAAATTAATATAATTAATTTAATTATTTGACAAGGTGAAATTATTGCACAATATTATTGTACAATAATTCAAAATGGTAATTTTACGTTTATTTGGATGAAATGTATTGACTATTTTTATTGATTCTTTAAATTTTCTTAATTGTTTTTCAACTTCATCCATTGTTGAACCATCCACAACAAATACATCCACCAATTCATCCGTTAACAATTGACAAGAATAACCGATATTTATTGCTGTTTCTATATAATTTTAATGATAAATGATCAAATACTTAGTTTATTGATGTTTGATGATCAAAAAGTATATAATACCTTGTTTATCACCCGTTAATACCCATATTTTAATGCCAGCCATTTGTAAATTAGCAATTGCTTGTGGTACACCATCTTGTAATTTATCTTCAATTGCCGTAACACCAACTAATTGCATATCACATTCAATTTCTTCATAAATAGCACCAAGTTTATCTTCACGTCCATCTAATGATAAAGCAGCCTCTTGTTGTCTTGCCCGCCATGAATAAAAAAATTCCTCATCAATATAACGTTCGGCCAGCACCAGCGTTCGTAGACCTTCACCAGCAAATTTCTATATACAATATTGCACATAAATTCCAAAAATTATTGTCTATTTAGGACATTTCCAAAAAAAAAAAAAAAAAAAACTATACATACATTTAAATGCTCTTGTGTTCGAACCCTTAACTCATGTTGATTTGATCCAAGTCGATCATAAACAACATTATCAGCTCCTTTACAATATAATAATATTTTATTATTTCGTCTTAAAATTACCGACATTCTTTTCCGGATATTATTAAAATCTAATATGCTTAATAGTTCATAGTCCTTAAAAAAAAAACGAAAAAAAGGAAATGTAATTTTTTTTAAAGGAAATTGTTCTGTTTAATTTTCTAAAGGAAATTCTGTTACAGTTTTCATTGAATTTATAAGAGTTTTATTTTACAATTTACCTCAGTTCTGCCACGTACATCAATTGTTATTGTATTCGATGTCCGATGTTTAAATACAAAACCAAAATTTCTAGCTGCAGATACCAAAGCCGATTCATCGGGGCTTTGTGCTTGGTATTCCAGTCTAGGTAAATTGAATATGTTTTTTTTTTTTAATTCAACTGTTTTTTTGGTTAAAAATTTCTAATATCTATTTTCTATATTTACCTGCCATCTTTAATTTCCGGCATTACCGTATGGCATAATGCTAAAAGACGAAAAAAATTATGAGCATGTTCTTCGTCACCTTTAACAGCTTCCAATAGTGTTTGATCGTACCATTTAAATTCGGGTTCATATTCGGGATTAAAAGAAAAATCTAACGGTTCAAATGCCTAAAAAAAAAATTTCATATATAAATTGTGGGTGAAAAAAATGAAATTTTGAACATCTCTACAAATTATACTATATGTCTTATAAGCATATTCAATTCAATTCAAACTATAATTTAATGTTTAATTAATATAAAAGTAAAAATTAATCTTGCAGCATACCAAAATATTTTTTTAAGTATAATTATAAAGAGATTAATTATTTATATATTTCTATTTTTTTCTAGCAGGTTTTATCGCGTTTGATATAAAAATTACAATTACAAATGTGATATAAAAGCAAATAAAATGAAAACTCTTTGGAAAAATTGTTTTTTTTTGTCTTGTAATGGAAAACATTCATGGTTTTGTGGTTTTGAAACTTTTCCATATTATTAAAAGCGATTTATTTGATTTTACCAATATCCTAAATTTGCTTTTTAATTTAATTTAAAGAATTGATTATAGAATGGGTGACTCTAAAACTATATAGAATCTTTTGTATTCTAATTTTTTTAGGGGAGTATTTCATGTTAAAAATCCTTTTTTAAAAGGATAATTTAACAACATGCAAATGCAAAACAATAGCATACAAAATTAAATAAATGCGTAATTTTTGCAATATAATATTATGTTTGTTTTTTTTTTATAATGTGGTAAATAATTAAAAAAATACCAAGCCAACGTTCAGAATGTATGAAAATATTTAATGTTAATTTTTTTTTTAATCTATAATGACACGATGATTTAAAAAAATGTGCGTCCTTTTTATGATCCCAATAGAGAATATTGTTAACGGTTCATATAATTTAATTTTGAATTTCAATTTTGATGGTCAATAAAAAAAAAAGCAAATGCAAATGCAAATGCAAAAAAAGGGAATGCATGCAAACTTTTGGATCTTGCATGGAATTCAAATAAGTTGAATCAGTATAGTAATTCACTTATGCATATTATATAAAAATACAATTATATATAGAATAAAAAATTATTAACAAAACAAATCAAACAATAAAATTAAACATGCAAAAAACATGCATTACATCTTCATCTTGTGTTTCTGTGTGACTTGTATTAAATTGAAGTTTTTTTTTGTTGGCGGATTGATGTGCATTATTATTATTATTAACATTATGTTGTTGTTGTGGATGTTGTTGTTTTTTTACGGGTGATTGTACATTTGGTTGACGTTGATAATATGACTGGTGATTATGATGATGATCATGAGGAGTTATTGTTTCATAACTATTATCAAAAGTAGTTATATTATTATGATGTTGTTGATGATGATGTTCTTTTGTATAATTTTGTTCATCATCATATGTAACACATGTATTAATGCTTTTTAAATTATTATTATTATTATTGGCATTATTACGAGTTCTATTATCATTATTATTATCAATGTTATTATTATCATTATTATTATTACTATTATTATCAATATTATTACAACGTATGACCATTTTCGATTGAGGTGTACTACGACCGGGTAGTTCTTCAGAATTCAATAAAAGCGATGTATTATTATTATTATGACTGTTGACGAATGTTTGCTATATATATAAAAATAAAAATAACACAAAACGAAAACGAACGATAACATACCATATATACATATAGAAATGGACGACAAAAATTCAAAACATATATAAGTTAAAACAAAAAATTAATTAATTAATTAATTAGTTTTTTTAAATAATGCATTTGAAAAGAAATTAATTTTTTTTTTCTTATAGATATAGGTTTTATGAATATAATGAACGAGTTAATGCGGCGGCAACATTTTTTAAAGATTGTTTAGGGATTTTTTGTTTGATTGCGTACGGTCAAATCAATAACAGACTCTGCCTCTATGGCATCCTCTTTTTATATATACAATTTTGCACGAAAGGTTGGGTTCAAAAAAATATTTCAAAATGCCATTATAAATTTTATAGGTAGTTTTATACCTTTAAAAGTTTTCAATGAAAACTAATCATCTAACAAAAAAAAATTATTACAATTTCATGAAAAAATCTAAAGTATTTCTATTAAGAATATGATTTTGAATATATATACATTTAAAAGTTCGCGACAATCGTGGAAGATTATTGTTTAAGTTATAAGTCCCGATCGGAATAACATCAATATACAAAAAAAATCTATAAGTAAATCAAATCCTGATCAAAAATAAGAAAATAAAATATCTTAAGTAACAATAATTAAAATTAAATACAATTAAAAAATGTTGCCTGTGTTAGTGAATTACAAAAATGAATTTGATTTGAAAATAATTTAAATGTTTTTAGAACTGAAATGAAATTGATTTTAATTTAATAATTATTAATTTTATTTTTGTCCATTTAATGAGATTTTTTAATTATTATTAGAATCTTTTCTTATTCTCTTATCACTATATTTTCTATATTTTTTAATGGTTCAACGTGGCCAAAAATTTTTATAAACTCCGTCCAAATGCTTAATAATAATATATGATTATGAAATATATATAAAAAGTATCCAATTTATAGTTTTACAATGTGGTGGTAAGTATAATAAGTGTAATCCAATTGAATTGAAATCATATACCCATATAGATTATAATTAAATTTTGAAAAAAAATTAACCAAAACAAAAAAAAAATCACACTAAATATCAATTAGAAATAATTATATTAGTACAAACGAAAATATAGTTTACATTTTTATATTGGTGCATTATAACAAAACAAAAAAAAATTATACTTTTTTTATAATCAATTTTTTGAAATGTATTATTAGAGTATAAATAAAAGAATTGATGAATGCAAAACTAAAATAAATTTTGTTTAAAAAAAAAAAAAACAACCTAAACATCTCTACATATTAATTTTTATATCATAAATATCAATTGGTGGAAATCGAATTTAATTTAAAAATACTCACATCATGCGGTTCAATAACTTCACCGGTTCTTAAATCGATAACATCACCATAAGCTCGACCATTTATACTACATTTATTAAATGTCATAATATTTTGTGTTAATGTACCAGTTTTATCCGAAAATATATATTGAATTTGTCCCAATTCTTCATTTAACGTTGTCGTACGTGCCTTTGCCGCTGTTCTTGTTTTCTCATAAAACATTTTTTCATCCCAATTTATTAGAAACGATTGGGCAAAACGTATTACCTGTTCCAGGCACAGCACGAAACAAGACAAATAAAACAAAAATTAATAAATTGGTTTTTCAAACGAACGAAATCTATATTCGGAATCATCGAACACTTACTTCTACTGAAACGTAGAGTGATATTGGCACAACCGTATTCAATACAATTGCATATGAAAAAAATACTAATAAACCAATAACTGTAGCACCTTGTAGTGTACCACTTGGAATTATAATTTCCCATGGTAAATAAGGCTGATTATATTGGAAAATTAAAATTAAAATAAATATTTTTGTATAAAAAATTAAACATATCTTAAGTAAACGAAGGATAATTATTATAGGAAATTTATATAAACATATTCGATTATGAAGAAAAAAAGGTAGTTTCAATGCAATGTTTCAAAACGATAATGATTTTGAAATGGAAAATTGATAATTCTGTATAATTATAAGAGCTCATCAACAATAAATAATTTCCCATTTTGAAAGATAAATAATGAATGATTTATTTAAAGAAATTATAATAAATTTGCAGTACCTGAAAAAATTGTCCAACTAATCCTTCCCAAATTGCACAAGCCACCGTACAAAATGCACATATTGATAATAGAAAAAATACAATCTAATTTATAAGAAAAAATTTGAATAATTTAAAAAATAATTACACATTTTAAACAAATTTTAAAAATACTCTATACTCTATATACTTACACCTATGATTATAAAATTTAATAGTCTATCTATGCTAGTACTTTTAAATTTTGTTTTACCAGAATTTTGCATTAATTTTGTATCTTTACCGGCAAATACAACAACGCCATAGCACCATTGGGTATTCCGTAGTACACAACCACGTAATAGAATTTTTTCATTATCCAATGAAAATCGTTGATTATTCCAAATTAATGTACCATCAAATTTATTCAATAGATTATTTGGTGGTTCACATACAATTTCTGCATTAAATTGCCATAATAATTCATCACGTTGTCCCATTTCGGCCGTTTCCACCAAACATTGTTTACATTTTAAATTTGTTTCACCATCCAATTCGGCCGTTTCAATGAAACACAAACCATTTGGTTCACTCGAAGACAACAATAATATATCGGCGGCAATAAATTGATTATTTTCCATACGTATAACATCACCGACCTATATATAGATAAAATTGTATTAAAAACTATACTGTCAGTTTGATCTATACGAGTGTTTAATCAATATATTATTTGTCATAAAATAATGATATATTATATTTATTTGCGTTTGATCATGTTAGAAAATTGTAACAATAATTTTAAATTTTTAAATAAATTTTATTATCGTTTTTCTTTTAAGTTAAGCTATTAAAAATGTAATTTCCGTCTATTTTTAACTTAGGAAATGCCGAACTTTAAGAGTAATAATGGTATAATAAGATAATTTCTATATAGTTGAGTCGTTAGCTAGACAAACAACTTTTCATGGAGTAATAATATAATGATGGCAGCTAAAAAGGCAGCTAGTCGCATTGGATTTTTAAGAAGATCGAAAGAATTTCTCAATTCTGAAAATTTAGCATTACTTTATAGGTCTTTTATAAGACCACTTCTAGAGTACAATTCCTACATATGGGCTGGTGCACCAATTACTACCCTGCAGTTTATAGTGACAGGATCCAAAAACACGCTATTTCGCTGATCAGAAATGAAACAATAACAAATTCCATTGAATCATTGGATCATAGGCGATCAGTAGCTTCATTGTGCACATTTTATAGGTATTATTACCATGAATGCTATTTAAATTAAACATATCATCTTATCTAAAAACTAATCCACCTAACGTGCAACTTGGTTTGAAAACATATAAGTGATTTTTTCTCATTATGTCTTAGTAAAAGTTTTTTTTATCTCATATGTTTGCTTTATTTTCAAAATTTCATATATTAATCCACATATTATAATAGATTTACCACCCAAAATCACTTAACTGTATTCAATGCATCTAAGGCTCATCACCTGATTAAGTGATTTCGTTACGGGCTCAGGGCAATAGAATTCCGAGGTTTTACGGGCGCTAAACCGATTCTGCCGTAGTAACGAACAAAAAAAAAAGGTGGAAAACTAAACTATGGCAATAAATGAATTTGGAATTCCTATATTGGATTTGGATCCCTCTCCAGTGCCAACCATTCGGTTTTGTTAATCAGAAGTTCACAACACAATATAAAATTGAATTATGGTATCATTTTTTAAAGCATTTTCTTTATATAAACCTTCAGAAGGAATATCTAAATTTTTTATTACCGATCCTTTATGATTAAATTCTTACAAAAAATAATTATATATGAAAATAAGATGTTAAATGTGAAAGTAAATAATTTTATAATATAAACAAAAAAAATTGGCCACAGACACTATAAAATACATATGCTAAAAGAATTTATAATAACCAAATATATATAATTTATTATTGTATATACATACGCGGTTAAAAGTCAATTAAAGTTATAAAGTTCTATATATGCATGTGACTTATATATTGAATATACAAATACAATAATAATAATAATACAAATAAATTATTTACCTGTACACCTGACCATTTTTCGTCGATTAATTTGCCATTTCTAAGTGTTTTTGACCTCCTATTATTTACCTGTGAGTCAGACACATGTCGTTGCTGTATAACAATAATAAAACCAAAAAACACAAAAAAAAATAAATACATCATGAAAAGAATAAATAAACATAAAATAAAAAAAAATATCTATTAGCATAAATGTTGCAAATGTAATTTATTACACAATTAAATTGTGTTTTTTTTTTATATTTATTACGTTTATTTTAGATCAATATTTTATTTTATATATAATATATAAATTATATGTGATATTTGAATGAAGACTCTCTGTTACTGAAAATATTTTTATTTATAAAATAAAAATAAAACCAAAAATTACACTTACAATATCATCGTAGGCATCTTTAACAGCTGTTAGTGCTAGGACACCGATTAATGGGACAGCTGTTGTAATTGGTGTTAGTGAAGATATGGCCGGTATCAATTGTAGTACCAATAGACATAAAAAATAAAAATTGGCAAGACGTTGAAATTGTTCCAATAAATTTAATGGTAAAAATGTTAACATTGAATATTTGGACGTTTTAATGTAATTAATCTGTGTGGAAATATAAAGAATACATTTTTTTTTTATTTACTAATCATAATACGTTTTTTATTAAATTCTATATCAAGTAAATCTGCTTAGAAAAAACTTTAACAGAACAAAATATCTCGCTAATGATCTCTTAAATATTTGTATTGCAGAAGGGATGAGAAATAAATGGAAAGAACTAATCGAAAATAAATGGCAATAAGAACTTATAATGAAATCAATTTTGTTTGATTTGAATAAACCAAGGCGATCATCACCTTCACGCGAATAAGAGTATTTATATAGATCTCAGCAAGATGCCGAGATCCCAATCCCATTATAGATTATATTATAGTAATTAATTAATTTATTTCGATATAAAAATTCCATATATACTTACGGCGTATTTAAATTGTGTATTATATTCTCTATTATTTGCTCGTATTCTACGTTCATTTTCTGTAAAAAAAAAGGAAAAAAACAATTTTTAATTAATTAATTAATAGAATAAATGACTGGAGCTGAATGGGAAATGGCAATGAATTCAAGTAAATTATCAAAAAAAAAAAACGTTTATAAAATATTTATATAACATATATATACCAGTTATTGAAAATGCACGAAAATATTTATTTACAGTTGATTGGGGTTGTGATTGTGGTTGTTGAAGAGGAGGAGGAGGAGTAGAAGGTGTTGGTGTTGGTTGTTGACATTGATCCGTTTCAATTTGATTATTTAAACTATTTAATGTAACCCGATCAGAAGAAGATTGTTGTGTATTATTATTATTGCGTGTTGCACGATATCCATTTCGTTTCCAATCACAACATTTTCCCAAAACATTCATTAATGATTTTCGTATGCCATTCGATTGCACCGGGGGTATTGTTGTTGATGATACAGATTTCTTTACCATTCCTATTGAATTCATACCACCACCACCACCACCACCACCACCACTTACTACTGTTGATTGTACTATATTACCATATTGATCTTGATGATTGTTTATGTTCTTATCACCGATCCCACTGACACCCACTTCATCTTCATAATATCCATCAATTTGTTCATGTTGATTAACAATTATATTTTTATTTTTTGTTTTATTGATATCAATATAAATTTCTTTTGTGGTATTACCACATAAATTGAGATCAACCGATCCACCAATTTTATGATCAATAATGTAATTAACATTTGGCACTGAACATTGATCGGTAACATCACTTTTTCCTATGGATATCGATGATTTTAATGGATTCAAATAATTATAAAGGCTACCGCAACTTTGTGTTTTTGCTTTACGTGATTGCAATAGATCTGTATTACTACAATAACGATAACGTTTACGTTTACTTAATTTTCTTGTAACAACAATATTTTCATCATCATCGTCATCATCGTCATCATTATCATCATCGTTATCATGATCATCATCAGCAGTACGGGCAGTATTGTTATCATCAACCGTGGCTGAAGGTGCTGAATGTCCACGTAATTTTTTTTTATCTGAATTCTTATTGAATTTATGTGATTGAACATTTGGATTTTCATCATCTTCGGATGAATATATTTCTAATACTTCACATTTGACGACAGTATTCAATGGTTTTTTTATTATAATAGGTAAATTCATAACAACGATTTTTTTTAAATTTTTTTTTTTGTTTTTTTTTTTTTAATTACTATAAACTACATGTTTGTTTCTATATCTGGACGAACTCTAATTAATTAGGTTTTGCGTTTATCATTCGTTGCCTATATATCATATATATCATTAAAATCCTTAAAAAAAACAATCGTTTTACAAAACTGCGTATAAACAATACACACATATATAGTTTATTTGAATGGGATTTTTAAGTGTGTACATTTTTTAAGATTTTTGGTAATTCACAACACATTCAATATTATAAGCAAACAATTATAAGTTATTGTAAATATTCATTTATTCAATTACACGTATATTTTTGAATATCATTTATTGAATGTAATTTATAGTGGGTGTGGGTATATGATTTTTGCCTTTGCTTGGTGGGCATAAGAGTTTCAGTCCCTTCAACAAAATATATACGGTAAAAAACAACCCTCAGTCATTTTCTCATAAAATAAATTTTATGCGGTGATTTAAGAACTCGAGAAAATGTTTATATTCCCTCAACAATCTTAGAGCTAAATGCTATCATCCCCAGAGATAAAACGATTCTGTCTTATAATTCTTTCTATTTAGAATTTTGAGGAAATAATCAAATAATATCTCGTGTAATACTTAAGTAAAAACCTATACAATCATCCTATATAAGTATCATGCGAAAAAAAAATTGATTATTTAGGCTACAGAGAGATATTATTACTACCCCATAACTATACACATATATAGACAAATGTATAAAAATATTTTTATATAATATAATTGAATATAAAGCACTTAATAATCACGCAGTAATATATACCATTTAATGATACAGGATATTAAAAAAAAATAGAAATTTTATCCTACGTGATATCATAAACCCCATGTCAATATTATGTTTATTTCTATATATATATAAAATACATTATAATTCATACAACTATTCGTTAAGGGAGTAAATATTAAATGCATCAACTTTATTTTACATTAATATTATATTATATTATACTAGACCACCACTCTCATTATTATATGTTTTTGTTATAAAGATGCTCTCTATATATATGTTTATATATATAAATAAATAGTATAACAAAACCTCTATACCTCTGATTGAATATATATTTTCATATAGATAGATATACATATAATGAAAACTACCCCCATGTATATTTACTATACATATGATGATATATCAACAGTATATATATATATAATCATTTAATTGTATATTGGAAAACATATTAATAAATGGTGTATATAATGGTTATATATTTTGAACTTGATACTATATATTTTTTCTTATATACATATATATATGAAAAAGGAAAACAGAGTAAACAATATGTGATGTAAATTGTGTAATAATTTCAATCGCTGACTTTACATTTGTTATAAGTATAGTTGGGGTTTTTAGAATTTTTTTAGCATATAAATTGTATCCTATTATTTAACATAGTGAAATACTATTTTCAATACAAACGTATGTCCATCTAGTACGATTACGGAAAACCCACTTCGACAGATGTAAAATTGGAAAATCCCAATCCCAGCAAATGATCCTTAATGTTTAAGGAAAATTATTAGTCAAGCTTTCAAGAGGATATGATATTCTTAACGGAACATGTCTAATTAGCTTAACTGCTTAATTATAAAAAAAAATATTTGGTCGTTCACTGAACTACATTTTCCCAGAAAATCAACTTTGATATATTTTCTTCAATTTTATTTATTCTTCGCATAATTTCGTAATTGGATCAATGCTTAATATTTTATAGAAGAAAATCCACCCTGCCTATTATGTTTCAAAAGATATATGCCGATTTTTCATTTGAGTTCAATGAAAATTCAGTGAAATTTTGGAAAATTTTACTATATCCTTTTTGTACCAATTGGTCGATTTTCAAATTTTCTTCTATGAAATATCGTCAGAAATTTATTGAATTTTCAAATTATTCGAGGAAAATGAATATTGGAGAAAAACTACGATTGTTTTTGATTCGTAAAAATTTCTGAGAATTTTCTTTGAAAACAATTTATTGTTGTTGTAGAGTAATTAATTTGCTTTCAGCCGCATATATGCCTTTCAAAATATCCTATCGTTTTTCGTAATATGGCAAAACAAATTTCGGCCTATGGTAAGGACATCAAACTTTATATAGATTTTAAAATCGTTTATATACTAAAGAAATTTTGTGAATAAATTCATTTAATGTAAAAAAAACCCATTATCAAAGGACACTTTTAGATCATCAAAGGACTAAACAAATTATTGTTGGTTTTTTTTTTTTCATTTCATCTGATAATTTTCATTTAAATTCTTATAATTTAATGTTATTTTTTTAACATTTTCACATCACATCACACACACTATACTAATAGATTATATATTTTTTTTATATTTTGCGATATATATATTCTTATAAAATAACAAAAGAAAATATATATATTTTTAGTGTGCATAAAAATTATAATCCACACAATCCGGCGCCATTCATTTGTATATATACATACATACATGTATTATGTTCATATAAATAATTTATAATGTATATATCATGATTAATATAATAATAATAATTTTGTTGCTGATTGAACTGTTGATAATAATAAAAAAAAAAAAAATAAAAAAAGTTAGGTCAATGCCTTATTTATATGTCACTTTTATATTTGTTTGATATCATATATCGCATATGGTTTTGTTTTTTTTTTTTTTCAAATAAAATTTAGATTATATGCATAAATGTATATAGAATAGATAGATCGTCAAAACGTGCTATTTTGTACATCAAATCAAATTTTCGATTGGCCACTTATAAATAAACTAATCTTCTGCACTTCTGCGTTTCTGAAATTTATTTTTAATAATAATAATAAATTAATAATATTGGATAATTATTAAAATATAATGTGAAAAATTTTACACCGTAAAGGTTTGTAAACAAAAACCTTTTTTTTTATATGGTATTTTCTGTCTGTCTGTCGTTTAAGAAATTAGAAAAAATTGGTTAATAATGTTTTTTTTAGACATTTCTAATCGTCAAATGATAGGAAAGTTGAATGGAAATTTTGTACAAAACAGAAATTATTGAGTGAACTTCAATATACTGACAAATTGATTATCAAATTAAATAAAATTCTTAACAACGTACTTCAAAATCGGATACGTATCTCATAAGATCTTTAAGTGATATTACAAAAACCAATTTCAATCAGATAAAACGTGACATTCTAAGGAAATACCAAGACCAGGGAACAAATACGACAGGAAAAGTTCATTCTTTATTAATATATACGTTATTAATAATAAAAAAATGAATTAGTAATGCATAGATTCCTTCTGGGCAGTATCAAACCTTTCAATGTCGAAAAAGTATCAAACATCATAGCTTTAAGGACTTAAAGGAAGTTCGAAATAGAAAAAAAAATGAATTAAATATTTTCAATTTAAAATGAAAACTCAAATCATCCCTTTCAATAAAATTTTTAAAAAAAGCCCTTCTTATTCAAAAAAAAAAAACTATTTTTTGTTTAAATGTTTACATATCAAATAACAACCATTTTTTTTGTTTTATAGAATATTTGTATTTTTCTTTTCTATATATATTTATTTAGATTAACACATTTTAAGAAAAAATATATTATTAATATAGCAACATGAATTTGCACATTATAATATAACACAATGACTGATTTAAATTTAAACATCAATATATTACAATATATAAATAAATATATAGTTATCGATTAGTTACTTGATTTGATATAGAAAAATGATTTATTTTTAGTTGTGTACGTACACCCAATTGAGTTTTAAGATGGTATATTATATATACTGATGTGAGAATATAATATTTAGAATAAAATTCAATAAATATATCGATATACGAGCATTATATCGCAGACTATAATTCTGATAATTAAATTGCTTATCAGATCAGAATATCAGAAATATGAGTGATAAGGATTCAACTAACGATAAATTACGCATAATCTGTTTTGTGTTAGGTTATTTTGGCAGTTATTTTAACGTCTTAACCGTTTACCCCTTCCTTAAAAGTTTACGTCTAATTTAACCCTTACTAATCTTGTTTTACCATTTAGCCATAAGGTAGATTTCTCTGTCTCTCTGTATATAAGCTTCAATGGAAAATTGTATTAAAAACTAATAAATTCATCAAGATACAAAATAAAGAGATTTCTATATTATAGATTAAAGATATTTATAGATTTCGAAAAATTATATTTTGGTAGGATGGTAATAACAGATCGTTATTTAGGATCCCATATAACTACCCATATTAGGATCGTTCTACAGTTAACCATAGAACAAATAAAATATTTCCGTTGATTGTTAAATATTGCCATTTGAAATCTATTATAGGGGTTATAAGCGCGCACCGGTAAACATAAGATTTAACCAGAATAATATCATCTTTTTTATTCATTACAATCTCAAATTGAAAAAAGGGGTGTTAAAACCTTAAAGTTACAATAACACCATGGAATAACCGTGACAGACAATCCTTGAGGTAGTAATGAACAATCCATAACTGATCTGTTTATCATATAATAAACAAAATTAATCATAAATCTTCACATAGGAATGGGAGCGACAAAAGATCCATTCGGTTTGCATAGTACACAAAATGGAAAATTTGGAAAAAAATGGTTTTAATCTCCAACAATCAAATAAATCATAAAGTGGAATCAAATGATTCAAAATTTCATATTGAAATTGCGAAAGAAGTCAAAGATTGTTTTCCTTTTTAAGCAATTAATCTCTATTTCTTGTACCGTAATTTTATCATCTGATTTGATGTAAACAAATAATTATATAATTACTTACTGCGTGATTAGTATAGTATATAGTATCGTATAGTATATAGAGAATATATAGTTTAATAATTTACTAAAAATTTTACCAACTAAATAGAATAATTTTCTTTATATACATAACAAATATAAATACAACTAAAAACTGAATTTTTTTTTTTTTTTGATATTATATAAAATCGATAATCATAATATAACTATTGTATATACAAAAATTAAATAGAACACCGAACACAAACACACACCCCTCTCGCATACAGAATCATATTATTTTATTTTTTATTTTTTTTTCTTTGGTAGATGTATATCGTCGTCATAAAGAAAATCTATAAAATGTACACACAAAATGTATATGAAAAATGTATAAAAAATGAAATGAATCGAGAAAATTCAATATATAAATTTATTTTTCACTTTTTATAATTATTGAAAAAAAAAAAATTAAAATATATATTTATTTTTATTTATAATTATTTTATATATAATTATTAATTACATATATACAATATTTAAATTATTTATACATTGAATTTATTTAAAACATAATCACATCACATATATATAAATAGAAATATAAGCGTTGTTTTTTTTTTCTTAATATACACGCAGATGTTTATTAAAAAAAAAATTTTGTTTATGTTTTTTTTTTTTTTAATTACTCGCACTCAAAAAAAAACATATCACTTTTTTTTTTTTTACATATTCATATAAATTATTAATTTATATAAAAGAAAAATAATAATAATTAATAAAAATGTTTTAATTATTTTCGTTATAGTTTTTTTTCTTCTTTTTCTTAATTCAATTACAAATAATATATTTATATATATTTATATGAAAATGAATAAAAAAAAAAACACTTTAAAAGTAAGTACGAAACGCGTGTACGAACAAACAATAATAATAATAATAACAACATTTCCGAAGTGAATTGAAAAGTAAACTGTTTTGTAGTTTTTCCGATAAAATTTTCAATGTAAAGAAAATTCATAAATATATATAGAATTTTTATTTTTTTTGTATTTTGGTATTCGTGTATTGAATATAATATAATGAGATTTTTTTTTCTATTATACAAAATATAAAATGGATATGGATACGAACATGTTAAAGTGTTTTTCCGGTATGAGAAAAAATCCTCGAGAAAATCATATATAAAATATACAAAATGAGTGAAAATGATGCGTATATAAAAGAAAATTCAATGAGTGATTTTAGTTGGTTTTTTTTTTTTTAGATATTATTGACATTAATGGGAAATGTACGATTTTTCATTGAGTTTTCCGGTTATTAATTGAGTTTTCCCGGCGGAAACATTGTCGTCTAATCAGTCTATATATCATTTTTTTTTTTTTGATTTTTTACATATATTAATTAATTTTTTATATCTCATTTTTTAACATTTGAAAATTTAATTTAAAAAATTAACTGTATATGCGTAATATTTGTTTTGCTGTTATTCATGAAATCGACATATTTGGGGTTGTATATTTTCTTTTATTATATATATACAATATTTCAGCGTTTTATTTTTAGAAATCATAAGGGTAAATGTTAATGGAGCTTCAGCTTCCGTATAACTTACCTCTTTTCTTTGGAGCTCTGGGAACGTGAATCTTCGGAAATGGGATTAAAGGTAAACGGGGAGAAAATCAAATAAATGATCGTATACCAATGAATATATATAGCTACATATATAAAATGAATATAAATATAAATGCTGAACGGCAAACCCGGGTGGATCAAGAAACGTTAGAAGACCGCGGGGGAAGAGGTGAATGATGAAGTTGAAGCGGACCTTCGGCCTCTTGGAGTTTCCTGCTGGCAGACGTTGGAGGTGAATAATAGTTCAGGTTTTGGAGAAGGCTGTTGATGGACGCCAAAAACAATTTTGTAAATAAAGTAAGAGTAATTCTTGCTATAAATTAAACATTTTATTTGTTGATCAAATTTTTTGCGTGTCAATCGATTTGGAAAAAACTGATATTTTTTAAGGAAATTTCACCACTTAAGGATACGAAATTAAAACTGTCGTATATCTTTTATAATAAAATATGATGCGCGTCTTCGGAAAATCTGAACAAATATCTTGTAGTTTTCATTACAGAAAACTTTGTTTCGTATATAAAAAAAACTGTGATTTATATGAAGATTTTTTTTTCTAAAATAGGATAAAATCATAAAATATCCTTAAAATATCTTACACAAATAAAAATGTATTGAAATATATTTTCAAATTATTACCATTATTTTAATACATATATATTTCAAATTCAGTTGAAATTTCAATAAATTCCTGGTATTTATATATATGGTATATATATAAAAGGGTTATTATAGTTTTGGTGTAAATGAACTTTAAAGTTTAGTTTTTTTTATTATATATAACTAACCATTATAAATATATATACATATGTAATTTTGGGGTTTTATTAAGACGTCATAACATTTTATAATATATATATATACGGGGTTGTTATATTTTTTTTTACAAATCAATGTTCTGTTTGGAAAATATTCGGATAAAGTGTAAAAAATGGGGTATTATTGGTGATTTGAATTTTGACGTTTTATAATGTATTTATCCATATCTGAATAGAACCCAAAGTCTATCTATATACATGAATTTATATTTAAGAGGCAATGATTAACGATAACAAATATCAATTAATATAAATTAAATGAAAATCATATCATTTTCAATAAAATAAATGATATGCTTTTAATTCTATATATATATTATATATATATATAGGTAAATATGGAAATGGATGAATATTTATCATATAATAAAATAATGAGATCCATCCATCATACCACCACCACGGACCACGACCACCGCTGTGCTAAACGATGTTACACGCGTTCTGTCTGTTTTTTTTTTTTTTTTTTTTTTAGTTTTTTAAGTAAATAAATACACACCCATACACTAAAGTCAATATCAATAATAATAATAAGCATATATATCGATCTATTTAAAATTTTTTATTTTTTATTTTTTATTGTTGTATATCATCAAAGTTATTATATTAGGTTGTCTAAAAAGTATTGTTAATTTTTTTTACAAAATTCAAGCGATTTTTTTATATATTTCAAATGAACTTTATTAAACCAAATATGCGCCGTTGTGTTCGATGACCCTTTGCCATTTTTCTGGATAAGACATTATCCCATCACTGTAGAACTTCTGTGTTTTCTGGGCAAAAAACTGATCCAAGTGCATTTTGCTGTCCTCTGCGGAATTTAATTTTAAACCATTAAGGGAGTTCTGCAGAGACCCGAACAAATGATAATCTGAAGGTGCAAGGTCCGGGCTATATGGTGGATGCATTAAAACTTCCCAGCCAAACTCTCTCAGTTTCTGCCAAGTCATCAAAGATGTGTGTGGTCTTGCGTTGTCATGATGGAACACAACACCCTTTCGATTGATTAATTCTGGACGTTTTTTTTTAATCTCGTGCTTCAATCTGGTTAATTGTTGACAATAGAGATCGGAATCAATGGTTTGACCGGGTGCTAGTAATTCATAATGAACGATTACCTTCCAATCCCACCAAACAGACAGCATTACCTGGCTTGGTGTTAATCCAGGTTTCGCTCCTGTTTTAGGAGCTTCACCCTTCTTGGACCACGATCTTTTTCGTACATTATTATTGTATGTGATCCATTTTTCATCACCTGTAATCATTCGCTTTAAAAATGACTCGATTTCGTTCGTTTTAAACAGCGTTTCGCAAATGGAAATTCGGCTCATTAAATTGTTTTGTGTTAATTCATGTGGTACCCAAACATCGAGCCTTCTCTTGTATCCAGCCTTTGTCAAGTGGTTTAAAACTGTTTGGTGATGGATGTTTAGTTCTTTAGCGATATCATGACTGCTTACGTGTCGATTTTCTTCAATTTTTGATATGATTTCATCGACTTTTTCAGTGATTGGTCGACCTGAACGAGGTGCATCTTTGACATCAAAATTACCGGAACGAAATCGAGCAAACCATCTATAGGCTGTTAATTTTGATAAAGTTCCTTCACCGTAAACCGCACAAATTTGTTCATGTGCCTGCGTTGCATTTTCACCTTTTTCATAATAAAATTGCAAAATGTATCGAATTTTTTCACTAATTTCGGTCATCTTTATAATGCACTACAACTTTTAAATGACTAAACAAATTTAATTTTTTTTTTTTTTTTATCTACGAAATGTCATCTTTCGAACATATGTTAGTGTTACCTGATCAGATTAGTACTACTTGAAATATTCAATTATAATGACATCTATTTATAAAAATTACCAATACTTTTTCGACAACCCAATATATGGATATAGATACAATACAATTAAATATTAATTAATTAATTATATTGAAATAATAAAAAATAATTTTATTTTCTTTGTATAATAACAACAACGGGGATGGTATGAGTGAGTGCGGCGAGTTTACATGCGTCGTAAATTTTGTATTTACTTTTCCAATTTTTTTATTTTAAAATTTTTTTTATTTTATTTTTTTAGGGTTGAGGTCATGCGATTATATGGATTTTCATTAATTTTTTTTTTTTCTGAATTATATAATTATATATTTGTTTAGAGATGATGAGTAGAGGGTTGTATTAACAAAATAAAAAAAACATTGATTAAAATTTTAAATTTATTATACAATTCCAATTTTAAATTCTTTTAATATAAAAAAACACAATTTTGCAGCGGGCATTCTTTGTAAATATTTTAATTTTTTTTTAATATATTAATTAATTATAATATTTATATAATTGATAAATATTTTTCGAAAACGTATGTATATCATTTATTATTTGGAGAGATGAACTTGATCTAAATTAAAATTTTTTTTTTTATAAAATATTCTCAATATTATTTTAATATAATATATATGAATATATATAAGAAATAGGACATTTAAAATTAAATTCAAAGTTAATTATTGTGGTATATATATATTTAATTTAATTATATAAATAAGGTATTTTATATATTTATGATGCTGTGTGTATTTCAATTTCAAGTTCAAATTCAAATATTAATTACCAAAAAAAATAAAAAACCTCAAAATATTTGACACAAATATTTATTTTTACCTGCTGTCGTCATAAAACAAATTATTAATAATTAAAATTTCCACCAAATTCTATATTGATGAGGGAGAAATTTTTCCTGGTTTTTCTAATTTTCTTAAGAATTTCGATATGAATAGTTAATATTCAAATGTTATTTTCTGAGATATTTTCATTGCATATTCAAAATTCAATTCCATTAAATATTTATTTAAAAATAATAACGTGCATTTTCAAACCAGTATAGAAAGAGAAAACGAAATTATGAATTGATAATCTTAAATATATAATAAAATTTCACTTACGTAATATTACTCCTGGTTGAGTTTTATTTCCCATTGTGTGAATATTATATGCATATAAATAAAATTTGTTTATTATCCTGAATATTTGCTAATAAAGTATTTAAGGTTATTGTTAGCGTTTTAACAGAATAATATTAATATCCTGTTTTATTGTGTTTTATTAATGATAAATCTCTCAGCAATAATTATATAAATTTTAAAGCTTATTTATATATATATATATATATAATAATAATATATAAGCCACTTTAAACTTTTAAGGCCACTGGAAATTTAAGGACACTTTGGTTTAAAAATTTCACAACTTTTTTTATAAGTTCGTTTTTTGTGTGTAAATTTATATATAATTTTTACTTTACATAACTTTTATATAATAAATGTTAAGTCAATATATTTTTAAATATAATTTTATCAAATTTAATTAGTGCTTTTTTTTTCTTTAATTATTTATAACATTTTAATTATGACTACTTTGGCGTTATTTTTTTATATTTTTTTTTTTTATAAACTAAGCAACTGATTTATAATTTTTTTTTTATTATTAATTACTTTGGAATGATTTTTTATTCACAAATTTTAGTTAATTTTTTTTTTATATATTCTGATAACGTTTTCAGTATAAATAGGTATAGGAAACAATTTTATTTTTTTGTTTGTTTATTATCACTTTTATTTAAAATTTTAAATTATATATATTAATAGAATATATATTAATAGAATATATATATATAATAAATATATATATAAATTTGAATAAATAAAATCAACAGGTGCAAATATATTTAATTTATTTTTTTTTTATTTTTCTATATTATGGTAATAAAATGATATGTTTTAAATTTTTTTCCTATGTATTTTTTATTATGTAATTTTGTATAGTGTAGAAAAAATAATATACGTTTGTGCGCTAAAATTTGTGGGGTTTTTTGTTTTTCCCTTTCATCAATTTTGTTTTTTTTTTTTTGTTAATTAATGCGTTTTGATAATTTGTTGTTTGATCGTCGTAATTTGTAACTGTATAATAATATTTTTGTTTGTTGTTGTTGTTCTTGTTGATGTTGTTGTCCAGGAGGTCGAGGTTTTAATGGTGGAGACCTCCGGTTAAGCTCAGTTATCGGAGCAAAACACGGGGTAAACCACCTTTCCATCAGTAAATGAAAATGCCAATTGGCACCTGAAAATAAAAGTGAAAAAAATATTAAAACATTAGATTATTTCGTTAGATGGAAGGGTTGTTTTTTTTTTTATTCAGAAAAATTCAAAAATGGCAAAATTTTAAATATTGCAACATTGCAATTTATCAAAAAAAAATATTATTTTATTTCATAAACAATAACGGAGTTTTCCCAACAATTTTTAAAGGTTTTCAAACACACATCTTTCAAAAATTACTTTTTAAATCATTATGATTTAATCTTTATTTATACACATGCCATTTAATAACACCTATCATATTCAAAGATTGCCGGTGAAAGCAATCTTTTTTTATATATTTTGATATACTAATAATTAAATAGATATAATAATAATTATATTTTCCTATATAGCATATATAGGTAATCATTATATTAATTGATTTTATATCTATGCTTAATTAGCATTAAGTAAAACATAACGGATAGTCAAAATTGATTGTTCATCAAACGATTATGCATATATAGAAATTAACTATATACTATATATATATATATAGAACAAATCCATATCAATGCGTGTGTTTAAAATTTCATATAGCTAAATAATATTTTTATTATGTGTGTTATAACTTTCGTTGTGAATTTTTTTCTTGATTTTTTTTTGTTATATTTATTCATATAAGTTTCAATTTAGTTACTAACTCTTAAAATGTAAAAAAAACTTCCCCAAATTTTAAAAGGGTTTCTTTAGTTTGAATAATTACATTCCCTTTCTTGAAAATGGTTTCTAAGAAAACAATATGAAAAGCATTATTGGCAATATCTCGTTTTATTACTCGTTCGAACCAATTCATTTAAAATTTTCCGATATTAGAAAATGAATAAAAAAAACCCATATTAAATTTTGTATCGAATACATTTTTCTGATATCATCCTGTCAACCATTTAAACAGGATAAATAGGAAATTAAAAATAATTTAAAGCAAAATTTTCCGGAATTGATTGATTGAATTCCGTATAGCTTTCCGTTTTCTTTCCGCCTGCATAATCACAACCGTATATATAAATGCTCGTCATTTTAGGTGTTCCGCATATCCCTATATATATATATATATATATCGAGCAGAGCAACATTTTATTATCTTTATACATGTCTACAGGTAATAATGTATTAATACATGTGAGAATTATAGATTTTTTTATTTCATGTACAGTAATACACACAAGTCATGTATATATGGATATATCGATAATTATTTCAAATATCCATGTATATATATTCGAATGTATAATGTATATAAATAACACGAGAACGTCTGTATACAGGGGGTTTAGATGGTAATTTTTTTTTTTTTGAAGGGCGTTCACATGATAAAAAATTCAACAAGGGCCAGTCCCGTCAATCACATGATATTCAATATATATATGAATGGTTGGAATATAACAAACATACGACGTATAGTACCTGCTATGTGAACATACAAATGTTTATATACTTTTAATATATATGGAATGTACATGCGGCATGTGTAAGTACATAATATATGAAAAAAAAAAAAAAATATAGTACCTAATGAAAAACCTCTACAAGGTAATTTTTTTTTTTTATATAATAAAATGGTATGATGATGCTTTGGCTTTTTAACTATATTGAAATATATGGGGTTAATATTATATATTATTATAGTTATCCATATAGATATAATATAACATATAGACAAAAAAATTATTAATTTTTTAATGATAGTATATATATTACAATTTTAAATGTATTTGATATATGAATAGAATTCTGTATATACTGGATAGCGTTATCCATAAATGATTCAAATTTAAAGATCTATGATTTTAATCAACACAACTTTGGGAATCCAATGAAATTAGAAAATTCTAATTAAAATTAAAACTAAAACTAAAAATTCTATCTAATTTATCTACATATATATGGGGATCGTTTAAATTAAACTCTATATACGAAATATCGACCATTAATATATCATATATAAAAAAAAAAAAAAAAAAACATATGATTCATACCATCATTAATAATATAATTTATTAAAAAAAAATTAAATACGATTTACTTTTTTTATTTGGATGACATTCATTTTTTTTTTTTTTATTAAATTTTTTTTATAATAAATATTAAATCTATTTGCACTCGTCGCGTATCGTCGTCGATGACTGTTTTTTTTAGTATTTCTGTGAATTAAATTTTGCATGTTTAAATTATGAAAATACATTTTTATTATATAATTATTTAAATGAAAAAAAAAAAAAAAAAAGGAATAGAAAATTTTACGTGACATTGTACATTGAAATTATTATAATATGTGTATATATAATATATATAGATAGAGGTATGTATATAATATATTGTGACGTACAATAATATATTGGTGATATAACCAACCATATAAATATATGTATGATAAGCTTTAAAGGAATTTAGAGTTTACACGCTGCAACGTATTTATATATCATTAATATTAATTGTGTAATGTGCGTATATTATCCTTAATTTTATTTCGTATATGTGAATTCCAAAGAAAGAAGACAATTTTTTGTCACCACCTTTGATTCCACGAATAAAATTATAATCAATTTATACAATTTAACTTAAAGCCGTGAAATTTTGCCCCGTAGACCCCTATCTATATCATATTCCATTAGGATGTTGGGATGTTAAAAAGATTAAGATTTTTCAATAGATCTATGAGTTTAAATAAGGCTATATAAAATGATACCGCTAATTTCCATATATATTTTTGCTATCTTGAATCAAATTTGTGCTTATATCAAAGAGCAAATAATCCAAAAAGTATTTGTATATTAAATATACTTGTAAAAAATTATTATCATTATTTATAAAATGAAAGATGATCATTATTACTATCTACATATATACATCCGTGTGTAAAATATACTTATTTATAAACCTTCAATATTTTGTTTATTAGTTTTAATTTTTTTTTTATGATGTTTACCTCTGCTATATCTCTCTAGTTAAATATATATACAAAAAGTTTTCATATCAGTTTTATAACACTATGAATTTTTTTTATTTTTATTAAGTAACTAAATGAATTTTTTGTTTCTTTTACTATATATTGTACATATAAGTGTACAAAGTTATTTCACAAGAACATGATATATTGTAAATCATTTTTCTATTTAGAATAGCTATATTTTGGATGATAACATTTTTAATGGATCATTTTCTTATTATACCCATTAAAATGAATCTTTTACTGATGTGTTTTTACAATAGAAAACTATAATAATACAATATAATGTTTATACGATTTGTTATACGATGGGGAATTAAATGGATTATATTTCTTCTTAAATAAACATTGTATTTAAAAAATGTGTATTTACATTAATCATCAAAAAATCTTTGAAAATGATACCATTGGTATTATAAAAAAGAATAATATTAAAAATAAAAACAATAAAATCTCAAAGAAATTAAATATTTCTCATTTATATTTCTTTTATACAGGATATTCCGGGATATTCCGGGTATTTAATGATCTAGAATTAGAATTAGAATTAAATTTTTTTTTAAATTATGAGATAAACTTCGGAAAATTCCAATTTCCTGCATGAAAACCGTAGAATAAAATTTGTTGATGAAAAACCTCATACGTTAAAGAAGTAACAAATCACCGACTTTTACGTACTAAAATCTTAAAAGTCAGAGTTAATAAGCCTGCCAAAATATGAAATATAAGTGATAAAACAGCTAATAGATCTAAAATTTCATTGTTATTGCGTTGATTTAATAACTTTTCAACTCATTTTACGAAACGATTTAATTTAATGTGAATACAAAAAAATATTCAATTATTTACAAAAAAAAATAAAAAAAAACATTTAATACTAAAAGAATTTCAATAAATTTTTAATACATGTGCGAAAATAATTTTTAATCAATTTTATCGATTAGTAAAATCGCATTCAATTTCATTTATTGATGATCGTTTTTATTTTTTTAATTAAATTTAAATATAGAATATTGTAGTACATCTGTAATGTAAATCTATAAAATATTCTATTAAAAAAATCTATACAATTTATAAAATATTCTAAAAATACGCGGTGTTGTTGTGAAGATGCTGAGGAAAATATTCGCAATTTCCTCAGAATAATTATATATGAGCCAACAAACAAACGAAAAATAGATAGATTTCCAATAATAATATAGATAGATTTTTGTTGTGTGTTTTTGTTCATATTTTATGCTATATAATATAATTAAAAAAAAAATTGTATTTACTCACGCTTTATTATTATTGTATAACCGGAGGAATTTAAGTTATATAGATTTGTAACACACTGTATACAAATCAAATCAAATGTATATATGAATTTAAAACGATAACACTTCAAATTCTATATAACATATCATTTCAGAAAACATTTTTCAAAGCATATATATTTATAATAATATATTCTTTTTAGCGGCTGTGCGAATTTCACTTGAAAATATATTTTACCCATCAGAATATATAAGAAATATAAGAACATAAGAAATATAATATAAGAAATAATAATAATAATAATAATAATAATAACATTATAATAATAATTTTTTTTAAATACAGTTTTTAAATTAAGTTAAACATTTTAATATGAACGGATTTATTAATATGATAAAGGGTTAAAATATTGATATTGGTTTTAAAAGAGTAAAGTTTAAGTAAAATTAATTGAATTTTCCGAAGTCTATGCAAAAATTATGGATAAATTGAAAATTTTTCACAATTTTAGATTTTTACTATAGAATTTAATCTACAATCCCTTTCGCTTGGTAAGCGAAGTTTTTAGAGAATTTAGTTATCTATTAAATGAATCTCTGAACTTTATTCTAACTCAACGGGTTCGCAAGTAATGCGGTTTTTATTACAACCCCTACAGAATAAAAACAATTTTTTTTTAATATGTACTTAGTAAAAATCAACTTCTAATCAGTCGAATTTTTAAGGGTGCAATTTCCATAAAATGATAATGATTTTAAGGGTGAATTCAATGTAAAATACGCTGAATTTTCTGAATTTAATAAGATAAGATTAAGGAGTTTCCATACAAAAAGTATGGATAAATTGACAATTTTTCACAATTTTAGATTTTTACTTTAGAATTTGTTCTACAACCCTCCTTGCTTGGTATGGAAAGTTTTTAGAGATTTTTAATTATCTATCGAATGAATTCCTAAACTTTATTCTAACTGAACGGGTTCGCAGGTTATGTGGTTTTTACTACAACCCCTACATAGTAAAAAAAAATTCCTTTTTAAAAACTGTAATTAGTAAATATCTCTTATAAAACATGAAATTTCTATAAAACGATATTTATTTTAAGGGTGAATCTAACGTAAAATAAGTTAAATTTTCCAAATTTACAATAAAATTAATGGGTCTGGGTCATACAAAAAGTATGGATAAATTAACAATTTTTCAAAATTTTTAGATTTTTTACCATTGATTTTGATTTTGTACAATAGTTTTATTCTTTTTCATTTTGTTGAAATCTTTCAACTTTAATCGATCAACGAATATACCAACATAACTACCATTATAATAAGATGATAAATATCCTTCTATATATTAAATGAAAATTACGATTAGTTATTTTTCCATATGTTTTTCATATTTAATTATCCAGATATAGTATTAAAAACTGTTTTTTTTTATCGTCTTTTAACCTATATATAGTATTTGTTTATGTTTTTGTCATTCATATATATAAATTATAAATAATTCATTCAATAAAATGTGTTTAACACACGGCATAAAATTTGATTGTTTTTTTTTTCTTTTTAAAACATTATATGATTTAATTCGTATACGTACATATATATATTTGATTATAATTTTACGTATTTAGGTTAACAGCTGGTTGTAAAATTTATGTATTCATGTACAATATTGTATATATGATATACATGTCACTACACTATACATAAAAAAAAAAAAATATGTGAATAAGAAAAACTATATACTATATATAAGATTTACATCAACGTACATTAAATGAATTAAAAAATGTTAATTAAATTGTTTGTAATATTTAGATAAACTTTTCAATTATCTGATTGTTTTTAAGACAAATTTAAAATAATTTTTTTGTTATAGCGAGTCATCAAAGCAGAAACAATTTCATTTGAAAAACAATGTCGTCATTTTATAAAATACATTGATTGATAGTTGATCATTATTTTTCTCTGTTAAATACCATAATTAATCAATAAACTTTATCTATTATTAAATATTGATGTTAAAATACAGAGATCTTTAGAGATTCGGAGGATTTGTGATTAAGATGTTTTTTTTTGTGTCACTGATGGAATGCGTATATTGCGTATCTATATTCATGCCATTTGTATTTGCGAATCTATATACGTGATCTTGTTAAGTTTATAGTTATTTTTATAACCGAAATACTTAATTCGAATTAAACTATTGATTGTAAATATATTTAGATATTGTTTCAATACTTATTATAATCATATATATAAATACAACAAATAGATAAATTAAATACGCATAAGTTCCTTATCAGTTCCATATTATGCGAAAGATTAACTTTTTTAGTATATCCAAATAAATAATTTTCAAATCATTTAAATTTTATAACTATAAAACAAATAATAATACACAACACAATAATCATATTATTAACATCATTAAATGATAATTAAATAAATTTTATTAATTAATTGGCGTAAATATAGCGATAACATATATATATATATATATATATATATATACAGAAAAGACACGTCTCGGTTCACATCTTTCTTTATCACTTTTTTTGTTTTATGGGATAAACTATGTATATGAACCGTAAAAAAAACAATAAAAACAATTTTTTCTTATCTTAATTACAGCTTTTTTTATATACAATATATATATTACAAAAATTCATTCATTTTTTTTTATGATAGACAAGTTTAATATGTGGGATATATTTCACATAATTTGTTGATTATAATATTTTTTGTCGCATTTATTGTTGAATTCGCTATTATATTTCAGTAACTATTAGTTTTTTTTTATGTTATCTTTATCTCGTTTATCTCATAAGTGTCGAATGGTTTTTTTTTTATTTTAATTGCATAAAAAAATGTGCTGCTATACTCATAAAATATTTAGATGGGTTTATATATACAGGGTTTCCCCAATTATTCATATTTTTGATCGCTATATATACATTTTCAAGTCCGCTGTGAGTTAAAGTAAAATTTCCCAAAGTTAGAGGTATGATCTCATAACGTATAATTTATTAATATATCTTAATGTGATTTCCATTGAGTTTTATTTGAATTCTTTATTGTATATACCAACTCAAAATAATATTGTCTATAATATTGAGATAATCGCAAAATCCGAACATTTGGATACAAACAATAATGATTCGATAATTGATTGAATATTGTATAAATAATTGAGTATATTTCTTATTCAAAATATTATACAAAATCAATGCATTTGAACACACGTTGATGAAACATTCGTCCTAATAATATACTTAAATAAATATTTAACAATAAAATATTACTTATTCAAATATTCCGCATAATTATTATTGTGTGTATACCGATGCGATATAGATAATCAGTAAGTGCAATCAAGTATATATAATAATAAATAATACAATTATATTTTGAAACACTTATACAATTATTTTATTTATATCGATATATATATAATATAGACAATATAATAAATATTTTATCAATTTTATTATAAATACTTAATTGTATGTGCACAAATAAAAAAAAAAACAAAAAATTATCAATCGATTTTATATACGGAATGTCTCATCGAATTTAACTAACTCGTGTTAACAATTCAATTCGAGGTATTTTTAATCAAAAACTATACGATAATATATATTGGATCTATTTTGCTGTATTCTCCAGTAACCAGTTCTATCTTTATCCCAAGTCATATCTTTGGAACGTCTCCTGAAATTCGTATAAGTTTTACATTACATTTTTCGATTAGAAATGTAGTGTAGAACGTCGTCGTTCAATTTCAAACACTTGAGAAATCAAAAAATATATTCTGCGTTTGTGTTAACAATTTAGCGATATAAAATGAATGCTATATTAGACCTTATTAGACTTTTATTAGACCTCGAATATATACTTTATATAACTATACGCAGCAGAGTAAATCTATATATAATATAAATTGAATTTGAAAAAAACCAAATTCGATTATCGATAACATTAAAAATATGTATATATAGTAGTATAAAAAACCACTTACACACATTTTATTTATCGTATTTATTTATGTTTTATATTATGTATATGTACATATCGCACTATAAATTATTACAAAAAAAAAAATTAACATCAAAATCGATGCTTATTATATATCGGCTGTGATAATAATAAGTACCTTACCTATATCTAAGATAATTCAAATTGGTTTTGACTTTTTTTTTTTGTTTAATTTTTATTCGGTGTTTGTTATTAAACGAAAAATATTTAATTAAAAATACAGAAGGAAAATACAACAAATAATCGGTTTTTCGTTAAATTATTTTTGGAATTTGATTTCAAGATCTTGTAAATTGAATTCGTTATCTTTTATTTTTACCCTTTAATTTTTACCGATCAGGCTGAAAATTAGAGGACATGCTCGTCATTGATAGTAGATTAAGAATATCGAAGTTTTGGAACAGATTCATCAAATAGTTTTTGAATTATGACTTTGATCAAAGATTCGTAAAAAAATTTTCCTATATAAACCTATATGCAAAAAATAAATGATTTTTTTTTCCCATGCTAAATTGGTCTTTTTCGCATTAAGTTATTTATTATTTCACCATTTGAATATGAATCTTATATCATCCAATCCCATATATATATAGTTTGTATATAAAAAATAATCTGTTTGCCTGAATAACGTTTTATTTTTATTTTATATTTAGTAAATTCGAATTCTTTGTATTTTATATTATTGCGCTGTTGTATATGACAAATAAACAGTAAAATAAATCCATTGCAAATAAAAATTTCTATAAATAAAAAAACGTAAAATTTATAATTTATGAAATTTTATCACCGCACTGCAAAATATATTGCAATTTAATAAATGAATAAGCTATAAAAAAACATAAACGTGGAGTATTTATTTATTTATTTATGTGTTTTGCGTTGACCAACAAAACTAAATCAAATATTTAAAGATATGAATATATAATATGTTTATTACATTCATATATGAAATAAACATTTATTAAATATAATATTTATGATATATAGATAAGAATAATTGTAAAAAACGTTTTTTATTTACTTATAGAATTCCAGTATTTCATCATTAAATTACATTGTCATGTATAATAACGAATTTTTATTACATTGAATTAAAAATAGATAGAATTCGTTTATCGAAACAACGATTTGATAGTTTACCTGATTCGTTGTGACATTAAAGTGGAATTGCAATAATTAAACTTAACAATAAAATCATTGCATTTATATAATTAACGCTTTGTAAGCTAAATTCTATAAATACTAAGCCATTTTATAAATCTCTGCGTGGTTTAAACAAAAATTAATTCAATAAAATCTTTTTAAAGGTCTTCAAGTATTTCGATAAACCCATGCAATATTACTCGGAAGTTTCCATTTTTTTTTTACATTCAAATTAGTTATATTATTTGATAATTAATTATTGTTAAGACCATATAAATTATAATTATTATTTATAGGAACTAAATAAGCAAAATAAAAAAAAATTTACATAATTATATTAAATTGTAATTATAAACTCACAATGAATAATGTATATTATTATTATTATTATTTAACAACTAATGATGTATGTAAAATGCCAACATTAGTTTTAATAAGCACTATGGCTGCTAGGGCCTTTGGCTTTTACCGGAATTAGAAATCATTAATATTATAATTATTAATGTAATTTTAATAATGATGATGAGTATTTGTTATATACTTTCATATATAATTGCGAGTATGTGTGTGTAGTAGACTTTGTAAATCTTTGGCTGCGTCCGACACAATATACCAAAGATATTCATTAATTTGATCCCAATGAATAAATGGTGACTTAGTTCATGAATTCAAATCATAAAAAGCACAGAAAAAATTTTCCGGCTAGGATTTGAACTCGTGACCACCCGCAATTGGGTTGGATGCTTTATCAACGGCACCACCAAGTCGTATATATTTGTATGAATTAAACAAAAAGATTATGCTTTTAATTTATGAATGTATATCATTTCATATAATGGTTGGATGTTGTTGAAAAATTATAAAATAATTTTAATATTCATTATAATAAAGCAATAAAAAAAATTTTTATGCCAATGAACAGATTTTTAAAATAAATTAAATGCACATTAAATCAATTTATTATTTTTTCAATATAAAAACAATAAATTATAATTTAAAAAAAATATATATATATATTATGGTGTTTTTAAATTGTCATTATAATGATATAATTAATCTATTTAGATTGTTATTGTATATATACAGTCTATGAGTCTAAGATGTATTCTTAAGGCAGTAAGAATATGATTCTATACCATAGGTATTGTGTTTATTATATATATTGTGCAAATTATAATTATTTTTATTATAAATTATAAATTATAATATATATAGTAATCGTAATCGAGGACTGTATAATATGTTTTTAAATTCAAATATTTATTACATTTTAAAAATATTCCACACAAATAGAATTTTATAATAAATGGAATGTAATTAAATAAATTCATTAATATCATATTAATAAATATTTTAATAATCAATGTTAAATATTTAACAAACCTTCCGCGGTTGATTTCTTTTTAAATCATTCAAAGAATTGACGGGAAAAGACAAATAATTTTTGAGAATTTCATTCGGGAATTCAATCAAAATCAACATGATGACTTCGAAATCGTCTATATATGAGAGACAAGCAATGGGAAAAAATCGCTTTGAAATTTTACATAAACATAAACAGTTTATAATAACTAATCTATCTAATCTATCTAATTTTAACAGTTTATAATAACTAATCTATCTAATCTAATTAAGCTGAAATCCTAAATATACTACTCTAACCACTATTATATCGGAAACCTGCTATTTTATTCGAATGCTCGATTTTGAGATGCCAAAAAAAGGACTTTAACCAACAATTTTTTAATCCTTATAATTTTATTTCATAAAATGATGGTTTTAGTTAAATAATTGCGCAGACAGAAGTAAAAAATCTTTTAAATTCAATTAGTTATGGAATTTAATTCAAAATGATTCAATGATTCAATTTCACAAAAATTTGACCATTATAATTTCGGACACTTATATTATAATCTCCTTTGTAACACCTCCTTTGGCTTTGCTTTATAATATCATCCATTCTCTTAGTCGTGATATTTACTAAATTTTTGCATTCATCCAGTGTTTTTGTGTGTTCCTGATTTCAATGATTTTTCCTTCGAATTCTTTACTCCTTCAATTGTAACTTTCATATCATGTATTTACTTTGTTTTATTAATTCCCACAACGATTCTATTGGACTTAAATTGGGACTGTATGGGTTTTTTTAATCTTATTATTAATAAGAATGGTGCGGTTATAATAATAAAAAAATTGTCCATTATTATTATTAAGTTAACAAATAATAAATTACTTGCGACCACTTAGACAAATTATCTGTATTAATATTGAACTATCGCCAGACAAAATACAGCTCATTTGTAAATCATTTTTGGGATATTATTTAAAGCTTATACACTTGCTTGGACAGAGATAAATAAATATATTTCACTTGACCTTAAACGTATAAAGTTGAATAGTTAAACTATATATATATATATATATAGAAAATCAAAGAATTCAAAATGTATTATATGAAATTGGGATATAATAACAATCAGAATTTCAAGTTAATATTTACACCGTTCGAATTACAATGTGTAATTTATTTTTAATTCTTTAAAACATCTGTAATTTTTCATAATAATATATATTTTAAATATTAGAATGTAGACAAGATTTTTGTGACAATAAATGATGAGATCATACACGAATTAATATTAAATAAGTATGATGTACAAATAATAAAGATGCTAAAAAATATGTATGCTCTGCTCATATATATATAATAATTGTATTTCATTTAACATAACAATAATATACGGTATATTATATAGCATTATTTTCCAAGAAATATATATCTATAGTAAATTTAAAAATGAGGTCATTTTGAAACAAAAATAATTGTATTTTGAATATCTTTTCTTTTTTGTCATCATCGTTTAACCTTTTGACACAAATATATATTTCTCTAATATACTATACACATAATAATACAATACATTTCTTCTTTGATTAACGAATATGTTTTTAAATTATTAAAATAATAAAAATTAATATTATTTGATCTAAATTAAATCAAACTTTATGTGTGTATAAAATTATTGTTTTAATTTTAAATATAATGAGAGAATCTATAAGTATGCAACTTTTCAGCCATAGATTCATTCATCCATTTGTTCATGAGTTATTAAAACCAGGTGATTTTTTACTTTATAAGATCGAAAACAATTAATACATTTTATCTCACGTTTCATCAAAAACCCGATGTGTTTGATTTTGCTAATATATATTTTATAAATAGAAATCTATAATATTATTTTATAACCAAAAAAAAAAGTGATTTAATACTACACAAAAAAAAAATTATTTGTCAACGACGCAATCAAATAGTCAATTTATTTCAATTATATATAGTGATTAAAAAAATACATTTTATTTAACAAAAATAAATAACCATTAATAAACATGAACAAAACATGAAAAAAATATATACTTATGTATAATAAATTATCATCAATTATTTTATTAAATATTTTGCGTTTTTAAATCATTGCAATTTTTTAAATTTTATTCTCCCAAAATTCATTATACTATACAATTGTATAAATAAATAAAAATCTAATATGAAAATATATAAAACTAAAAAAAAAAAAAAAAAAACATCGTCAAATACTCAATAAAAAAAAAAAAATAAACCAAATGGAATTTTTCAACAAGTGTTTTTTTTTTTAATTTAAATGCTAATTTATATATAGAAAAAGATACACATCAGATATATATACTAAAAAAAACAAATAATATATCAATAAATTACAAATATATAAATAAAAATTAATTTTGTTTATTTTTAAATTAGATTAAATATAGTATATATTTGATTTTGAATGTTAATTTTATTCTTTTTTTGTTTGTTTGTTTGTTTTTTTTTTGTTAACTCGTTGAGGCTCGCTAAAATAATATGTTTTTAATAATTTGGCGTTTAGCGATCGTCAAGCTTAATTGACAATATTTTTTATAACGATTTCTTCTATATAGCTTTTATAATAGATATTGTTGTGAGAATGATTCAAGATTACTTACAAGAATTGCGATAAAATTTCTTATTATAGTATGAATCATATAAACGTCAGAGTTACATAAAGAATTGGTAAAATATTTTATAAAAATTAGTTTTAGCCTCATTTTAATACCCAATTGTATTCTGCACAAATATCAAATAATATGAAGAACAAATTCCTACGTTTTCCTGTACAAATCCAATGGATCCCCTTCATTCTGTTACTATACAATTTTATCTTTAACAAATTTCTTGACAAATTTCGGATCTTGAGTATATTGATCAACATATTACAAATAGTAAACATAATCAAAGATGATTTAAAGGAATTATAATTTATAGAGTAAACAAACAACAAAACGCAGATCGTTTGAGCTTCGGCAAATGTGGGAAAACCCTAATTAATATTTGTAATGACACAATAAAAATATACAATACAAAATGGTAAAAAAAAAATACACAAATTTCTTATGCAAATGCGATTATTCAAATATATATGCCATCATCTCAATTAGTTTACAAGAAAGATGTAAACAAAAAAGAAAAAAAAAAGAAAAGAATTTATTGCTACTCGTGTCTATATAAACCACACGTATGTATATGGGAAAGGCAAAAAATAATTTATACACAAATAATAATAATAATAATAAGATACAAAGTAAAGAGTTATGAACTTCCAGCAAATGTATTGATCTATCTTTCATATATATATTGAACGGTCCATTCTATATATGTGTGTTTATGTCTACTTGGTCTACAGTCAGATCACATATATAAATATTTAAAAAAAAAAAGAAATACAATTTGTTATAAACAAATATAAGTACATTATTTAAAAACGAAAAAATATTTACACCGACCATACATACATTTTTTCTTTTGGTTCATATTCATACTATTATTCAAAGATTCAAAATCACATATTACAGCTTCATATATATTTTCAGAACATATCATATATATTCTTATGATGAATGGATGGATGGATGGATGGATGGATGAATGTATGCACGCACACATTATAAATGAATGAGTGAGTGATGAAGATGATGATGGTGTATATATGGTATGGTGGTGGTTCATGAATTCGCATATTATATTATTTTATAATATGTTTTTAAAAATGTTTTTGCTATAAGAAAATGATCTCATATTTATTATTACAAGTATATATATTCTGACGAAATCTATATTGAGATTGTATATAGCTGTATGGTAAAAGCAAACAAAACAAATCTGTTTTCCCAGAACTATATAATATATATACAAGAATTTAAATTTTCAATGTTTTATAATGCAGCATATATAGAAATTTTAGTATATATGATGAATTAATTGGCTTACATCAATGTGTGAGGAATAAAATTATATGTATATATGGAATTTGAAGGTATTATATCTGGAAATATTGCAAATGGACAGGGATAATTATGATGACTATCCAAAGTCGGAACATATGACTTCAAAACATGTATGACATTTTGAATATCGCAAATTGTAGTTTGTTTGAATGCCAGAATACATCCGTATGTTTGGCAATTTTTTTATTTGAAAAAAACCTCAAATTATAATATGTTAAATAACATATAAATGATAATTGCATGGTCGGGGATTGAAAATATCAAAGATTCCCTGTCACTCAATATTAAAAAAATCATAATGATGAATAAATTTAACTATAAAATATACTTTTTGCCGGTTATTTATTGAATTTTATAGACAATTTCAGACAACTATTTTCAAGCCGTAATTAAACAATCTATAAAATACTAAATTTTTCTGGTAATATATACCTTGCGAAAAACTGTGAAATTTTTCCTCTGTTCAACATATATCGGACTTATTGTTTTATACATCAACCTCTAAATACATAATATTTCATCTCATCTATTTCAATATGTTATATATGAAAAATCTTTTGATATATAAAAAGTCTATATTGTATGAAATATTTATAATAATTATTTGAAAAAAAAAAACGAACCAGAAAATAATGACAATAAAAAAAAGAAAATGATTGTCACGAATATGCATCGCTATTCTATTATAATAATATAATAATACAATGGTTTTTATTGCATTTTTTTTTATCAAGAAAAAAAACACATTTAATAACATCATATCGTATATGGAAGAATATAAAAAAAATCCCGTGTACAAAATAATACTATAATTTTTTAGTAATAAGAAGACAAATAGATTTAAATATACAATAAATATTTTGTAGGACATTTCTCAGGTGTAATTATAATCTCAGTCAGTCAAGAACGAGTTTTTAACGTTAAAAATGAAATAAAAAGATCTTAAAAACCTGTCTTTCACTTACTCCTTCGGTGGTCTTCATTTTTGCTGGAAAAACTAATTGGAAAATTAGATCTAATCCTATCCTTTCCATACATACAGGGTATCCCAGCTAACGCTATCCAGCCAATATCTTCGAAACCAGTGGAGTTATCACTAATATGATGTTAGTGACCCCCAGTGGAAATCAAAATTTCGATTTTTGCCTTTAAAATGGGGGCGTGGGGGACTTGGGCTGTTTGGACACCCCCCTTAATTAATTTCAACGTAGAACAACTTTCTAATACATTACAACACATGTTTTCATAGAGATTTTGCGAGTTTTCGCACATTTTCTATCAATCTACTCGTCACGCTCTTCAAAATAAGCGAAAAAAAAATATAAGTTTACATTTGATTTTCCAAAGTTGATATCCATTAAGCGCATAAGGGTTAACATGGGGAGGAAGGGGTTAACATAAAAATGTAGCCAAATGGAATCCAGTGGGGGTCCACTAACATCATATTAGTGATAACTGCACTGGTTTCGAAGATATTGGCTGGATAGCGTTAGCTGGGACACACTGTATATATCCTTTCCGATACAAATGCATCATTAGTAGTGATATTCTAACCAAAAATCCCAATAGAAATTTTAAATCTATAGGGGTTTGATACAAAAACGTTTTGTATATTGATCTATTGAACATTTTTTTCTGATTTATTCGATTCCTCTCTAGCAATTACTTTTAAAGATATAAATAAAATTTCAAAAGTTCCAAAGATTAATTGTTCCTATATAAAATAAAAGTCACTTACTGTATCTTGTTGTATATATAAATAAGCGCATAAAAAAAATTATATAAGGCATAATAAACATATATATATACATAATAATATTATTCTTCTATTATACATATTATTATATTATATTCTGTTATATATATACAGTATAATTCCTATACAATTTCTATACGGATCGATAAAATCAATTAGTTATTATAACAAAATATAGTAATCATAATAATAATAACACATTCATTCATTCATTTGTTAAAGGAAAATATATATATATATAAAGGAAAATATAACAAAACCAAAAAAAAAAAAATAAATAAAACCAAACAAATAAAAAATTACCTTAAATTATATATCCAGTTAATTGTTATATAAATCATATAGAGCAATTTAAATATTCATCAAAAATAAAATATTAATAACAAAAAATAAAAAAAAAAATAGAAATCACTTCATGTAATATAATTTCAATTTGGAAATAAAAATTATTTATTTGTACAAAAAAAAAATCACCGCATATAGAAAAATTGCATAATTTATTTGTTTATAGTATTTGTAAATTCTTCTTTTTTTTTTTTTTTTTTTATTAATTATATTTCCACACAAACAATTATAAATAAAATACACAGCAAAAATAAAGAAGAAGAAGAAGAAGAAACCAAACCACCGCACAAAAATGTGCAATTTTTTTTTTTTTTATTTTTTTATTACAATTTTGACTCACAACACTATATTTAAATATATAAAAATACACGTAAAGTATAAATTGTTATAATTATATTATTAACAACTTTGTGTATTTTTGTATAAAATACACTATACCGAGTTATATATATAAATATATACGATTTTTAGACGATTAATTCGATGAATTCTAAGAAAATTAAAAAAAAAATAAAAAATAAAAAACGCACACAAAACAATCTCACATACAACACAAAACACAACACACGCACGCACAAAGAAATCAGAATTTTTTTTTTTTATATTCTTGAAAATGTGAATGAAAATATATATTTTATTTAATTATAATTTTAATTTATATAATTATACATTTTTCTATAATAATATATTATATAAATAGCGCGACTATATATATATATTCAACATATATTTTTTCTTTTGATTTTGTGCATTTATTATTATTTTTTTTTTATTTGTAATATAAATAAATAAATATGTACAAGAAAAAAAAAATATATTCAACATATAACATTATTCAACATAAAAAAAATACTTTCAAAATAAAAAAAACTATTTATTTTACATTTTTTTTTTTTGTTTTTGCAAATACAATCACTTTCTGTATTAGTTGCGTATAATTAATTTATAATTACATTTTAATTGTTATTTTATTTTTTTTTACTATTTTATATATATATTTTCTATAAATTATAAAAATTTATTAAATAATCATTAACAAACAATGTTTGCTATTTATTTTTGAACAACGATATAATATACACCACAATCCACAACAATAAATGTTAATGCACACACAATATTTTTTAACTTGAGAACGGGGGGTGTAAAATATAAAAATGATTTTTTTGTTTTTCAAATCGCACAGCTTTTCTTTTTTTTTTTTTATTATTATTATTTACAAAAATTAACCAAAAAAAAAAAAAAAATAGAATGTAAATTTTACTTTTATTAATTAAATTTTTTTTCTTTCGTTTTTCATGAAAAACACGATCGTCATTTTCATTTCCATTTGATTTTCGACTATTTTTATTATGGCTTACAACTACAGGGAACGAATAATTTTTATAATAATAATAATGATAATAACGTTCCAACTTTAACAACATACCGCGCTAAACTAAAAAGAAACTAAAATAAATAAAAAAAAACCGATTGTTCTGTCCATTTTTTTTTTAATGTATTTTTACATTATTTAATATTGTATATATTTATATCAAAAGTAAAGAAAAATATGTATATATTGTATAAAAAGTGACTAACTAAAAATTATACATATTGAATTGAAGAAAGAAAGAAAGAAAAAAACTAGTATATGTAAATAAAAACGTGAAAAATACTGTAAGTTGAGGTGATTTTAATTGGAATTGTTTTAACTGATATAAACTGAATTTTATTAATAAAATTTCGATTGTGTTTTTTTTGTTAAATTGCGCTTATTACCGTTATATAAAATTAATATTTTTTTTCAACACATCGATATAGTGGTGGATAAATAATGATAAAATATATTCATTCGATACCGTAATAAAATATCGAGTACCTAAGAAAAATGTATTCCGTATCGCGTTATTCGATACTTTTAATATGGAAACAAAACAAAATGGCGATAGTTGAAAATTTGGTGAATTTTTATTAGAATTAAATTTTTATGTTAATTCCAGTTAAATTAATGTTTTTAATATTTTTTAATCAGTTTAATTATTATTTTAGTATTCTTTTTTTTGTGTGTGAATTCAATTAATGTTGAAAATTATACAATTTGGAATGGGAGCAGTGAATCCAATTGTTCCTGCAATATATGCAAACTTTAAAAACCAATATGCCATAATTTACGGTAAATAATTGTGTTTGTATATATATATATATTTTAATAATATGTTTTACAACAATAAAATCTATATATATAATCATATAATATATATATATGAATATATCACATAAATATATATATATATATATATATATATATATATATAGAGGTATATTTTATTATATACAATCAACTTTTTTTAAATATCACATCAGAAAACGTTGAATAGAAAACAACAACAACAACAGTTAAAATAACTATACATATACGTGATGTAGTGATGTGATGTGTGTTTGTGTGTAGTAAAAATGTATGTTTGGGTTGGTGAATTGTGAATCAAATATTAAGAAACAACAAACGACGGCTTATCGACTTGCATATTATAATAATAATAATAATAATAATAATAATAATAATTTTTATTATTATTATAATAAGTGAAAACATAATTTATGTATATGAATGAATGGATGAAGAATTCGTTCTTTTATATATAAAAAGAAGTATATATATATATATGTAATATATACAGGATGTCATTCTTATACAATATACAAATATATGTTAGAATGCATTTGCAATGATGCAGCACTTTGAAGGTATGTAGATTTTTGGGTAGTAAAAACTGCATAACCTGGGTGGTTCCCGTTGAGTTAGAATAACGTTTAGATTCATTCATTCGATAGATAATTTAATTCTCTAAAAACTTCCCTTACCGTTCAAATCAGGTTGTATATAGAACAAATTCTATAGTAAAAGTCTAAACATGTGAAAAATTGTCAATTTATCCATAAATAATTTTTGTATTCAAACAAATCAGATCACATTTGAAAAGAAAATACCTTTTCCTGTAATAAGTTCCCTGTTTATCGTTCCTACAGTCGTTCCTACAGTCAATTCATCAGTATACTGCAATTTTTTTCTGTAAATATATATCTTAAAAATTTATTAAAGACAATAGAATTATCATATAGCAAATATTGAACTTTTTTATTATTATTTGTTTTGTTACATATATATATTTTCTATAATTTCCCATGCGAATACTTTTTCACATCACCAAAATGTTTATTTGTGTTTCAAATCTCAAATTTCTCACAAATATGTATGAAGCAAAAGATAAAAATAAACTGAATAACTATATATAAAAGCGGTATTTTTTATAATTATATGAATTTCACTTTTCATTATATATCAAATCACGTAATATTATGTATATATATATGCGTATAAAGAAATAATATGTTATTCAATTTTGTATATAATTTCTTTAAAAACAACAAAACAAATTTATAACGTTATATGGTAGATCAAAAAAAAAAACGTCTCGGTATAAGCATTTATATCCGCATATATATAAATAGGGAAGATTCCAAATGTATCATCATATCACGTATCATATCATCAGGTTATTATAAAATGATTTGTCCCTCGATTTAACTTAAATAAGTACCTAGAAATGCACTATACAGATTTTGAGAAAAAGAAATTCCCCAAATGCAAAACTCGATGTATATATTTCTTATACATATATCCAAATGATAAATATATATAAAGTCACTTTACTTAATTTAACATATTGTTTATTATAATACATTTATACGGATCAATGCGGTAATAGGGTATAGATATGCAACAATGCATATATGTTATAAAAATACAATTTTGTAAACATAATCGAATTATATATTAAATGCACATATTACAAAATGCAAAAGCTTTCCCTGAATTGATACATATGTATTAAAATAAATATACTTGCATATACACACACGTATATAATGCATTTTGTTTACATTGTATATCTATATATATATATATATATATGAAATGTTGTGTTGTCCGTCTATATATATTATTGCATTTCAAGATTTATCAATAACTATGCGATTGTATTTTATCAATATATTATTATTTATCCATATGTATATATATATTATGATTATCATCACCGGTGGTTATATATATCGATAAAGAAAAAAACTTGTTTATTATATATATATGTGCGTTGTTTACAATATATTTTTTTGTTGATATATGACAGCATATGCCGTTTTATTGTTTGTTTACAATAAATAAATAAATGAATGACCACCACCACCACCATCACCATTATTACGTCTCGTATATATACAATTTTATATACTATATATAGTCACAATAAAATAATGGTCACAGTTCATAGATATTCAATTGCTGCATTTGCAATATAAAATATTGTATATATAGTGGCTGACTGGCTGAAGCACTCAACCATTTGCCTAACCAGTTTTAAATAATTCATATAATAATCATATAAGTATTTTGAATGTATATAGATATATATAGGAAACAAGACAGACACAGACGGATTTTCGCTAAAAGCATTAAAAATTACCAAATGAAATGACGTATATATAAACTATATGTGATGTGATATGAATAAAGCTATATGTTTTTTTCTGATTTATATATCTATTATTATATTCCAAATTCTCTAATTTTTAATTAACATTAGTGCGAGGTTAATTGATCATTTCATTGTCTTCTAATCATCAAATGCACACAATAGAATATTATTATTATAGTTTGCAAATAAAAAACTAATTTTCTATAATTGATTAATATATATATATTTATAATCTGTATATTATATACATCACTCAATGTTCAGTGTTCGTATAGGATGATTAATAAAACAACAACTTTTAGATTCAAAATTCGGATCTATTCATCAACATAGTCTGCTCCATTGCATTCATTCCATCACATCTTTAACATTTCGATGCATTTTTTGTAAAACGATTTATCTTTGGCATCTCAAATTACTTCATTTTTATCCTTTACTGTTCACTCGCAGCTTACTCCGTCCATTTGACCCCGAAGTGTAGTGATGAATATGTTACATACCACATTACAAGATTCTTTTTATTGTGCTGAAACAGCGTCAAATAACGACGCTCTGAAATTCTTTACGTATTTACTGTTTTTGATCAAAACAGTGAATAAAAGCGTTACTCATTTCTTTCTGATGCTCAAATGTTCATTCAAAATCGTAAATATACCATGCATTCTGATATCTTTAAGGTCTCCAGCAATCTAACACAATTTCAATTTACTTATGGTCAATCGTGAATCGTATATATTTTGTGGAATTTTTAGTTATGTTTTCTAGAATAATTTGGCCGAATTTGGGTGACCGCAGAACAGTTCAGCATCATTCTTGTTTGTACGACCCTCGTTCAAATCAGCAAACCACCGTTTTCGGCCATTTCTCTCAATATGAAGATCCATATCCATAGAATAAAACAACCCTTTTGTCAAGCCATTTGAACGGTATTTTCCCTCATATTGAAAAACAATGCAACCGAACAAACGCAATTCAAATGTTTCCATTATTTTAAAAATTACAAAATTACTATCACTAAAACCATTGTAACTTTTCTACAAAACGTCATAGATTGTTATAAAACCTTTGGGAACAAATCGTTTGAAGATTGGTACTTCCTAAAAATCAAATGGATTTGTCAACGTATAGTGGATCCATATACATTTCATCCTATACGATATTGAGTGATGCGTTGGGTTTATATTGAAGAAAGCAATTTCACCTTATCTTTCGGATATATATTTATATAGTTTATATTTAAATCCATATATAATTTAGTTTTTTTACGATATCACTATACAGATATATTGCACAAAAATAATATACTATAATGAATTCTATATATAACATTTTTATTTGATGTGATTGAAAATTGATTATCCATTATTTGTATTGTATATATTTAATATATAGTATTTAAATAGATATAAAATAAATATACTTAATTTTTAGAACCCACACAGCTTATTTTGATAACGATTATAAAATATATATTTATTTCATAATATATATATAGCATTAGAAAATTAAATTCTCTTATCTATATATAATAATGGAATGGCAAAAGCTAAATAACTCTATCTATAATATAATTTATCTATATACAGGGTTAGTCGATATCAGTAAATAATAATGTATTAGAATTTTGAAAAAGTAAATAAAAAAACATTCAATCAAATTACAGTAAAAATCAATGGGGGATGATCATCAAATCCTATATTGCAATATTGTGGATTTCCCTTTGGAGTTTAATGATTTAATATACGCAATATAAAGAAAAATTATACCATTATTAAATTTTATCAAAGAACCTATATAAACTATATATTTCAGAACCAAATCCATTGAGTACGATTAATTTTTTTAATTATATATAGAAATAAGCGGTTAATATGCAATTAGTTTGTTCTATACCAAAGGGAATATATTTTATGATATACAGCGAATGATATTATCAAATCAATCACCAATCCGCTCATGTAATTTAATTAAATATGAATATAATTTTTTTTTGTGTACCCCAGTGAGGTGTTGAATTTTCATATACCATACTCTATTTGATTTTATCATATTTACATTTTCTATTTCATTAACAACCAAAAAAAAAGCCATAAAAATTAATAGCAAAAAAAAAAAAAATGATGCTCTCAAGCAAAGTTTCGCAATTAATATTCATTAATCATCGTGTTTATTTATATATAGTGCGAATATATATATATTATACATTTTATGCAAATTAGTCATATGTGTCATTTGTGTCATTTGTGTTTTGTGTGTACATACCCAATAATAATAATAATAATAATAATAATTGTAAATTGTATGTGGACATGATTTGAATATATATCGCGTACCGTACATTTAATTTAAAAAGAAATTTTTGTATCTTTGCATATATATAATATACATAAATATAAATTACGAATAAATTATATTATTTGCATAATGATGACGGAAAAAAAAAACAAAAATTGTGGTTTAAAATAATTTATAAATAAACAATAATAATAATAATAATATGAAAATATATAATACAAATATTTTACAGAATATGTTAAATATATATTTTGTATAATATATTTGAGAAATTTTATTTAAATTCTAAATAAATTCCTCATAGTGATGAGATTCAATTTTAAATTAATTATTGCAATTGAATATATTTTTATTCAAATTTGATGTTTAGTTTTCTGCAAAATAACTGTTATTTTATCACTTGATACACAGCTGCAATCAAATAAAAGATGACCACGCAATGGCGTAATCAAATAAAGGATCGCGGTCAGGAAAATACAAAAATTGCCCTTAAAAATATTGTTGTTAAGCTACACGCAAAAATTGGCGAATGATAAAAAAAAATCATCATATTTTGGGGAAAATTCTTTCAATATGGGCAAAATTTATTGATTTTTATTATCTTTTTCTAATCCCATACTTTTTCCAACCCTTACCCAGAAATAGAAAGGAAAAATTTCTTTATATAGATATATAGGAAGAAAATGCTTAATTTAAAAATGATTGATATATATAGTCATAAAAGAAGCGGCTGAAATACAAGCTCTGGGAGACTATTCTATTCCATATAGTCTTAATGATGGATTTCTATGGAATTATGTTTTTTTTAAAAAGTTTAAGAATTTATTAAAATCAAACTCTTTTTATTATTAAAGGACTAAAACATCCTTTAAAAAAGAGGGCGGATAATAAAAAAGTATAATATAAAAAAAAAAACATTGAAATAAAATAATTTTCAAAGACATATTTCGTTTTCTTAAATAAAACGCGTTATATTTTTATAAAGTAGTTAAAATTATATTGGATAAGTTTTTTTTTTTAAATCATATATCGTAAGAATATAAAATATATACAATTTAGTATAAAAATTTAAATAATTCATAATCATAAAGCGGTGCGGTGTTGGTTGTGGTGTTCATATAATATATTATATTATTATGTATATATTGTGATCTATATTTAAGGGAAACCTCATCCAACCAGGTAAGTATGTGTTAACAAATATATATCTATCTATAACCCTATAACATATTTATTTTCTAAACAATTTTTTTAAAAGTTTATTATTTTTTTATTTAATATATCTATACGCAACATTTGATATTGAAAAATAAAAATTTTTAAATGGAACAATATTTGAAAAAAAAAAATGAAATTATTTATACACTTTTTTTTGGTATTGTGTTATATATGAAATAAAATATTAATATATCTTTAAAGTTTGATATGCGAGAAAAATTAAGTATATGTTTAAGTTTAAGTACATACACACTTTAATTATATCATTATTATTAAGTTTTTTGATATAGGTTGTTCACTGTTCTGTATATATGATATATAAAGGGTGATTTTTTAACAGATATAGAAAAGTTTTTCAAAAAAAAAAACACATAACATTCAGAAAAATGCATGAAATTTTTATTTGAATCGATAGTACGGTCCATATAATTTAATGTTTGAAGATTATTTCATGCAAATGTTGACTTTGACTGTGCCTCAAATGGTCCATCCGCTTAGTTCAATTTTGGCCTACTGTTTCCAACATTTTGGCCGGTATCTCATGAATAAATGCTTCAATGTTGTCTTCCAATGCGTCGATCGAAGTGGGCTTGTCTGTATAGGCATGAACTTTAACATAGCCCGACAAAAAATAGTCTAAAGGCGTTAAATCGCACGATCTAGGCGGCCAATTGACCGGTCCAGAACGTGAAATAAAATGTTCACCGAACTCGTCTCTCAATAAGGCCATTGTTGCGCGTGTTGTGCCGTCTTGTTGAAACCACATGTCATGCAAGTCAAGCTTTTGCATTTTGGGCAAAAAAAAGTGGGATATCATATCGCGGTAGCGCTCACCATTCACAGTTACGTTACGATTCGCATCATCTTTGAAGAAGTACGGTCCAATGATGCCACCAGCCCATAAACCCCACCAAACTGTGACTCATTGGTTCTTTCTGGATGCATTTTGGTAGATGTTGCAATGTTTCTGGCTGATATTCACTCCAATATCGACAATTCTGCTTATTTACGTACACATTGAGCCAAAAATGAGCTTCGTCGCTGAACACAATTTCGTCGCGATGAACTTTCTTAACAGAGCACGCATTTTGATAATACAATTCAAAAATCTGCAAGCGTTGTTCGTTTGTAAGACGATTCATGGTTAAATTATAGACCAAACTGAAGATCAGCTATTTAAACCAGTGTTGCCAAAAAGATAATAGCTAAAAAATCACCCTTTATATTATTGGCGTGGTCGCCGTCGTCGTCGTGGTACAAGCCATTTGATTTCTTATGTGTATATTTAAAATTGAACCACGAGTTTTTGTTTTTTCTCACACTATACACGGGTTGAATTTCAATTAAATTTTTTCAACTTTATGATGAAATAAATGTTATATAAAATTATTAAAATTGTTTTCTTTACATATGGAAAATATTCACATCTATATAGTAAAATTATATATTACAGAGATTTTATTTTATTGTTTAATGTTATATAAAACAGTTTTCCATGCGGTTTTCTTACCTTTTACCAAAAATATATAATATATATATATAGAATACACAATTATACAAAAATCAACAATGCCTAATCAAAATGACCTGATTCATTTATTATATTTATATATGTATAAATAAATAATTTGGGGGAGCGGTCACGCTTCTTTTTTGTTTTTTTTTTATAGATTCACATTTTCACAACCATTACATTACATATTTTTTTGTTTTTTTTTTGGAACGTTATAAATTCTAATATATTTTTTTCACGATATATAGTTTCTATAATAATATAATATATGTCCTTATTTTTATATAGTGTATGTACAGGTAGGAAATGCGAAATTTATGTATTTCAATCACTTTTCACGCGTTAAAAATTATTATGCTTTTCTCGATTGTTTATGGAATTAAAATCGCATATCTAAAATAAATCATCCCTTTAATAATGTTGATTTAGAATTGTTAGATGAAAATCATTTATTTAAAATGAAAAAGCGCATAAAAAATCATTAAGATTTAATATAAGGGAAGTGATTTTATGAAAAAAAAAATCATTATATAGAAGTTCTATACGCACACCTCATCGCTATAACACCATTTGATTTTTGTTTATTATTTTATAATAAATTAATAATAATATTTTTATATAATAATAATCAAATAAGAGACATCGCGTGCCTTTCACTAAAATTTTATCTGATTTAATTAGTTTTTTTTCTTTTTTTTTTTTTTGATAAAAATTAGTACATAATAAACGCATATAATAAAATAACATTAATTTATTGTATATATATATATAAAAATCCACAATCACTTTTTTAATGCCCTTTCTCTACTTAATTTACAAAAGTCAATTTCTATATAATGTATATTATTGACTATATTTTATCTATATTTATTATGTAATAATAATATAGCTATAAGCTTAAGGTTTTATTTTCTTAACCCGCCATAATAACACTATATATATAAAATATCAATCCATTATTTATTATTTTCTTAACCGCGATAACGAACTATTATATATTGTATAAATAAAATCAATCCAATTATTTATTAATGATTATTATTATATTTATTTATATTTATATTTATATCAATATCAGAATATATAATCATTTGATGAAAAACTAACCACAAAAGGTTAACATCAAAAGTATTGGAATAAAATTTAAATTTCATTCGCAGTGATTAAACCTATAATTTGCTTATGAAAAACGTTAGTATACAAAAAAAAATCATTAAAGAACATAGTTGAATCCTCTATCTGTTCATGATGTGATCATTTTACCATCAGCAAATCATTTGATGGATTTTTAAGATTGGAAAATTAATAATGAAGTGTAATAAAAACAATCAAATTACCAAAATAGAAGGGTGTTTTTTTATATTTATTATAGGCAGCTAACTTTCGAGAGTTCCCTACAGCAGTATATATAGGTAGTATATATCATTTGATTTTTTCATGTTGTTTTGCCATTGAAATATTCTATTTCTGGTATATATAAGTTAAACTACCATCAAATTATTTAACATTAAGATGGCAAATTGATATACAAATTGCTATATTGAGAATTTATTGCAGAATTTATATTTTGTTACCCTCATAATTGTTATTATAGTTTCAAAATAGAAATTGATTTAAACAATTTTATATATAAATAAAATTGATCAAAATTAGAATTTTAGTAATACAAATTAATTATAATACAAATAATTTTTAATTAAACTTTTAATCATTACGAGAGGATTCCCAAAATTAATTAACGTGGCTAATATTATAATGAGAATTGCCTAAATTCGGCACATACAGTAAAATCTTCAACAAATAGATGATAGTTCTTCTATATATATATATATATGATGTAGATTATTCTTGATTTTGTTTGATGATGTGGAAAAATTGAAAAATAATAACCACGTATATATATTGAATTTTCAAATGGATCTTCTGACTAACACTTATTCTTTTTGTTTTTTTGTTTTGTAATGTTATATATTTTGTCCTATAAAATAAATCATTTATAAGAATTTATTGGGCGATATAGTTTAAAAAAGAATAAATATATAATTTTTAAGTATATACTATAAAAATACTTACAATATCAAATATATATTGAGTGTTAAAAATTTTAACTAAAGCTGAATTAATACGTTAAAATAAAAAAGAACAATTTTAGGGTTTTCAGAATTAATTTATAATTAGTTTTTTTTTGTGTGTAACAATTAAATATTAATTATTATAGATTATATCGCCTTTTTTTTCTATATATTGATGAAATTGAATTTTGTGTGTGTTTATTATTATATTAAAAGGTACGTATAATATTATTATAATAATATATTTAAATTATATATATAGAAATGGAAAAAATAAATAAAATCAATATAAAAAAATCAAAAAAAAAAAATTTCATTATTTATCATGGTCAGTCAGTTCCAGTATATTTATTGTATTTTATTTGTAGATAGGCATAAATTGTATATTGTACTGTAAAATTATTAATAAATATTCAAATTTGAATTTTCACACATGAATTATAAGATCGTCATCACTCACAAGGATATATGCATGGTATTTTGGTGTTGAATAAAAATATCCTTTTTAAATTTTTTACCATATTTTCGTTTCAAAATATCTGTTTATTGAGCCTGTTTTCAATTATAAAATAAAGGTAAAACCAACTATTAAAAATTGGTTTTTAAATAAGAGTATCTGTAATTTTCACTTGATATAGTTCATAAAATATGTTAATTAGGTTTTTTTAATCGATAAAATTGAGTTATACTACTTATATGCATAAAGTAAGGCTTTTTATGAAATGCCGACGGCAGACGACGGCAAATGTCAAATTGAAAATACATGCATTTCAATGTAGGTGCTTTTTATGAATATTGGACGGCGGACTGACGGCGGACATTGATATTTTTTCTTCTATTGCCGTCGGCTGACCGTCGTCCAAACTTCATTTTTCATTTTATTTACATTTTATTTAATTTTTATGATTTAATTTCATAATAATAAAATATTCAGTTAATTTACAAACTAATAAAAAATGGAATTATATAACAGCAATTATTAAATTTCGGTTTTTTTATCCAGGCAAAATAAATTTCAGAAAAAGCACATTTTTTTATATATCACAAATATCATATTTGTGGTAAATAAAATATTTTCATAGAAATCGAGGCTTAAGTAAATTTATCCAAAAATAACGTTGAGGAATTTATTGATGATTTTTATAATAACAAAATTCTGCATTTATTTTATTCGATCATTTTATTATTACCATAAATTATTTGCAAAAATTAAAACCCAAAAACAAATTGTCGATCAAAATCACAAATTACATATCAAATAATGACCATAGTTGCCATTCTTCAGTGTGGGGGAAAATCTTTATCCAAGCATTGTTCGGGATTGAATAAAATTGCACATACAAAAGACACTTAACAAAAATAAAACTATGAAATTAATTAAATCCGTGATTTTCTTCTTTAAAAATTACTAATATGGAATTAAAATACCGTATCTTGTTTCTTTTTATTAAATTTTTATACAAAACCTTATAAAACATATATAATATTATAATTCAATAATCTTTTCACTTGGCAACACTGCATACAACATAACCTTAAAAATTATTTATAATAAAAATAATAATAATAGAAAATAATAACAACACACAGCTGTGCAAATTTTGTGTTAAAAATTTTATTTATTTATTTATTTCTTATTTTCTATAGTATTTTATTTTTAAATATTACAAAAAAATACTAAAAAATTAATTGTGATATTAATTAATTTATTTAAATAAATTTCAAATTTATATATTTTTAAAGTTAAATAATATATTTGTGTATATATAAGGATAGTAGAGTAGATAAGCAACGACAGCATTAAATCAAGAAAGTAAAAAATAGTTTTTTTTATTTACCGTAATCTTTTTTTTTTTAATTTTATATTATTGTGAAATTAATTTTGCAACTTTTTTTTGTTTTATTAATTTTGTTATTATAATTGTTCTTAATTATTAATTAATAATAAAAAAAAAATATATATATTTGTTTTATAGGTTTTACGTAAATATTTATAGATATATAAAAAAAAGAAAAGTGATAATCCCTTTTCTTTTTTTTTTGTTAAATATATAAAATGATTACATCAAAAAGTAATCCTCGGCTATCACGTTCATTAAGATTGAACTCTGCTAATAAATTGGAATTATCACGGGTACTTGATCAAGATGCAGCCGAACGTGTTACCTTACAAATGTGGAGATCTAAGAAAAATAATAATAAGTAAGGTTTTTTTTTTAACTCTTCTAATATTGTTGGAAATGTTAGACTTTATAGTGAATTATTATTTATTTTTTTGTTTAAAAACAGATCGATGTCTTATAAAGAACTAAAAAGATTTATAGAGAATTCAATGACAATATCCGATGATGATCAATTGAATTTATTTAAACATTTACAACAATTATGGAATTGTGCCAAAGAACTTGTTGGTAAGTTGTTAAAATAACGGATATTCTTTGTTATTAAACAAGTTTATTAATTCCGATCTTAATTTTGTTATAAATCAATCCATTTTTTTTCCAATTATCATTTGTTAATGCTTATATAGGCACCGAAGGGAATACGAGTATAATCGATGATAGTACAATGTATTTATTACATTTATTTTTAGATGTAAATGTGGTTATGATGAGACATTTATCAGATTTAAAAAAAATATTTGGTATAATAAATGCACAAATGGCTAATAAAATATGTTTAATCGTTGGTCAAATTACACCGTTATTAAGTGATAGTTGCAAAGTCTTACTGAAAAACCATATCGATGCGGAAGGTTCTGATAACAATAGTGATTTAGAAAAATCAAAAAAAAAACATTTATGGGGAAAAAATATAAAATGTAATTTACCAGAATTAATATTTTCTAATATGAATTTATTACAGGTTTGTAAATTAAATAATAAATTCTTTTGCTTTTCCTTTATTATCTAACTCTAACTAATTACTGTTTTTTTATGTATTTCTCACCCACTTTATATTAAAAAGGACATCATAGAAATTCCAAAACCAAAAAATATTATGGCTGTATCAAATTTTTCTATGCGATATAATGATAAAGTAATAAATAAAATGGGCATGGAAGGTGGTGCTATTAAAAAACCACAAAAATTTAATCGTACATGGTTAGCAAAAAATGTTAATGCCGATTCGGATGTCATTAAAATTATCGTTGACATATTAAAATCAACAAAATCTGATACGGAAATTCAAAATGAACTATTCGATTGTATTGGATTTGATAAATTTGAATTAATTCAAATGATTATTGAAAAACGTAAAACTATTGTACAACACGTAGATGTACAAGATAAAAAAAAATTATTACGTGAAAAAGCTCAACAACAACAACAACAACAACAACAAGAACAACAACAGCAACGTCCATTGATTGGACGACAAGTTGTTATACAATCGGAACAAGAACGTCAACTAATGAAACAATTTCGAAAGGATGAAAAAAAATTAAAATCACTTTTAAACGGTCAACAAATGAATAATAATGGTATTGGTTCTGCTGCTACTGCTAATGGTAATGGTATTGATCATCATGATGATGATGATGACGATGATGACGATGACGATGATGATGAAGATTTTAATGGTAATCATGATTATAATGTAGTTGATTGTACCATTAATTCGAATGATAATAGTGAAACAATTTTAATAAAATTAAAATTATCACAACAAAAACAATTGCTAAACAATCAACGACAAACTAATGGCACGGCAGCAATAGCAGCAGGAAGCAACACTAATGGACAATCGGCGGCAGCAGCAGCACCAAGACCACGCGTAAAATATCCATTTGTATTTGATTCACAATTGGAGGCTAAATCACATATTGGTTTTATTGCCGGTGGTAAAATGCTATTACCGGACAATGTGCAACGTATCGATAATCGAATGTATGAAGAAGTTAAAATACCGGCAAATGAAGATAGTGGAAATAATTTAGAAGTTGGTAATATTCGTATAAAAATCGATAGCCTAGATGAAATCGGACAATGTGCATTTAAAGGTACCAAAGAATTAAATCGTATACAAAGTGTTGTCTATCCCATTGCCTACCACACAAATGATAATTTATTAATTTGTGCACCAACGGGTGCTGGTAAAACGAATGTCGCAATGATGACCATCATACGGACAATACGTAATTTTACCGATCAAGGTGTTATCCATCGTGATCAATTTAAAATTGTGTATGTGGCACCAATGAAAGCGTTAGCCGCCGAAATGGTATCGAATTTTGGTCGTCGTCTCGCACCACTTGGTGTTTTGGTACGTGAACTGACCGGTGACATGCAATTGACAAAAACGGAAATGCAACAAACGCAAATGTTGGTGACAACACCGGAAAAATGGGATGTTGTTACGCGTAAGGGTGCCGGTGATGTTGGTCTCATAACATTGGTGAAACTTTTGATCATCGATGAAGTGCATTTGTTGCATGGCGAACGAGGACCAGTTGTTGAAGCATTAGTTGCACGTACATTACGTTTAGTTGAATCATCACAAAGTATGATCCGAATTGTTGGTCTATCTGCAACATTACCGAATTACATTGATGTAGCACGATTTTTACGAGTTAATCCAATGGTTGGTCTATTCTTTTTCGATTCACGGTTTCGTCCGGTACCGTTATCACAAAATTTCATCGGTATCAAATCGATTAAACCGTTACAGCAATTAAATGAAATGGATCAAATATGTTATGATAAATGTGTGGAAATGTTGCGGCAAGGTCATCAAATAATGGTATTTGTACATGCTCGTAATGCAACCGTACGTACGGCAAATGTTTTACGTGAAATGGCACAACAAAAAGGGCAATTGCCTTTGTTTATGCCCGAGGATACATCCGATTGGGGACTGGCAACACGAGCCATTTCAAAAAGTCGAAATAAACAATTGGTTGATCTGTTTCAATGTGGTAATTATATATTTATATTTTTATTACACGGACATTACTTTCAGAGTGAATGTTTTTTTTTAAATAATTTATTCTTTTCATGTATTGGATAAATTAGGACTTGCTATGCATCATGCCGGTATGTTACGTACCGATCGTTCCCTGGTGGAAAAATATTTTGCTGATGGTTTTATTAAAGTGTTGGTGTGTACGTCAACATTGGCATGGGGTGTTAATTTACCAGCACATGCTGTTATAATTAAAGGAACCGAAATCTATGATTCAAAACATGGTGCATTCGTGGACATTGGCATTTTAGATGTTTTACAAATATTTGGTCGGGCAGGTCGTCCACAATATGATAAAAGTGGTGTTGGTACAATAATTACAACATACGATAAATTAAATCATTATCTATCTTTGTTAACCAATCAATTTCCCATTGAATCGAATTTCATTCAATGTTTGGCCGACAATTTAAATGCCGAAATAACATTGGGTACAATTAGTAATGTTGATGAAGCCATTGAATGGTTAAGTTATACATATTTATTTGTACGGATGCGTATAAATCCATTAATTTATGGTATAAATTATTCGGAAGTGCAAGACGATCATACGTTAGAGCAAAAACGTCGTGAACTTATACAAACGGCCGCGATGAAATTGGATAAAGCCCAAATGATCCGATTTAATCAACGAACGGGTGATTTAAATATAACCGATTTAGGACGTACAGCATCACATTTCTATATAAAATATGATACAGTGGAAACGTTTAATGATATGTTAAAGGCGGTTATGAGTGAATCAGAACTTTTATGTATGATGTCAAATGCACAAGAATTTCAACAGTTGAAGGTACGCGATGATGAACTCGATGAATTGGATGAATTAACACAAAATAATTGTGAGGTAACGGCAATGGGTGGCAGTGAAAATATCTATGGTAAAGTGAATATCCTAATGCAAACATTTTTATCACGTGGATTTGTTAAATCATTTTCATTGATATCCGATATGTCGTATATTACACAAAATGCTGTACGTATTGTACGGGCTCTGTTCACAATCGAATTACATCGTAATAATCCATTGATGGCCGGTCGCCTTCTGGTAATGTCGAAAATGTTTGAAAAACAACAATGGGATTTTCAGACACCATTACGACAATTCACAAGTTTATCGCATGATATCATTGAAAAAATTGAAAATCGTGGTTTAAGTATATTAACGTTACGTGAAATGGATGCCCGTGAAATTGGTGATATTTTACGTAATCAAAAATCGGGTACGGTAGTGAAAAAATATTGTATGGAATTTCCACAAATTGAAATGGAAGCCGCCCTACAACCCATTACCCGTACCGTATTACGAATACGTCTGTTTATCACTGCCAATTTTAAGTGGAACGATCGAGTGCACGGGAAAACAGCTGAACCATTTTGGATATGGATTGAAGATCCGGAAAATAATTTCATTTATCATTCGGAATATTTTCAAATAACACGTAAACAAGTGATTTATTGTGAACAACAGGAATTAGTGTTGACGATCCCGTTAAAGGAACCATTACCACCACAATATTATGTACGGGCTATCAGTGATCGATGGTTGGGCAGTCAAATGTGTATACCAATATCATTTAAACATTTAATATTACCGGAATTACATCCACCGCATACGGAATTATTGCCGTTAATGCCATTACCCGTATCCGTATTAAATAATCCTGCCTATGAAGTATTATATCCATTTACACATTTTAATCCAATACAAACGCAGATCTTTCATTGCCTGTACCATACAAATACAAATGTATTATTGGGTGCACCGACAGGATCGGGTAAAACAATTGCCGCCGAAATAGCAATATTTCGTGTATTCAATGAGAATCCCCGGGGGAAAATTGTTTATATAGCACCGTTAAAGGCATTGGTACGCGAACGTATCGAAGATTGGCGTATACGATTTCAACAGCAATTGGGTAAAATTGTGGTTGAATTAACGGGTGACGTAACACCCGATGCTCATGCAATACGTAAAGCAAATGTTATTGTAACGACACCGGAAAAATGGGATGGTATTAGTCGATCATGGCAAACACGTGATTATGTTAAAGATGTTGCCTTAATTGTTATCGATGAAATTCACTTGTTGGGTGAAGATCGTGGTCCAGTACTGGAAGTCATTGTTTCACGTACAAATTTTATATCATCATTTACTGAACGTAATTTACGTATCATTGGTCTATCAACGGCATTGGCAAATGCACAAGATTTAGCAAATTGGTTGGGTATCAAAGACATTGGTTTATACAATTTTAAACCATCTGTACGTCCTGTCCCGCTATCGGTGCACATTAATGGATTCCCCGGTAAACATTATTGTCCACGTATGGCCACCATGAATCGACCGGCATTTCAGGCAATTCGACAATATTCACCGTGTACACCGGCATTAATATTTGTATCGTCACGACGTCAAACACGTTTAACCGCATTGGATTTAATAGCATTTCTGGCCGGCGAAGATAATCCAAAACAATTTTTACACATTGCCGATGCTGAAATGGAACAAATTCTATTGAATATAAAAGATTCAAATTTAAAATTAACATTAGCCTTTGGCATTGGGCTACATCATGCAGGTTTACAGGAACGTGATCGTAAAACATGTGAAGAATTATTTTTACATCGAAAAATTCAAATTTTAATAGCAACCGCAACTCTTGCTTGGGGTGTTAATTTACCAGCACATTTGGTGATCATTAAAGGTACCGAATACTATGATGGTAAATTAAAACGTTATGTTGATATGCCGATAACGGATGTATTACAGATGATGGGACGTGCTGGACGTCCACAATTTGGTAATGAAGGTATTGCCGTTGTATTGGTACATGATGTTAAAAAGAATTTCTATAAAAAATTCCTGTACGATCCATTTCCGGTTGAATCGAGTTTGATTGGTGTTTTACCGGATCATATAAATGCAGAAATTGTTGCCGGTACCATACAAACAAAACAAAATATTTTAGATTATCTAACGTGGACCTATTGTTTTCGACGTATCCTTTGTAATCCAACGTACTATGATTTGGATAGTATTGAACCGGAAATGGTTAATCGTTTCCTGTCGAATTTAATTGAAAATGTTTTGTTTGTATTGGAAGAGGCGGGTTGCATTGAAATCGATCAAAATGATTTACGATATTTGTATGCAACATCAATGGGTCGAATATCATCGTATTATTATATGTCTCATCAATCAATGAAATTATTTTCAGAATCGTTACGATTCGATATGAAATCGGAAGAGATATTGAGGGCAATGTGTGATGCCTATGAATTCTATCAACAACCGGTACGACACAATGAAGATATTTATAATGCGTAAGTATAACCTGCCACCGTCAACGAAATTACTTTAAGGTCTGAATAGAAAATTGTTTTTTTTTTTTTTTGATATTTACAGTGAATTAGCTACATTATGTAGAATAAAAGTTGATCCATTAACATATGATTCACCGCATACGAAAACTTTTCTATTAATGCAAGCCCATTTTTCACGTTTACCTTTGCCAAATGCAGATTATTTAACGGATACAAAATCAGTACTTGATCAAGCGATTCGTGTAATACAAGTAGGTGTTTTTCTCTTTTGCTTATTTTCTCATCCAAATCAATTTGATTCAAACAAACAATTCATTCATTTTAGGCAATGATTGATATATGTGCGGAAAAAGGATGGTTAGCAACAACCTTACGAATTCAACAATTAATGCAATGTATTATACAGGCTCGTTGGTTAGACGATTCACCAGTTTTACAATTACCAAATGTTGAAGTGGTTAACGTTTCTGTTTTTCAACGAATTCCATTGGATCCATATAATGTCTTAACGTTATCAGTGTTGAAGGAAAAATGTGCACGTAATTATGAATTATTAGCTGGACCATTACGTGAAGATTTTGATGAACCACAAATTGAACAAATTTATACGGTAAAGGGGTATTTTATTTTATTTGTTTTTGTGTTTGAACCATTAAAAGGTTTAATTTTTTGTGGTTGTTGTTATTGGTGTGGTTAGGTATTATGTGATATGCCAACAATAACCGTTGATATTGTATTACGTGGACAATGTTTTGAAGAGGATTCAATGAGTCGACCAATTAAACAACCAACAAATCGTGATGATTGGTATGATGTTCATCCTAATCAGGTACGTGTAATTATACGTTATCTTCTTCTCAACCATTATCATTATCTGTCCATCTAAAATCTTTTTGTGAAATTGTCATAAATTTTTTCCACATTAATTTTGGTTTGGTTTTCGCAGGAATACACAATCAATGTAACAATGACACGTCTGGGAAAACGTCAATCGAATACCATTCATTGTCCGAAATTTCCAAAAGGTAAAGACGAGGGTTGGTTTTTAACCGTTGGCAATCAATATTCCGGAGAATTAATTGCATTGAAACGTATCGGTTATCGAAATAATCGTAGTTCGCATCAAATAAGTTTTGTTATACCAAAAATGAGAGGTAAATTCAAAGAAATAAAATTCCATTCATCATGATAATTCTATTCCCTTTTTTTTTGGGGGTATTCTATTCAACAACAGGTCGTTTAATATATACAATATATTTAATATCGGATGGTTTAATTGGATTTGATCAACAATATGATGTACAAATGCAAGTTATCGATAATAATACAAAATCGTATATTGATGATGATGATGATGAAAAATTATCAGCAATTATTAAAGAATATTAATATTGGTCTTCTTCGGACTTCGGGGGGTTGTGGATGTACATTACAAATATAATAATAATAAAAAAATAAAATAAAATACTTTTGTTATTATTAAAAAATATCATGATATTTATATTTGGTTGGTTTTATTTTGTAATTTGGGAAACTTCGCCGCCGAAAAAAATTTTTATTTTGATAAACGTCTGACGATACTATCCAATTTGTCTGTGAATGCTTTAAATGAAAATGAATTTTGTACATGAATACGTCCCTGTTCACCCATTCGTGATTTTAACGTGGGATCACGAATGAATGTACACATACGTTTTGCAAATTCACTATCCGTTTGATTACACAAAAAACCCGTTACACCATGAATAACCGTTTCCGTTGGTCCTCCATTATTCACGGCAATCACCGGTGTTTGTAAATACATGGCTTCCAACGGTACAATACCAAAATGTTCATTAGCCGGTGTGTATAATAATGCTGTGGCACGTTTTATTAACCAAATTTTAAAATTATCTGATGGTGACCGTAAATATATAACTTTATCGTCTAAATCCTTTGCCATTGTATACTGCCGAAGTTCATCATAATATTCAATATTTTCATCAACACGTAAATCATAACCACCGGCAATGATTAACGTAATCCGTTGCCATTCCATTGGATTTAGAAATTGTTTTAATTTATAAAATGATTTTACGGCAAGTAATAAATTTTTTTTACGATCATAACGATTTATGGATAAAAAGACAATTTTATCCTTTGGTATATTTACAGTGATTTCACGTTCATCACAATGGGATTCATCAAAGGTTTTCGTCAACAGCGATGGATACAAAACATCTGGTAATGTATTCAATGATGTGAATGTTGATTGTACCAATCCACGGGTAAATTTACTATTAACCAGTATTCGATCAGCTTGAATTGTTGTACGTTCCTCCAGATAATCCAATGGTTTACGATACAATTGTTTTAGTAAACCCGTTTTTTCCGTCAGCAATTGATCGGGAAAATGACAATAGAATAATATTTTTGGGTGGCGTCTGGACCACAATCGTAATACCGGTATACAATGTGATATTTGATCACAAAATATAATATCAATTTGTTCTTGATCAATTTGTTGGAATACACAATAGAAGGCAGCGTAAATCATACGTAGATAGGCGCATACAGCACTAAATTTTCCAAATATATGACGTGGTAACCAATCGCCAACCACCTTTACCGCAAGCATTCCATTTACGGTTTCCTTAAAACAATGCGAATGATCATGATGATTTGTTAGAAAACTTACGGAATGTCCACGAAGTTTAAGGGCTAGTGCTGCATCAACAACCAGACGTTCGGCACCACCAATTCCCAAATCCGGATGAATAAATAGAACACGTACCATTTTTTTTTTTGTTGTTATTTTGTTTTTTTTATTTTTATTTTATTCGCCTACACACAAAACCACGGACATTCGTCCACAAACAAAACAAAAAAAATAATTTTTCTTTTTAATCGATTCGGTACGATTAAATTGTTAATTTTTCACTTATTTAATATTTTTATCAATAAATTAAATAAATTAATTAAATTAAATAATTTATATTATAAAAGACCGCACAATTAATTAAATAATATACGATAAGAAGCAGATTGACGAATGCAATTTTTTATTTTTGTTTTTAAAATGATGAAATCAAAATTGAAATGAAAAAAAAAAAAAAAAAAAAAAACATTTGACATGTTTTAAATGCATAATATTTTTTTTGTCCCTTTGGGCAAAACTTGATGATTGTGTGTAATAAAAATGGGGGATTATCGATATCGATATAAAATATAAAGTTTTATTTGGATTTCGGTATGAGAATCCGTCTATTTGTTCTGGCAAAATATTTAAAATATAAACTTTTTGTAGGTTTTGTTCTCAGCCGTTTTCCCCATATACAGATTCAATTGGTTATGGACATTTTCAGTTAAATTTTAAGAGGAGTTTATTGATGAAAAAATAAATCTCGCCCTTTCCTGGGTGATCTTTTGGAAGGGGATTATCTTAATTGTGAACGTAGATCCATAATGTTATGAGAAATAAACGAAACACATCCACCCAATTCCACTTCCCGCCTGCAAAACACACAAAAAATTATTTTATCATTTTATTTATCATTTTATCAAAGATCATTTTATTTATTAATAAAACTAAACTAAAAAAAAAAAAAATTAACCGAAAATTATTTTAATATTCATTTTTGTAAGTATAAAATATAAATGCTTTAGACAAAAAAATAAAATAAAATAAAATGAGATAAAATAAAATGGAAATGGTTTGGCGTAGCAAAAAGGAACTTTGTTTCATTCCTGTGGTCTCCCTCCCCTTCCCTTCCCTCCCCTTCCCCATTCAAATTTTCATTCTTCCTCTTCCGCTTGCTGACGTTTACGTGCTTCAATCATACATTTATTATTTTCTTTCAACACCTTTTTTATTAATTGTTTTTGTTCTCGTGTTTGTACCGTTATTTGTTTTTTGGAAATTATTGGACATTTTACACCATTGTCTAATTGTAAATCCATTTGTATTTTCAATTTTAATTCATCTAAATCAATTTTTTCAATAATTTGCTTACGATTCGCTATTACAATTTCGATAAATTTCATTTTATTATCACCGCCCAATACTTCCAATAGGATATTTTGTAATTCATCATTTGTTTTGGTACGATGTGCTTGTAATTGACCCCGGAGACAATCAATAATTATCGGATCATAATTTGGCAATTGTTGAATCATCCAATTACGATCATATTTTGGTATGTTGGTTATTTGCTGTGTATTTGATGAATTTTTGTAATCATTTGATAATAGTTTTTTATTATTGTATTTTGAATGTCTCATTGAAAAATTACCAGCACTTTTACATTGTATTGGTTCAATGATGATATCCTGTTTTGTGGGGGTGGGGAAAAATAAAAATAAAATTAGGTGACAATTTCAAGACAAACTCGTCGGGACACATTAAATATAGATATGATTTTTACCTGTAATTTTTGTAAATTTGTAAATTTCACAGCTGGTTCTTGAAATCGGATTTGATTAAACCATAATAATGATAGTGATCCTTTCCGTTGATTACCGTTATTATTTATTAATTTTGGTGATGCAAAGACATTATTATTATTAATATTATTATTATTATCCACGTTGTTTATCTGCCGTTTAGTTAGATTAATTTTATAATAATCCGCGGGTAATTGTGTGTAAATAAATGAAATCATATCAAATAAACGAACACTTTGATCTGTATCGATCATCAATAAATTATCAAATAATTTATTTAATTCCAATAGGGAAATGTAATCAATTGTTGGCATTTCACAATATAAACTTATCAAATACATTACAATATCATTTTTTATACCAGAAATATTATTAATATATTCAACAGTTATTAGATTAGACAATTTATTATTATATGGATATTCTGATTTATTAGAAAAATACAAATATATATTATTCTTCTGTGAAATATATAATTAATAATTAACACATTCTTATATATATACCTATTGGATTCCTCCTAATCTGGACCAATAAATGCTGAATTTCAAACATTAATGGTTTCAATAATAACATTGGACGATTAACACAATCATTAAAATCATTTAAAGAAATATACCTATACAAAAAAAAAAAAAAAACACTATAAAATATAATGAACTTAAAAAAAAAAACAAAAAACACCTTTCTTTATCACCTTTCTTGTTGTTTAAGTCGCCAAATTTTCATTGTTAAATATTGAAATGGTTGATCATCATTTTGGAATTTATTAAAAGCAGTCGCCGATTCGAAATATTTGGAAGATTTTCTTAGCGTTTGTGTGTAACGCGTAGGATTTACCACCATGATTTAAAATTGATTTTGTTGAGCAGCAAATGAAAATTTAATTGGAAAATTCTGTTTTATTTATTTATCTCATATATGCTTTCAAAACAAAATCTGCCTTCCTCTACTAAGAAGAAAGTACCAATCCAATTGCCAAATGTATTCCGCTCGTGTATAGAAAATTTGTTTACATTGCAAAAATAATGCAAAAATTTCAAAAAATTATGAAATGCAGTCGAATTGTTAATCTACTACTACAAAAAAAAAAAATAGGAAAAAAAATTTTCGCGGTTTCGGATTCGTCGTAGCTCGTTCATAAAAATTATGCTCGCCATTTATGCATTTCTTGCAAAAATTTATGGTAAATTGAACACATAAAAAAAGGTTAATAATATTTCTTAAGATTTCCTGTATAAAAACCCAAAGTGAACCTCCTCAATTTTCAGATTACAAAGATTTTGGACAATTTTCATACGAAACAAAGTCCAATTCACATTCACCCAAATCCCTTTTCAAAAGGAACAACTAAATTTGGCCGATAAAGAATAGACAATTATTTCAATTGGAAAAGTACCCAAAAACAAAACAAAATTAAAAATCAAAACAACAACAACAACAAAAATCAAATCAAATAAAAAAAAAATGTAAACATTGCAAAATTATTTGTTTTTTTTTTTTTTTTTTGATAAACAAAATTAATCCAATTTCTTTTAATTTTAATAATTTAATTTTTAATAATAAGTTTATTAATTGTTTTATATTTATATATATTAATTAAAAAATTATTCAACCAGTGTTTTGTGTTAATAACTATATAATATTAATATAACAACAATATGGAAGATATCGAAGATGATGAATATTTTAATTCGTCCAATAAAGGATTTAGTTTTAATGACGATGATGAAGATGATAACGATTATGTTGATGGCGAGGTATAAATTTGGGAAAATTCTAAACATTTTATTTAAAAAAAAAAAAAAACATAGTTTAAAATCTACACTCTCTTGAGAATAAATTGGATGGAATCTTTCCATTTTGTACTGTTTATTTTCATAACAGAATTTATTAATTGAAGATTTCCTAAAGGATATTGCATGTGTATTATAATCACGTCATTATAATAATGATAGAAAATGCATAAAATAGTCATAGTCATGAAAAAACCGAATTCCCATCTCCTTATACCCATCCCTAAAAGATTAATCTCCTCCAAATCCACCGCCAAAATTAATATTAACAATTTTTTTTTTTTTAACAATCAATACCTTTTTTTTTTATTTTAGCAAATATCATTTCCACATCGAATTGATCGAAAATTGATTTTCGATGATACAATATCAGAAATTAGTTATGAATTACCACCGTTAAATGATATCCCATTACATTTATTAATATCCGATAAGGATCTTCGAATTGGTAAACCTTATTTAAAAAAAAAAAAAAAAACATAATAAATTTTAATCATATAATAATAAGTCGTCAATATCAATATATATTATTATACATATAGTTCTTGAAGAGCAATCATTAGAAGAAACACCATTACCTAAAAATATAACCATTGAAGATGAATTGAAATTATTGAGACGTAAAATGAAAGAACGTTTTCATTCACCGCCACCATCAATTGTTATAAATCAAATTCTATGGAAAAAACCATATACATTGGAATGTTTTAAATCATTGGATGAAAAAGAACAATTATTGGATGCGGCAATTGAAAGTGGAAATGGTGATGCAATTTTAGTAGTTACCTTATTTTTGGTAAAAACACTTAAACGTAAATATGTTATTGAATTGTTGGACCGGCGACCGGAAGCTGTACAACATTATATTAATTATTTACTAACCCGGTTACAAATCAATGAATGTACAGAATGGTTATTGTAAGTATTTTTTATGGGTTTTAAATTTTATTGCTCCCTTGAAAAATTGGAAGGAAATCATTGATATGTAGGAATTTTTACATGAATCAGATTATGAAACAATTTAAATTAACAATAAAGTTTTATTTATTAAATTTTAGATCCCTTGGAAAACACAATGAATTAGCTGTAAGTGAAATATTATATCATATATAATTAATGTGCATTAAATACAGTAATTGACCGTAATTTCATTCCAGGAACTTCAATTTCGTGTTATAATGAAAATGTTTTCCGGTAATCCACAAATGAAAAAGGATAAATTACAAAAAATTTATAATGAATATTTTACAAAACCTGGTGTTAATTCATTTCATTCCCAAATAGTCATTAATTATATAAATTTATTAGGTTTTTTTTATCGATTTTTCTTTTTCTAAAACTAATTCCAAATTTGGAGTATTTTAACTGAATATTTCCAATAAAAATTTCCAATAGATTTACAATTAAAAGAATCAACAAGTGGACATTCAACAAATACAATTAAATGCCTGGATAGTTCTGTATTAAAAACATTATATTTAGCATGTGGTAAACATAAATGGAATACAACTGATGGTGGTGGTGGTGGTGGTGGTGGTGGAAGTGGTAGTAGTAATAGTATAATATCACCGATTATCAATCGTAATGAACAATCATCATCATCATCATCATCAAATTTAAATTTATGGCATCCAAATAAATTAATGGAAATGTATCGTATAAATCAATCACAATTCGAATGGATAGCATTAAATGAACGGGCACGTACCCAAGCATGGCGTGATCTTGAAGAATTATTTGAAAAGAAAAAATGGCATAATTTAAAATCACGTTCATTTATTATTCATTTACCGTTAGATCGTGTCGTTTTAAAATTACATGAATATTCAGCACCCGTTGCCGTTTTAAATCATTTTCTTGCGAAAATATCGGATGTACAAAATCGTTTGGTACTGGCTAAAAAATGTAATGCCATTAAAAGTGTTGTCGATGCATTGGTTGAATTAAAAGATAAATCAGAATTGGAAAAATTAATCCATAGCCAATTGACAAATGGAACTGATGTACGATTTTATGCAGAAAATGCATTAAAAAGTTTGGTAAGTATTTTTTTTGTGGGATTTTCCCAATTCACTTTAGACTTACCAAAATGTTTATTGTCTTTAAAAAATTGGTTATTTGTTTTTTTTTTGACTATTACAGAATAGTAAATGGAAAGCAGAAAGTTTAAAAATTATAAAATAACATTAAAAAAAAAATAAAATTATGGTGGGGGCTCCCGCGAGATGATTGATGGAAATTTTACTAATTTATTATATTTACTAATATATTTTTTGTTATACGCACACGTAAACTTTGTTATAATAAAATATTTATTTATTTTTTTTATAAATAAAATCTTGTAATTGACGTTTATTTGATTATATTATAAACAATTTCTCTTATTGTAGTTTGGGTTGTTTAAAGATCCCAAATCATCGAAATGGAATTGATAGATGTGTGTGAAAGTTCAAGTACTTTGTAGCCGAAAAATCTCCACAAAAGTATCAGGAAATTAAGTTATTAAGAGCAGTGACTACGCATTGATTTCATTACTCATTTCCATCCCCATTATTTAATTAAAAAACAAACCATTTTTTTTTATATATTTCAAACTTTAATTAAAACAATATTAAAAAATAGTAATAATAATAAAAAAAAAACCCAAATTAATATCACACATTTTATGATCGCTGCTTAATTAAACGCGAGGTTTGTTTTTTTTTTTACAAAATTGAACTGCTAAAATTTTATTTTAAATGTTTTTTTTTTTGTTTTATAAAAATCGTCGGTCGGTTCTTGAACGTTTGCATGGTTTGCGTTTATATTTTTTAAAGTATATTCACAATCATCATCATCATCATCATCATCATTGAGGTTTATTATCTTCCCTCATATTTGATCGTGAATGTGATGATGATTATGATGATGTGAAATTGTTGGTGATGGTGTTGGTGGTACGGAAATGTAAATATAATGATTGAATACTTAACATTAAGATTATTTAAAATTGTCTTAAGTATTTTGAATAAAGAAAAAAATTGTCAAATCAAAATTAACAATTACATTTACAATCGTCCGTCCCCCGTCCATTCATTATTTTTTTAGTCAACATTTCCAATGGGCTCACCCATTTTTATACATTGACCGGCTTTTATTTTAAATCTGAAACAATAGCAATAGAATAGAAATTTTAAACTATTGAATTAAAAAAAACGCTGTTAGGACAACATCAACTGGAAAAGAGAGAACTTAAAAGGTGGAAGAGAGAGATGGATTAAATTTTTCGATAATCAACTTTATTATCTTTACAACTTTATTCTAAATAATCCCTTGGTTAGAATTCTATTGGAATTGCTTGGGTGGAAGTCGTTGTTTATTCTTTATGAATACTTTAAGAAATCAAGACTTCTGAGTATTAGATAAAAATCCCGAATCTAAAGACAATAGTCCCAAGAAAGAAAGTTCATGATATATTATATTAAAAAAAAATCTTGTATACTTACTCAAAATTTTTTGGTGCTTCAAACATTAAAATAATTGTACTGCCCATATTAAAATGACCCAATAAATCACCTTTATTTAATTGTAAATTTTCCGGTAATAATATTTCATTATATTCATGTCTTTTTTCCGGTCCAATTGTTAAACCAATCCATGTATTTGTTTTTAATTGTTGGTCAATTGTCATTTGTATTGATCCAACATTTGTAGCACCTATACAAAAAAAAAAACCCCAAAATGAAACATGAGACCAAAATAAAAAAGTCTCCAGTTACAATTCAGAATGTCTGTTGCTTACCAACAGCTGTATAACTAAAAAAACCATGTGTCCATTTTCCAATATAAACGGCACGTTCATTTAAACTGAATAAATTCGGTAACCATTTAGCAATTCTAGGATTTACCGATAATAATTCACCGGCAAAATGTCTTCGTAAACCGGGTATCCATTCGGTAGCCGAATGAAATCGATGATAATCACCCGGTGCTAAATATATAACACATTGATACAATTCATTATTTTTATCTATCTTAAGTTTATCTAAATATGTATTATTATTATTATTATTATTGTCATCGTCCGAAATTGGATGATAATCATTTAAGGTATTCAAATAATTAATATTTTGATTATCAAATTCATTTGGATTTATCCAATTAATAGGTCCTAAAAATGTTTCAATATCATATGTAACACCTTTTACCTATGGAGGAGATTCGATAAAAGTTATCAATAAAATCCTATAAATATTTGTGAAAAAATTCCAACTCACTTGTTCAATTCGATTACTTGTAATTATATCACAATGAAGAATTTTACCATCAGCCGGTGATACAATACAATTATTTAAATCAATTAAACGGGCATTTTCGGTTAAGGCTCTTGTAAAAAATTCACAAAAATTTCTATAATTTCTATACAGTTTTCGTGTAGTGTAGTGTAGTGTAGGTAGAAGTTTGATTGAAAACAAAAAATGGAAAAATAAAATAAAACAAAAAGAAAATCATAAATATTCATTCGTACAATTATTAATAATTTAAAAAATTATTACATATTCTTTAGTGTATAGATATGTAAATATATTCAAAATCAAATTCAAATTCAAAATTGATAATCGATCGGTTCTATACGGAATAATACGGTTCTGTTGTCGTTCTCGAGTTCAATTTCGCATTTTGATTATTATGAAATAATCGGCCAAATTATATTTCATTTACCACACCGTGTGTTTGCCCTCTCACAGCTAATGATATATTTATTCATCTGGTATATATAATACAGATTTATTAAACAAAAAAAAAAAGGTTTTATGCAATTGAAGGGATATTAACTTTTTTTTTATAAAAAAATGCCTGTATTAAATTTATATTTCCGCGAAATTTAATTAAAACATTTAAAAATAATTTAAAACAGATCTCGATTGGTCTGGAATATGTTCAGAAGAAGAAGAAGAAGATATGATCCGTTTTTATTCATTATTAAAAAAAAAGTCTAACAAAAATATTCACAACATACAAAATTATAAAATAAAATTCACTTAGTACAATAAAAAATAATAATAAAACTAATAATACCTGAATAATTATTTTTGGCTAGAATTAAGAAAACAAAAACAAAAAAAAAAAAACTAAACAAAAATCATAAGTTATTATAATTTTTTTGCTTATTAGTGTGAAACATTTAAATAATAATGAAACCTACCATTTTATAAAACCACAACAACCCCCCCCCCCCCACACTCCCCAAAATTGTCATTAAAACTTACTTTAAATTTGTATCGGCCGCTTCCATTAAATTAACACCAAACATTTTCGAATATGTACCGTAAATGAATGGACGCATCATCTTTGGTATATCACATTGACATAACCAACCAAATGCACGGCTCATTAAACGTAATGGTAAAGAACACATAACGGTAACCTGTAAATAATAATTTTAATTTTTAGACACAATTTTTTCCAACGGTTTCCAACATAATTCAATACCATTTTTTACCTGCCAATTACTTGCTGTTTTTGTAATTTTTCCATGATCATCATACTGTAAATTATCATCATCACCATCATTATGATTAATATTTTTATTATTTTTATTATGATTATTGTTATTATTACGATGTTGGGTGTATTGAATGGCTCCAATAAAACATAATCCAATGAGTGGTGACCATTTTAAAAATATACCACGCCAAGTTAACCAACCATTGCCATCAGCTGCTATTTTTATATTTTCATATTTTGACGAACACCACCACCAATTCAATACAGATAATAAATTCCAAATGATGCCAAACATTTTCCATTTTGTTAAATTTTCAAATATTTTAAAATTTTTATTATAATTACCTGTTTTTTTATTATTATGATATTTTTGTTGGTGCTGTTCTTGATCGTTATGATTATGATTATGATTTTGATTTTGATTTTCATATTTTTTATGATAAATATTATTATTGATATTATCGCTTTTATTATTATTATTTTGTACAAATTTATTGGAATTGTTATTTTTATTTATATGGTTATTATTATTATTATTATTGCTAGTATTATGAATATGTTGACTATTGTTGATCATCGACGGCGACGGCAGCGGCTGTTGCTGTTGCTGTTGCAAATGATTTATTGTCGATGGTTTTAATAATTTTGGATGTATCCATTTTGGTGTCCATTTCTTTTGAAATGTATGATAATTATTGACTTTTGCAAATCTAAAATGAAATTAAAAAAAATATTATAATTAGGGTAATTTAAACATAATTCTTATAAACAATTACAATATATAATAAAAATTCTAAATAATCAATTTAAGAATTGAATTGAAATGAAAGAAATGAAAATTTTTAGAGTCTCATAATCAAAAACCAATAAGATTAGATTTATAAAAATTGGATTGAGGTGGGTTCTAAACCACCGCAACACTTGATCCTTCGAGGTCATTGTACGTGCTACACCTTCAATCTATTCCATATTCATACGCATTCATTGGACCTGTGTGTCCAGGTATCTCGCCATTTGAATGATACATGTATGGAATGGAAATGAATTCCTCAGGCAATCAAAATTAATTTACCAATGAGGTCCCGAGGTTTATTATATACTTTTATATATAATTGCGTACGTGTGTGTAGACCATATTTTTGGATGAGTCCGTCCGAAACACAATAATATTCATTATTTTAATTCCGCAATAAACAAAAATAGTGACTTAGTTCATGAATTCAATTCAATGCAGAAAAAGCACAGAAACAAAAAACTTCCAACCATGGATTTGAATTCGATGACCACTACCTGCAATGCTTTACCAAACAACTTCAATCAAAAAACAAAACAAACAATAAAGTATAATGAAAATAATTTTGGATTCATATCGATGGATATATAGAAAAATTACCGACATCCGGGTCGCAAAAAATTTATAAAATTATCAGTCTGCAACAACTAAAATAAAACAAAATAATTCACATACATTTAAATTATAAATTCAATTATGAATTCCGCATTGTAACAATTTTTTTTTTTGTGAATTACTATTTTGATTGTTTACCAACGAAACGAAATTAAAAACAAATCTAAAAAAAAAAAACACAAATAAATTTACAAGATTTTAATTAAATATATATTAGCAGAATTCGGATAATTTAAATTATTTAGCGTTAATTTTTACAGTCTTAACTGTCTGAGTTTCATAATATTTTAAAGCGGATAATTTCATAACAAAACGAAAGTAATAAATAACATAAAAATATTTCAATTGAAAGTTTTATACGTAAAAATTAAGATCAAACATCTTTAAAGTCAATAGCAGGAAAGATTTTTTTTTATGATTTGAATCCACCTCTTTACCGTCACAATCACTTCATATATCCTAATTCTTAAATCCTAAGCCTATAGCTAAGCGATAACCAAAAAAAAAAACGTTATTAGAAATCATTTAAAAAAACACACAAACAGAAAGTCCCTCTTAAACAAACACAATAGCACAATTTATATTGAAAATTTAAATAAGAAACTATTAACAAAATAACAAATTCAATAACCACACAGAATTTTAAATATTTGATTTAATTTTCCCTTTTAATTTACTTTTGCCACAAAAAACCACCAAAATTTAATCTTAATATTTAGAAACAATCAATCCATTGCGATTTTTTTCTTTTTTTATAATTTCCTATAAAATATTTTAATAATAATAAGAAAAAAAAATTAATTATTACTTAAAATGTTCCATATTAAAATTAATTTCAATTAATTTTATCAACAACAACAACAGCACCAGTAGATTTTTATTTTTATCATTAAATAAATACAATAAATTATATTATATAGTTAACATTAACCGAATAACGATAAAAAAAAAATAAAAAAAATAAAGCTAAATGAAACAACGATCTTCCGCACCCGCACAAATAAATTGTTTTATATAAAAATATGGTTTTTAACAAACGCACCGGCTGTGCTACAATTTGATACTGTGGGGTTTTCAACAAACCAAAAAAAAAAAGAAATAAATTAATAATTTTTAAATTATTAAATTGGGTCTTACTTACATATATATGTATGTACTATATATATATAGTCAAAATTAATAAATTGAAATAAAACAAAAAGTTTATCATTAATATAAACAAAAAATCATGCCATATAATAATCAAATATTATAAGTTTAAATATATAATAAAACAATAAAATTCTTTAACACGATATGTTTCTGCGTATAAAGAAATTCGAGAAAATCTTTCATATTATTACATGATGATGTTTTAAGAAAATTGAACAAATTGAAGATCACTCACTCACTATAATTAATCGTTCGTATATAAAGGGTGATTTTTTAGCTATTATCTTTTTGGCGCAACACTGGTTTAAACAGCTGACGCACGTTTCACTGTCAAACATCTTCTGTTTGGTGTATAATTTAACCATGAATCGTCTTACAAACGAACAACGTTTGCAAATTTTTGAATTTGATTATCAAAATGGGGGCTCTGTTAAGAAAGTTCATCGCGACGAAATTGTGTTCAGCGACGAAGCTCATTTTTGGCTCAATGTGGGTACGTAAATAAGCAGAATTGTCGATTTTGCTGGAGTGAATATCAGCCAGAAGCATTGCAACAGCTACCAATGCATCCAGAAAAAGTCACAGTTTGGTGCGGTTTATGGGCTGGTGGCATCATTGGACCGTACTTCTTCAAAGATGATGCGAATCGTAACGTAAAACTGTGAATGGTGAGCGCTACCGTGTTGGATGATATCCAACTTTTTTTTGCCCAAAATGCAAGAGCTTGACTTGCATGACATGTGGTTTAAACAAGACGGTGCCACATGCCGCACAGTACGCGCAACAATAGGCTTATTGAGAGGCGAGTTCGGTGAACATTTTATTTCACGTTCGGGACCCGTCAATTGGCCGCCTAGATTGTACGATTTAACACCTTCAGACTATTTTTTGTGGGGCTATGTTAAAACTCGCATGTCTATACAGACAAGCCCGCTTCAATTGTGACGCATTGGAAGACAACATTGAAGCATTTATTCGTGAGATACCGGCCGAAATGTTGGAAAGAGTGTGTGCCAAAATTGGTCTAATCGGATGGACCATTTGATGCGCAGTCAAGGTCAACATTTGCATGAAATAATCTTTAAACATTAAATTATATGGACCGGATATGGATGGATCGATTCAAATAAAGATTTCATGCATTTTTCTGAATTTTATGTGTTTTTTTTTTGAAAAACTTTCCTATAGCTTTTAAAAAATCACCCTTTACAATTAAAAAAATTTTTTGATTATGTATATTTAAATATAGTATAGAAATTTTATCAAAAATTAACGGGTAGAAAAAAATATTTAAGATAATAACATATAGTATTTCTGAAGTCATTCTGAAGCGTATGAAAAATTTCATTGAATAGTGAATTTTTCTGCCTGAAAAAAAGTTCAATTTAAATTCATAAACTACATGGTGATTTGTATATATCGTTGAATATAATCATTAGAATGAACTTTATGAATATAGATTTATTATTGATACGCCTTCAGTTAATTGATCAAATTTTAAGACCCTAAACTAAACTATAAAAAAAACTGAAATAATATAATAAGTGAAGTGTGTGCGGACGAACAACACTATTTTGGATGATCTATATATAGTACTAAAGTTTTGGTGAAAAGTTTTCCATATGATATTTGACTGATGAGTATCTTTTATTCGAATCACCCGTTCCACAGCTCCATATCCATCAAAATATATTATATACATACACAAAAAATATATGATCTTACATAAATTTTTTTTTTGCTTGTAGTGGATAACAACGACGACAATATAATATTATAATATATTCATTTTATTTTATATTAAGAGTAATGATAAATAAACAAAACAATTATTATCAATTACTTTCATCGTATATATATATATACATTTGTAAAATTCAATTTGTATATATAATGATATACGAACAACAGACTGAAAATAAATATACATGTTTATTTTATACGCATATTTTATTATATATATACTATTATACTATTATTTTATTATATATATATATATATGTATACCTACAGAATTGAGGATTTAGGATATGATAATATTTTCTAATGGTAATCCAATATATAGGCATTGAAATCTTTCTGGGTTTTATCAAATTATTACACCTATAACTGAAATATCCCCCTTTATAAATTGCAAGGGATGAGGTTCTCAGCAAGACGCGGTGAGTTGGTCCGCATCAGAAAGTTGGTGGATTTCACAAATATGGAAATGGAGAATGTAGGCAACAACTTGTGCGGATGAATAGTCTCAATCTACACTTTTCAAAGATCCTAGCGATCTTCATAAACCTTCATAAATATAAACGTTTCAGACAAAATAAAAACATTGTTATAAACTGAACCAAAATATACCAAAAAGTCCATAAAATCAACCATAAAAAAAGCGAACCGCTTAATCGATTTAGTTTATTATTTGAATTTGAACTTATTTTCTCTTTCGATTGTGATTGTGAAAATTCAGCGTTAAGAATTACTTAAGTTGTCCATAGGACTGACAAAACTATTTTTTTTCCTCCTTTGGCAAACCCCAACCCATCCTAAATCTTCTCCCGTACCGCTCTGAGGTCACAATTCCAAATGTTCTAATCGTAATGCCAAAAATGATATGCCCACCTATAATTTGTTTCCGCGGTCTTACAAATCCAATTAATGGTAATTTTTCAAAAACATTAATAAATGGCAGTTTATTCAAATATTCAAAACGAATTATATGCAATTTGTTAAGAGAGTTTTTGTTTTGGTTTTAGCAAAGATTTAAGAATTTTCCCATTGAAATACTCAACAAAAATTTTGGTGAAATAGAAGTTTTTCCTTTTACTATCCTTTTACAAACCGCAATCTGTCGTTTTACTTTTCCCATAGAAAAACCCCATCAATATTAGAGATATCTCTTTGTATAAAAAGTATTTTTCTTTGTTGGGATTTCTTTTCTGATTCTGTTAACCACCGTATTTCAACCACTCCCAAACAAATCCAAGTGGGTTTTTAGGTAAAAATCATGATAAATTCTTCTTAGCGATCAACAAAAGGACCGCAATTTGTTTGGAATGTTTTTAAACACCAGTCAGCAATTCCATTTTTCAATATTAAAAATCAATGAAAATTTTTTGCTTTTTTTTATCAAGTTGCATGAGGTCCAAGCACAAATTACGGTACAAATGAAATTTTATACTTCTAAAAGGATTTGTTTTCTTAATGATTTTGATTGCACGTTCGTTAAGTTCACGTTCGAAGATTATTCTGACAATCGAAAAGATATAATAACACAGCACCGGGAAATCTGCAGTATTTGTTTATTATGTTCTACTAAATTTAATGATTTTTATTTTTGTAATTTTTAAATAACCAAAAACACAAACAAAACCCAAAAAAAAACACTACAAGATTTAAAATTCAAAATGTAAAATAGTAATTAATTCAAAATATGAAACGCGCACTTATATTGTTTTATTTACTTGTTGATTAAATGTTTTTTTTTTTCTATATATTATTCAACAAGTGCATTCTAAAAAGTGCATTTTTCTTTTTAAATTCTATATCAAAAATACTATGTATAGTTCTATTGTTTAATTCTATTGTTATTGTTTTGTTATATTATTAATAATTTATGTAATGAAAAAAATGAGATAAGAAAAAAATCAGTATTTTGAAAAACCAACAAATGCGATAATATAATAATAATAATAATAAAAAAAACAAATCTATTGATGATTTCATTCAATATATTTATATATATATGTAGTAGATTGAAACAAAACAAAATAAACATATTGAAATATTGATAAGAAAATACATTGCTTTTAAAACTATATTATATAAAATTGATAAAAATGTGTGTATATTATTCTTAATATTTTTTGGGTAAATGTTATTGAACCTTCTTTAAAAATTATTATCAGTGTGTGAATTGTAAATGTAAATCGGTGAACGAGAAAAAATCATCAACTAAAAAAAAAAAAAATGCCCTTTTTATTGGTTTGTTTTGTTTGCGTGTTACGAGTTCAAGGTCTAACGGTTTATATTTTCTTATATAACATTGTTGTTTTTTTTATTAAATATATAATACTAAAAAAAAATTAAAATATAATCTAAATCCTGTTGAACAATAGTCCGATTAAATAATTTATTAAATATATAGTAGAGTAAAAAATTGATAAAAAAAAAAATATCTGTTACGTGGTTTATTTTTTTCTTCTTCTATAATGAATTATTATTTATTTTTTTTTTTAATTATTACACACAATTGAAAAAATAATAAGATTTTCAAATGGTTAAATCAATAATATTAATTAAATAGTAAATCGACAGTTAATTATTTTAAATGTATCAAAAAAAGTCTTGTGTTTTATTACAAAACAAATTTTTTTTTGTTTTTTGATTTTTATATTTGGGGGAAAGTGTTTTTTCCTTCTATTTTATAAAATATATTTACTTACAATTTACTGTTTGATAAAATACTAGTCATATTTTTGTCCATAATTAATTTATCATTAAAAATTAATAAATTACTAAAATTGCGACTGAAATGTAATTTCAATGCAAAGTGTTTGCTACAAAAGGAATACATTTTTTTGTTTTTTTTTTTTTTTGTCAAAGAACTATTAAAAAGCGTTGCTATTTACAAAATTTACAAAATGTAAATGTAATTTAACACTGTTTAATTAATAATATAATTAAAAACTTGTTTTAATAATAATTTTATTAATAAAATGTATTTTCTAATTTAATCTTAAAATTAAGAAAATGTTTTTTATCTATTTAATTATTTACGATAAAATAACCACCGCAACGAAAATAAACAAACCAAAAAAAACCAAAACAAAACGATAAATAAAAAAAAGTAAACACGCGGCCAAAAAAAAAAAAAATTTATGACAACCAAAAATTGAGATAAATTTAGCAGAGAGAGAGAGAGATGAAAAATATTATTTAAGAAATGTCATTTGGTTGCGTAAATTGCAAATGGTTTGAATTTGGTTATTTTATCGATAGCTTATTTATTTTTTTTTTTATATTTAAATTTTATTTTGAAGAGGAAAATCTATAGTTGTAGTGCAAAGGAAAATCATTTTATTTTTTAATTTTTTTTTGTTTTTCATGTAAAAATTTTCCATAATAATTTAATTATATAAAATTGTGTAATAATTGTTTAATTAATTAATTATTATAATTCTTTATTTACCTGCGTTTATTGATTTTTCAGTGTTTTAATTTCATTTTGCACAAATAAAATATTGTAAAATAAACCATTTTTTTTATTTGCAATAAATTAAATTAATGATTTTTATTAGTTTTTAATATTAAAAATTTGTTTAATTAGTAATTAATTAGTTTTTAATTTTACTTTAATAAATATAATAGATAAATAAATAAAATAAACGTGTTTTTTTTTAGTGGAAATCAGAGAAAAAAAATTTCGCAAGTTTCAGTTTCGCGAACTTTAAGCATTTTATAGTTAAACAATCCCCCATTAAAATGGATGCCAGAAAAACATTTTTGGTTAGGTGTTTTTTTTTTTTTTTTTTTTTGGAAAGTACTTCAAGGAAAGAATTCATGAATATTATAAAAAAGGTAATTAATTATAAAGATTTTTAGAAATATATTGCAATTCCTTAAATTATAATTTGGAATCTCAACTATATGCAAATTAATTTTCAAATAAAATTACGTTAAATTATATATAAAAAAAAAACTTAAAAAATTAAAGTTATTGTCGGGATTATGATAGATGCTAGAAAAATGATGCATTATAGATGTATTAATGGGGTTTAAACTTTTATTGATGTTATATTTATTTATTTATTTATTTATTTATTTAAAGAAACATTAAATACTAATGTATAATTACAATATTGTCAATGTAGTCACATATTAAGAATATCAATTAATAATTATATAAAAGAATATCATAAAATGACTTTAAAAAAACAGAAAGAAGTAATAATTATAATACAGCCATAAAATTTAAGGTCACAATCACATTAGAAACATATTATTGATTGTTACCATAAAATTTTAATTTAAAACTATTACTTTTAACATTGTTATTCAATAAAATATTACTATAAGAATTATAGGACATAAGTAAAGCGTCTAGAGGGTTAAACGACTATAATTGGAATGATGGCAATCAATGTTAAAAAATTCAATTGACCGCAGACATCGAAAATTTATTTTAAAATTCAATTTACCCAATAAAGAGGCACAATCAATATTATTATTTATTAAACCACATATAAATGATAACCCAATATATTGTCTATGTTTTTCAAGCGTGGGCATTTGTAATAACGCCAATCTATGGGAGTAAGGTGGCAACAGAGTTCCATCCACCCAAGGAAGAGACCTAAGGACAAATCTTAGGAATCTTCTTTGGATTGCCTCCAATCTATTTTTGGAATTCAAATAGTACGGAGACCAAACCGGACATGCGTATTCGAGAGATGATCGTACAAAAGAGTAAAACAATGTTCGAAGACAATAAGGATCGGAGAATTCCCTCCCCATACGATAAATAAAACCTAGAGCAGAATTGGACTTATTAACCACATAATCAATATGCGCTTTAAAAGTCAACTTAACATCTAAATAAACTCTCAAATCCATGGTTTTGTCAAAAACATTTAAATTTATACCATTTAAATGATAAAAATTATTTAACTGTATTCGTTTTCGTGTAAAATTCACAACTCTACATTTATCAATGCTTAAAAACATAAAATTTCGACTACACCAAGAACAAAACGCACAAAGATCAGCCTGCAATGCCAGAGCATCGTCACAAGTAACTACAGATTTGTAAATTTTTACATCGTCAGCGTATAATATGCACTCAGAATGTTTAATAACATTTGGCAAGTCGTTAATAAAAAGAATAAATAAAATAGGTCCCAAATGACTACCCTGTGGAACCCCAGACGTAACAATAAAACTTTTAGACCGTACATCATTAAATAATACACTACATGAACGATTGGACAAGTATGACTGAATCCACGACACAAAATTATGACCAAACCCCATAGCCAACAATTAGAGGACAATATATTGTAAATTGGAATGCGTTTAACGAAGTTTAATCGGTTGATAATAGAATTACGGAACTAGAAAAACAGACAATCAACCAGAACAAAGAATAATGTAAATTGCATAGAACATAAATAGGAATCATAACCTTCTTTTTCTATATGTACAATATATTTTAGGTGTGATTTTATTATAATATTCATGGATATTTTTCGTTGTTCTCGAATTTGTATGGGGCTAAAAGTTTTAACAGTTGCAATTCCGTTACTCGCTTCCATACCTGGTTTTTTTTTTTTTTGGTTAAACTTATTAATCAGTTCAGTTATAATTCACACGAGATTTCAAGATTGCACTTTAGACAATTTGTTTACAGTAACATTTATTAGGTGTAGGATTTGAAATGATCGTCATCTGCACAACTCACTCAGTGTTTTTATTAAGTTTATGTTTATTTTTTAATAATAGTTTTCTATGTTATTTCATTATTTTTATTATTTTTCACGCATTTCGTAATGGTAATGGGGTAACCAGGTAAAGTATAAATAATTTTTATATGTTTTTAAATATCATATATATACGATTATACGTATATACGTGTAGATTTAGGAGTTTCATATACAATCACCATATAATTACCGTATCAAAAACATTAAATTACCATCAAAAAAATTAAGTGTATTTACCTACATATATATGAAAATTAAAAACAAAAACATATTAGTGCAGTGGTACTATAATAAAATTTATTTCATATTACATATTTAGTTATATTTATGTATGTATGTATGTAATGATGCAGATAATATAATAATTGTAAATAAAATAATAAGAAAAAAATTAAATTATAAATTTTAACGTGTGTGAATGACATCTTAATCAAAAATTAATGTTGTTTACATATACATAATTTAAAAAAAAAAAGAAGTGTTTTCTTCATATTTAATTCAAAAAATAATAAAATACTCTGTTGGATATAATAATTCTTTAAATAATTTTGTTTAAAATAAAAATTATATATTAAGAAAAGGCTGATTCCTTTTCGGAGTATAAAGTTTATAGTTTTTTTTATTTACTGTTTGTTTATAACATATATTTTGAAAATAATAATAATATTTTGTATAAATAAAAATAAAAAGAAATTAATTTCAATGTTTTCCAAAAAAAAAATTATATTTTTTGGGAATTTTAATCGCCATTTACAGTACATGAAGATTTGATGGTGATTTGTTTTTAATATATTGGAAATATTTTTTTAATATATATAATCATCATAAAATCGATCTACTTTTATATTATAAAGTTTGTATATAATAATCTTCAATAATATAAGTCAATAATATTTGTGTTGAGAAATTTCGTGAGATTTTTTTTTTATCAGAATTTAAAATGCTATGAGAATTTTCCTTTGAACTTCGATGGGAAATTCATTTGAAATTTAATATGAGAATTTTCCTTTGAATTTCTATGAAACAGTTTTATCGAAATTCTATCGGGAAATTCCTTTAAATTAGAATTTTCCATAGATCTTCTATGAGAAATTTCGTTGAAATACTATACGAATTTTTCTTTGAACTTCTATGGTAAATTTTTTTTTGATTTCTGGGCGAATTTTCCTTTGAACTTCTATGGAGAATTTTCCTCTTGAACTTCGATGTGCAATTCATTTGAAATTCAATGAGAATTTTCCCTAGAATTTCTATGAGAGTAAATTCTATTTATTTAAAAAATCCAATCCTATATTTAATAGACTGTCCTAAAAATAAATACAAATTGATATTTTATCATGGGTTAGCTTCAATTCTTAACACTATATCTAACCTGTACTCATCACTTATTGTACTGCATCAACAAATCAAATTCGGAAAAATACAATTTAATTAAAAAAAATTAAATTATGACTCTGCGTATTCAGTATATTATATTGTTTATAAAAACAGAGACAATCCAAAAAAAATAAAAGTGTAACAGAGTTAATTATATTAAAATTTATATATTTTAAATTAAAAATGATTTAAATAAAATTTTATGTTAATCATTTTATTATTATTAAATATAAAAATATTTTGTTTTTATTAATAATTTCTTAAAAGTATAATAATAAATTAAAGTGAAATAAGTCAATAAAGTATGGTGGTAATAAATATTTTATATATATATTAGGTTGTCTAAAAAGTATTGATAATTTTTTTTACAAAATTCAAACGATTTTTTTATATATTTCAAATGAACTTTATTAAACCAAATATGCGCCGTTTTGATCGATAACCCTTTGCCATTTTTCTGGTAAAGACATTATCCCATCACTGTAGAACTTCTGTGTTTTCTGGGCAAAAAAGTGATCCACCTGTAATCATTCGCTTTAAAAATGACTCGATTTCGTTCCTTTTAAACAGCGTTTCGCAAATGGAAATTCGGTTCATTAAATTGTTTTGTGTTAATTCATGTGGTACTCAAACATCGAGCTTTTTCTTGTATCCAGCCTTTGTCAAATGGTTTAAAACTGTTTGGTGATGGATGTTTAGTTCTCTAGCGATATCATGACTACTTACGTGTCGATTTTCTTCAATTTTTGATATGATTTCATCGACTTTTTCAGTGATTGGTCGACCAGAACGAGGTGCATCTTTGACATCAAAATCACCGGAACGAAATCGAGCAAACCATCTATAGGCTGTTAATTTTGATAAAGTTCCTTCACCGTAAACTGCACAAATTTGTTCATGTGCCTGCGTTGCATTTTCACCTTTTTCATAATAAAATTGTAAAATGTATCGAATTTTTTCACTAATTTCGCTCATCTTTAATGCACTACAACTTTTAAATGACTAAACAAATTTAATTTTTTTTTTTTATCTACGAAATGTCATCTTTCGAACATATGTTAGTGTTACCTGATCAGATTAGTACTACTTGAAATATTCAATTATAATGACATCTATTTATAAAAATTATCAATACTTTTTCGACAACCTAATATATAAGAAATAATAACGACAACATCATTAACTTATTATTATTATTATTATATGAATATATTTATCCAAAAATTGACGTGATTAAATATACAATAAATGCATTATATTAATATAAAGATATCCAAATAATTTTTTTACCAACCACATATATGATAAAATAAGTTAATTTGTTATCGATTGTGTGGTTGTGTGTGTGTGTGTGTGTTTGTTATATATATTTTACTTCGCAGAATGTTTTATATTAAAAAAAAGAAATTAAATTAATGATAAAAAACATCTCAATCTTTTTATCTTTTAAATTTTTACGATCCATATATATGCACATACATACGTACACACAGATAATTTTTGGTCGGATTTATTCAAAGGTAATTTTTTTTTTCGGGCCTATTAACTTCACCCCAGCATGGTTTCACACCTTCGATCACACGCTGTGCATAATATCTCATATATAATATAATATATATAGTCAGATAGTGTTCAAATATATAATATATCCAAATCCAAACGCGAGTATACAGTCTGAATTGATTCTCGCAGCAATTTAACAACAACATCACATTTTATTGTTCTGATATGTATGTATATTATTATTATTATTATTGTTAATAACATTATTTTATTTGTTGTTTATCATCATTCTTGTTTTGTGTTGTTCTATAAGAATTTGTTTTTTTTTTGTGGATACACTTTTTATATTATTAATTTGGTTATATTCTTTTTATTATATTTATATATATAGTATTTCGTTTACATTTCTTTTTTTCATTTAATGACTTCATTTGTTGAATTCCTTCATTTTTTTTTAATTAAATTTGATTTTCTCTATATTATATTTGATTAATTATATAGTATTTGTTTCTATTTTGATATATATATACATATATATATAATATATATTGAGTCAATGATTGACACAAATAATTATATAATTGTTAAAAATAATTGATTAACAAAAAAGCCAATAGATAGACTGGCAATAAAAATATTTCTGTAATTACAAAATTGATTGATTCTTATAAAAATATAGGATTCAAAATGAATTTGTCTATATAAAGGTTCAATAATAATTCTATTATTGATAGACAGCGACAATATTTGTATTTGTATCTCAAAATTACAATTCCATATTTATTTATTTTTCTTTTAAAACAATTCAAATGTTTTAAGACAAATTCCTTAAATAATTCAATCATCCCATTTGTACAGAATAATAAACTAATGATATATGCTCTTTAAGGCAAGCCGAATGAAGGAAATGCGAAATGAATTATTGAATACTGCTTCTAGCACCTCGATTAGTTGATATTCTTTCACATATATAGTCGGGGTGGTTTTGAGTAGATATCGCCTTTTGTGTATTGCCGCTTACAGAATCTATTATTGTATATACCTCTCCCTCGGGTTAAATTTCAAATCCCAGATTTGAACAAATCAACTATCAACGGATATTTTGTAATTTTAATACCCTTTCTATTTTGTTTAAATTTTCAAATTTATAGATTACACACGAATTACATTAATCCATTAATCTTAATTTTACACAATCATTTTTCATTGATTGTCGTAATATAAAATACCTTCTGCCGTGACTTAATAAACTTAATGAAGTAAAAATACGTAAAATATTAATATTGACCGGTAATTCCGTATTTGAAAAGTGAGACTCCTGTAATTCTATTTTACAGACAGCGCATCGTCCTTATACTTCTTTCCGTTCCACTCTGTCCATATCCACATACCAATAATTTCGTACGTCCTATAATTATATTATTAATATAGAAAAAAATGGGTATAATTAAAATAAAAAAATTGATTAAAAACATTAAAAAATATAAAATGTTATATTGTTTTTTGCTGCCTTGATTAAAAACATATTTTTTTTTATTATAATATTTTTAATATTTTTAATAATTTAATATCTACGTTATAATATAACAAATAACATGCGAACCTTATTAAATAACAATTTTTTTTTATAGTATATATATGTTATTTGAACATCATATTCAAATATTTCTTTTACGATCTTTTAATATAAAATATTTTTATTGATTCTTTTTTTTTTTATAACAACCTATAAAAATATTTTTATTTTATTAACTTACACAAAAAATATTAAAAACGAATATAAGTATATTATTATTTAAGCACACGAATATATAAAATAAACACATTTATGGTTTTTTATATATTTTTTTGAATAATTATTAAATGTGTATTTCTGAATAAAAAATTTTATGTTTTATAAACTGAAATATTAATAAATAAAAAAAAAATGATAATTTAATATTCCGGTGATTTTCTTAATAGAATTTCTGTTCTGGGTTATAAAAATTAAAAAAAAAAATAAATAAAAGAATGGAAACATTTCTATAATAATTTATTTATTAATTTTTTTTTTTAATATACGACGAATTATTTTATGTCTTCATTTTTATATATATCAATATACATAAATTATTAATTTAATATTTATTTATATACTCTGCTTTTCGTTTAATTAATTATTTATTTTTTATGGAATTTAGTCTTTATTTTTTATTTGTACTGTATATTTAAAAAAAATAATTGAGATACTCTACTGATGAATTTTGGAATTGTAAATATTGTAATTAATAAAATATGCACAGAGTTTTCCAAAGATCCGTTCGTATTATTATAGTTTTTATTGATTCATTATAATACGAATTTAATTATTTATAATACAATTAACAATCCTTACAAATATAGAGTTATATATTAATTTGTTTTTAATTTTGTTTTTGATTAATTTGAATTGAAAAGATAAGAGATATGATATGATAAGGAAGCAAAGGACAGGTATATTATTTTACGAAAAACAAATCGTTTTTCAGCGATGAAACTCATTTGAATGCGAATCAATTATCCAAAGTATTTATAGAAAAATTCACATCCATTTATTTCAAAATATCATAAAATTGACATTTTTCATTAAATATTATTTCCATTTCCGAAACGCCAAACGAATTCTACCAAATAATTTGTTAAAAGACAGTTTTTTTTTTGCATTTTATAGTTTCACTCTCAAGGTGCGTACTACCAAAAAATCGGTTTTAGATCATTATATTAGTAAAAAATTGTGGTAACCCACTTAAAAAATTCTATAATATCTCCGAAAGAATTTCTATTTAGGATTTTTTTTCGCAATTATTTCTCAAATTTCTCATTTAAAAAAAATAATCTATCAATCGCAGTATATAAGAAAAGTTTAAACCTTCAAAAACTTAAACAATATCTATATTTTAAAAAAAACTATATATATAACTAAATTGCAAAAAAAAAAATGTTTAAAAATATATTGTATATAAAGGGTGATTTTTTAAGAGCTAGGATAGGAAAGTTTTTCAAAAAAAAAAAAACACATAAAATTCAGAAAAATCCATGAAATCTTTATTTGAATCGATACGGTACGGTCCATATAATTTAATGTTTGAAGATTATTTCATGCAAATGTTGACCTTGACTGCGCCTCAAATCCGTCCATCCGCGCTTAGTCCAATTTTGGCACACACTCTTTACAACATTTCGGCCGGTATCTCACGAATAAATGCTTCAATGTTGTCTTCCAATGCATCACAATTGAAGCGGGCTTGTCTGTATAGACATGCGAGCTTTAACATAGCCCCACAAAAAATAGTCTAAAGGCGTTAAATCGCATAAAATGTTCACCGAACTCGCCTCTCAATAAGTCCATTGTTGCGCGTGTTGTGTGGCATGTGCCATCGCCTTGTTGAAACCACATGTCATGCAAGTCAAGCTCTTGCATTTTGGGCAAAAAAAAGTTGGATATCATCTCACGGTAGCGCTCACCATTCACAGTTACGTTACGATTCGCAAGCCCATAAATCGCACCAAACTGTGACTTTTTCTGTATTCATTGGTAGCTGTTGCAATGCTTCTGACTGATATTCACTCCAAAATCGACAATTCTGCTTATTTACGTACCCATTGAGCCAAAAATGAGCTTCGTCGCTGAACACACAATTTCGTTGCTATATGAACTTTCTTAACAGAGCATGCATTTTGATAATAAAATTCAATAATTTGCAAGCGTTGTTCGTTTGTAAGACGATTAATGGTTAAATTATAGACCAAACTGAAGATGTTTGACAGTGAAACAAAACACGAGACGTGCGTCAGCTGTTTAAACCGCAGTGTTGCCAAAAAGATAATAGCTAAAAAATCACCCTTTATATTATAATAAAGAATAGACAGATGTGTATAGAAACCTATAATTATCCTAACAAAATTTATTATCAATTTTAAAACAATTCTGAATAATATTTTTATTGATTATGATTTCCTTTTAAAAAATCTTATGTATTATATAATAATAAAAAAATATTGATATATCAAAATACCAAAAAAATTATACGATACAATTTAAAACAGACAAAACGCATAAGACATTCGTTTTTCGGATACCCGATAGTTAAAATATTCTTATATTTATTTATTTATTTATTATTTCCTTATAATTTTGCATCAATAAAAATACATAACTTTTTAATATATACATTTCAGTTTTACCTTTGATGTTTAAGTTTATATATACAAAAAAATATTTGAGTATATTATCATATATATATAGATTATAGACGACCGTAGAAAATTGTAGGTTTAGTTACAAAATTGATTCTTTAAAGGAAAAACAGCAAAAAATTAGACTATACTCTGACAAGGGTTTTCATTTCGTGAATGAATGTTGAAATATTTATATATCGCGCAGAATGTATATATTATAAAATGAATAATGAGTATATTATATTTTTGTATAAATATATACCCCCCGACAAAAAAAAAAATAAATATCTAAATTACATATTTAATTTGCAGGTAAACTTAATTGATTGTTTTAGTAGTTTTCCTATTTAAAAATTTTTTGTTTTGGTCCGTTCTCTATCTATATTGTATATTATTTTATATACCTTTTTTTTTTTTGTTCTGTTTTTCTTTCTTTCGCATGTTAATATTTCATAATATAATAATATTATTATATTTCATTTTTAAAAAAGAACATTTTAATTGAATCATTATAAAAAAAAAAAAAAAAAAGAAAAATTTGATCTAAATGTTATGTTTTGTATTTTGGGATTGTATTTTTCGGTTTAGTTAATTATATAGACACTCTTATATATTAATAAATAATTTTTATATAGTATAATATTATAATATATGCGGACACGAGATATAAGAAAAATTTGACATTGACTTGAATGAATTGAATTCTGTATTAATATATGATTTTTAATATCGTGATAATTTGGATATAACATTGTTTGTGTATTTTATTTATTTATGAATTTAAATATTCAATTTACTCGCGTAGTGTTTAAAAATTCTTTCGTTTTTTTTTTTGGCGCACCGAAAACTTACAAATGGTTTTAGTGTCCAACGCAATAGTCTTCTTCAACCGGACCAGTTCACTGGAAACATCCGCCAGTCTGAAACGACAAAAGTCCGAAGTTCCGCTTCCACGTTATATTTTAACCTACCTCGCGATCTTCCAACACTCTCATTGATCCACCTGATTTGCTGTTCAGAATTTTTAAACTCGTCAACATATTTTTATGATATTTAAATCAAATATTTTGTTGCGTGTTTCACCGCCAAAAAAAATACCGAAAATAATTGATTTTGTTATACATTAATTGTTGGAATAAATTATTATATATACAAATTAAAATGGTTTTGATTATATTCTCATTTTACTATAAATATATATATATATATATAAATTAATTTCTGAATAAATATAATTAAATACTTTAAATATAATTAATTAATTAAATCTATATATATATAATATAATATACAATAAAAAAATAATAATAAATTATATTATTTCTAATTAAAAAATTTTTTATTATTTATTATATTATATTTTCAATATTAATTTCAGTTTTTTTTTTTTTTTATTGTATATTATTAATTTTATTTATAAATTTTTATTGTTGTTCGTATGTTGTTATTCATTTCTTTTATATAAAATATAAATAATTTTGTTTTTTTTTTTTTATAAATATAACACCTTTGTACGACACGACGTCTCTCTCTGTATATATTTATTATAATACAAAGTTGATTAATTTTTTTTTATATTTGGAAAATTTTGATTGTTTTTTTTGTTTCCATCTCTATTTTGTTTAATTTTTTTTTTTTTCATGTACAGAACGTTCCATAGAAAAAAGGTATACCCATTAATTCGGTTCAATTAAAGTTGATTGAAATGTGTTGAAAGTTTAAAGGTAAAGATGTTTTGTAGAAGGATATGTTAAAAATATTCTTGAGATAATACTGGGGTAAAAAAGGCAACTCAACTCAAGTCATATCGTTTGATTTTCATGTTTCTTTCACTAAATCAATTATAAACCCATTAATCGATAACAAATCGATCGCAAATTATCTGTGATTCTGATAATTTTGGTGGATTAATCACCGAATAATTTAGTAGATTTTAATCTTAAATGACTGCAAATTGGGTAATTTTATCCATTTACCATATATAGAAATATCTTCATGTGTATAAATTTACCTGTTCAGGAACTGTAACTTTAAAGCTATATATGCGATAGGAATAAGAAGACGCTCATATATATATATATAAAAATAATTATTTTCTATATACATATTTATATATTACAATAGATAGGTAATTAACAATTGAAAAGAACTGTCAAGGTATAATAATAGGAAAATTAAAATAGTTAATAAAGCAAAGATCGAAGTTGATTTTGTTTTGTGATTATTTATCAAAATATATATATAAAATATATATGTGTATTGTATTGTATATACATATATATCGGTATAAATTTGTGTTCTTTTAGTTACGATTTTTCAATTTCTTTTGGAAAATAATTTGAATTGTTTTTTCGTTTTGTACACCCTTTATGAGTTTTTTATATATTAAAAAAATGCAAAAAATACCCTTAAACGGCTTGTCAGATCGGTGGCTGACCGATCGGGTTTCTTAACATTTCCTCTATTGGATGGATTTAATAGAAATTTTCAATTTTGGATATTGAGTTTATGGCATAACAATTACATTATCTGGGAATATTATTTAGGATTGGGCGCAGTCGAATTCTTAAAATGAAACATTACACTTTTTTTCTTCCTTTTGTTTCGTTCTGATATTAAAACGTTTGTGTCAAATCATCGCAGGATATATCTCCAACTTCACAAAAAAAGAAATTATTAGAAATATCTATAATCGATACAGTTGAAATTCCAAAAAAAGTGTATATATCAATGAAATGTTTTCCCATTGCTCTAAACTTTTCCTATACGTACAAATTCAAAAGGTTATTGAAAATTCAGTAAATTATATAATTGATTACATGATTGTAAAGTTTTTCTTTTATGATAATTTCATTAGTGATATAAGTACTTGATCTTCTGTTGGTTTTAGAACCATTTTTACTTTTTGTATAGATTGTGATACATTTTACTTATATTCTAAACTCCATCTTCCGACATAGAATTAAAAAAAATAAAAAATTTAATGGTAAAAAAAAATCGGGAAAAACATTCAAAGAAATTAATAAAATTTTAATATAGATATATAGGTAATAATAATAATAATAATTATTATTATTTTCAATATTTAATAATAATAAATATATAAATTATTTATCAAAAAAAAAAACTCGAATTACAACACAATATATAATACAGATATATATTTAAAAAAATTAATCATATCAGATCTGTAAAGATCTCTCTGTTTATAGAGAAAATAAAAATGTACAATAATGACATGGCATTTTTTTTAACATCATCTTTTACAATAATTTTTTTCCATATATAACTAACAGATATTATTATTATTATTATATCAAATGTATAAATAGATACAAACAAACTGACATACATACACACAGAAAGTCAGAGATATTTAAGATATATCAATAATAAATTTTATTGATTCATGTGAACATTATATCGATTGGGATTTTTATATGCGAACATATCATATAGGTGATTGAAATAATTCAATATTCAATCATTTTTTGCTTTTATTGTTAAAGAATTTATAATAAATTTTCATTATATTTTGTATTTTGTTTTTTTAATTGTTTATTATATTTTGTCTTTATTTGATTTACCTGAACGTTTATAGAAGTTCTTTAATTCTCATCCTAACGTTTGTAAATTGTAAAGAGAGGATACGCAGAAATATTGGTTAGTTTTTTAACCGCAATGAAACGATTTCAAAATGATATTCTAACGAATTGATATACATAAAAACATACAGTATGATTCAATAACTCAATGGAATTTGTTATATATAGTTTCATTTCTTTAGTGAAAAAGCATGTTTTTCAATCCTGTCACCACTAAACTGTACGTAGTCCAGGCTATAATTGATGCAACGGCCCATATATATATATATATATAAATTATAATCTATATAGAGTGGTAACTTTCCTTTACATATAAAACAAAAAAATATTATATTTAATTAAATTAAAATATACATTTTCAAATTCAATATAAAACCATTTAATATTTCAATAAATCACCACTTCACCTATATATCTATATATGTATATTGGATGAATATATCAAAAGTTAAAAAGGCAATAAAAAAAATATACATACTTATACAAATTACACTCATCAAAGAAATATTCTTAAGTTAAGTTCTATCGTTCTATATACAAATTCTATGGGAACATTGAAAAAAAAAAGAAAAAAAAAAGGATGTTCCATAAAGTAATTTTCAACACAATTTTTTTATTATTTTTTTTTTGTATGAATTTGGTTTCTATTCAATTTTTCTTTTTAATTCTTTTTTTTTTTTTTGTTATATAATTAATTATTAATTATTATTTCTTTTCTGTGTTCTCATACACACAAACAAGGCGCAAAAAAAAAACTTATTGTTATTATTAAAACAATCTTTAAAACAAAAAAAAACTTTTTTTTATTATATTATTAATAATCTTATATATATATATATTACGTTCCTTTTGAAATTGTATTTTCTCGCGCTAATTTCAATCGGGATAAATATAAATGGTGAATTTAATATAAATACATATTTTTTAATATACATACTTTGTTTTGTGTTGTATTTTTTTATTTTTTAAATACATCTGCATTATACCATATATATTTATGATATGTTATTTGGATAATGTTCCTTTTTTGGTTGGTTTTTTTTTTTTTTAAAAGATATTTTCTCTATCCGCATGTATATAACTAAAAAACAAACGCCTCATCATCACAAAATGTACTTAAAAATATGTACAATATATGGATACGAACAAATAAAAAATAAAAAAAATTTAAACGGCAATATATACATTGTTAAAATATATCTATATACGAATGCAAGTATAAAGTACACGGCATGAAACGCGATAAATATAATAAGAAAAGAAGTAAAACATCAGTTTTTTATTTATTTTTTTACCACATCTGATATGAAAATGATTTATTACTTTTAATAATAGAGCGCTTGATATATACATATATATATATATAAATAAATTCGTATATATGCGGTTAAAATTTTTTAAGTAAATTAAATTAGTGCGAACGAAATTTATATATATATATATATATATAGGTGTAATATACATTTAGTCAGAGAGACACGTTGTTGTTTTTATTTGTAATTTATATATATGGTACAGTCATTTATAAATATATTATGTTATTATTATAAATACATATAAGCTTAAGTATGTAAATAAAATGTATATACATGAAGTGATTCTATATATATAAAATTCATATCCTCTGATATGAAATCATACCATTCCTATATAGGTGAATCCCTAAAATTATGAATATAATTTCAATACCAAATCCGCAGAAATCCCAAGTTGAAAATTAACGCCCAAAATAGGATTAAAACGGATGAAACATTGAACAGGACGTAATCATTTTACAGGACATTTTTTACCAAAGAGAAATTTTGTTTAACGTTTAATCGAAAACAAGAAATGATAAAGAAAGGTTTTCAGTAAGCAATAATATCAATTTTCTATTCAATTAAACATATAGAAATACCTTATACTTTCATGATTGTTATCGTATATCTATAATGCTGACATAAAACCAATTGTTTCAATATGGAAAAATGCCCTAATTTTTCCCATTAAATTTTCAGGTATTTGTTATCCTTAGAACCGCATTTAGAACCACGCAAAAATTTTTTTTGTACTTTTATAAACATTTATTGTTATAGATAGAGAAATACCAATTGAATAAAATCCATATATGTATATATTATAGTTAAATAAAACAATTCAAAAGATTTATATTTGAAAAAAACTCATCAAAATATTTAAAAAAAGAAAAAAATTAAAGGTGAAAAAATATATACAAAATGATAAACGCACGAAAGAACGAAACACTTAAATATAATAAATAACATAATAAAATAAAAGAAGAGGCCATTTTATTTATTAAAATGTACTTATAATATACCTGAAAGGTGTTCATTTGTGAGTTTTTTTATTTAATTCTTATATATATAACAATTTTATTTTCTTGATTTTGTTATTATTAGTATTATTATTCGTATTCTATATAAATATATATCTATATAGTTGTTTTATAGTTATTATATTATATTGTTTTTTATATTCAACTAACAACTATATATAATTTTTTACATTTATTTTATCTTCGCAGTTGATTGTTTTTTATTGGTTATATTTATTGGCGGCTTTGAAATTTGAATGGTATATATGATGGAGATATATATATATAGAGAGGTGTTAGCCATCAATGTCATTATTAATATTTCGTTTATATACCTAAATATGTACGTACATATTTATATATATATAGATATATTTGAAAAGGTGTAGAAAAGGCGGCCTAGTCATGTATTATATATATATATATTTATAGATTTCGGATTAGTATTAAAAAACATTTCACTTTTATTACTATATATGTTATGATATTGTTAAAAAATTATAACATATATGTATATCGATTGTATACCCGCATCAATACCAATTATATAATTTTTTATATAGACTTTCATCAAATCCCTAATGTGTTATGATTAGGAGAAAAAATCTGAAACAAAATTTCCCGGAAAATTATGAATTTTTCAAATCCAATAATCCTTTTTCAGCCAATTTTCATTTTCCTCAAATAATTTGAAAATTCAATCAATTTTATATAAGGATATTTCATAAAAGAATATTGAAAAAGATATATTAGTCGACGATCACTTTTCAAAAAGTCAAATGGTAATTAAGGAAAATTAGAAAATTTAGAAAAGTCGCTTTTCCCGGAGAATTGAGTTCGGTGCCGCACGACTAGATTTTTTTTTATAAATTATAGCAAATTATAGACATTCTATCGTTCAGAATATCTTTTCCAATGGGAAATTTGCCTAACAATTTCCCAGCTCCGTCTATTCTTTATACATAAATTAGTTTTTCTACACATTCATTACCATATAATTGAAGAACTTCGCAGAGCTCACATCATCCATTGAAAAAACATTGTTCTTTTTTTTTAAATATAACCGCCTATATACATTTTATGAACTAAACCTAACTATAATTGTAAAACTAATAGGAGAAAAATAGGAAGGAAAAATGTTTCATATAAGGAAAAACGAAGGAAAAAGGAAAAACGTTTCATATTTAACAGTTTTACCATCCGGGACGTTTTCCAATCGCATTCATATATAGGTTTATAAATTATTATTTACAAATAAATAATTAAAAGAAAAAATTTATAATATAATTTTATTTCTTTTTATATATAGATGTTTAATTAAATTTTTTTTTATATATCAAATCAATCGGATATACAATACATCAAAAAATAAACAAAAATCTTATAATATAATAATAATAATTTTAGTTTAATTCCATAAAGGTGATATACAAAGCAAAAAAAAAAATTAAATAAATAAAATTCACTCCACTATAATATACATATGTAACAAATTTACAACAAATTATTTTTTTTTAAGAACCGAATGAAATTGCGTACACAAAGGTAACACAAACAAAAAAAAAATAAATAGTTTATGAACATAATCATTTATATATATATATATATATACCTGTGTGTATATATTATTTATTATTAGTACATTACACGTAAAAAACAGAATATCGCTATATATATATTGAATACAAAAATTTTACACACGCTCAGAAAACAACTGGCGGCTAATTTAGATGTATTTTGTAATTTAGTGTAATTTACCTGTCAGAAGGAGTTATTAAGACATCACGAATAACTGCATATTTATGTGTTAAAAAAAAATTTTTTTTTTTTTTACCTGTATTTGTGTACATATATTTAATAAATAATGATTTTGTATATATGTTTCATATATGTTCATACACGTATGTGATTATTATATTATATTATATACACTCTATTCACATATATATATTATTATTGATACTTTTTGTGTATATATATATACAAAATTATTAATTTATGGAAATTTAATTTCTTTATTATTGGATTATTATTATTATTAATATTAATAATATTGGTATAGTATATAAAATAAAGTATATATATACAGGGTGAGTTTTTTAACGTGAGACAATGGAATATCTCGGAAACTACGCGTTTTTAAGAAAAATGTTTCAGATAAAAGTTGTTCAGTAGCTAGGGGGACATAAGATGGTTGTGTGTTTTGACCTTGAGTCAAGGTCGCATAGGAGATATGATGCAAAACCGACTTTTTTTAAATGGAAACCCCTATTTATCGATACGGATTCTTATTCTACATCAAAATATAAGATCATTTTATATCCGAACATTTTTTGATTAAACCCCAAATTTGGTCGTAAACTTGATTTGAATTTAGTCAAAAAAAAAATTTATTTAATCATTTTAATTAAATATAAATTTATAATATGTCCTGATGTGTTAACATTTAAATATTTAACATTTAAAGGAACATGTTATGCATTATTAAATTAACCGTTATTGGGTTAAATGGTCAAAGTTATTATTAACTAACCGAAAGTTATTATTAACAGGCCGAAATTAAAATTATATCATTATTTGAACCTATATGGGAAGAGATCATGTTAGACACAGCTTTAGATTTTTTTTATGGGGATACCTCAGAGCAAAGATTTACCAAGAAAGCTCAGAGAGGAGAAACCAGAAAATATGAAGAAGCCCATTAGAAATGCTTGCATTTCAGTAGATCCGGAAACGGTATTACACTCAATCAATGGTTTCATTATAAGAACAATGAAATGTTTGGAAGTTAATGGTCACCACTTTTTAACATTTATTCCAATAATGGTTAATTTAATAATGCATAACATGTTCATTTAAATATTAACACACCATGACAAATTATAAATTTATATTTAATTAAAATCATTAAATTAATTTTTATTTTTACTAATGTAGTTTTCTATTGGCACAAAATATCATTCTTTTTTTAATCTATTGTAGATCAATTTTCATTTTCGATTAGGTTAAAAAATCTATCTATTTTTTGATCTTGATCAATTTTATGAAATCCCGATTTTATGAAAGTTTTAACCCTACACTTTTTATCTAGTTGTCAGTTTAGTATTTATTTTTGTTTTGATTTCTCATTGTTGAAATTTTTTTTGATTTCTCTTTTTCATGTTCGATTGAAAGGCCAAAAATCTGAAATGTCAGATCAGATTTAATAAAAGTCAAACGAAAACCACATAAGTTCAAATCAAGTTTACGACCAAATTTGGGGTTTAATCAAAAAATGTGCGGATACAAAATGGTCTTATTTTTTGACATAGAATAAGAATCCGTATCGATAAATAGGGGTTGCCATTTAAAAAAAGTATGTTTTGCGTCATATCTTCTATGTGACCTTGACTCAAGGTCAAAACACACAACTATCTTATGTCCCCCTAGCCACTGAACAACTTTTGTCTGAAACATTTTTCTTAAAAACGCGTAGTTTCCGAGATATGCCATTGTCTCACGTTAAAAAACTCACCCTGTATATATAAATAGAATAACAAATTGATAGATGAATTAATTTATTATGTTTACGTATACTACATATAGTAGATAGAAATAGAATATGTATATGAATAAAGGCATGGATATAATTTTGTTATATACTTATATAAAGTTTATTAAATATGACGTTGATGATTATTTATATATATACAATAAATACATAAATGGATGTGGATTGAAGAAGTAATATTTTGTCGGGTGAAATGTGCAAATACATTGAGCAATTTTAAATAAATTTTTTATGATACTTATTCAATTGTTTTGTCCTTAGCTGATATTATCATTAGCTGCTGTTAAGAGATTTACTGTGTGTAAAATATACAATATAAAAATATTTCAAGAATTCCAAGAATCCTACTGTTCAATCCCAATACCATATCGAATTTGAGTTAATTCATCCTGATGGCAGCATCATAAAGTCCTCCAAGATTTTATATATGGATTGCACACAAGCAGGGAGTAAATTATCGCTCGGTTTTGCCGCCATATGACGGCTTGACGATCCCACATAAAACCCATTCTAATCATTCGAATCACGCGGTAATATTATCCTGTAACGAATCGAATTCTTATATCGTCCTCGAATATGAATCACATTCTTATTGCATTTTTGGTGATTTTATTAAATGTTTTTTCTGCAAAAATTTTATATTTATTATATATATATATAAAATTGCGCCACAACATAAATTTATATGTAATTATAATAATATTATTATTCATTTTTCTATATATATATATAGTTATACTTTTATCTTCCTGTATTACAGTATACGCAGATAAGTACGTATACAATTTATTGATATATATCACGTTACATTCATATATATATTTTACTTATAATTTTATATAAAGAAGCTAAATATATATATAAGTATATTGATATAAATAAATAAGTATTTGATGAGAGGGTATTAAGTCGTATATGGTATCACATATATAGAATAACTTATATATTATCATATACATATTCATTTTGTGATTTTGATATTAAAATTCCTTAATGTCTCAATTACAATTTTTATTTGCTTGTTAATGTTTTGTTTGCATGTGTGTCAAATTAAAGGTTTTTTTTTTGTTGAAAAGAAAAGCAAAAATTTTTTAATAGAATTTTATAGTTTTAGATATTCTATATAATGTACTACATATAATGTCGTGTCGTGTTGAATTATTATTATTATTATTATTTTAATAACATTGATATATGTATATAAAATCGTCTAACTTATACTAACAATATTTATATATATGATTGTTCGAATATTATATATTGAATTTATTTAAAACATATATTTGATTTGAGGATAAAAAATAAAAAAACACTTGTCTTTTGTAGTGTAGTGTTGGTATAAACGTTAGTGTTTTCGTGAAGACACACAGTGATATAGTTTTTCAAAAATGTCTGTAATTTTCTTTTAATGTTTTTCAAAATGACAACATCCATAATGATTTTGGAATAATTTCTGTCGATTTAAAAATGAAAAAGAATAAATAATGAAATGAATATAAAAAGGAACGTAATGTATATTTGTATATATTTCTGGTGAGTCGTCGCCGCTTAAATTTATGTATATACGAAATCATAATAATTATTAAAAAATTGATTCAGTTACCTCAAAGACTTTGAATCAAAATATACTTATGCAAACTTTAAAAAGCTTAACGCGAATTAATAGCGCAATTATACTTAAAATTTGATCATTTCAATTATGCAATAACAATAAACTCGTAAGAATAAACATTAATTTTATATGAAATATTGCAACAATAGAACGTGTGTGAATATTGAATTTCCCTCAGCAAAACAAAACACAAAGTCTTTTATCTTTAATCTTTCCAAAAAACCTCAAATTTATATCGCAAATTATAACAAATATATATAGTTTAAAAATTAATGAACATTTAAAAAAATAACAAGTTAATTTTGAACCAAAAAACAAATTATAATAATAATAAATTAATAATCAATTTGTGCATTCACACACACAAACACAATTTTTTCATTTATAAATAAAATGCATTTATAATTTAATGAAAATAAATGATTTTTATTTTGTGAAAAGGTGAATAAAATAATTATTCATTTATTTTATACATTCTTTATTATATAATTTTTAAGGTTTAAAAAGATTTTACTTTTAAACCAAAAGAAAAAATCGTTTATCGCGTTATTTATATACATATTTATAAACTATATATATATACAGAGAATAAAATTCCCTTATATGATGATATATTTATATATAAAATATAAAATAATTATAATAATAACAATAAAAAACTATGCGTTGATGCAACAACGTAAAACAGAAGATATGAAATCTGATTGAGAATAAAAAAAAAAAAATTAGTATTAATTTTTTATTTAACACTTTTCGCTCGCCCACTTTTTTTTTTTTTTCCTTTTTTGATCAATATTACAACAAACAAATACGAGAATTAGTAAGCATTTGTTGTATTATGTTTTACTGGAAAAATACCATCAAAACTACAAAGGTTTTTATTTCAATACGTAATCGGAATCGGAAAAGCGGAAAAACATTTCACATTGTTTTGATCCTAAAATGGATAATCTTTTCAAAAAATCAATTTAAAATTTATAGAAAAAATCTCTTATAGTGATTATAATACAATAACTTTAACACAAATTTAACACTTTGCTGTTAACTTATTTTTTCATATTTCTGTATTTCTGTTTAAATTTTATGATGGTGTATATATGCATTAATAAATAACCACTTCTTTATATTGATTTGAAAAACTGATTCAATTTTGTTATAAAATTTAGCAGTATTTATAGTTTATTATATTATAATAAACATCATATTTTACTATATATAATCGAGATGCTGTATACAAAAGGTTAGCTGTGAATTTATATATATTTTTTCGATGAAGAATATATACGCGCGGTAATATCTATACAGATATAGTTTGCGTTCCTTATGGTTATTATTGTTATTATTATTATTATTATTAATATTTTTATTATTATTATTATTATATGCGGTCAAACTATTTATCAATTTATTAATATCACGCGCTATTTACTTATTATTTTTATTGTGTTCACATATCACTAAAAAATAAAAAAAAAATATTGATATATACGTTATAATTTATATTTAAGGAATTTTCTTATATATATATGTATATATGTGATTATATAAAATTGATAATAACAATTTTATTTTACACTATATTATGGATGGGATGTGAAAATGTATTTTTTTTTTTTTATCTTTTTTTTGACTGTGCGTTATATCTCACTTACAATAATATATTTTGAATTCCTTTTATGTTAATGTATATACTTTTTAGTGGGTACATTTTTTAACTGGTAGAAAAGAATATGTTTTAATATTTTATATAGGTTTTGTTGCCCGTGTGAAATTTCGATGGAAAGAACTTTATCTATATATATGGATAACTATCTATGTTCGCATGATTTCCGAGTTAAATATTGCTAAAGTTCTTTTGCAAAACCTGGAAAAAAAACCCTAGCAAAAACCTAGAATGGATTTTTTCGTCCTATATACCGAAAACATGGTCCTTTATTTTTTTTTTTTTTTGTATTTACAGTCGTTATCGTATTTTAATGTAATAAAATAATTTCAATTCATTGATTTACTAAATCTTTTCATTGATAATGATGTGAGGTCTAAAATTTTTGATATGTATATATATATAGACAAGGAGCTGGACATTTTTTTGCCATATTACCGCAAGGATAGAATATATTTCCTAAAAGAAATTTTTTGAAAATCACCCTAATGGTGCAAAAGATATAGCTGCAATTTTCCTAAAAATTCTTCATAAAATTTTTCCCATGTTCATCAAAAATGTATAAAATTTTTTGGTAACTTTTAAAGTATCGCAAATTTATTTCAATATTCACTGAAATTCTCAAATAAATTTTTAAAATTTTCTTATCCAAAATATATTAGGAATTGAATTGCATTTTTAAATTATGCAAATTAAAACGAATTATTATCTCATGTACTTCATTAATTATATATTCTTGTATATGTGCTTTGCGTAAATAATTCGATATCCAGATATAGTATGGTATATACAATTTATTGTATATTATAATCCAAAATGATTTTGTTTTTAAATTGTATTGTATTCTCTATATATATATATGATACCACACACAATCTATATATTCTATATATAATATATAACAACTACTATATATAAATAAATGGCATAAATGAAAATGATATAACAAAATTAAATATAAAATGTTACTGTTCAAAATATATTATTATTGTCTATATATAAATAAATTATTATATGTCTCTGTAAATTTTAAACAGAATGTTATTGTTACAAATTGTTTATGCATATATTTATATATACCAAAAGTAAGTGCGGTATTCCATTCTATATATATAAATATATATTGATTATATGTTATCAAACACCATACTATATATTTTGTACCTATATAAATGAACATATTATTTCATTCAAGCAAATTCAACAGAGAATGTAATATTGCATATAAATATAACATAATATATATAGTTTTTCAAATATACGACAATATATAAATATAATTTTATACAAATTCTGTATGTTTGTTGGTTGGTTGGTTGGTTGGTTGGTTGGATGGTTTGGTATCATAATATAATATATAGATGTATTGATTTTATACATATACTTTACTAAATTATGCAATTAAATTTTATACACACATTTGTCATTTTAATTATTTTTGAATTACATTTAATTTTCATATTGACACATGATTATTTACAATGTTACATATATATATAGATAACAATATATATATAATACTATTTTGATTTGCGAAATTATACACTGTGGAATAAAATTTATCTGATAGTTGGATCCTTACAAAGAGATTTCTATATATAGAACAATTGATAACGTTTTTTATAATATGAAACTGTGGATGTATTTGTAGTTATCAGTAGTGATGATTTAAAATGTAATCAATTAAAATATTCTTTATATTCTTGCCTAATATTGAATTCATTAATCTTTCCTTAACTTAATTGACTTCATAATTGAATTCTTATGTCTTTATGCCTTATTTTATAAATACTATTGGAAATCATAAACAATTGATCAATCAGCTGAATCAAAATAAGCCAAACATTTAAAAAATTATCGAGATCGGGATTTCGATACATAAAAGTCACAAGTTTTTCATTGCTTGAATCTCAATTTAGTCAATCTCAAATTATCTTCCTTTAGTCAAAAATCTCAAATTATCTTCCTTTCGAGGCCTTTAGTCGAAGGCCTCGAAATGTATATATATAAAATATCGATTTATAGAGAAATTGGTTAAATCGGATTAAATCGCATTATTTTGATACTTAAGTGTAAATAATTTATTTGTATTCATATATATATAATATGATTATATTTTTTATTGTTTAAAAGTAAATAAATACATTAAATATAAAACGTTCAATTCCCTATATTTATATATAAATTACAGGATATGGTTCATTTAAAAATCAAGCTGAAGTAATAAAAAAATATATTACAAATTTTCAATCTTAACAATTTTTTTCCGCAGAAAGTCTCTTTCACATTATAACATTATCAAAATATACATTTTAATTGTATATTATTCATTTCAGTCCATTTAAAACTTTAAGATTCATTTCGGCATTAAAGGTTTTAAATAGCGCTTATTATTTATTATTATCGGCTAACTCCTCACGTTAACCTTTTTCGAAATTGTCCCAAAGAATTAAAAAATGTCTTAGAAAAATTTATGATAAAACATTTGTTTTGTGTAAAAGTTATACTGTCTGTCTGTGACATATGCTAATGTGTGGACAATCAAACCTATATATTTTATGTTAAATATTTATAATGAATAATCGTTTAACAACTGTTCTGTGATATATATACCAAACCATTCCGCAGGCAGACACATGAAACAGAAAACAAGTATTTGTGGACGGGAAAGATATATTTATAATAATCCATTAGATTTGTATGGGATCTCCCGCGGATGCGGTATAAGGGATCAGAATAAATTTTCGAGAAAGTAATTTTTTCCATTTGTTATCAAACAACCACTATATTGCATAATTTCTATAGTAAAAATGTCTTAAAAATTCATTGAGATACAAGGAAAAACAATCGGAAAATTATGCAAGCGATGCGGTAAAAATTCCTTAAGTGTGTTCCTTAAAAGTTTACGTGCTAAATATTCGTAAATCTGCGCACACAGATCTATATATATATTATAGATCATTATCCTTTAGACAGGTTTATAAATAATATATTATATTTATATCGAATTTTGTTATTAAATGCGTGCGAGAATATTTTTTATTTATATTCATTTATAAAAAAAAAAACATACCCATAATGAAAATATAAATAAAATTCATTAATTGTAAAAGTATATATGTATATACAAATTTGTATTTAAAATAAATTAATTGTTAATTAACATTTATATATTATAAATATGTATATGTATATGTATATTGTAATTTAATTCATTTTTTTTAATTACATATAATACTTTCAAAATGCCAAAATAGTATGTACCATATGTATAAGTGCATGTGTGTGTGATATTGAATTTGATTATTTTTATTATGTATATGTATATATTTAAAATAGAATTGATATTGTATATTTAGTGTTCGTGATTAATGAAATAAAATATTAATTAAAAACCTATTTGATATACATATAATTATAATAAAATAATAATTATAAAAACCGATTATTCAATATATATAATTTTATTTTTTATTATTATTTATATTAATGTATGAATAAATATATAGAGAACGTATAACAGATAATTGAAATTTAGCGGAATATATCGGGGATAGTGCAATATCTGTATATAGAGATTTAAAGAACAAAATTGTCACAATCAAATTCACACTTAAATATTCAAATAATCATTCCATACTGATGTTATCTCACTGTTACAAAATGTCCTTTTAACCTTTTAGTTAATTACATTTAAAAATAAAGTCTCCTGTTCAATAACCGGAAAAAAAATTTGCCATCATCAATATTTTATTAAACAATTTTCGCAATGGTTATTTTATTTTAACAGATAATTATGCGATTCTTTACCTTATATTGATTGAATTGTATAGAAAAACCATAAAATATACCTTGTCCAACAAGAACTGTGAAAATATGATATATCACAAAGGAATGCATTATATAAATATTCAACTCCTTATTTCTCTCTCTCTTATTTTATGTTTAATGATTCTTTTGTTAAATTTTCATATTCATATACAAAAAAAAAATAATAAAAAAATTAATAATAATTACTTTTCAGAATTGTGTATATATTATTTATTTAAAGAAGAAAAAAAACCCACAATATTATACTCTTTTGCATCTTTTACCATATGTCGGCCCACGAAAATTTATTGTTTATTTATATTTATATATATAACATTTAAACAAAAAACCATTCATATATTGAAAAAAAAAAATTAATTAAAAACGACGTATCATTAGAAAAAATCATAAAAAATCAATAAATTAATATCCGGTTTTTGTATATATACCATATAAATACACGTTTGCACTCTTCATTGACTCACATCGCACATCGCATATATACACACAGCAGATATCCCATTTTTTTTTATTATTGTGTAGCACATTGTTGATTGTATCAAAATTAAAAAAAAAAAAAAAAAAATTATAATTATATTACTTGAATTAATGTATATGTATATATGGATGGAAAAATGGTAATATTATTTATTAAAAGAATATTCATATAGTTGTTATAATAACAATTCATTATATATAGTCGATTATTTATATATTGTAAGTTAGTTAATAAACGAAAAGAGGAATCATTATATTATTATTGGTTGTTGTATTGTTAAATTTTTTTAAATTTAAATTAAATAATAAAAAACTTATAAAGAAATTACATTGTAAATTGATGCGTTGAAAATTTTTAATTTGTAATAACCATAATTAATTACTTTATTATATATATGCGTATGAATGAATGGATGATTGAATGCAAATGATTTTTTTTTTTTTTAATTAATAAATATGCATTTTTTTTTCTTGTATATGTATTATATATACTGGATTGGATTGATTATCAAAATTGAATTGTTAATCAATGCGTAATTCAACAATATTGGTTAAAAGGTTTTAAATTAAAATAAGATGGAAAAATGATTCTGAATTTTTACATTACTGCCAGCGAAAAATCCGTATATAGTATAATGAGAAGAAATTTATGGGTATAGTCTTAAAGAAATAAAAATTTTCCATTTGTAAACATTTTTTAAGTTATATTGTAACAGGTGTAAAAATAAATTTAATTTCTTTTAAACTGAATAATTTAATTGTATAAAATATTATTAATTTTGGGATTATTTTATCTATATATTTACAGAATGGCATTCCCGTATTATTATAATCGCAGAAGAAACAAATAGGTTTCTGGCAAAACTACTGGATAACTAGATAACAACTGAATTTGTGAGTAAAAAAAACTATAACCAATTAATTATGTAAATCATAAGTTATAATAAAGTATATTACTGCATGATGAACTTCTACCATAATATAAACATTCCCAATAGACTTCGCCACGTAAGGATACAATGACAAAATACGTAACACAAATGACGTATTCATAAAATCTTATTTTAATGAATTCTATTCTGTTTATTTGTTTAAGATAATAAATAATTCGCAAATAAGAATTAATATGAATTGAATGATGAAGGATTACCAAATCACACAATATCTTATCAAATCGTTAACTCCTTTTACATTTCTTTAAAAACCAAACCGAATACTCCATGAGTTTGTATATATTCGTTTAATGACCTACCAACATTACTTGCACATATATAATTAATCATTAAATGTCACTGTTTACAATCATTAATTTACACCTGTATACAGCTGTGTCATTATTAATTTTATTTAAAAAAAATTCATATAAAAATGTTAAGCGCAGATACTTATCTATAGTATAAATGTATTATATATTAATAATTACAATGTTTGTGTATCAAATGAACGAATCTATAAATTTTTTTTTTTGTTTTCATTTAAATATATTTATTAATAATTATGCGTTAATTAGTTTTTAAAATATTAATTTTATTTTGACAATATTGATTAAAATATTTTGATACTCAAATGATGCTGAAAAACTTTTCTTGCACTTTTTTAAAACAAATAAATTCATATAGGATTTTCATTTTCAAATTAATCCTCAATTTCTGGACTTGGAAATGAAAAAATGTATAGAATTTTAATTACATAATCTTAATGTAGAATTAGAATTTAGAATTAAATATATTGGACTGGGTCGTCATTCCCCAAAACACTTGACCCCCTGGGGTCATTGTGTTATTGCCCTACTCTATCCCATATTCATACATTCATTGGCCCTTCTTACGAAACTGGTCAACTTTTTAATTGATATGGACATAACTTCCTCAGGTAATGGAAATGATGACCCAATGATCCTGAGTCTGATCCCTGCTAAAGCTTCACATTCACAAAGAATGTGTTCCGCAGTTTCCTCTTCCGTGTGGCAAAGCCTACACGTATCGCAGCTTACGACTTTCATCCTGTGTAGATGAGCTCTTAGATTATAGTGGCCGGTTAAATATCCGACCACTACTCTAGTATTATTCCTATTTAGGCCGAGAATTTGTTCCGTCAGTCCTTTTGAATATGCAGGAATAAAGAGCTTAGAATGTCTGCAGCCATCGGTGTCATTCCAGTGCTTCTGGGACTCCCGCAGCAGTAGTTCCTTCATTCTTGCTCTAACAGTTGCTTTAGCTAAACCACAAAATGGTCTAGGTTGAGTGCCCGAGTGAGCAGAGCACTTTCTTGCGATGGCATCTGCCCTCTCATTACCCTCTATTCCACTATGTCCAGGTATCCACATCATTGTGACTTTATTTATCCTTGCCACATCTCTCAGTACCCCTAGACAATCCAGCACAAGCTTCGACTCTACCTCTCGGGAGTTCACCGCCATAAGTGCCGCTTTGCTATCAGAAAAGATATAGATACGCTGCCCTTTATAACCCTTCTCCTTAATCCATCTGATGCAAAGCTCTATAGCATAGATTTCCGCCTGGAATACCGTGCTATAGCAATCCAGAGTGGCCCCAAGTTCCAATCTTGGATTCGCCCCATATACTCCGGAGCCCGTACTTAGGTTGGTCTTAGATCCATCCGTATAAAATTTTAGGGAGTTTACAGCGAATTTAATCTTGTTCTCCGTCCAATCTTCTCTATTGGGAAACACAACCGAAAAGTTCTTGTCGAAGTCATATACCCTAGGAGTGGCCTCTACCAGTAACATTCCGAGAATTACATCACTACTGATTTCATCGACTAGCCATTGGTGATTTTTTGCCACCCTAGTTATTCCTTCGGTAACCATCGTTGCATGTACTATCTTCCTTGCTTCGTTCTTAATGAACAAATGCAATGGGGGAAGATTTAAAATCGCTTCTAGCGCTGCTGTGGGCGTGGTGCGCATTGCTCCCGTAACCCCCAAACATGCCAGACGCTGAATTTTGTTTAGTTTGACCTGCGCCCCTCTTTGTTGGGCTTTTTTGCTCCACACTGATGAAGCATAGGTCAAAATTGGTCTTGTTATAACCTTGTATAACCATAGTGCCAATCTTAATGTAACTATATAATTCTTATAATTTTAATTCATTATTCTTTATTCGATTATATTTGATATTTTTTTGTAATTAATATGGTCATTGAAAAAAAAATTAATAAATCGCACGGTCTTTTACTCAATTAATTGACTAAAAATTAAAATTATCTCTTTTATGATTTTATATATAATATATAAATTAATATAATTCTTTTATGTACTCAACTCGGATAAGTAGATTAAAATAGAACTTATATATCAATTGTGTTTTTTTTTGTTCATTTGTAAATTATCCATGTGTAAAAATTTTCCACATATACATATACAGTGGAAAGTTAATTATATAATTATAAATACAGTAGGTGTGAAAAACTATTTGTATATATTATATATATGATGATGATAAACTATATAAAAAGTAATACATTAAAGATAATGTTAATTAGATTTATATATAAATATAATGAAAATTAATGTTTTTCTATTTAATAATTTTTTTGCATATTCATCATCATCATCATCATCATCATCTATACAATAGAATCGTTAATTTTATATTACCTTTGTTTGTATATCGTTCATCTATGGTACAAAAATGTAAAAATACTCGCGATTATTTTGGATGAAAATTACTTTTCCATTACCAGGAATTCTAAATTGTCTATTGCCATTAAGGTATATATGCTAAATACTTATTCAAAAACAACCTTTTTCGCTTGAAAATCGACGATTGGTTTTCACGTTCGACAACATCAATATGTTGATGGTTTCATAATTTAGTTTTTTTTACGTTGTCTGCGGAATTATCCGTACAGCATTTGGAAAATATTTAATCCTGTGTGTGAGAATTCAAATAGGAAAATAAAAAAAAAACAGAACCGTACAGATGACAATCAGGAGGATTTGAAACCAGACAGACGTACAATTTAGTAAAAGACATTTTCGATAGATATTTAAATTTGTTAAATCATTCACTCACTCACTGCGCTAAAATATATAGAGCTCAACCTTATAACCTTTACCTTATTATCTATTATAATATTAATAAAGGTAACTCGCTTCATATGTACTTCTTATATAGCATTATTATCTGTATATAATTACTTTATTTTCTAATTCACATCATTTTTTTTTTTTTGTAATATTTTCATATATAAATTATGTAATATATACATTTAATTGTAAATTAATAATAATTTTATATACATAACATAACATATTGTGGTTTGTGATATCAAATGATTCAATCAGACCCGTCAAATCGTGTCAAAGTATAAATTAATAGGAATATTTTTTTAGTATGTTTATTAAGGTGTTGTATTTTCTTATATACAAGTAACTTTGAATGGTGAAAAAGGTTGGAAATTTGAAAACAGAAAATGTAATAAAATTTTAAATTCTTTGATTAACTTAACACATAAAATTGTGGTTTAACTTTTTAAGATTCTCATTAACTGTGTAAGTAAAGACGCAGATTTGATTCAATGAGAACTTTTTCATTAACAAATACATTTATTTTAAATATAAAGTTTCACAGAACCTTATTCATAATATACATTTGGACGTTTAACAATTGCTATATTTATAGAATTTTGTTTTAAAATAAAGCCAATGGAAAACCCCTTTAATATGAATTGTATTTTTATCATAAAATAAATTAAAACCTTACAACTTATAAATACAATTATATTATATATATATCGAAACAAGTGTTAAATAAAAATTTTATTAAAAATCAATCGATCATTCACCGCCGCGCGGAACATTATAAAAGAATTATTATTATTATGTATTTTTATTTATTACAAAAATAAATTCACGAAAATATTGATATCTTTCAACACTTGCCTTTTTTTTTATTATATACGAACAGATCTTTATGATGTATATATAAAATAAATCGTGAATTTTTCATTTCATATTTTTTATTTTAAATTTTTGTTTTATATGAAAGCTTTCCCTGCGATATGTTTTTGTCTAATTTCATTTATTTATTTATATGATGTACTCACTCAAATAAAATCTACAATCGCACAGGTACTATATATATTATAGGTAGGTATATAAAAATTAAAAATCATGTGTAAGTAAATTTAAATTATTTATTTTATACCTTTCATATTGCCTGCCTGCTTTTTATTACTCTTCTATATACAGTTCTATACACACATCATAAATAAGTTGTTTTATAATCTAAAAAATAATAATAATAAAATAATATATTTTAGTTAGTTTATTTTTTTCTTCGTTAAACCTCTTTATTTCTTATATACATACTTCTCATCATCACATTACATATACATAAAATAATATAAAATTTTTGTTATCATTTTTCAAATATCTTCGCAATATACAATTTTCATTGCACCAAAACAATCTGCACCAAAACACTCAACGAACAAAATATTATATATATAGATGGATTGGAATTTTAAATTTTATTTAACACCATAAAATAATAATGCTTTTTAACGCTTAATTTTTTTTTTTTTGTGTTAATCATTTCAAGATCGATTTAAAAAGAAAGAAAGAATATTTATTATAGATTTATTAAGTTGCGTTTTTGTATATATACTATACAATACAAATTCTGAACAAATTATTTAACATCTCATAAATTTTGATGATGATGATGATGATCCGTTTTTCATGAAAGGAAAATATTCATATATTTTAGCAAAGCTATAACAGCGAGTTTCAAATGATTTAAATGAATTCGTGATAAAAATTAAAGGTCATAATAATAAATATATGTATATATAGTATTTAAATTCTATGTATAAGTCAAATGATTTGTTTTAATTATGGGATGGGATATATTTGAAATATAATCACCCGCGTACGATTCGCAAACCATAAAATTATATATGAATAATAACATTCAAAATAATTCAAATTGATTATGATCATATATAATAAAAAATAATCTATATCCATATAATAAAAAATTATTGAAAATATTATTATATATATATGGTTAAAATTTTATTTTTATGTATAGTAGAGTTTTTTTTTTTTGATTAAATTACGATGTTTTAAATTTATTTTTTTATTACACTTGAATCTGAACGATTATTACATATCGCGCAAATAAGAATTATGTTTACGTGTGTTTTTAGAGAAATGTGTGTTTTTTTTGTTGAAATATCTGATTTTGTATATTAACATTCCCAGATATAAAACTCGAATTCAGTTTAATAATATCATGCGGTCTTGAAATGATGTTTCGTTTACTATTCATATAAAATAATAAGTCATGCATTCTGTAAAACTTCTAATTAGGGATTTGAGTGGATACAATATAAATTTCAGATAATTAAACGAATTGGGTTTAGCGTTCAATAACATCCTTCTGTTGTGGGTTTCTACTTTTGTTCCCTTTGTGATGGCAATTAACCGTACGAGCAACCGCATGGGAAAATACAACTTTGTGTAAAAATTCAGATTCGAAAATAATCGAAAAACACAAACCCTATATAATGTCTTCAATAGAATTTGAATTCAAAGTCACAACGCCAACATTTTGTAAGAATTTTAGATTGGCATTTTTATGAATTGTATATCACAGGTTGTGCAACAGGTTGTTTTGTAAACATATTAAAAGATTATATTCTGTTTTTTTTTTGATCATCCTATCCCCTTTCTATATATTATCTGATACGGACACAAACAAATATGAATATGCAAATATAAATAAATAATAACATAATTAAAAAAAAATAACAATAAAATTATATGAAAATGTTTATTATACATATATACATATATTTTAAATATGAATTTAAAAACTGAACAAAAAAAAAATTATTAAATATAAAACAGGTATTATCCATCCATATACACAATACAATAATAATAATTTCTTTTAATGTTTTTTTTTTTTGGAAAATAAAATATCTATCCAAATCGATTATGATACAATTTTTATTATACCATAATTACTTGTCACCTGCAATAGTATTTATTGCTTTTTTTTTTCATTTGTAATATTATGGGTTTTATTTTTTTCATTTTGAGAATCAGATATTATGATTATTTTAATTTCAAGGGGTCATTCGTATATTATGTCTGCGTATATATAGTATATGTAAAAATAAATATCTCTGGTAGCAGAATCAACAAAAATAAAAAAAAAAAATACTTTTAAATTAAACAATAAAACGCGGACATTAAATAAAATTATAAATTAAAATTTTTATAATCTTTATATATATATATATATATGTTTTTACCATAAAAAATATATAATGATAAATAAATAAAACAATCCAAAATTGAACGTTTTGTTTTTGGTTTACCTGCTATACACTATACACAGTGAAAATCATGAGACTTGTATATAATTAAAGAAGCAAAAATGAAGTATAAATTTTCAATTATTAAACACAAACCCCCCCTTGCAATTGTTTTTATAATTATTATTTAATTATTATGTTATTTTGATTTTAATTTTGAAAACGACGATTGTTTAAAAAAATCTTAATAAATTCTTAATTACATCTTTTAAATTGGTTCGAAAAAGGTTAAAATTATCAGCATCGGATGGAATACAGAATAGATTTTTAGTATAATAAAAATAATTTTCTTAGAGAAATTCTGAGTGATTTTCTTAAGAAAATTCTTTATAGTTTTCTTTAGGAAAATTCTGTATAATTTCCTAAGGGAAATTCTGTATAATTTTCTTAAGGAAATTCTGTATAATTTTCTTAAGGAAATTCTGTATAATTTTCTTAAGGAAATTCTGTATAATTTTCTTAAGGAAATTCTGTATAATTTTCTTAAGGAAATTCTGTATAATTTTCTTAAGGAAATTCTGTATAATTTTCTTAAGGAAATTCTGTATAATTTTCTTAAGGAAATTCTGTATAATTTTCTTAAGGAAATTCTGTATAATTTTCTTAAGGAAATTCTGTATAATTTTCTTAAGGAAATTCTGTATAATTTTCTTAAGGAAATTCTGTTTAATTGACTTAAGGACATTCTGTTTAATTTTCTTAATGAAATTCTGTTTAATGACTTAAAGAAATTCTGTTTAATTGACTTAAGGACATTCTGTTTAATTGACTTAAGGACATTCTGTTTAATTGCCTTATGAAGATTCTGTTTAATTGACTTAATGAAATTCTGTATAATTTTCTTAAGGAAATTCTGCATAATTTGCCCAAGGAAATTCTAAGAAAGTTCTGTATAAATTTCAGAGAATTGCAATATCGAATGACTATATATTCCTCAAAATTTTAATGGGATTTGAATTAACTTTAGCAATTGAAAACATATTTTTTAAATCAAAACTTATTCTTTTTTGCAAATTGCATAAAATAAATAATTTATTTAAATATCGTGATATTTTATCTCATTTCACTTTTAGTCCATCTTGTAATATGTTAAGGTTCCCATAATTATTTATTATTGAATCATTCGTAATTAAATAATAAATTCATCATGCTTTAAAGATTTAAACACACATATAAATTCACGCTTGTACTATACTATAAAAAATATATATATATATAATAAATTAATTATATAAATCAAAAAAAAACAACAAATAAATATATATAATTAAATATTTTCAAAATGTGTTAAATTATTAAATTATTAATCGAATATTTTTTTCAACTAAAAAATAATTTAAAACTTCATATATATAGTATATAACAGTAAAAAATTATATATTAATTATTTATATATACAACAATTCATATTAAAATTTTTGATTTGTTTAAAATTCCACAAACACACACACACACATTCATATATTTTAAATACAAAAAGTAATTTATCGCAAAAATATAATTAATAATATGGTAAAAAAAAATCTGTATAGAGTTGAAAAACTAGGAGTAGCTTTTATATAGATGAATATATATATAATAGAAAAAAAAATTCAATCTTACACCACATGATTTCATAATAATTAATTAATTGTATTATACTATTTTTTTTTTTTTTCAAAATATATACATTTTGTAAATTATTTTTATACCTATATATACAAAATTGATATATAGAATGTAAAATGTATGCGGTCAATATACTTATGCTTATATATCCCACCATACAACAGACCAATCCTACAGATATAAATTAATATATGAGAAAAAAATTAATACACAATTCGTTCATTTATATATATTAGAAAAATAATTATCTTTATGTATATATACAGAAAAAATCTGTATATATAAATTTTTTAATTTGGATTTTTACCTTGTTGTGCGTAACAAATCGATAATTGAATGTTAGATATATTTTTACAATGTTGTTATATTCTTGGGGCCGTTTTTTTTAATTTTTTTTAGTTTTCAATCAAAAAAAAATGGTGAAATAAAGTTGTTAATATTATTATTATATATAGATTAGACAATAAATAACATTATCTCTATACGTATATGTATAGAAAGGAACAAAAAAAAGTATCTAATAAAACCACAATATTTTTATATAACAACTTCATTACAAATTCGAAATTGTATATTCTTGTTGTTAAACAACACAAAACAAAAAACAAAACAAAAAACAAAAATAAACAATGAATCTCAATCTGTATATGTATATATTTAAAATAAATGTTACCTGAAAATTGTTAACATTCATCATTTTTCATCTAAAATACTCTACATGGAATAAAGGGAAATTTTATATCGAGATTTTACTGTATGTGAAATAAAATAATAATAATAATAATAATATACCTTAATAATTTAAATTATGATTTAAAAATATCTTAATTCACTATATATATGGTATATAACTGACTGACAGATATGAATTAATAATAATTAATTATAATTTATATTACAAATATATATATATATATAAGATGTATTTAATAATATTAACGCAGATAAATCAGATTTGTTTTTATATATATATATAGAAAAAAATAAATAATTAACATCTTTATTTTATATTTATTTATTATATATTGTATATATTTATAGAGATCTATCATCCGCATTATAACTAATATATAGAGTTTTATATAAAATTTAAAGATTCATTTGTCTTTCATAACTGTATAGGAAAGGAACTATAGGTAAAACTGTTTCGATAAGTTTTCCCTGGAAAATTGTATAGAAGCGACGTCACACAATTGATCTTTTATACAACTTAACAATCAGTTTGCGTATACCATCTGGATTGTAAAGTATGCTAATGGGCTCAATGAAATTGTTAGGGAATTGAGTGGAAAATCTGCCTCGACTCTGAATTAGAAGAATTTAATTTGCATATTATCTAGAAAATATGAAGTTGAATATATAAACCTCATCGCTGCTTGAAATAGTTGCAATGAAAACTGTTCGTAGTAAAAATGAACCAAGATATGGAATATAGAATTTATGGGCTCGTTCATTTCCAACAAATTCTTTAGAATTCGTCGGGTGTTAAGCGAAAATTTATTACTATTATCACTATTATACATATAAATTTATTGTTAAAGAAATGTTTGCCGAATTTTACAATTTATACAAAGTTTTATTAATATTTATTATTATATCCTGTTTTTCATTAAACAATATTATGAAATACAGATAATTATATATCAATTATAAATATATATTTTAATATTATATATAGAGAGAATTTCATTATCCCGTAAATATTTTAAGTATACGATGTAAATAACATAAAATATTAAGAATAAAATGTATAGATATATATTATTATTTTAAATTTATTAGCCGCATAAATTCTCTTGAAAATATATAGATTTTGTTATAAAGTTTAAGTTTACAAAAATTTTCTATTATCATAATAAATATTTTAATATTTTACTATAATGTGATTGAGAGGTACGCACAAAATACGATATAAATCTTTCAATAAACTTTACGTTCACATTACTATTCGCGTACAAATAATATATATATATACAATCCTCTATTCTATATATATATATATATTAAAGGTTGTTTAAGGAGTTCGTTGTCTCCCCGTTAAAGCCGTTACAAATAATATTATAAAAGAAAAAAAGATATACTATATAATATATTATTATAAATATACTAAAGCGGCATTTTATTGACTTCTCAAAGGATAATTAATTATCATATGTGAGTATAGTTTGGTTTTTTTTTTGTGCTATTATATAAGTATTTGTATATGCATATAATATTCCGCATGCAATTCCGTGTATCGCCATAAAACACAAAACATTGTATATATGGTTTTTTTCTTTATAGATGCTTAAAGGTCCATTGTTTTATAATTATTATAATATAATATTCTACAAACATTTGTTTTTAATATATGTATTATTGCATTGTATACCTTTTTGAAACTTTAAAGAAATACAATTTTGATTTATTTAATTTTATGCCGATGTTTGTATTTAATTACTTAAATATATACATTTTAAAATAAATTTAGAAAAATTCAATATATAATGGCGAATACAATTTAGTAAAATATAAAAAATAAAAAGTTCAGATTTGTTTTTAAATCATTTTCGTAGATGGTTTCTGATTATTTGTCGAAGAAAATTTGGTAATTGGGGAATTTTTTTCAAGAGATATAGCACAGAAAGTGTAGAAATAATTGGGAAAATGGGAAAATTAATCTAGTTCAATATTTTCTACTATGAAAAATCAAATATTGATTGAACTTTAAAATGATATACATAAAGAAAATGATGAACATATTTAACGATAATGTATGGAAAGAAAGTTTATGTGGGAGTTTTGACACTATATACAGAATTTTCCGGAAGGACATTTAAAAATTCATTTAGTTTCCGGTGGTTTTTCATAGGATTTTCAAATTTTGTGTTTTAACACTTTTTTTTTTTGCTGTTAATTATCAAACTAACTTACACTATCAAAACTGCAGTAACATAAACAAAATGTTTATAGATTTATTATTTTTTAACATACGCATTGATAATAATTACTATGTGTACTTATTTACTGATTTCACAAAATGCATTCTCACACTTATTCCATATTTTAGCAATAAATATATAAAACAAAAAAAAAATTAACCGAATACTGATAACAAAATTAATACTACTTATATTTATTTATCAATATGCGGTTTGGGATTGGGGGTTCGATTCATTATATTTTTGATTTATTTGTATTGTACAGTCTTGTACGTGTATGTGATTATACATTAAAAATTAGTTTAACAAATATAGTTTATACCACGCAATTGAATTGAAACTCATTCAAATTGCGCTCGTATTTATATATATATATAGATATATACAATTATATTCTACATCGAATTAAATATAATTATCCATTGCGTTAATGGATATTATTAATTATTTGATATATTGTCAATATTTGGACATTGATAAATTATTGATTAATATTTTTTGATTTTTTTGATGTGGGAATATAATTCACAATATATTTTATTTTATTATATAGTTTATTTTATAAAAAAAAAAAAAAGATAAAAACTACATTAAAATCAAATTATATATATGTATAATGTGTGATATTTTTATTAATCACGTATACATAGCTATCAAACAATAAAATATATGATATAGAGATAGACGCATAATCGTATATATATATGATTAAGGTGACAAAGAATTCGGGGGAATTATTTATATATATGTAGTTCATATAGCTATAATTACTAGTTTTGAGTTTTATATACACCTAATGATTAGAGTTTTTCAGAATTGTTTTTCAATACAAAACAAAAAAACAATTCAATTTAAATATATTACTTCTGTATAATAAATAAAATAAAATGATGCAATTTTTATTTAATACTCATAAAACGAAAAAAAATCTTACGTATATTACGGGAAACGTATATTAAAATCTCTGATTGCAAAGATGATTATACTATTTTGGATTGGGCAAAACAAAAAAATGTATACCGCAATTCTTAAGGATGAAGGAAAACAGATCTATTATCATTAAAATTATGTCCGTTTCTTCACCCCACTGAAGTGTTTGATTCTTTATTTGAAATTTTAATATCAATTATATAGATTGTCTCACTATATAAAGACGATTATAAACAACTATATATATAGACTGTAAATAATAATTAAATATAAATCAGGATTTAATCGAATTATAAATAGTTTCAATATCACCTGTTAATATATAGAATAAATTTTTATATATAATAGATATTAAATAAATATAAAAAAAAATAAATATAAATTATATATAAAGGATTATATATTTTATATTTACATAAATTTGGCTATAAATTAAGATAAAAATTTTCAGTTAAATCAATAATAATAATAAAAATAATAATAAAAAAAATTAATAAAATACACGTTCAAAAAAAAAAAAAGACGCACTTAACATATAGCATAGCATAAATATATTTAATTCCAATAACATCAAAATTATTATAATATATAAAAATTTAATTTTATTTATTTATATACATATATAACAAGTGTATATACATATTTTATATGAACAACAAATAAGAAGATATTGATCATAATTCAAAATTCAAATAATAAAAAAAATTCATTTTATTCTGTTATTTATCTATTTATAAAAATCATATTTGATCTAAACCGAAGCGAAATACCTATTGATATTTATACAATTGTATATATATATATATACTAAAATAAAATTTATTTATTATTATTCCCCATAAACATTTGGAAGATAATCAGTGATACGGTATAGTCGTAATATCTTCTAGCTAGACGATATTTTTATTTGTCAATTTATCTTAATTTGAAAATAGTCTAGCGATATCCCTTGGAAGATACGCTTTGGTGGCAAATGTATCTTCTAAGCAAATCGACTGGAATGTACTACCGGCGATACGAAATGTTTATGGGGTTATATAATTTAAATTGAGATATCTATAGGTGTATATTCGACACATATGCGTATATATAGAAAGGTGTGTCGGAAACATATATAAACAAATAAACAAAAGGCTTGAACATCGGTTTTTCTCAATTCATATTTGTATCATTTCATTTTATTTTCTTATTTCAAAGCAACACTATATATATTATATGTATAACAACATATCACCAACAAATTGTCTATCTATATAATTCGTATGATTGAATTTTACCTTACACATTTATACAATTCGTAATTTCCTTTATATATATAGATATACCAAATGCGTATATATAAAAGATGAATATCATTATAAAGACTTAATAAACACGATCGATACAATATATTCTTATAAATATACAAATTATATATATGATGCTGTGCATGTCCTGCTGTTTTTCGATATACACATCAAGCATATATAGGATTACAAATTCACAGATTCTTAATTTGGATCTTTCTTTTTATATATATATATGTATGTTATACATCTTAATTTTTTTTTTGTATCATTTTAAATGAAATTATAAATATTACAAATCAATTTATAGTTTGTGACCTTTTTTTTTTCTTGCACTATGTTTTTTATTCAAGAAATGCATTTAAGAAGATAATAATATGATGCATTATATGATTATGATGATGATGATGTTGAGAAAATTAATAAAATATATTTTTTAGCCTTTTTTTTTTGTTAAACACAAAAAATAAATAAGATATCATTATATAAATTATAAAGAATATAATATAATGATGTAATAAAATATAATATTATTATTATTTAGTGAATTCTTTTATCCATTTTTTCGATTTAATATCATCATATATATTTATTAAATGCTGCGATATGATTGTTATATTAATAATAATAATAATAATGATTAATATCATATTGAAATAATACATGCGATACGGACCAAATGTTTATATGAGTTTGTAAAAAAAGGATCACTGAGCGTTTTCCCGGATTTAATACTTTTTATTCACAAAATTGAGCTGAAATAATAAACGTTTTTGAACAATTCACATTATTTTATTTTGCCCACAACAATCAATTTTTTAACTGTATTTTTGCTGATTGATGAGAAAAATCAATCGGGGGTTAACTAACACAATAAAACTATAATTTTGTATTTCGATTATGCCAGTTAATATTTTTGACTTTTCTGGCATCGATTAATCGTATAACATTTTGTAAAATTTACAATCTAATACTCCTTTCCTTACAGCAACAACCTACTATCAGAACTGTTCTATTACTATACAGTAGAACAAATCCTACTGGGCATAGTTTTAGTTGAAGTAATCATCAAATTAAAAATAATGCTTTTTCAAATACTTGACAGAATTACGAGATGGTTCAAGTACATATACAAGATACGATCAAAATCATAAAGAATTATAAGTGTAAAAATGTTTAGGTAAATTTTAAAACAAACTAATTTCATTTCCTTTCTTTTAATTCAATTTTCCCCCGTTAACTTATGACAATCCCCTTGTGAAAATCTATATATAACTTTTTATATCTATAATCATTACGATCACATTTCCACCTTTTCGTATATATATATAGCAATATATATATTAAGATAACCCATTTAATAATCAACATTGGAAGAAAAATAAATTTAAAAAAATCAAACTACAACAACACATAATTATTCGAATAAATTTGGTGTTAAATAGTGAATAAAAAAAAAAAAACAAAAAATACCCAATAAATTTTCGAATAATATTAATTTATTGATTATTATTTATCGAATGTGTTATTTTTTTACGTATATATTATTAAAATATTTTTTAGTTTATTAATATATATTATATTATAATTTTGAATTCATTAAAAAAAATTATTATATTATTATATCTTCCTATATTGATATATATACCTATATACGTTTTTGTTTTTTTTTATTTAAATGCACCCCTTGGTGAGTTTTAGTATAAAAGCTATGAAATGTAATGGAAAGAACCAAAAAAAAATAAAAAAAATAAAATGATTGTGAGAAGAATACATTAACGAATATAATAAATGTTATTCAAACGTTTAAAGTTAAATTTGTTTTAAGTGAATTTTCAAGTGTTTGGTTTAAAAAATTAAAATAGGAAGTTTATTCTCTGGCTAAAAACTTTATTCCAAAAGAATTTATCGATTTTGGGTGAATAAATCTGATAACTTAACTAGGATAACTAAATGTTAACTAACAGAAAAAAAAATGCGTTACTGTCCTGAAGATGGATTAATAGGCTAAGGAATTAGTCTGTTCTTGTTTGAAAAATGTGAAATATCTACTTTTAATCTTCTTTTTTAATATCAAAACATATAAAAATATCATTACCATAACAAAATACTTCCAAAATATAACACAAAATCTTTTCAATCCCATAAAATTTGGAAAAATTCTTCAATACAACCATAATGCAGGTGTTACATTTTTTCAAATTTATTAATTTTTAATCCTCTATGAATGATAATAGCCAAAGTGTATAATAAAAAATAATAATATAACAATTTTTATGAAAATTTCAAGTCTAAATTGTGTTTTAATTTATTGGTTATATTGAATAAATTTAATTAAGCCGATTTATATAAATTAATTAAAAATATTTATTTTTTTTATGGTTAAATATTTGAATAATAATTATTTAATATTATAAATACCAATATACGTTAAAAGTCGATATATTATATTATATCTATAGACACATTTTAACGCAATAATTAATAATATTATTAAATATATATAGAGGTTGATAAAATATTTATTTTTATATACATATCTTCTTATATAGGTAAAATTTGAATATTATTAAGGTGATTTTTAAAATATTCATATATATTTATTAATTATTTTGTTTTAATTTATATATATAAATGCGGTAAATTAAATTTTAACGAAGAGGTTTTACTTTTTTGAAGTGAAAAAAGCGTTTATTAATGGATATAATTGATATTATATAAATAATGTAATTAAATATTTGTTGAAAAAATATTTGTTTCTATGTAAATTTATTTGGAAAAAATTTTTATGTTTATTTGTAAATTATTATTTATAATATTTTAATTAACGCAGTTCAGGTTTTATATTTTATTTTTTATAATCCCGCATACAAGATTATAAATTTGGTGAATTATCAGAAAAATTAATTATATAAGAATGAAATGTTTTGAAGAAATTTTAATTTAATATATACAAACAAATCATTTGATGATTCAATTTGATCGTAGTTATAATTTTTGATGGTTTTATAGTTAATGATACTAATAAAAATTGACCCAAAAAATTAAATTATACCTAAAATAATAATAATAATATCATAAAATACACTCTTCTATATATGAATAAAGTATATAATAATAAAAATGATGTATTTTTTTTTGTTGGAGTTAATTGACTAATTTTTATAAAACTATACAATTTCGGTGCGTTTTAAAAATGGTTTTTATATATTTTTAATATTATTTTTTTTTGTAACTATAATAATTTGATGATGATCCTAACGATTTGTTTTTCTTTTTTATTATTATTGTTTCAGTTTTATGTACTGCGATGATTATTACCATATAATTAAATATAATTTTACAATTAATTTTTTTTCTCCTCTTATATACTATATGAGGCGACTGCGATATATATTCCAATATATGTACTCCATTTTATCTTTATATGTATATTTCCTAAATAAAAGTTTATTCACCTGGAAATTAATTTAAAACAAAAAAAAAAAAGTAATTTGTGTTTGCATTTTAAATAATAAATTTTAAAATAAATTGAAAATATAAATATGTATTTGTACATATATTTGTTTATATGATTATTTATAAATTTTTATCTATAATCGATATGTTATTATATAATTTTATATTGACCATATGGTTTCAAAAATCAAAAATTAATTTATTATTATATATTATCGTTGATTAAATATTTTCTTACATCATCATAAATTCTACTTATATATGAATTTTATTTTTCTTTTATTGTGTATGTGCGTTTATAAGTAACAAATAAATCATCTTAAACGTTTATTACAAATATTGGATATTGCCATGTGGTGATGCGAATGTCCTTGGTAAGGATGCGTTGATTTATACATTTTGATGTAAGATGAACTAAACAAACATGACATATAGGCAAAACATTTCAGAATAGATCACAGTATAATACTCATATCTCTGGCAAATTATAAGTATAGAAACTATGCGAAACAGACTTAATTTGATTCAATTAAACAATTTTATGCGTTTTTGTTTTACATAAAATATTTTACATTCATTGATTTATTACTATACAACTTATAGATTAGATTTAGATTATAAGAAAACACTTTTTTTTTTTTATTGTTAGTTTTTCACCTCACAAATAATTTTAAAATTTAATTCAAAAATGAAAAAATTACATTTACTAAATTTTTCCAAATATTTACAATAAAAACAAAAATTCTTAATCGTTCTGCTAGAGCTAGAACCAAAGCAAATATTTGCAAATGTAATGCAAATTAAATTAGATATATTATATAGATAAAAACTTCTATATGATGGTGGATGAACGGAAAACGTGTAATTTATTAATCTAAACCTAACTAATAGTTTCACACTTACCTGAAATCGTGTTTAAAACATCCGAATTCGCCATACATGATTTTTGTCTGTGTTTTTGATAATAGATTAAATTTCATTTTTTTTTGATTGAACAAACGAAATAAGAATAAATACAAATATTAAATAAAAATATTTTCACTATCTATTCTTCAAAGTATACACAATTCAATTGAAATTGATTTATATATGAAAAATATTCTATATCTATAATAATTTTCTTATATTATAACACTAATTTATCCATAATTCAACCTTTATTACACCACTTGTACTTTAATTTAATTATAGAAACCGAAAAAAAAAACACTTTAGTTTTTATATTATAGAGGTTAACTCAATCAAATAAATTTCCGATTATTAAAATATATATATATTAAATAGAAAAGCATTAAAATCTATAACTAATAATTGAACTTAATAATTTTTACATCTACACATTAAATAATATTTTATTTTTTCGTTTAATATTATGGGATTTTTTTTTCTATAATTATTTGTATACTGTTTAAAAAAAAATATTAAAATACATATATACAATTTGTTATTTTTCACATTATTAAATGTATTACAAAATACAAATAAATACCTATAATTCGTAATTAAAAATATCGTATTATATATCAGAATAACAGACATGTATCTGAAATTTATTACATTATTTTTGACAAAATAGATCAAAAAACAGAAATAAAATTTATTCAAATTCTTTCAAAAGTTCTGTCCTGTTTTTTTCCTTTTTTTTTTTGTTAAATTATCAATAATTTTCTTACAAATTGATGTACATTTTTTCTGTATTTTATTATTTTATTATATAAAGGGGTTGATTGTATAAAATTTTCCTCAAAATCAGTTTGTTTGTTAGTTTGAAGGTGCGCGTAAACATAGAAAATTTCTGAAAAAAAAAAAAATAAATAAATATATCAAATTTTGATTGTTCGTACATAGTTATATAATAATATGGTAATTTTAAAACAAAATTTAAATGCTCTTCATTTGGCCGGATTTTCATTTAGTCATCGTAGATCCAAATTCTATTTTATAATAACAATTTTTTGGTTTACCTCAATGGTATTGTTATTAATTGGATTGGGAATTTACATGTACATAAATATGTTAGATATATCAAAAATATTTAAAGAATTGCTATTTTTTTTTGGATTCATTACGAATGTATTTAAAGGTTTACAATTTTTGAAAAATCGACATTTATCATTAAAATTATATGAAAAAATTAATGGAAATTTTATTAAAAGTTAGTATTCAAATGATATATTTCCGGAAAAAAAACAAACTAATTATTTTGTTTAACAATCTCTATTGTATATTTATATTTAGATGAACATAATCAAGTGTATTTAAATGCAGAAAAAAAATGTACATTGCTTAGTAAATGCTTTAATATATCACTTATAATTGGTTTTATAGTACTTCAAATTCAACCATTAATTCCATTAGTTTATGAAAGAGTATACCACTCATTTATTGCCGGTGATTTTAAATTTCCAATTCCAGTGATGTATATATGAATTCGATTCAATGAATAAATTAAATTATATTTTAACAATTTTTTTTTATACATTCACAGTTTATTTACAGACCCACTTAAAAGTCCTGCATTTGAAATATCATATTTAATAACATTTTTTGCTATAATTGGCATAGCATTATTTATAACATCTATAGATAATTTTTTCCTTGGTATCGGTATTCATTTAGCAGCTGGTAATAAACATATGAAAGAAATGTTATCGGACATTGATTCGTATCAAGGGAAAATGAAAATGAATGTAAAATTGGAAATGAACAATGCCAGCAGTGATAAAGAATTTCTATATCGTATAAAAAAATGCATAATTTTTCATGGTTTTTTAATAGAGTAAATATATTTCAAAACATATAAAATAGTTAAATTGTATAGATAGCATTGATATGACTTGATTTTTCTAATCCTAATACGTTATATTTGATTTTTGCAGACACTCATAGCAAATGAAATGATTTATAAGACAATTAATATGTATTAATGTCAATGCTATCAAAATCATAATCCATTATTTAATTAACAAAAAAATGTATTCTATTTTAAATATATTGTAGATCACAATCCATGTTTGACAAAAGCAGTTCGGAAACAATTTTTATTACAATGATTGAAGCACTTTTAATACTTTGTTCAATATTATTCAGATTATCAAAAATTGTAATTACTATATCTATATAATTGTCACTATATATCTAACATATATAATTGTCAAAATAGTTTATATAATTAAATGTTAAAGTTGAATTAATTTCATTTTCAGACGACATTATCAATGGGAGAATTGGCCTATTATTTTAATGCATTTCTTGTGGGATTATTTATTTTATTAATTTATTCATATATTGGTGATCTGGTAACAACAGAAGTAAATATATTTTTCTTTTATATATAGTATATTCAACCAAAGACAATTTACTCAAAAAAAAAACAATTAATCAGGCTATGGATGTTGCAATGGCTGGTTACAATGGATTATGGTATATGCGTTCGGCTAAACATAGAAAATATTATCTAATATTAATGACTTTTTCACAAAAAAAGCGCTCTTTAAGAGGATTACAATTTTTTGATTGTTCAATGGAAACATTTGCATGGGTAAATTAAACTTTTTCACAACTTATAATTTAATTGAAATATAATAAAATTAATATTACGTATTAATTTGTTTTTAGATTATAAAAGCATCATTTTCAGCATTAACTGTTATGCAACATTTTGAAAAATAAAAATTATTATATATTGATTTGTTTATATAAATGAAAATGAGTTTGATAATTTGTTTGTTTGATGAATTTTAGACCAATATAACAATTTCTTATATTCACTATGGGTTCTGTTTCCATAAATGGGCTCCTCGAATTGTGATGAAAATTCTCAAAATTTTGTGTTGGGGTATGGTAAAAAAACAAGAAAACCAAGTTCTTTAGAATCAATATACAAACATCTTCTTATATAATACAATGATTACCGAAATAAAATCCCATTCTTATTGAATTATCATTGAAAAAAAAACTAAATTAATTTAATTAAATTGTTTCAACTTCTTAATTGACATTAAAAATAAAATATATCCATACAATGTTATATATAAATCCATTTTCCATTTGTATAATTTATTTATAAATTGCGTGTTAATGCGATTTTATTTTCATTTTATAATTTCTATTTTTTCTCAAAAACAACAAAAAAAAAACATGTTATAATTATTAATATTAATCAAAACATTATTATTATTATGGTTGTTTTATTATTAATATTATTATTATATTATATTAGGAGTTGATATATTGAAAATATTTTACATGTAAAATGCAAGAAATCACATTTATATATTTACAGAATAAATAATGAAGTTGTAAATTGAAAAAGTCAAGAATAATTAACTGGTATATATATATAACAAAACTATAATAATATAATAATAAATGTAAATCGTAAAGGCAAAGGCAAAATGAACAGTGTATACAGAGTATATGTAGAGGAAATTCATACAAATTGATTGTATATTTTTCTTTACAATGGTATATATATCGAACTTAAATATATATAAAATATTTTAAAACTTTTCGTATACAGGTAAATAAGATTATATAATACACGCAGGTTTGTTTCTATATAGAAGTGTGGATAGAACTGTGTTTCACATCGAGTCTATAACGAAGATCTTTATTACAGTAAAATAAGATTTGAAAAGCTTTATTTTGGGGATTCTTTAGTTATAATGATTTAAAACAAAATGAAAAAAAGCATTCCTATTCAAAATTTTAACAAAACAAAACGATTTTGGTGACAATAAAATTGAATTTACCTGATAAATCACTGATATTATATAAGATGTCTTTAAATAACATTCGTTCACCATAACATTCGTTACACCATAATCATTGTATGTCTTAGGCTATTGGCCAAAATATTGCAATTATATCCGAGGTAATTCTTACAAAGAGGCTAATTATTTTTTTTAATTTCTGCATTTTCACATTAGAATTCGATATGAGGTTTTAATGAATGGTTTTTCATTGATTTTTTTTATTCATTACCATATAATATGCGTTAATCAAAAATCAATGCTTCATTTTCATATCTTAAAAATTGCTTATGTATAAATATTAAAAAAAATTCGTTTAAAACTGCCGTAATTATTATAATATTTACGCGCAAGTTTCTCTTTGATTGGTTATCGTTATATGTATACATATATACAATTTTTACCTTTTTTTCCTTAATTAATATTTTTGATGACTTCATATTTTTACCTTTTGTTTTGACCGTGTTTAATGAATGTTATATATATGCAATGCAAATATATAACAACATTTACAATTATATACAAATATGTTTTTTTTATATATAATTTACTATATAAATATATCGTTATATAGAAATACCTTAAATAATGATTGTACATATATACAAAACACACCTATTGTTTTGTATTCACTCACCTTATACATATGTGTTATTTGAGCCAGGTAATGCGTTGTTTTTTGTGTGTATATAAGCGAGTGTGTTTGTGCTTCTGCTCCTATATATATTGAATACAAAACTGGTGTAATTAATCATAAATTTTATACATTTTAATTTACACAAAATATACCTCAAATGTCTTTATACATATACGAATTACGAGAATACGACGAAATGGGCATAAAAAATCTTTACACACAGGTATATACATTAAATTTTTTGTGTATGCAATGATGATGTTGTTTAAAAAAAAATAAAATAAATATATTATTATTATTATTTTCTTTTACATCGTTTTTTTTTTTTTTTATTCTTTACACTTTATAAATTAATCGAAAATTGTTTAGTTTGAAGGGATATATAATATTTCATATATATACAACGCGTACATACATTTTTTCTTATATTTATATGAGTATCCGTATTTGGATTTTTTTTTTATATATCATATATTATTATATATTTATTGAATATTTATATATATGAATATAAAAATAGTTGTATATACATTTGTTATAATCGTGTGTATATTTTTATAAGATTTATATTTTATGTGTATATATACAATAATAATAATAATAATAATAATAATAATACAATGATGAATAATTAATTTCACAAAGTGTTAATTTCAATACATAATCCAATTTAATTTCCAATTTACCAACACCTATTCGAAATGTCTTAATAATAAATGATTTTATTTATTGATAAATATATGTATATAGATATATATAAGGTGTAACAAAAAGGTTATGTGGTTATATTGTTATTTAAATATAAAATATATGTCTTGATTTGTGTATAAAATGATTTAAACAATTTGTTTTATACTGTTTATATATATACATATATAGTAATTGATGATGAGGTGACCCTACAATTGACTTTAATTTTGAAATTTGGGATATCGATTTTCTTATTCAATGTAGTAACTATTCTATAACGGGGAGGTTTTCCTTGTGTTTTTCTGTTACGTATTGTTTTTTTTTATGTCAATGTTTTAAAAAACTTCACAATATTTTACCGGGGCGCGTTGGTTTCCTACTAAGGGTTTCCAACTAGAAATCCTACTAAAGGTATGAAATATATGTTTGGGTATTTCGCAGATCACGTCCCGGATTCATCAATTTGGACATCGTTTTGTATAGACGAATCTCATTTTACTGCTGGCCGAGTTGAATGTTGTTGATTGAAGCTATATATAGTAATAAGATGTTACGTTGAAAAATAAACTCCAAACACATTTTCCTATACGGTTTTTAGCCCTTATAGTCAATGTAATTCAGTTTGGTTCTTCCCTTAGAATGGTAAATTAAATATTTTTTGCTGGAATATTACCGGGAAATGAATGGAATAAGGGAACCTCGCCCCCATACAGTAATCTCATTTAACAAATAACAAGGAATGTTTATGAATTAAGACTATATATATGAATCACCCTTCTTTTGGTTTCAGTATTATTATATTAAATTGAACATATATGAATATATACTTCAAAGAAAATATATATATTAACATTTATATATATACAAAATATATAAATAAATATTAATTTTCAAAGAATGGGAAACAGATAGTTATATATATATATATATGGATTGCATATATATCATACGATGCTCACATTTACCTGTGATATTTATATTTATATATTGTTTATTAAAAAAAATAAAATAATATACACATTATTTTATATATTATATATGGATAGTCATTCATAAATATATATATAGATGTATCTAACATGATATTTATGTATATTTCAATTTTTGTTTCGATTTTAAAATGATTTATAGCCTCGTGTCCAGTAAATTGTTTCAATATATACATTTATCTTTCAAAAATAAAAAAAAAAAATCGAAATATATAAAAAAATAACTTCGATATATAACATATCTAAACAATACAATAAATAATATCGAAGATGAAGATTATGTTGTACAACACATAATATAATTTTTTTTTTTTTTATTATTAAATATCATCTTACATCTCACACTTTTGTGTGCTGTCCGTCTTTTATGTACTGTGTTGTGTAAAAATTATAAACAAATTGTTTTTGATTTGATTGCATGTGATTCGTGTGTTTGTGTTAGGAATAAACATCAAATTAAAAAATTTTTACAAAAAGAATAGCCGAAATAATTTATTTATTTTTTGATATTTTAATTTGTTTTTTTTTTTTTGCTTGATGTTTTGGTTTACGATGATGTATGTATAGTATATATATGCAATAAAACACATGTCCGCATTTCTATATACATAGTTATACTTCTTATATTTAAGTAATTAAATTGATCAATAGACTATCATCATTTTGTTAAATATAAAACAAAAAAAAAATTAATGATTTTTTTTTAAAGCGTGCGGCTGTAAAATAAATTGTTTTTATAGTGAAAAAATAAACTAAATCAAAGTTTCTTGTATATAACAAATATTTTAATATATTCGTTAATGTTTGATCATAAATGGACCAACTTTAATTTATATTAATTATTCTTTTCTATATACACGCACCTTTTTGTGGAAATTTTTATATTAATTGTATTCATTTGTCATTAAAGGATTTATTTCTATAACATAACTTTCGTTTAAGATCACTGCATAATGTTAATTTTTCTAACTATTTCAATCATAGTAGTTCAATCAATAAGGTATTTGATATTGATTCGTTTCATGTTAGTTTGTAGTTTCTATAATAAAGGTTTTTATAATTACCATTTCAATTGATACTAAAATAGCTTTTGTTAGCATTTACTATTCTAATTTTTAGTTGACTTTCGTTATAATGAGTTTAGAAAATGTTTTCTTTTAATCTGCATTTATCCTCTATATACGGAATACATTTCATTTGGTTTGGAAAAACCAATACATTTAATGGAATTAATGGAACCTTTTAACCTAGAAGGTCTGAAAATGAGATGATTTGTTCTAGACATGGACAAATATGTACGTATTTCCATACTTAACTGGAGTATTAGATAAAAATTCGTTATATTCATATTTTCTAAAAGTAGTAAATCTCTTTTAAATCATATAGTTATCAAGAATCCCAACATTTTATAGTGTGGAATCGTCAACATTCTTATATATTGATTCAATCATTATTAATAAAAGTTGCACGATTATTAAATTGTTATAAAAATTTCCGTTTCACTGTATGCAGAATGGCAGACAATGAATAATACAAATGATATTCCTTTGTTCAAATATTAATTTGATTAACTGTATATATATATACTATAGATAGATGAAAGGCTAGCGCTAATTATAAGTTAATTATATATAGATCCAAACACAATCAACTATAAAACAAAAATAACAAAATATAATAAATAATAAAAACAGATTATAAAAAATAAATAGAGATGAGATATTTATTATTGAAAATTTGTTGTATAAATTAAAAAAAAAAAAAGATGTTAAAAAAAAAATTTATTGAATTAAAAATGTGTTTGAAAATATTTTGATATATTTTTTTTTCTTCTTAAAACGATGCGTGTTATATCAAAAATCAAGATATATATAATAATGAAACAAAAAAACAAATTAGTTGTTTGGTAGATGACCAACATATCCAAAGAAAATAAGAAGAAAAAATATATATATATTGTTTTGATGATGAGGCCAATGAATTATATCTTTTTATTATATTTTGTTTTATTAGTGTTGAGCAAAATCACTTAATATATATTTTTTCGGTTTGTTGAGGATGAATATTTTTATATTTTTTATTGTATTATTATTTATATCTATATTTGTTGTTTGATTTGCTTCATCTTGTTGTTAGTGCGTATGTTTTTTTTTTTAATTAACTCTTTTTAATATCCAAAAATTTTGAGACGATTGAAAAAAAAAATAATAAATAATTAAGTTATATATGAATATTTATGATGAATATTTAAAATATAATATATATATATATATAGATAGTTAGTTTATTGATGCTCGCGATATAATAAAAGTTGTTCAAAACTAAACGATGTTATAATTATAAAATATTAAATAAAATAAATATTTAATTGGTTTGCATATATATGTAGGTTGAATTTTAAATGAGGTATGGATTAATATAATATAAAAAATATGTATTTAAGATGGGTTTAATGAAGGTAATGATTCAAATTTTTGAGGTTTGTTGGTTATTTTGGGGATTATTAGAATTTTTTTTTTTACAAAACTGATTCAGGGAAATGACTGACTTTGCAAATACTGTTTTATAACATTAATTTTTGATCGTTTTGTTTTACTAATGACAGGAATTATGAAAAATGTTTTAAGTAAATTTTTAATTAAGCCGAACAATTAATCGGAATATTCAATAGTTGAAATTTAAATACATTTAGTTACCTTCACAATTCAAGCCACAAAACTTGAAAGTTTTAATTTCTTTAAAATGCACTTTTATTGCTTTGCTGTCTGCCACTGAAGGTTATTATATAATGTTCTTCTGTAGGAAGCTTAAATAATATCAATCTTCTTATTTAGTATTAGAATTTCATTTTCGTATATTAATTTTTTTTTTTGGTTGAATCAATCTCCGTTTCAAAGAACTTTATAGCATCAATAACAAACCTTAATAATTATCAACATAAGAAGCAACTGTAATAATTCTTTCTTAGATATTATTGTCGGGATCATCAGATTTTAAATCAAAACCATAAGGAACAAAAACTCAAAAAAATTAAAAACATTATTATTATGAATAAATAGTTTATTTATTATTACATTTTTGCTAAATAATAATAATAATATATACATATACAATTAATTATATTAATTAATAAATTGTTTTCTTTTTTGTCCTTCATTGTTAAATTTATTCTTCAATTTATTCTGTGATCATTGCAATTTTACTGCTTGTTTTACTATATATTATTATATATATAAAGTTATATAATATTTTTGTTTAACTTAATTTTTTTTTAATTTATATATATACACATTTTTATCTTAAATTTAAAGACTAAAAAATAATTCTGTTTCCGTTTCTACAAAAAAAAAAAACTTCTTTTTTATACATTTATTATTATTTATTTTCTTATATATATAGTAGTAGAATAAAAATTTAATAAAGAAATTAATGCGTTTTATTTTTTTCTTTTTGAAAATGTTTTTAATGTCATTTTTTTCGTATATGTACAAATACTCATTTTTTAGTTGATTTTTTTTTTTTTTTTGCATGATATGATAATGACAAATTTTCAATTTTTATATTTATATTCAATTCGGTTACCTTTTATTAATAGTGTTTTTTTATTTGGTTGGTTTTTATTTTTATATACAGAAAAAGAAAAAAAATTATATTTTATAGAACAGAGAATTTTTCAAAAAATGTATTTTTAATAATTTGAAAATGTTTATTTCTTAAATTATTATTGTTCAAAAAGAAAAAAAAGAAATAAGAAAGAACACCAAATAATATATAAATGATTTTATTTATTTTACAAAAGAAAAAAGGCTAAATTAAAAAGAAATTAATATTTTATTACTTTTGATATATAATAGAATAAAAAAAAAATTATTAATGAAAAAAACCAGAAATAACAAAAGCCGGAAAAATTATAAGTTATTTTTTATTTTTTTTTGTATATTACACAATTTTTTTTTTTTCATTTTCGATTATAATCTGCTAATGTTCTGTTGGGTATTTTTTTTTATTACATGTATATGTATCGTTGATGATTCAAAAAAAAAAAATTATTGTATTTTGTTTGATGTGAAAATGAGATTAAATTTTATAAATAAAAAAAAAAAAGAATTATATATAATTGTTTATGTTATATGTCAACCCTGTTTTATTTTAATAAATTATATTATTGTTATTATTATTTTTGTTTTATTTTATATATGTTTATTCGCATATAACTTTTTGTTTTGTTATAATTAATTTGCACAATACAAATAAAGTAATTAAATAAATTAATCAAATTTATACAATATTTCTTTTGATAAATGATTTATTTTTTACCGATATTAACTTAATTTAATAAAATAATTAAATTGCAAAATATTTACGAATAAATATACAGATAAAAATTAATTTTTATTATTATTCACATTACCATGACGTTTAATTATGTGTTTGATTGAATTAAAAAAAAAAACTTATAAATAGAAATTTAAAATTTGTATTTTTAAGAGAAAAATCTATTAAAATTAATTTATTTCCAAATATTAGCATATAGTTTTTCTGTTATATAAACGTGAATGCAAGACGCAATACCGAATGTTGATCGATTGAAATTTCAATTTAGATTTTGTTTGCTAAATATAATAATTAATTACGAATTGTGACTGTCTTTTTTTATTATCTTTACAAATCATGAAAAATTGTAAAATTTATTGCACGCGCTTCCTAAAATACGATTCTTTATATAAAAAAAAATATTATTAAATACATTTCAAATTATATTCAAATGAATTTTAATATTTAAAATTATTTAAAAATTGATTTTTATTTTTTTTTAAATTCATATATATATATAATTTATACTAAAAATTGATTTTAATATATTTGTTTTTGTGTTGTTTTATATATTACAAATTTTAAATCACATTTTTTTTTTTGATAAATTTTAAATTAAATATTAAAATTTATTATATAATTTTTTTTATAAATCACAATAATTCATTGATGTGCTTTATAAATAAACCAAAAAAAAAAAAAAAATTATTATTCGTTGTAATTTGTTTTGATATTATATTTAAGTATATATATATTTCAAAATATAAAACTATACAGGTATTTTTCATCTCGATATATTTGTGTTAAATGTTGGAAAATTGAAAAATTGTTCTACGATTTTTTTATTATTAATGTTTCATTACAAATGAATTAGGGTACGGTAAGCTAATTTGGTTAGGTAACCATATAGAGGAAAAATAAGATTTAAAAGTGTTATTCATGCGGAGTTAGTGAGATCACTTTAGGAAAACGAAACTTTATAAATTGATATATAGCCCTCCAAATCATTCCAAAAAAAAATTAAATATGATATCGTGTTAAATCGCACTGATATAATATATTAAAATTCTTCATAATTATATAGTGACATCTAAATCTAAATAATAAATGCTTTAAAATTTAAAATTGAATTAAAATGATTCTTAAAATTACCTATATTAATAATAAATAAATTAATAATATATTTGCACAAAATATAGCAGCTCTGCATGTTTATTTATTTATCCATAATATATTGGATATTATTTTATTTCTTTTTCTTTTTTCTTCTCTCTCATTGTTTTTAATTAACAAAATTAAAATTACTATATATATATTGATTTGGTCTCATCACATTTAATATATATACAAACGAACAATTGTATTAAAAAAAACAAAAAGTTTTAAATTGTCAATATTATAATTTTGTTTAATTTGATTACATATAGTAATAATAATAATAATAGTATTTAAAGTTATTTTAAATTTTTTAAATAATAAATTAATTCGCACTTTTACCTTTTATTTATATATAAATATTTACACTTAATTTAAAATATATTAGTAATATATATTTATTAATTTTTCTCTTTTCTGATTTATTAAATTTATTATTATTATTTGTTTATAGGAAAAATGTAATTTATATTATTTTTATTTCATGTATTATTATACAACAGCGACTCGATACTAAATGGATTCGGTCGAATACTAATTTTAGGTGCACTATCACTATCACCAGCACTATCACGACCACCATCTGAACTGTCCTGTCGTTGTATAGAACAATCTTCGGGTTCATCATCGGAATCTTCGCCAACCACATCAATTTGTATATCATCATCATCTAAATCTGAATCTGAATTAACTCTATGTTGTGCTAAATATTCAGCTTTTAATGTTTCTATATCTACGGTTATACCTTTTGCACGTAATTTTCTCGCTTGTCTTTCCAATGCTTTTGCTAGTTTTTTTCGTCTTCTGGCTCTGTGTTTAATGCGTTTTTTTAATACAAAATTAAAAATAATTTTTTTATTGTCCTATTTGTTTTATAGTTTTGTATTTTGTTGGGGTTTTTTTTAAACAAAACGAGTTTGTAATTAATAAAACAAAACAAAAACTTACTTTTCTTTTGCACGTAATTCTATCGGTGAAATTGGTTCACCCGAACATGATTGAGGATGGGCATTATGTGCTGGTCGTCCGGGTCCTTTTTTAGTATGTTCCTTTTTTCGCCATTTGGCACGTCTATTCTGAAACCACACCTGAATAACCAAAAGAAAAGAAAATCACGAAATAAAAATATTACTATAAAATTTAATTGGCATACATTTTTTTTACTAATTTTTACAACAAGTGTTATTATATTTCCAATATATCATACATTATAAAAACTTATACAAATTATTAACTCCGACGGCTTTTTTTTTATCATATAAAAAAATAGGAATGCTTTTTTTAAAACATTTTTCGGTAAGTTTTTATTATCACATTTACTTTTTAGCACATTTTCGTGACTGAATTCTATTTTAGTAAATTCACTAAAAAAGGTATCTTCCAACATCCAGGATAAGATACTTTTTGGGGGAAAAAAACCTTTCATATTTTGATTTTTTAACATCTATAACCGCAATCGGAAAATTAATAAAGACTTTTTTTTGTTCTATATTACAAAACAGAATTACAAACCTTGCTGGTTTCACAAACATAAAAATTATATCAACCAAATAAAAGTTATTGAGATAACAATGCCTTGATTGTTGATCCACAAAAGTATATATGAATATTATTTATTGATAGGTTAAAGAACTAAAAAAAAAAATTCAATAATAAAATTACTTTTATTATAAAAAATGAATCAAAAATTTCATTCATAGTATATCAATTAAATATTCAATCATAAATATTTATTTTATATCCACAAATATCAATAAATTGCTTCATTATAATAAAGTTTTTTCTCACAACAAATAAAATAACAATTGTATATATAATTAAATAATAATTAAATCAATTGTTATATACTCTTTATTAACTATATATACACAGGTATTTATATACCAAAAAAAAATATATATTTTTTATATATTGATTGTGTACATAACATATATATATATATATAAAATTAAATATCGATATATAGATAAACATATTTAATAACATATAGAATATAGATGGATAGATGTAATAATATAATAAATTGTGTAAAAATATTTCAATACGCGGGGATACGCGAGTTATTTATAATAAAATAATAACTGCGGTTTGATCAATACGCGTGTACAATTGAACATACTATATAATAAATAAATAATTAAATATCTATATATATATATATATATAGGTAAATATATACATATAATTGACACATAAGGTGACAAGTTAATAAAAATACAAATTATACATCACATAATGTTATAGAAATTAAATTTTATTGTATATACAACAATATTGTATATAGTATAGAGGAAAAAAAATAACTCTGATTAAAATCACAAAACGTAAATAATTACATATAATATATATTTATATTTGTACGTGTATAAAGTTAAATATATTTTTTTTAATTTATTTATATATATATGTACATATAATTGGTAAAATATATATTATATATTATTTTTATGAATATATATAGTACTGAATAATACTTTGTTTTTTGTTATAATATATATATATATATATATACTTCAATGGCTGACCAAAACACTAAACTATTGTAAACACGAAATTTTTCAATCAAATCCATTCGGAAAAATAAACATATAAAAAAAAATGTTTTTTTTTTGTATATATGAATTTATATAGCCATATCTACAATAAAGTTATGTCCGTATTGTATTTGATTTTTGTATTTTTATATTATATACTTTTATTTCAATGGAAAATTCACCTTAATTGTGGGCAAAGGCTTGTACAAATATATACCGCATACATTTAATAATAAAGTCAATTCTTATGTACTTAAATAAATGTAGATATAGGAATAGCTTAATTATTAATCAAAAAGAAAAATTGTTTTTTTAGAACGGCGAGCATTTCCATTTCAATTGAAGTAATCTGAAGTGGTAATCATAAACAAATATAGATTTTCGTAAGGTCAAGAGATTCAATCCGTTTGTATAATAAGGATTTACTAATCAGATTCTTTACAATATTGATTAAATTTCGTACGATTTAATTGCACAAAATATCAAATTAAAATCAAAATACATTGTAATATGAGTATTGGAAAATTTTGTACTGATTTAATTTTGGTCATCACAAATATATTAATTAAGACATTTATAACCAAAATAATATACTTCGTATGCATATGTATAAAAGAAAAAGTACCTTTATAGAGTACCTTTAAATTTAAATATAATATATAGAGTTATATTTTTTTTTTATCAAATTTCGTGTCAAAGGACAATTTATAACATTAACAATAAACTTATATATACTTGCGTACTCTATACTTAAATATAGGTATATATATACAAAAGTTATGTAAATCTCTATAAAAATATACGTTTTTTTGAACATTAACTTTCAATTTATATATAGTGTATTAGGGATAATTATACCACCCACCTCTCCTTATATTATTTCTATTATTATTATTATTATTATTCTTGTTTGTTATATAGAGTTGTTATTTGTTATTATAATAATAATAATGTTATTATATTTTCTATTAATATATATAAATGAACTCTATATAGTATGAACACAATGTCACGTATAACCAAAAAAAAAAAAAAAAAACAAAAATATTCAATCATATACAATCATTTCATGGTTGGGTTCACAATTTGTTTTGTTTTCCATATTATTAATATTTATTTTAATATATGAAAGAAATGGTCATAGATTTTTTTATTTTTTGTAAATTAAAATATTTCTATTATGTGAATATAAGCTTATATTGTAACATCCAACGATCAAACTCTCTATATATATATATATATATATATGTAAATGCAACGATGTATATAAAATAACATGATTATTTTATTGGTCATATTTACGCGGAATATATACGGAATGCGGTACACAAAAAAAATATGAAATAAAATAAATTACCACACCGAAACAATTGACCGATTGTAATCTATAATATAATAATGGTACTATTCGTATAATATTAGAAATCATACACTTATATTAAAAGAAATCAAATAAACTTATATATATAATCTATCCTCCAAAAATATTTGGATTTTTTTATATAGGTCTTATATGTCGGGAAAAACAAAAAATAAGGAAAATAATAACTAAATTATTTATATTTATGTATTTATTTTATTTTATATAACTATATAATTATATGCATTTAATTTTATTTGTAAATAAAACACTAAATAATAATTATTTAATTAATTAAAATAAAAATTCCCTACTTTTTGTTTTCTGTAGTTTGTGCTTTCTGGTAATACAACAAATGTAAATATTTTATTTTTTGTATTCTACCATAAAAAATTATAAATTTTAGTTTAATTATATTGAAATTGTTTTGTTATGTTATATTTTCTATATGTATAACATTTTAAGTAGAAATGTTTTTAATGTTAGAAAGGCAATCCTGATGAACATTCTGAACATTTTTGCTTAAGTTCAAAAGTTTCAATTGACAAGAAAATCAATTCTGATGATTTTTTGAACACTTTTGTTTAAGTAGAAAAGTTTCTACTGACCAAAACTCAAACGTTATGATGTCCTGAACCTATATTTGTTCAAATCAAAATTGTTCAAATGATAAAGAAATCAATTCAGATGATGTTTGCTAAAGTAGAAATGTTTTTACTGATTAAAAATCAATCCCGATGATATTCTGAATATTTTTGTTCCAGTAAACATGCTTTTACTTATAAAAAATTAATCCGTATGAGACCTGAACATATTTACTTAAGTAGAAATGTTTTTACTTTAGGAGAAAGAGATTTTTACTTAAGTAGAAATGTTCTACTTATAAAAACTCCATTCAGACACTGTTCTAAACATTTTTGTTAAAGTAGAAATGTTTCTAATTATAAAAAATCAATCCTGGTGTTGTTCTGAACAATTTTTTTTAAATAGAAATGATTTTACTTCTAAAAAAATCGATTCCTATGATGACCTGAACATTTTGACTTAAATAGAAATGTTTCTATTGATATAAAATTGCATTTCAATGATGTTACGAACATTTTTGCTCAAGTGGCAATTTTTCTATTGACTCAAGAACTCAATCGTGATGATGTCCTGAATATTTTTGTTTAAATAGACGAGTTTCTACTGACCAAAACTCAATCCTTATGATGTCCTGAACATTTTTACTTCTTTAGAAATAATTTCCATGATAAAGAATCCATTTAAATCCATTTCCATTTTGCTTAAGTATTAAAATGTTTTTTTAAGAATTGAACATGAACCCATGCCATGCATAAATCTCTAATCCATACTATAATCTCATTAACTATTTCAATAATAAAAAAAAACTCATGTTCTTATCTTATAATTTGACATCCACACAAAAAATACTTAATAAATAAATACATATAAAAAAAAGTTATTCAATTAAAAAAAAAAATTAAATTAAATAAATTAAAAACATTTAAAAACCATTGCCATTCTGTAATATCTGTAATGTTGCATTAACTATATATACATAATTGAATTAATAAAAAAAAAAGGAAACAAAATAATAAAAATGGAATTGAATTAAATTCTTTTGCGGTTTCATTTTTTTAGTTTGTATAATAATACAACATATAAATACATTTTTACATAAATTAGTTTTTAAATATACAGAGATTTCATGATATGAAAACATTAATTATATATTTAATAAAAAAAAAATGTTATATATGCATTTAGAAAGAATATAGGTAATTTAAAACAATTATTATTATTATTATTTTTTATATATAGTTATAAATATATATTGTATAAAAAAAAATACAAAATAAACATTAAAAATAAAAAATATGTAAAACCCAAAATTATTTTATTTTTTTTATACCATATATATATATATATATACCATATATATATATATATGATTATTATAATTATAACTTACTTTGTATACTTTTATTCTTTTAATTAATTGTTATGCGATGATGAAATAAATAGAATAGTTTTTTTTTTATGTGAAAAAACTTGGAAAAGTAGAAAATTACAATGGAATATATATATACTTATCTATAGGCAGACATTATCTTTCTAAATTCTATTAATATCTACTTCTTTTTATTTTTTTTAAACATTATTATGAATGCACACGAATGTAATATCTATGTATAATAATATTGAATGAATGAAATTACATTTATATGATTTTCATTTATATGTTTATATACCATCATATAGAATATTATTATTCATGTATTGAAATACGTGCAGTAAAAATGTTTTTACTATATATGTATATAGCAAAGTCATAAATTTCAATTAAACCCAATCCAATTTCCGTCTAATTCAATCTAATTTCATGCCAACTATACACATATAACACAAACTACCTATTTCAAAATCCTATATATATATATATGTATGTTATTTTAAATACATTTATACATCAGGAATATCTATATAACAGGAAATATACAACATACGTTTAAATCTAATTTCATTTACACCTCATTCTATCTATATACCTATAAATATATTTACGATAATATAATACCATTTTATACCTCATTTTGCCAATTTCTCTATCTTCCTTTCTTTATACCCTCATGTATAATGATCGTAAAGGTACATATATATCGATATATGTACAGGTAAAAATCTATTGATATTATAATATACATTTATATGATAGTATAGAAAAATATATATCCATAACATTCTTCGGGCAAGACATATATGTATATATATTAAACGTGTATATGGAAACATTATTGTTAAATTATGTATATATATAGATGTAAAACTAGACATAGATAGAAATAAATATCGCACCCTTTCTTTAACGCATTCGTCACAATCGCACAAAATAGAAAATCCATTTGCACGTTCTTTTATTCAGGTATTATTTTATTGTATAAGGAATCACTGTATAAATTATTTTTAAATCAAACAAAACAAAACGAAAATATTTTAAAGGAAATATCGAAATTAAACACCTATGAAACAGAAAGCATTGTAACATTTCTATTTCTATGTTCAGGGCATCATCGCAGGATTAATTTTCTATGATAAAAAAGATTTCTGCTTAAACAAAAATGTTCAGAACATCATCGGGTTTGATTTTTTTTTTATTAATAGACACATTTTTACTTAAACAAAAATGTTCAGAACAACTTATCTTATCTTATCAATAACAATCGATGATAACTGATGAAATGCAGCACATATTTCTATATGAAAATGACCGTTTTTTTTTTGGAACCGGACAGGATCACATGATTTATTCAATTTCTGCAATACCACATTATAAAAAAATATGCTTAAAAATTGTGTTAATATAATATATTGAAAACCCTTAAAATTGTTTTTTGGGAAACTTATTTAAAAGTACCATTTGGCAAAAATAAATGCATCATATTTATGAATGCAAAAAAAAAAATCTATATAAAGGTATAAAATATAAAGTTATTTTTTTATTTTATAAGGGTGATTTTAGGGCGGAGCAAACAATTAATCGTATATATAACTATAACGGGGCCATTTGACCGCAACGCACATTAGAGGGAAGAACAGAAATTTAATTTTATACTTTATATAGAATTTATATATTCTAACATGAACCCATAAATAAATATGTAATATACCTTCCTTATACATACGGAAAATGTAAAAAACATTGTTTATTGAATGCAATATAGAGAGTAAAATTTTCCTTTTAAAAAAAAAATTGTGCAACACACACGGTTTATTTTATTATTATATGTATTTTGTATTTAATATTGTATTTCAATACGATATGTATATTAATAATAGTTTTACTTTATATATATACTTAGGATACTATTAAATTATATAATAATATATATAGTAGTATTTTATGATAAACAAATTTATACAAAAACAAAGGTATGTTTTTTATACCTGTATATATATTATATGATATTTGATATATATAGATGTTCATATATTGTGTTGAATTCTGTTTAATGAGAATGACGTGATGATGCGATTGCATGCAATCTGACTGGCAAAAGGTGAATTAAATTTATTTACTATATATATATATATATATATTGCGTGTTTTTTTTTCTATTGTATATATATAGGTTTGATTAACACTTTAAAATTATGTTTTCTTTTTATGTTCTTCGTTATATCGCAATGGATTTTGTTTTTGTTTAAATTAATTTTATACCTTTTTATTTAATTCTATTTTATTTTCATTAGATATATATAGTTATTGAATATTTCATATATATTTTATATGCATTATCCAAAATAATTTGAATATAGACAAATCAATTCAAATTTATATAATTGAAGTGTAAGCGAAAGAAAAAGGTTATACAAATAAAAACTTGGTGTTTCCTCTTCCATATATAAACAATTGTATCGAATTGATTAATTTTTTTTTTTTTTTGATTATGATTTATTAAGGGATTTTGAAAATATTCAATACAAACCATGTTTTTTTTTATAGAATTTGTAGTTTTAAATGTCGAATAAACTACAAAGGAAAAAATTCGAAGTTTACAATCGAAAATGATTAAAATAAAATATGGTTAAATTTGCAGAATTCTCGTGGCATTTAAACGGATTCACCCAAAGATTTACAAATTCCTATACACACTACTGTATCTGAATAGAAATCATATTTATTCAAGAAATCTATCATCGTATAGTCTCGATATTTTACCTAAACATTAACAATAAAATATTCAACAATCAATTATATACAAATAAATGTGTTTGAATATGTTCATATATGTCTAACCGCAATATTTGGCAAATATGTTACATAATATACAATCAATATAGAGTATATGCATATGTAATAATAAATATCCACATATGTGCACATTATATATTTATAAGAATTCCTTAATAAAATAAAAAAAATTTGTATAGTTTATAAAATAACCAAAAAAAAAAAAATAATAGAAAATAAATAAATAATTATTAATTTAATTCCCATATCATCACCACCAAAAATATATATAATAAACCTTGTAATATATTGTATATAGAGTTAATCGAAATCAACAACCCCTCTAAATTATATTGACTCTATATATGTAAGTATATCAATTGTATGTATTTATCATCGTCAAAATAGTGAAATATATATAATCATCAACATCGTCATATATATAAATAATAAAATTTCGCATTTATTACATATTTATTCGAGAGTATATACTCTATATATTTACAGACATATCTATATATAGAGAAATATTCCCCTATAATATTTTTTTTCATTGCTTATGTTTTGCATTATTAAAATTAAAAGTAATTTTTTTTTCATCAAATAATATATAGCTATATGCAAAAACAAAAATTGTATAAAGATTGCACCAAAATATATTTACTCAAATACATACCGCACATATTATTGTCTACTATACAATATATACAAACAATTTATCAACATGTTGGAATTTCATTTAATTTCAAGAATATAGCTAACCTCAAAAGTATCATAAATAAATCTTTAACACAATAACATCATATTGTACATACCGTTTATGTGTATTTTATTTTTACATCAAGCAACAACAACAACAGTGAAAAAACACCCTCTTTATATATTAGTATAAAGAATTTTACTTATTTAATAATATATGAAAATATATATAGGGAAACATATATTTAACACAACACAACAAGAGTATATTGTATATATATATAATAATCTAATTTAAATCCCTAGGTGGTCCCTATAAATCTCAATGGGTCCAAGAAAACTAAATGTAAGGCAATCTGTACGTAATGCGCTAAAAATCTGTTCAAATCAAATGTCATATATATAATACCATATATGTATGTATACGCATAAGCTCCAGATAATCGAATTTTTGATGATGTTATTTTATATAAATACATATATAAATAATGTGCCTTCGACTTTGTATATAAATAAATAAATAAATAAATAGATATATGGAAAGGAAAAAAAAATTTAGGGGATACTTTTAAGAAACGATATATGATAGACTATATTTTGTTTATGCATGGTTTTTTTTTTTATCAAAGAAAAAATTTATACGATACGCGGCTCTATAAAATATAATAAAATCTAAAATGTAATAAAAATACCCTCCCTTAATAATAATAATAATGTATATATAAACAGTAGGCTTATTATGGGTTGTTTTGTTATATACAATATACATATATATAATATTAAATTTTTATTGAATGAAGTGAAAAAATTGTTAAAGAATTATATATTTTTATTGAGTAGTAATATGCAGAAATTAATGATGTTGAAAATAGTTTTTTTTTATTATTTGGTCATTTTATTGAATATCCTTTTGTACATTTAAACTATATAATATATAACATTTCAACTAATAATAAGATGACAGATTTCGACGTATACCATCATATCTATAACGAGATTAAAACAATTATAAAAAGTCATCACTATAGAAATAACACCTCAATTTATGTTAAACAATTTAGTTATCACAGTCACAATATATTGTACGATCCTGTTCGTAACCTCAGTTTCTATATATTAGAAAATATTTTACATCACTTTTCTATCCCTGATATCTTGGTATCAATACCAAAAATATCATCATCCTCAATGTGTTGATGGTCAAAATTTTCATTTATATATTTAAAAAAAAACTCGATATATATTTTTCTTTACTCTGTTTATGTAATTGATTCGCCCCCACATAAAAATATCAATAAATAAATCAATAAATGTAAATTATAAAACTTACTGCAACTCTACTCTCTTTTAAATCTAATCGCATTGCTAATGCTTCACGCATAAATACATCCGGATAATGACTTGCGGAAAATGCTCGTTCCAATTCTTCCAATTGCCATGAATTAAAATTTGTTCTTGATCGTCGTCTTTTTGATGCACTACTTTCATCATCACCATCAGCCGCTGATCCTGTATACCAAAAAAAAAAAAATTTCAAAATTAAATTAATTTAATTAATTTTTTTTTAACGTTGTTTAAATAAAATCGCCATTGAATTGATTATGAATTGATTGCGATTCTACAGAAAAACAGATTTTTCAATATATTTTTTTGTATTGCTATTTAATATTGGATTAATTTTGTAATATTGATATACATTTTTAAATATACAAAGGTTGAATAAAATAAATCAAACGAAAACATGTATAGTTATCAATTAATATATAATTTAATTTAATTATATATATATATATATTTGTGGATTGTGTATATACAAAGAAGAAGAAGCCATTTTGAATTGTAAATTATAGATTATAATATTTTGCGCTTGATTTTTATAACATAAACATTTTAATAATAAAATTGTTTGCTCGGTTTTGTGTTCATCGCGTTAACACTTTAAAGTATACATTTTGTTTTAAGAAAATACAATATCATTTGGTGCAGGGCAATGAGAGAATTTGTACTGATGACCAGCAAACGATATAGAATCATTTTCGGAAAATCTAATTTTCTTACTCTACCACAAATAGTTTTTCTTCAATTTGCGATTTCTTTTCAATATTTGTAAGTTCAATTAATTTTTGATTATTCATAAAAGAAAATTTTGAAATCGCTTGATTATTTTCCAAAAGTCAAGTCTATATACGTAAAAAATGCTGACAACGTTTTTCCGTTTATATCTTTTGAAAAAATCAATTTTTCTCCTACAAAACGTTACATTTTAATTGGATTTTCATAAGTAAATTTAAGAAAAACCATCAGTGATAAAAAAAAAACGTTTAATGGTTTTCAAAACTTCTCCAAGACAGAAAAAAGCTATTAGTTCTAAAGAAAATTCTAAAGAGTTCTAAAGAAAATTTAAAGGCTTGTGCTATTCATTTTAAGAGTTAATCTATTTATTTACTTATAAACAAAAACGATTTGATTTGATAACCTTTTGTGCTAATTAAAACAAATTTTTGTTTTTTTTTTTAATTTTATTAATTTTATATATAATATAATTTTATATAATTTATTATTTTATATTTATGCGAAATTTATTATATTTTTTATAGAAAACAAATGAAAAATAAACATTAAATATAACTTTTGCACATATATAATAAGATTTATTGAATAAAATAAATAAACATAATTTGTGTTTTGCACAAAAAATTTTATTAAATTTTAAATAAATATTAAATTGATTGAAAAATTGATAATAAAATTGATATATGAACAAATGTAAAATAATTATTTTTTTAAATTAATCAGTTTTTATTAGATAAATCTTGTCTTGTCAAAATGATTAATATAATATTATAAAAATGTAATGTATTTTGATATGACAACTGCGAATGAATTAACATTGAATAATTTTAACGGCAAGAAAATATATACATTTTATTGGTATTGATTTCAATTTCATTCTGCATATATACAGAATTATTTAAAGAAAAATCACCCACATTTACAGATTCTTATCACATTAAATTAATAAAAAAAAAACGAAATATAATTTTTACAAATTAATACAATCAAAAAAATTGAAGAATGATTTAAAATCGATATCGCAATTATTTGTATACTGTTATTATACAACATCAGAAAATGTATTTTCGCAGATATGATAAATATATATCACATGCATTAATCTAAATATGTTATTGTATAACCAAATATTAATAATAAATATAGTGAAAAAAAAAAATATTTATTGTATATTAATTATATAGATAATAGATAATTTTGAAATAATAACAAAACAATGATATATAAATCACTAAAATTCATCATACCCATTTATAAAAAAGTTAAGTGTTATTTGAATATATATACATACAGTACACTGAACACAACGCATTGATAATTGTTATATATATATATATATATATATAGAATGGTTTATAAAACGTTTTATTTCAGGTGAGCGTGTAAGGAATAAAATATATGTTAAAAAAAATAAATCCATTAATATACCAAATCAATCCATTATAAATATATGTATGTATGTATATAATAAAAAAGCATATAGATATATATTTTTATAAGTACTTTTAGATATTTACCCAATTATTATTAATATTATTATTATTATTTTTCCATTCTATATAGACCTCCTAACCGTGTAAGTAATTTAGTATATAAAAAAATTACTTATCAATAAACTTTTATATATTTTTTTTATCATTAAATTCGATTTATTTATTCATAGAACGAACGTATGCAAATACAACATTTATATATTAGGATAGGAAAATTGTAAATATTTTGTCGTCGCTTGATTATCATTTATCGATTTTGTTTGATTGATTATATTTATAATATATATTGATTTATCATTTTTAACATTTTTTCCCATATATACGCAGTCCTTTTCGAATATATAAAATTATCAATACATTATAAATTAAAGCGATAATTTAAAAAAATTTTTTAATGGATTTTACATCATTATACAAATATGTATATTGCATTATACCATGAATTGTAATTTCTATAGTATAAATTAAATTACATATATTTATAATTAGAAATCGCACACTCACTCACTACATGGAAAAATTAATATTACCAAAATTATCTGTCAGAAAAAATCCTTACCATATGAATGTTTCAAGATTCAATAATTTTCTGGAAACTTAACTATTGTTTTAAATGTATAGGGATTATATTAATTTACCAAAATTGATATATTGTTTTGTATTGAAATAGGAAGTCTTAAGCCGTAAATAAATTACTTACAATATTGAGGGCATATATATGTTAATAATTTATATATTAATAATAACTGCAAAGAATAATATATCTTATAAATATATATAGAATTGAATATTCATTAGAATTCACTTTGTCTATATTATTATTTCACCTAAACATTTCTAATTAGAAATTGATGTAGTTACGCTAATTGCATAGTTTATCTTTACATAACTTATTATTTATTTAGCCTGAATTTTTTTTTTTTATGATGAACAAATACTCAAATTATCGAGTATTAAACCAAAAAAAAAAAAAATTTTGTTTGATTATTTTATTTGATAAATTATAATTGGGAATTAAATTTTAATAAAGAAAAAATTCATAATACATATAAAAAAAACCATATGTGCTATTAATTTACTATAGATAGATATTGATATAATTAAGATTAAGCGATTTCCATTATAAAATTAAATATACAATTTAATAAATATATAATCTAAAATAATTTGCATGTTTGCAATATTTTTTTTTATCATATATCTGCGCGTATGTATAGCGTATTGTGGATTTATAAATAATATATAAATTACAATAAATATTATAATAATTAAATATATTATAATAATTATTATTATATATATAGTTTATTATATACACCTTTTTATATTTATAATATAATTAAAACGTAGATTTTTATAATGCAAAGATTGTGAATTGTGTAATTTAATTTATTAAAAAATATGTAATCATTTATTATTTAATACATTTTCGCTAAACAAGCTATATTGTTTATTTTTTTCATACTTGGCAGACGTCTACAAGAAAATCAGAACAAATTTCAAAATATATCAGAACGGGTATGTTTCTTATTTTTTTTTTTGTGATGATAGAACAATATTGATAGAATTCTGTGTTAAAGTTTTTTTGTATCGCAGAATAAATTTTATATAACGAGTTTGAATTGAAAAGAAAACTGAAAAAAAATGATATTTTGAATAATGACAGTCTTCAAAATTTCAATTTCTTTGCCAAAAGTTCAACTAAATTCTAATGTTTTGTAGAAGAAGTTTTAGAAATCGATTAAATTGATCAAAAGATATAGACAAAAGTATGTGGAAAAGATAGGACAAATTTTCACAGATATCGACTAAATTTTTTAAACTAATAATGCAATTTCAAAATTTTCTTATTTTCTTTCAAGGTCACAAATTAATTGAATTTTCAAATGATGCAAAGACAATGAAAATTGAATGGAAAATGGAATTGCTGTAATTGGAAAACTAAAAATTTGAAAAATTAAATTTTCCAGAAAATTCTGTTCGAGAGAAAATTTGCGTTGTTTCAAAAATTCGTTTATTTTTAAAGATGCACCTTTCATAGAATATCCCATATCCCTTTTGGATCATCGGAACTTATTTTCTCACGCCCCCGTAACTTCATGCGAAAGGAATAGACATGTTTTATCTATACATGAAATAAAGTCCAGTAATTTGTAGAACATTTCTTATACATAGATATACTCATATATATATATATAGTTAGTTATTTAGTTGAAATGTTTGTGGTATATGGTTATTTCGTTTATGGTATATAATCCATTAATCAATTTATTTTACATATATCTAAATTTATTTATTTACAATAAAATGTATTACACCCTTTATACTATATGTATACATGTATTTAATTATTATTTTATATATATATATATATATATATATACATATATATCAATGCGAATATATAAAATGAAATGATTAATGAAGATTGTTTATATATACAAATTCAAAAATTGTTTTTTTGTTTGTAAGTATTGTAATATAACATACTTTAGAATAGAATATTATAAAATGATTACATAATATAATGACATAGACGACAGAAAAGTGATTTTTCGATTAAAATTATTTCTAGCCACGTAATAAATGATAGATATATATATACATAGTATTTCTTCAGTCGCATCAAAGTTATGGTCTATGTAATGTGTAATATTGTTTCATTTAAATTTATTTATAATTTCACTCCCCCTATATATATAAATAAATATTTTCTATGATGAAAACAAAAAAAGAAAACCATCCCTATTTGTAATAAACATGTTAAAGATATAATTATGCATATTCTAAAAATACTAACTCTTTATTATTATTTTTTAAATAAATTCTGACATAATATGAAATCAATCAATCATTTTGATATAATATAATATATGGAAATTATATATTTTAGAATTTAAAAATGGATTTTAGAAGAATTTATTTACAGAACGTAACGAAAAAAATTGATTTAAAAACAATTTTAAACGGGTTAAATTGATTATCTGTGATGGCTATTTAAAAAAACATACACACACGTACGCTTAATATATCATTTATTATTATATGTATATTCGATGAGTATATATCAAAGGAAATTAAATCTAAATATATGTATAATTTATTCTGTGGGAAAAATATGATATAAAAAAATAAATGAGTATTTATTTTATTTTTCTATATATATATATATATATATAAATAAAAATCGAATCAATTCCAACTTAAAAACAAACACAAAAAAAAATAATTATATTGAAATAAAAAAAAAACATTTTGAGGGAATTTATAAATATAGGTGACAATGCGAATTTATATATTTATTCTAAATAAAGCAATGTCATTTTTTTTATTAATTCAAAAAACATTTATTGGAAAGTTTCAACCTCATTTATAATATTTCATATTTATATACCTTTAATTTAGATCACGTGCGGCGTACGAATGTACGAATATTTGATTAGGCAAAAATATATTATATATGAATATTGATTGATATAAGTATAAAAAGAAAAACATTTATTAATATAATTTTTATTAAGTGCTTATATTTGTATAACATATTATATAAACATTTTGGCATTATGTCTTAAACTAAATGTTATGCAAGGAAAAAACATCAATTGAATTTGGCAAGTATTTCATAATAAAACTTATTGCAAAATATTATTAAGAAATTGATGAAAAATAAGACATAGATTTCTGTTATTTCGGGAAAATACCAATAAGTATTTGGTAATCGCAATATTTGTATTCCAAAGGAAAAATTGGTGTAAAATTTAAGTATACGAGTTGAAGGAATTGAAATCAAATCCCAGATACATTTACAATAAGATTTTTCAATATTATAATATAGAAATTTTATGTTATCAAGTAATCCATCTCATACATATGAATGTTTCCGGCCTCCTCACTTCTCTACGCACAAACTATTTAAAGATCAAGAAATTCACTGTAAAAATGATTTTATCTATTTAGAAAATATCGAAGAAAAATTTCACGTATTACAGCAAAATCTATTCGACACCTTAAGTCACATTTTATATATTGAATTCACTGCCATACGTATAAATGTTTAAGTAGGTACGTTTAAAAAATTATCTTTAAATAGATCTTGATTTTATTACTTTTTATATATGCACTGTATCAAATATATCTGTATACATAATAATGGTAATCTTATATACGAATACACATTTACTTGTATATTAAAACTTATATATGCGAATAATTTATAATAAACTCATAAATTTATCAAATTAATATAAGATTCATATAATAACAATGCAAAATATTGAATATATTGCTTTAGGCAATTGTTTACTATCTTATATTATTTCGTATATGCATATATAATCTAATATTGTATATTGAGTCATAAAATATATCTATGCATATATATTTAGATATATGTATACAGAATATATATATATATAGATATATCCTTACGCATATTTCGTATGGCAGTAAATTTTCTATCCAAAGCATTTTTGAATATCATTTGAGTATATGAAAAACAATAAATTAGTGATATATGTTATGTATATAAAAGATTTGTATCTTATATATATTAAAATAATATACAGACAATATATAATATATTTATAAGTGCACAGAGTTTGCATTCACAAAAAAAATTGATATTGTCAACCATTACTATAAATATACATTTTTGAATTTGATTATTGAATTTGTTAGATCTTTTATTTAATATTTATCTTGTTTAGCTCATTCCTCATTCTATGAAAACTGAAACAAATTTGGTGTCTGTGATAACATTTGCGAGCACAAAATTAATAAGTGTTCTGAACGCATATGAATCATTTGCCGTACTCCGCATATTTTAAACAAAGTTTTCTAATGAAAACCTTTTAAAATGAAAAATTCACCTATAAAACCACTTATACGATTGTTTATACAGAATTGATATGATTATTAAGTGTACAATTATTAATATTTGTATTATAGCTATATATACGGTCCAATTTTTCCTATATAGTTAAATTAAATGATTAAATATCCATATGAAATTGAATACATTTGTGAGTTTTAGAAAATATTGACTGATGACATTAATTTTTATTTGATTTAGATTTAGTTCTATATACAATTGTAAAAAAATATGATACTTTTGTTGATTGTCTATAATCTATATATACTTATTAAAATCATATCAAAATGTTCTTATATTAAATAACAGCAAAAACTATATAATTTCACAAGATTGACAAAATCATCAACGTTTTAATTTCCCAAATATTTACGTGTTAAATAAAATATAAAATCCTGAATATACGTATATATTTAACATAAATATATAGTATATAAATATAATAAAAAGCATAAATATGTACTATAATATATCCGCACTATAACTATACTATAGACACGTGTCATAAATCGAAGAATTTGTTTGTTGTTGCTGTTGCAATTTTTGTATTTATTTTGTATCTCCCTGATTTTGTATGGCACGTGAACGGCATACGTCTGATTGCTCAATTTTTTTTTTTTTTTTAAATATATTAGCAACTATAAAAGATGGATTAGGCTATTTATCGGTGAATTATATAATATTAAAAATGGATAAATTTTAGATTATTTGTTTAGATAAAAAGGTGATTTGTTTATATATATTTATGTATATGAATTATGAATGATATATACAAAAGTAAAGTTATTATATAACAAGTATTCCATCAATTTTATTGATATATATTAAGTAAATGAATTTTCATTCGGTTATGTATATTATCTATATATTTATAGTATTTTATGATATATAGATACATGTACAGTTTATTATAAAATACACACGGGAATAAACCAATTTATATGTGCATTATTAATAATATATATATAAAGATACACACACTTATTGTTCTAGATATTTACTATATATAAATTCTTGTATGTGCGGCGGTATAAGAGTTTTTTGTTTTGATGAAATAAAATAATGTGGAAAATTATATGAATAATATCATATAGTATATAATATATTTTATTTTATCAATTATACGATTATTATATTACCAATTACTTATATATAGATATATAAAAGCGAAAATAAAAGATTGTTTAATATGACGTTTTATGAGGGCTGAAATCAAAAGAATTTGAAGATTCTGCGAATATTTACATGCGACATTTCAACCCTTATAAAAAGGTTCATTTGTTTTCAACGATAGGAAATGCAAAAAAACAAAACCCCTGAATACTTTATTTTCTATAGTAAAGCATACAATATGTTTCTATATAATAGTTCTGTTTTAAATATTAAATACTTAAAAGTTTGTAATCGATTCAGTCCCATGTAACATAATCAAAAAAAATCAAACAGATTATTTGCGAAATATTGTTCAATTTTTAACAAATCGACTTTCTGTCTTTAACCTTGATTGGTGATAATTTAACCAATCATCCATGTTTCATTGGCCGATTGTCACGGCTTTTTAAATGCCTATTTATATATAATGTTTAAAAACATATCAATAAATTCAATTCATACTTAATATTAATATTCAAATTAAATCCTCCCATTAAAATAATATTTTTATAGAAACACAATTAAGTTATTAAATTAAAAAAAAATCAAAATACCCGTAAACCAAATCAATAATGTTTCGATTTTCCATATGAGAATAATTCCAATATTATATTTGTGTGATGTAACCGCATATTCCACAAATAATAATAATAATATTTATATATAATCCATAATCATATGTATATATAATTTTAATATGTGATTCATAATTCAAAGAATGGCAAAAAAGCAAAAAAAAAAAAAAATTAATAAAATATCGATTCAAAATATACTAAATATAATATTTCAATTTATTATTTTTTATTCACAAAATTGAATATATTTAATAAAAGGTATATAATTAATAATCTATACGTCAATTTTTTTTTTATCCTATCCACTATATATAAATAAATTAAATAAATTTTATATGCATCATACAACAATATATATATGTTAATGCGTACTGTCTTCATTATATCTCACGCGTATTTTATTAGCAATTTCAATATAAAAATAATATATATTTATATAATAAAATCACATAATCATTTTATAAAAAATTACAATAAACTCCCATTTTTTGGTTGCGATGTATAGTTAAAATATTTGAAATTGACTGTGCTAAACATAACAAAAAAAAAATTCTTTAAAGAAAAATTAATACCTACAGCTAATTAAGAGCCCAATAATATACATTTATATATATAGCCGATGAAACGACGATGTTTTTCTTTTTTCAAAATGGGAATTTTACAATACAGGTACAGGTACAAAATCTATATTTTGTAATACGATTTTGTTAATAATAAATTTTTTGCTATATATATAAGCAGCTCACGCAGGTATTTTATTTTATTCACAAAAATTTCAGTTATATACAAAAAAAAAAGGTGAGCAGATAAATTGATTCAAAAATTATCCAAAATACATATATAGCTATAGGAATATATATAATTTAATATTGTTGTATTGTTATAATCATCATTAATTTTACCGATTTTTTTTTGTTTTGTTTTGTTTTTTTTTTTTATTAATAATAAGTTTAAAATTGAGACATACATTTTTTTTTTATTTCTCGTATATGGACAATTTAATATAATCATAATAAATTTTTTTTTTTGTTTTTTGACATGTTTTGTATATTATATAATTATGTTATCAGGTATTTTTAAAGGTACAAATATATATACAAAGAAGATGAAAAACAACCAATTTTTTTGTTTTTAAACGGTTTATAACATATATATATGAAGATGATAAGATAATAGCAGAAGATTATTATATATATATGAAAATAATAAACATGTATTTATATTTTTTTTATATATATACAATCGTATATGGTGGACAATGGGCGATTGATAAAACAATATATATATAAAGTGAAAATATTTTCTTCATTCTTCTTTTATACATATATACCATATTTATATATTGACGAGCAAACATAATTTTGTGTAACCATTAATTTAGGTATGGTAATTGATTGAAGATACCTGAGATATAAAATTTAACTTTATAAAATACACAATTTTGTTGTGTTTCCTTTGTAATATAAAAGATTATTCATCAAAAGAAAGAAAAATGTATATCAATGAATTTAACCCCATATAAAAAAAGAATTAATTTCGGAGGCATGACATGATTATGAAGAATTTTATGTGAGGAAATCATTTTTAAGAGTTTCTTTTCCTATATAAATTGATTTTATTGTAATTTTGAATATAAAAATAATGAAAGAATGGTTTTTTTTCATGGGTTGTTTTACGAAAGGTGAGCGGTTGTTTTGCAGAACATTATACAGAATTTCCTTTAAGCAAATTATTACAGAATTTCCTTTAAGCAAATTATTACAGAATTTCCTTTAAGCAAATTATTACAGAATTTCCTTTAAGCAAATTATTACAGAATTTCCTTTAAGCAAATTATTACAGAATTTCCTTTAAGCAAATTATTACAGAATTTCCTTTAAGCAAATTATTACAGAATTTCCTTAAGCAAATTATTACAGAATTTCCTTTAAGCAAATTACTACAGAATTTCCTTAAGCAAATTATTTCAGAATTTCCCTTAAGTAAATTACAAAAAATGTGTTATATAAAAGTTCCTTGAGGAAAATATACCGGAAACCAAGCAGCATTTATAAAAGAAAGAAAAGAAAGTTTTACCAATTTCCTTTAGAAAAATATGCAGAATTTTCCATCAGTACATTATACAGAATATCTGCGCGGGGAAAATTATAAAGAATTTTATGTGAACATTTTGACGAAAAATTTCCTTTAGAAAATCATTCAAAATATCAATCAGAAAATCAGTATACTGTATCATCATCCATCTTGAAAATCTTGAATTTCCTTAAGAAACATCATACAAAATGTCCTCGGAAATTTTTAAATCAAAAATTCCTTTTACAAAAATATCCCTATAAATAATTTGTAAAACGAGTAAGCAAATATTTAACGCATGCAATTAACAATTTATTTCGTCCGTTAATGATAAATTTTCAGGATATTTGCTTGAGACAATGAAAGTGTATCTGACGGACAGTTTTAAAGCTTTTCCACGCCGTTCAATGAACCTTTCATGAAATAATATTCAAATCACTATTAGGGAGAATACATCCACGGGGATTATTTTAAAACACGGCCAACTTAGCGATTGAATTATAAATAAAATTATATCATTATCACCATAAGATCTACAACGGGTTAATTTTAATATATTGAATAATGTCGTATATATTCGTTATATTATATCAATTTGATGTTTATCTTATACCATAAAATCTGACTAAATATATATTGTTAAATAATACACATATAAAAATAATAAATGATGTATTCATAATCAATAATTCGTATGATGATGATGATGATGTTATTTTAAAATTACATTGCGAAATATTGTGATGTTTCTTTACCGGGTATATGTATATACGCATTTATAGGAAGCAAAAATTATTACATATATAAAAGTATTTATAATAAGACGTATAAAAATATATTCGTATAAAACAAAAATATATACACAATTTAATTGATTTTATCCTTAAGGATATGTAATTATATAATATATTCACAATACTTTTTTATACGTGCATTTAAAAACGTATAATGAATTTTTGATAAATTAAGTTATTTTCCATATATGTATGTATAAAAAAAAATACAATATAACATATATGATTATAATATGAAAATTAATTTATTCAATTTTGTTTTTTCTGTTACAAAAGTAAAATAAAAAAACAAAAATAACTGGGAGTATTTTAAACGATTTTTAATTTTTTTTTTTATTTTATTTTTACATTTACTTTTTTATATATGCATACATATATGTTGTATGAAAATAATCATAAATATCAACACAAAACACACGAATTAGTTTATGGTTGTTATTTTTATATATAAATGATATGCGTGTTTTAGTGTAATATTATATAAAGGTTTTGTGAAGTAACTATACCAGCTATATATAGTATAAATCTCTCCTGTATAGTGTAGTTGTAGTGTATGAAATGTACCGTCAGAATAAATGAATGAATAATAAATATATAAATACAGGTCATTGAATTTTAAGTGATTTTTTGTTTATTTCATTAAAATTTAATCGCTTTTATATTGGAAAGATGTTGTTAGTGAAATATATTTTGTTAAAAAATTAAATACTATGTTTTTTTTTTATTGTGAAAGCACAATTATTTTTTTTTTTTGTTTTTAAATTTTTTTTGCAATTGTGATTCGGTTTAAAATTTTATAATTTTTATAACTTTATATGTATAATACAATAAATAAGTATATATCACATTTATTATAATTAAAATACCGTGATTCAATTTTAAATATGAATTCAAATACATAACTGACTAAATATATGTTATTTGTTATAATAATTGTTTGCCGTATACAGGAATAACAAGTTAAATTATAAAATGTCAAATTAAAACATTTATTATAAATATATTATATAGAAATTATTAGTAGTTTCTTTATGTAAAAACATTTCTCCATACCTCATCTATACAGATTTTATCTATATTCATATAATTATAATTAATTAATCAACTAAATAAACTTTAACGATGAAATCATGGAATTATATATAATAGGTATAAGAAAATGCAATATATATTCGGCTAATAATTTGCAATATTTCATTCATTGATTTATTTATATAGTCATTTACATGGAATTGTTTCATTTAGATCAACCCATATATTATTTTATGGTGGAAAGATTTGAAAATTTATACTATATTTAGAAATGTTATAAAGATTATTAAGTTATATAAAATAATTACAATATATATTATGTAATTAAACTCCTACATTTTATTACTTTCCTATATACGAAGGCAAAATTTCCATACGATATATTCTTCTATAGAAGTAATTGTTATAAATTTCACTATATTATTATTTGTAAATATATGTTGAATATATTGTCAAAATAATTATTATTATAAATTAAAAAAAAATTCTTATATTGATTATATATGATCAATCGTATAGATAGGAAACAATCGATGAAAAAAAAAATGAATATTATATATTAATAATATAATAGACATATTGTTCAATTATAAACCATATAATAATAATAATATTTAATAATAATAAGAGTTTCTTTTTTATATGATGATGTGAATTTTTTTATATAATATTTCCTATTATTTTAATAAAATAATCTTAAGAATATTGAATATTATTATAAAAAAGACGACAAAACGTTTTGTCAATCATATTACCGGTACAGTTCTGATGGAAAGTTTAAGAACAATTCATTTACATTATAATCATTTCTACTTATCTTTCTTCAATAAATACAATTAAGCTTTATAGGTTATTTACTTCAAATGGTGAAGTTTAAAAGTTGGAGTTTTCCTTATATGGTATAGCTAAATTTTTCTATACTCAGATCGTGTTTGCTAAAGGTCATTTTGGGTTTCAAGAGCAGTTAATTATATAGTGAAATGTTTGATCCTTATTGTGTCTAGGTTGAACTATTTATATCACTCTGATATGATGGGATATTATATAGAAAGAAAATTGACCTAAACAAAACTTTTGAAATGTTCCATCCAATTTCCATATAGAAATTTTCAAACGAATTCTTTGGAAACAACTTTGGAGTTATATCTTATTTCATACCTCAAATATGTGTATGAGAGTGGGTCGAGCCAAGAAAAGATCGGCAGGCGCATGAAAGATTTTCATATCATTTATATACTTAAACCCAATGTAACTAGAAATTCTTTTGATATTTATACGACAAGCAGCAATAACATTAGAAAGAAAGGATGATCATAATGACATACACAATCTTTGAACTTAATCAACTCATATATAGACATTTTTATGATTACGAAACTCATGAAATTATAAACTATTCACATAAGTCGTTAATCCGTTAGCGCTTAAAAATCTACGCTAAACGACTGCTGAATGATTATTAGAAAAATAATATAAGATTTGTTTATAATTTTAGTATAATTCTTTCGTAAACTTTTCAACAATTACAGTCCTCAAATATACACTCATCAAATATACATAATAATCTTAAATTTTACATTGTATATTAACGATTATATAAATATAAAGTCAATTATAATTCATATATTATATTTATATAATATGATTAAAGGTTTTACACAAAAATATAATAATCACTTATAGTATGACGCCCACTTCACGGCATTTTCTATTCACATTGTTGTTTTGTTTATATATATATGCGGTATGGTTACCTGTATATAATATTTTATTAAAAAAAAATCATTCGTTTATAAATAATATTGTTAAATGTTTGTATAATAAATATATATATGTATATATCCAACGCACGAGTAGTTAACATTAAATATATCGATTGTAACATTCAAAAAAAAAAAAAATAAATAAATATGTTAAATACTTTTCTATAGTTTTTATTTTTAATAGATTTATACCAACACAAAAAAAATACAAATTTATATATCATCATATATAGTTATAGATTATTTTCTTAAAAAATCTTCGAAAATTCGATTGGTTATACTACATATTTTAATTGAACCCATATATATATAAATAATGAATTGTTTTCATCTTTTATATATATATTTTTTTGTTTTATATATATATATGTTGTTTTTTAATCATATACAATACAATTTGTATATATAAATAAATAGAAAGCATTTTGAAATATTTATATAATGTTTTTTTTTTTGTATATAAGGTTATATTTTTAAACATTTAATGTACATCATCATTTTCTAATGTACCTATATATACAGAGACTTAACATATAAATTATATATGTCTATATACGAGAAATGTATTGTTATAATTCCTATATATAAAAGTGAAAAAAAAATAAGTATTCCTTATTTTAAATTTACCAAAACAATTTCACGGATTCCTAACTTCTAGCCATTTCGATATGGTTAGTTGAACATCACACACACACACACACATTTCAAAAAAAAAATGTAAAACATATAATAATATTGTTATATAGAATAAACACAAAATTTACATTTAACTATATATGGACAAGTATAAATATTCATTCTTATACCATATAGAGCTAAATAGATATATTGGATGGAGAATGTTTTGTATATAAATTTTGGTATAAACTTTGTTATATATTTTGGAAATCATTTTTTTAGAGAGAATGCATTTATGTTTGCATATAGTTATTATCATTTTAAATTGTTGTTAATTAAATTTTTACATAATCGAATTCATTTACATAAAATGTATTGCATTATATTTCCTTTTTATTTTTCAAAAAAAATAACTAAAAATTGTGGTTTTATCATCGCAGTCCATTCAAATATCTTTATCTTTAGCACATATATTTATAAGTCTCTTCTTATCTTTTAGGGAATTATTTGGCAACTTTTTTAGATCCGTTTTTGTTCACTTAGACAGAATTTCCTTAAGACAAATTATACAGAATTTCCTTAAGAAAATTATACAGAATTTCCTTAAGAAAATTATACAGAATTTCCTTAAGAAAATTATACAGAATTTCCTTAAGAAAATTATACAGAATTTCCTTAAGAAAATTATACAGAATTTCCTTAAGAAAATTATACAGAATTTCCTTAAGAAAATTATACAGAATTTCCTTAAGAAAATTATACAGAATTTCCTTAAGAAAATTATACAGAATTTCCTTAAGAAAATTATACAGAATTTCCTTAAGAAAATTATACAGAATTTCCTTAAGAAAATGATACAGAATTTCCTTAAGAAAATTATACAGAATTTCCTTAAGAAAATTATACAGAATTTCCTTAAGTCAATTAAACAGAATCTCCATAAGTTAATTAAACAGAATTTCCTTAAGAACATTATACAGAATTTCCTTAAGTTAATTAAACAGAATTAAATTGCCCACAATTTCGTTGATGAAATTTCCCACCATTTTCTTGAGTAATTTTCCCAGAATTTCCTTTATATATACCTATATGAAAATTTACCAGATCGTAATAATTTAAAATTATAACCGATCACCGAATTATGATCATTATTAACTATAGCTTGAAATTATATATATTGAATTGAATTGAAAAATGGAAAAATCTAATTCACACACATAAAAAAGTGTAATAGAATAAAAAATAAAATATCAATCATCATAAAAAATAACTTATATAAAATCGTTTTTTTTACACTTTGTTTTCCCGAAAGGGATATTGTAAATATACCGACTTGCGTGTGATATATGCGTTAATTGTAATAATGAATATTATTATCTGTATAAAAAAAATAGGAAAAAAATTTATCAGAATGGAAAAAAATAAACAATAAAAAAACGTTTACTCTCATATATGTATGTACATTTGCAGACATGCCTTTTTTTTGGTTTTTATTTTATTTTTTTTTTCTGTTTGAATTCATCCCCTGTTGAACTTTTGTGCATATACAACACAAATTTATGGGTTAATTTAAAATTTACAGAATACTTTTTTTTTGTGTTATATAACGTATAATGATTTTCATTCTCTTAATTTTTTTTTTATTATTATTATTATATGGTTTTAATTTTATATTTGAATGTTTGTAAAAAAAAAACTGAATTATAGGTTCGTATTTAAATAGTTGGGATTTTTTTTTTTTGGTTTGGGAAAACAATTGATGTGCAACTAATTATTAGGTTTAATCGATGTGACTTAATTTTTTTTTGTTATTTTTTGTAATTGGTATAATATAGTTATATTTTGTTCATATGTACATGATGAGGTTTAGGTTAAATATACTAGTTAAGTTATGTATACTATAAATTTTTTTATCCATAGTATTTTTTGTTTGTTTTTGTATATGCATCATTCTATATTTTTTTTTGTTCATTTAAAACTTTTCATTTTTTTTTGTGTGTTTGTTTTCATTATTGTATATGGATATTCAAAATATATACAGTTTTTTTTATACACAAACAAATGTGTATTTTTTTTTTGTATAAATAAACGAGGGATGAAATTAAATTTAGTCTGTGATTTTTTTTCTAAATAGATTTTGTTTTAATTTTTTTATAGTGATTAATTTTTTTTTGTTTGTTTTCTATATCCATATATAGTTTTTTTTTATTTGTTTGTTTTTGTTTCAAAGTGTTACAATTTTTAACAATCAATTTTTGAGGGGGGTAGATTTTTTTTTTATATTATTATTAGGTTTTATATGAGGCGATAAATTTTAATTCAATTTCTTATATATATATTGTATGTGAATAAATATATTTTTATACGGATAAATAATCGTATACATGATAAATAATGAAATTAATCAGAAGCTTATATCTATATAGAAAATGTGTCTTAATTTCTTAATTAGATACAGATAGAGGATAAAGAAAACTCGACGTATTAATTTCGCATGGTATGAATAATTTAAATTATTCATATTTGTTATAGTATTATTAAGTATACGTAATGATATTTCAATCCTTGAGCGCAGTTAAATCCATATTTTGTTTAAAAATAATTGTCTTTTCGTTTTTTTTTGTTTCTTATCATATCAATTTTCATAATAAAAATGGGAAACATTAAGAAAAAAACGATTGTTTTATTTAGTCTCAATAAAACGTTTGAATCTAATAAGTAAAGGTCCAATTATTCTGTATATTTTTATGCTGAACCGCGGTATTATAAACTCTTGTTTACTGATTTCATCGCAGTTATAGACTCGTTTTTTAATATTCTAACACATCCAATCAAATATATACATATTTTTATATAATTCATTAAAATTAAGAATAATTATAAATTTAAAAAAATTAATTAAATTTCTATGAGCTATGAGGTTTTCACAATATATAGAACAAAAATATAATATCGGATAAAATTTTATAATAAATTTATTTACTATTATATAATAATAATAATAATAAACCGACTTTATATAATATTTGAAATCAAAGTTTTATATATAGTTTTCAAAACTATATATTGTTCTGTATTTATATAGAATAATTTTATTCTTTTGCGAATACAAAATTATTTATATACATACCCGTACCCGTAAATATTATCCGAATATATATATATATTTATTTTTTTTTTATTTATGAATGAATTGTCCATAGATTTTATGTTCAGAATTTACATACACAACATATATACAACATATACACAACATATATATTTATATATATTCATCTATATAGTTATTTAAAATAAACATTACTTCCCAGGGGCCACGTAAATCACTTTACAAAGTATATAGATATATAGAACAAACTATATTCAAAACAAACACAACCACCATATAACTACTACAACTATACAATACATTTTGGTTGGGGTGGTGGTGGTGGTTAATTTGACCGAAAATATATATATAAAAATATAACAACTGTCGTAAATTCCGTGTTCCATAAATAAATGTATATATATACATATATAGTATATGAAATGAAGAATAAGGTATTTTTGTATATTGTGATATATAGATTTATATTTTATTATTGTTTTACAGAGTGTGTTTTATTATTGTTATTATTTTGATTATTATTTGTTTATTTACTTTTTTTTTTATGTCATTATTCAATATATATAGTATATAAAACATAAACATTTCCAATAAACGAATGAATAAAGTTAAGTTTGTATATATATTATTGAACACAATATTTAAGTTGTTGTGTTGGAATTATTTATGTGAACGACATATATATTATATATATAGTTATACCACCTCTAATGAATATATTTTCACAAGGGACATTATACAATATATATACAAAACTATATATGTAGTTTGGGGTTATATCAGAACGATTATTTATCACCAGGTTATAATACAATACGATTAAACAATATGTTATTCTCGCATAAATAAATATACTGTATATATATTGTTATTGAACAGGTATACAATATAAAATAATTCATATATACACATATCAGAATGTGTATATGTATATAATAATAAATGTATATCTGATCGAATACATATTTTGTTGTTTTGTAATATATCAAACGTAATAAATTATATGAAAATGGTAAAAATTACAAATACGCGCTATATAGTATTATATAAATATCATAATTCAAATCTATATTATAGATATACAAACAATATAATATCGTTATGTATATTTCTTTTAATACAATTATATCCGTTTGTATATAAACAAATAAACCGATTTGTTATATATATATATATAGAATTGATGAATTATTACCTGCGATTTCATTTACATAAAATTCAATCTTATGCCGATTTGAATTACATATATATATGATTTATATTCAATATTGAAAATTGAAAATTACTTTTGTAGATTTATAATTTGAAAATGTATAAAGGCAAAAGGGTATTTATTTTTGAAGTAAAGTATATATTGTGTAACTTTTCTTGATGCAGATAAAATTCACGTTAAAGAAAACTCCTTTTATGGTACCATTCAAATCCTCCAAAATGTTTTATATCTCATTAGGAATCATTTGAAGGGGGTGAAAATGTAATGTATCTCGCAAACGATAAGACGTACTGCAAGGTATCCATTCGAAAAAAATGTACCGGAAAAAATTCAATTTTATGCGTTTATAAATTCATTTTTAGAATTTCAGCCAGTTTTCAATTAATTTCTGATTCTTCTAAAAGAAAATCTTTAAATTACTATATTACGTTTTGGATTGGAAGTACATTGATTTATATTATCTCTACATATATTTCTATCTATCCCTCGGTTAATCTTCCAAATTTAAACGTATCCAACGGAACAAACAAAATTGACGTACGTAAATTGGTATTTCAATATGCAATGAATCAGAATAGCGAATCTTTCATAAATATAAATCATAGATTCAATTACATTGTAAGGAACCACCATATAGTGAAGACATACATAGCTTTTGACATTTTATATTTATATAGTTAGTATTATTTAGTATTTAACAATTAAAAAATTTATTGTCGCTGTGAACGTGAACATGTACATGTAAATTATAGATATTTTAATTGCAAATATGTACCTTTTTGTCTGTTATTGAACATTTTATGAATTAAAAATATAAAAGTGTTTTGAGTGGGTATAAGATTAACTCTATTAAAACATCCTTTATGTACCTGCCTATATATATATATATATAATGCATATAACGAAATGTTATATATCCAAATGTTATTATATATACATCATGTAATAATTATATATAATTTATATTAACTTTTCCACCACAAAATTAATTATAATAAAAAACACAAACGTTATATATGTATAATCATAAAATTCAATTTTCTTACCCCCTATTTCATATACTATACATACGTTATATTATAATATGAATATTTTCATCGTCGAAATTTACTTCTTATATGGCATTTATACAACCAAAACAAGAACCATTTTTAACTATATTATTTAATAATATTACTTGTATGCTTGTATATATACCTAATTCACATCAAGTATACAAACTTCTATATACATATATATAAATGTATATAATATCTCTATATAAATAGAATGATAAAAATTTAACTAACAGAGAGACGTACTCGTCAAGAATTATGACACCCTTGGGACAGCATATATATATTTCTATTTCTATATATATGTTACATATAAAGAACACTAAAAATGTTTTCAATGAAATTTTTTGGTATTATATTAAACTGCCAATATATATATAGAGTAAAATATTATATCAAAAGGCAAAAAAAAAAACTCATGAGCTGAACAATGTAAATATTTATAAATACTATGTAATGATTATGTATATAGTATACAATACAGTATAACAAAACAACCCTCCTCCATCCATATATATGCTCATTCATTTCTATTATACATGAATTTTTTTTTTTTTGCTGTTTAAATATTTCAAGTACACAAAATATTTAATATTATATCGTGTATATGTACAATGAATGTAAATGTAAAATATCTTGTTATAGACGAATATAAAAATTAAAATATTTATATTGTACATGTAGGTATATACCTCGCGCAGATATATACCTTATAGATCTTTTATAACAGAAGTGGCTTATTTCAAATATATTTATACTATATTAAACAAAAAAAATACAATTTTCAAATTATTTCTTTTACGGATTTACCTCATATATATATAAGCTTTTTGAATAAAATGAAAAATCTTCATCATTGTATCGTCGTCATTTATATAACATACATATAAATGTGAAAAATAATAAAATAAAATCTTTTTTTTCAAATGTTGTATGGTATATACATTTAAAATTATACAATGAATGAATATGTGGTTTTTTTAAGGTAGCTGTTTGTATTTTATTTTTTCTATTTGCTCCTTTTTTTTTGTATCGTAATGAATATGAGGAAATCTTTGAATTGCTTTATTTTTATTTTATTTTTTTTTCATGTTCTTTTTATATTACCACAAAAATGACTTCTATCACACACAATCAAGATGCAAATGAAACGGTTTTTGGTTTTTTAAATCTATGTATTTATTAACATTTTTTTTGGCAAGAAAATACGGGAGTATGATAATATTGTAAAATATATTTAAAATGGGTGATATAAATAAGATAAAATTATACTAATTTTTTAAAGTATTTTTTTCTTTTCTATATTCTATAAAGTGAAGTTGAATTGTTTTTTTTATTCTAGACAATTTATGTACTCTGACAATAATTATATTATAACAAAAGGGTGGAATAAGACAGAAAATTAAATTAATTTTTTTAAGTTATATAATTTATATACTTCGAATATAGAGGAAATTTTTATTATAATGCAAATAGAATCAGGAATCTTTAAACAATCATTCGAATTACATCTTACGGTTTTTTTTATATATTACATTACCTTTATATATGAAAAATAGTTTTTCATAAAAACCTATCGGCGGGGATTAAAAAATTTCAAGTCAATTATGGTTATTGAAAATAGAACGAAATATCTCATTATAATCCTTTGGATTTGTATGTATATGGATGTGTAAGGACGAACTCAGAAAAGGAAAAAAAATCGTTTTCATAATGAAGACGAAATGAGATGAAACTCTGGTTTTAAAGTTAACTTTCCAATTTTGTCCAAACAATTAATATGAAAATAAATAAAGATTATACTTCAAGTATATAATACTTTAAATGATAAAAAAAAAACATGTGTTTTTGAATTAAATAACAAAATATATATTGTTTGATTGTTTGTTTGTTTTTTACGCATCATATTTAAAGAAAAAAAAAAGGGTTATACAACAATACAAAAAAATCCAAATCCATTTGATAAAACGCAACCTATATTTTATAATATCTAAAGTTATTTATTTACTTGAATAAAAAAAATTGGATGAATCAAAGCAAAAAAACAAAAAGTCTAATTTTCTGTCTAATTAATTTTTGCATATAAAATATAACCCTTTTTTTTTTTTAAATATATTTTTGACTGCATATAAAGTATATTTGAATTTTTTTATATATATACAAAGTAAAATTGTTAGGGTAGATGAAGTTTAAAACCTATATATTTAATTTGGTTTATCCTCGCTGTGTGTTTTGTTTTTATATATAAATAAAGATTAAGTTATCGTGTTTACACCATTATATAATATATAGCTAATAATATATAAACTTAATTTATTAATGCGATTATATATCCTTGTTTACATTCGTATATAACTTCAAATAATTGTCAAACTCATAGACAAAAAAAAAATACAAAACTGCGATTCCGCTAAAGAAACCAAAAAAAAAAAGGTTTTTAAATTTTTGTTTTCTATATTTTATTTGCTTTTGTTTTGTTCTATTTTAATTTGGTATAATTTTTTTTATTTAATTTTATTTTTAAAATAAGATAACAAACATATTAAAATTAATTAAATATAATAATTATTTTAAAATTAATTCCCATTTAGTTTTAATTATTTTCAATATATTTTATATGCCCATATATATAAAATGGTAAATATAATATATATTTATATGTATATAGAAAAAGGACTCTTTATTATCCAAAATCAACCTTTTTAAATAAAACTTTAATTTAATGATAAATTATATATATATAGAAAATGATAAGAGCAAAAGCAAATACACACCGCACCACAAATAGCCATGTTAATATTTACCCTTTTTTTTTCTTTCTATATTATAATATATAGATATATATAATTATTTGGATTGTGAAGGGGTTTGTGATGTGGTGTTATAAGTTTATATATAAACCAATTATATACGAACAGTAAAATATTGAAAATCATAAATTTTTTTTGGTATTGTTTCAGATATCCTGGTTACATATTTTTTTAAAAAAATCCTATTAAGGCGAATTATTGAATATTTATTTACGTCAAATATTTCGACGATCTGTTCCTTGTCGGATATTTTCATTTTTCTTAATCAGGACCGCAGGATCAGATATAATTATTTTTAATTATTCCAAAATTATACATTCATCAAATTCTATATGACGAAACGATAATATTATTACGTTTTTTTGAGGATTTACTGTATGCTTAAAAAATATTCACATATAAATGCTTTGAATGTTATTATATAATAATAATAATAATAATATTTTTAATTAAAATAAATCTGAAATACACACTACCATATATATAATAAATAAAACTGAAAATTAATTAATTTTCATTAAATAACCCTATACATACATTTATTTGATAAAATATAAAACATATATTATATATACATTTATTTATATATATTATTATATTAAATATTATATATAAATTTTAATATAATATTCAAAATGTGATATAATAAATTACAGGAGAAAAAGGATATTTATTAAAATATTTTTCAATATACATATATACACTCTTACAACTTTTATAACCATAAAATTGTATTGCTAATATATTCATCATCGTATATATAATTTTGCGAAGCATACTCGCAACCGCATCAACGCAACAATACATATAAAAATAATTAATAATTAAATAATTATATATACAACATATATAAACAATTTCAATTAGAAATAGTCATAAATTATATTTTACATTTTATTGAATTAAGCAATATATATTTTAAAAGCAATGTCAAATAAAATAATATTTTGTTTTTAACTGCGTATAGTGATTTTAATAAAGATTTATTATATACAAATGCGGAATTTGAAAGGGACTGTATATTTATTTTGTCTTTGATGAAGTTGTTGAAATTTTTTTTTTTTGCATATCATTTTTGAAAGCATTTTAAAACAATTTAATATTAATAAATACTATATATGATGAGCTTCGCAATTATTAACATTAAATTTTATAAAAATCAAATTATCACATCATTAAGTAACATTTCAATTTTTTTTTTTTGATTATTTAATAAAATAAAAATAATATATTCTGTTAAAATTTACAGAAATTATATAGTATAATTGCATATATAGTATAGAAATACGATGAGGTTTAAGTTTCTTATAATTATATTTTTTTTACGATAACTTGAGATCTGTGTTTTTCCCCCGCGCCATATTAATAATAAAACAAAATATTATAATTAGTATAATTAATTTTTTTTTTCTTTTTTTTCCAACACATTTTTTCCATTTGATAATAAATTTAATTGAATCGTCGAACTTTTTATATTAGTAAATAAACATACTTATACATTAATTTTATATATATTTTCTTTCATGTCATCATTTTTTTATATATATATATATATACATATATATATATATATATATAGAGATTTAATAAAATTATCCAATTATAGTATAATATTTTTTTTTACTATTTAATAATACGAATTATAATTATTATATCTTAAAACATCATATACATTTAATATATATATATAAGAAAATATAATAAAAATTATTAAAGTATATTTACCTACGTATATATAAAACAAAATATTACTAATTATTAATAAATTTTACTCATTTATGATAACAATCATATAACTTTTTAATTATACATTTAATTAGTTATTAAATACACGAATATATTCAAACTTTATGTCTTTAAATATATTTATATACATTAACAATTAACTACTACTTTTATATATTATAATAAATATATTTTTTTCTAAGAGATGCAAATATAAATGTCATAAGAAAAAACAATTAACTTAATAATCGCAAGTATATTCATAGGTTGAAAAATATTATTTTTTCGATTTTTGTTCATGCAAAAAAGGAAAGGAAGGAATTTTTCGATTATTATTCAAACAAATACTTTTCTATAACGATCTGTTCTTCGAATTCAGTTTAAGTCAATCTTTTAAACCAAATTAATATGTAAAATTCGATTGGTTTTGTCAAAATCTTACAAGAATTCTTTTGAGATTTCAAATTATATAGATTATCTGCTTTATTGTGTTGTGTTGTAAATGTAATTAATATATAGGATGTTTAAAAGATGTGTTTACTGTTTATGAATATAAGACACGTTAATGATTGTAATTCATAAACTGTTTATTTAAGAGAAAAACCCGCACATTATTATCTACATTTATCTACCGCGATTTGTTATTATAATTTTATAGATAGAATACATTATAGATTATTATTATTTGAAGTAATTCGTTTTTTATATAAATATTGATTATCGCACATTAAATAATTTGTAAAATAAAAAAATCTTCAAAACCAATTTATATGGGAATTTTTATTTTCATTTAACTGCAACTTTATATATAATATATATAAATGGACAATTTAAAAAAAAATAAAACTTATGTAAATGGGCATTTTACAAGAACATTCACATGTATAAAATACAATAATAATAATCTCTCCATATTTTATTTTGTTTATTTATTTATTTATATATATTAAACACTTAATAAACAGGTATATTATACATTTAAAATAATCTGTTATTTAATCTTATAGTTATATGTATATACGAAAATAAATGCGGCGGTAATGACCGTGTACTTTTATATATATATGTTTTGTGATATACAATAATATTTAATTTTATTATAAATATATATATATACAGTAGAGACAGTAGCAGTTTTTCGCATATAAAGTAAAATGGTAAAATGTTTAAAAAAAAAAAATGACATTTATCTTTCTTTTTTTTATTTTTGTATTGTATATAGAAGAAATTTAATTTATAATATATAAATTTTCTTTTAATTCTTTAAAATACCACGAAAAAAAAAAACTAACTTATGATTATCGTGAGATGAAATTTATTTATTTATTTCATATATAATTAATGTTCTTAAACAGAATTTGAAAAAATTAAACTATAATTTTATAATGAACCATACCTTTTTATATTTACTAACATATAGTAACATTAACCTACATTAGAATATTATTTAGTAAAACTTGAGTACGTTTTGTAAACCTAATCATTAGTGAAATATTTTCAACAAGCAAATAAATAATTAATTGATTAATTTTATTATTTATATTTAAACATGATATTGCATTTTAAATAGGAGTCCTGTCGAAAAATTTATCTTTTTCATAAAGATCTTACGTTCATTAATATATCAAACTTAATGCATTGATATATCGAAAATCTGTACTTTTGGCATGTTTTCTAATGGAAAATTTGAATAAATATTAGAAAGCATATATAGTTTTTCTTTGAAACTTCATTTGAACATTCTTGAACATTTACAAAACAAAAGTAATTAACCAATTTTATTTAAATATAAATATACTTTCTTTTCACCAAATTTTCCAAATTTTGAATTACTTTTATCCTATATTGTTTGGTTCATCAGGACAATTTTTTTCACTCCCCACCAACTGATAGAGTTATAAAACTCTATGAGCTTTGAATAAATACAAATTAAAAGTAAAAATTTATCACAGTTTTATAGTTATACGCAAATGTAATTAATTCGCATATGAGTTTGAGTGTGTAAATAATTTAAAAACAAAATTCATAATCAAATTTTAATCAATTATAATATATATATATATATTAATTATACATAATATTTATATACATAAATTCATAAATTGCTTTTATACCACCATATATAGATTTTATATATAATTATAAAAAAAATATTTAATTAATTATAAACATATATATATTTATATATAAACTATATACAATACAAAATCTATATAAAATTATTATTACAATTTATATATGAAATCACATAAATTAATTAATTTATATCTATATATACATATATATATGTTTACACAATGGTTGCGTTTATTAATATAAAAAGCGGATATATACCTGCGGGATTGTACATATATATAAATAATAAATATAAAGTACTATATAACGCAGAGTGTTTATATAATATAATACCAATATACCTGCAACCCATTTGACCATTTGAAAACCGAAAAACCAACAAATATATACACTTAATTAAAATATTATTAAAACAAATTGGTATATGTATATTGTATATGCTATTGCGTCCATATATATATATATATAGATATACAAAAAACACTGCATTATATTGGTTATATATTTTAAATTTATACATGCTGGATGCGTGGTATGGTATAAAATACACGCGTATATAACGTGTATATATTCTATTGACAAAATTGTTTAATTTACATAAATTTTCAATTAATGTGGTTTAATTTGTTTCAGTTTTTTTGGTTTTTGTATTATATAACAAAATGCGAATCAAATATGTACTACTATAGGTATATATAGTTAGTATAAAGACCACCTCTATATTTGTAATATTTACATAATTAAATATGTTTAATTTTAATTTTCGTATCTATATATATACGCGGTTTTATAAAACTAATAATTTTCATAAAATTTGAACCGCTTATATACAGAATTTTTGTATATATTGTAGGATATAGTAACATTTTTATTAACCAAAATAATATATATATAAATAGATAAAATATTTGATTATTTAATTAAAATTTATATACTAGCTATTCAAATATATATATGGACGATAGACGTGTATATAATTTAAAAAAAATCAAAAATATATTATGCTATTATTTATATTATAAAAGTTATATATGGTTTATATTTGATGCGGATATAAATTAATAAAATTTTATCATTCTAATTTCTCGAAATCTATATAATAAATATTTTACAATATAGTAATCCATTTGTTATTTTTTAACACAATTTTCCACTGAATCTTATACAGAACTCTGTCCCCCACGTGTTAGATTAGTAGCAAAATGTAAGGATCCGTTTAAGGACGGTTATAAACCCCAATCCATATCAAGAAAACATTTTATCGGCTAATTTTCAACTTTTTCTTTTCAGGCAGAATCCAAAACCTTATTAAAACTTAAATTGTTCAACTTTTTTTTTGTAGTGCGGAGGCCTCAAATCTTTCCTTTATGTTAAATCAGAAACGAAATGCATTTTCAAATGATTTTAATGCGGAAATGGAAAGGAAAACTATGTCTGTCTATAGGTAATTAAAAAAAATCAGAAATATGAATAATTGAACGTTAGAATGTATCCATACCGTTATAAAGGGACTTTATCGTGGCTATAGTTTCCTTTTTGCTTTTGACTCAATTAACAATAAACAAAAATATATCCCTTCATAGGTTTCATTATAATTATATTATAAAAACAACTTTCCCGGTTATTTATATTCCTATATTTTGTTTAATAATATCAAAGTTTAAACCAATAAAAAAAAATTAAATAAATTTATATTGAATATTGTAAGTGTAACTACAATACTATAAACGATATAATGATATATAAAACATAAGTATATTTTATTTATATAGTTTTTATTTTTAATATTTTATAATTTAAAGCCCGTAAGTATTTATATATTGTTATAGGACGATGAAAGATGTATAATTGTATATATCTTTTAGTGAGTATTGATAAATATATATATATATACTGACAATTTAGTTTAGGTTGATTAAATTTTTACCTATATGAGATATAGAATTTATCAATAATATAAATATAACTAATATATTGATTTTTAGCGTTGAAAATTTATTGATTGATATATTTACGTTTTATATATATATATATTTGTTTAATTTTACGGTTTAATATAGTTTATCGCATATCGAAAATTAAATTGACTTGTTGATTTTATATTATTATTATTATTACAATATTTATATATATATATATAATTATTATACTTTTATTGTTAGAGCTAAAGAGGTATTTATTCAAATATACAAGTTCTTAAATTTTCAATTTATTATATTTGTAACCATTTTCAAGAAAAGATTTGGGAAACAGAAAACCTGTCAATAGTTCAGAATTGAATTGAATTATCGTATATGGTAAATGATTTAATTATAATTTCATCATCACCATTAATTTGACGTAGACCAAAGTTAATTTAAACAATGTATATCTATCCCACGAAGGTTCAAGGAGAGGTAAACTTTTAACATAACCGCAAAATCCTCCTCGCCTCGCACCTGTATTCCAACGGAAATTCTGTGTCAGTTTTTAAAGGAAATTCTATATAGTTTTCCTAAGAAAATGTTGTTTAATTTCCCTATGAAAATTCTGTATACATTTTTAAGGAAAATCTATGTAATTTTCTTAAGGAAAATCTGTATAATTTCGTTCAAAATATTATATATATAATTTTGAGTTCTACAAAAAAATCCTCAAATTTATCCTTATAAAGATACCATATAAATTACCATTGCATATCCTTCTTTAAGACCGCGCCTTCATTATATAACTGCTGCTGTTCGTTGTATATGAATTTTGTATAAGTATATGTAATATCAAATACTCTGTTTCTTATGAATATGCGGACAATATACTTTTAGTTTTAACACTTCCTTCCAGCCTGTATAGTCCAAAATGGCAAATAACCTGCGGATCTATATATATATATCTCGTTCATTGATCAATTCACGTATATATACAACATACAACAGAAGACCAAAATATATAGTTTTAAACTCATATACATTGTACATTTTCTATAGATATATATACAAAATGATGATGGTTTATTTATCTATATCTATTTAATATATAATCACCTTTTTCTTGTTTTTTCCACCGCATATATATTCTGTATTCGCGTCTCTATATATTCCGGTTTATATAATATTATATATATATAAATAAAAATATATATTATTAAATAAAGACTAAATGATTTTAAATTGTATTTAATAATATTATTTTTTAATTTTTTTTTTTAACTTTATATATGCTCATTTGATTTCCCATTCAACACACAATCCAAAAAAAAAGTAACTTTAACTATGCTTTCCATATATTTATTTATAAATAAAATGTGGCTTTTTACACTATATATATATATATACTATCGATAGATATAGGAAATATTAAACCAATCACAATATAGTTTAATTTCTTATACATATATGATTAGATGTATCCATATGATATGTTGCGATGTTTTATATACACAAATTACAATAAAAAAGATGCACCTGCATTAGACACGCAAACATTTTTTTTATTCTTCACATATACAATATATATATAGAAGTGTATTAAAATATGTTACACATTCAATATTCATAAGAAATACCTGTATATATGTATTTATTATATTATATATGCTGATTTAGATATAATGTGATATAATTTAGAATGAAGAATTTTTTTCTGTTTTTGATATATGTTAATAGTAAAACGCGATTTTAGATTTTATTTTAACCCTATATAGCACAGGAGGAGATTTTCTATATATATATATAAGAATTGTAATTCGCTTCTGCGGATTAGATCAACTGAACGAAAATGATAACCACGGATCCATTAGTTTTTCATTCATAGGGCATCACTCAAAAACCAATTGATGAATCTGGTTGAAACCAAGATATTCGGATTCAGCGCCACTTAATCTATATAAGGATGCAGATTTTCAGCCAGATTCATCTGAGACTGTATGTACTTAAACGATACACCGCGATGCTCATATATAGATAATGTGCTTTCAAATTGTATACATACAGAGTAAATATACAGATAGGGTTAATAAAGCAAGTAATTTTCAATTTAATTTCTTTCCTTTTATTATATTATATATATAGTTATTTTATACTTAATATTTAATATGTGAAGTATTTTGTCATGCTCTAAATTACTTTACTATATATACGTATATATATTTTACATATACCTATACTACAAAATTCCTTAATTGCTTTATTTTTATTATTATTATATATCCTAATCAACATCAAATTAAATATATATATATATATATACTACATAGATAATTTACATGAATATAAATTATCTTTTTATATATTCATATATATAGATTTTTTTTCTTATTTATATATATTCATTTAGAATATAAAATAAATTTCTTCAATATATGATAGACTATATATTTAAAGAGAAAACAACGCAGCTTATATACTTATTCGGATATATTTTGATATTTCGGATCTATTTGGGGAACTTAAATGCCATTTCAACATGAACAGTTAAAATCTTATTGATATTTTTTGAGTTATATACTTGGCATATATTGTCAATGATACTATTCTAAACATTATCGGATGACACCGAATTCGATTCTGAAAGTGTTTTTATATTCCATTATATAATAAGTGAATATTCAACAATATCACGTATACAAATGATATGTATTATATATTATTTATTTTGAAAAAGTAACCAGCCGCATAATGTTCATTGAATCGTGTAATAATGCCTAATTATTTTGAATGAATAATTAATTGAAATTGATATATAAATGAAAGAGATATACTTAATTTTTTTTTTATGTAATGTTAAGGTATAATAAGCATTTTTTTCTAAACTATATATACACTTAAGTATATATGAGGTTAGTAATTTACAAAAAAAATATTTATATATGATAGATAGATATGCGTGCATAATGTTTATATGCATATATATATATAACATGATCGTTTTTTCATTTATAAATTGAAGAAAATTACATTCGTTTTCGATACATGTATATCGCTGAGTTGTTATAATTTTTATATAACAAAATAAATAATATATAGATTATTAAAGGAAAAAAACTCATATAAATTATAATAAATTAATTATTTTTATATAAATCATGGTATTTAGAATTTAGATTCAGTGAAAAATCAAAAAAGGAATTTATATTCTATAAAATAATGTCTAGATATAATATTGGAATATAAATTGTAGAATGTAAAATGTTTAGTTTTTTTGTATATATACAATTATAGATCAGATTGACCCCTGCCATTGAGTTAAAAACAATTAAATTCATTGTATTTTGTATTAATTTTTTCAATTTAATAATTTTGAAGAGTTTTCGTATGTTTCAAATAAATTTCCCAAAAAATTCACAAGAAATTTTCTTTTTTTTATCATATTTTTATCCGATTTTTAAATTAATATATAACAACAATATATATTAAATAAAAATTTAATAATTGAAATCATATATATAATATAACAAAACAAACAAACAAATAAACATTCAATTTGATTAAATCATTTAAATATTTATACAAAAAAAAAACCAACTCTTTTACATTGATTAAATACAAAATTAAATAATTTATTACAATAAAAATAAATATGAATTTAAATAATTATATAAAAAACTAAAAAAAACTTTGCGTGTTTAACGTAATAAAATACAAAAAATATGTTCAATTTTTAAATTTTATTTTTATTATAACAATATATACCGCACAACAATGAAATAAACAAAATAAATCATTTATAAAATATAAATTCTATTACAAAAAAAATGTATTCATTTTCAATTGTCAATTGATTATTATTATATCAATATAAAATAATATATAATCTTGTTTTCCTAAATATATATACATATATATATGTTTTGTTTAATAAATTGCGACATATAAAAGTTTTTGTTTTTTTGCCATGACCAATTTAGCTTTATTTATTATATATTATAAATATTATTATAATGTAATTGAAAATGAACTTAAACTTAAATTTTCCATGCGGTAATTTTTTTTTGTTTTGTTCAATCAGTTCTATCGAAAGAGGAATTCTTAATTGAAGAAATTTTATAAATATGGAAAAGGACATTTTTATATTAGAAAAATATTGTTCTATATTTTGGCAGTTCTTTTCTTAAACGCCATCTTAACCAAATATGAAATTTCATAGAAGGACATTTTTTACTTTAAGTAATAAAAATTGTGTTTTTAATTTATTTTTTCATCACATTTTAAATTATTTCTTTACATTTCCTTTCCGTCGGGGAAACTATATATAAAATAGGAATTAAAGTGCGATTCTTCAATATAAAATCAATATAAAAATTCGATAAGGAGCTAAATTGTCATTTCGTCAAATATAGCGTTATTGGAAATCGTTATTAGTGGCTATTGGAAAACGAAAATTTATATAGATGAAATGATTTCGAAGCATTGACATCGTATATATATGACATATTTTAAGAGTTTGCAAGATTTGAGTACACGTTAAACAGAAATACTGTCAGAATTTCGTACTTGATTGAAATTCACATTCACAATTGGATTATTGGATTGATTGGATTGGACTGCAAATTCTCAAACCATTTAAGAAGAATAAAAACAATTTCTAAACACACCAAATTGTTTTTTTTTTTTTTGATAATTTAAGTTATAAGATAATGAGATTTGCAATGAAAACGAAGAATTATAAAAAGATTGAAATTCCAATTCGTTATACATCTTAAAATGGATGGATGTTCATTTATATTCTTATTATACCACGGCTTATTTTATATAGTCAAAACGTAACGCGTATTTCCGTTAACAAATTTAGATTTAGATTTATTTTTTGATAAATTAATAAAAAACACAGTATTTGGAACACTCGAAATATTTTGAATGTACTTTATTTATATCACCAATAATAATATCACAAGCATATATACAAAAACCTAAATGTTCAAGTTGAATAATGGACCATAACAATATATATCTAAATCAAAACAAAACATCGACAATTATAGTACATCATATAATAATTGTAATATAGTTGTTTAACTTTAAACATAAACAATTTACTATCTTTTTAACACGTAAAATACAAACAAATATTGTACAAACATATTAAATTAAATGATCCATACGTAAATTAAATTAAAAACTATTTAGAAGAAATATATAAAAGAATTATAAACAAAAAAATAAACAATCAAAATATTAAAAATTAAATTAATTTATATTTTCCATTTACATGAGTATTCCAACTCCGTATAATTTCCATATATTTAACGCATTTATGTATAATATATATAGACATATTTGATTAATTATATATTTTTATAATGTTCATTTTTTTATTATTATTTATTTTTGTTAAAAATAAAATTGTTTAAACGCGCATCTTATAATAGTTATTATATTATTATATTGCCTCCTAAAAACATATTAGTAGTTCCAACAATTTAATAAAGTATAATTTATTCTTTATATATACAAAATGAAAACAAACAAATTCATATAATATAATATACAGAATTTTTTTATGCATAAAAGATGATGGATTTTGTAAATATACTTACATAGATAATTCGGTTCACGAATTTTTATTAAATTTAAAATCATTTTTCTTTTTTGTACTTTTTTTTTTTTTTTTTAAGTATATTTTAAGTGATATTAAAGTGTATTTCATGCTCATGTGATTTGTTATTATATATATATTTATATAAATAAAAAAGAATTCATTTTGTACAAAAAAAGAAAAAAATCAAAAGACCGTGGTCCTAACCACGCACATATTCTATATATATGCGGTTACCCCATTTAATTTTAGATATATAGATATTATTGCGTCCAGTAAATGTTTATATCTATATAATATATGGTAATTTATTTAATTCATGTAATCTTTAAGGTAAGAAGGTGAGGTACACAAATATTCACCAGATTTTCATTTAATTTTTTTGATTTTAGATTAATCTGATGTGAATATCGATAGAGATAAGTTTATAAACCAAATTACTATATTCATAATAATTCGATAAACAAATCGTATATATTTTTTATCTTATGGGATTCTTATACCTGATATGGAAAGATACAGAAAATAATCGCTTAATTGTATAAAGAAAATGGAAATTAAAGAAAAACAATAACAAAAAGGATTAAAAAAGGATACCAAAAATGTGGAAAATTCGATTTTTCCTTTCCCGAATGTTTTGTTCGCAAAGTTACCTTGTTTGTTTTATAGATAATGAATTTTTAAACAATGTAACACAATTTTAAGCCACAATTAACGTCCTTAATTATATTTCACTTATATTAGAGATTCATTTCAAATATTTTTGCTTGAGAAAATGTAATCAAACTAAAATTACCTCAAATGACTTTCCAAAACCATTTCAATGCACACATTATTTAAAATTTTATTATTTTTGCAAAATGAGCGACAGAATACAAAGTTATATTTATTCAATCCAAGGGTAAATTTCACCCCAACGGATATAAACGCTGCGAGACAACATTTTTAACTATGAAAATTGTCAAATTTTCTTTCGTATAGTTTACGCAAAAGAAAATTCAGCCGGTTTTAATGTTATTAATTTGTTATATAATCAACTGAATATGTTTAAATGATAAAATATACAAAAAAAACCTTTGTGATTAAAAAATCATATATATATATACCGGTTTATAATTTAAATTATGTTTATTTTCAATTTTCCGATCGAAATTTTCCCACTTAAATATCAAAATTAAATATACACTGAACAATATAATGAATATATGAATCAATTCATGACAAAATATAATATAATATATATAAACTTACCTCGATCTTCATTTGAATCTTCACTTGGTGGACCTTGCATATTACGAATACCTGAATGATGATGATGATGATGATGATGAAGATTACCGATACCGCCACCTGAATTAAGACCACCACCACCAAGACCACTGATACCATTACCATTACACGTTAAACCACTAAGACCGGTTAATCCAGCTAAACCATGTGGAATACCACCGTTACCGCCAGAACCTCCACCACCACCACCACCATTGCCACCATTACCATTACCATTACTATTACCACCACCACCACCGCCGCCACCTGGTCCATTACCTGGACCTCCATGACCAAATCGTGGTCTTGTTAAAAATGGACTTCCAAATACACCGGGTACACCGAATTGTAAAAATGGTGCCCATGGTGGTACACGATTTCTTGGTGCTAAATGAGCGGCAGCCGCTGCATATAATTGTAATGCAGACGGTTGTAGTCCACCATTGGTAAAATTTGGTAAACCTTGATGTTCTAATACCATTTTTTTATTCGCCACTTTTTATATCTTTTTATATTTTTATGTTTTATTATAAAACTGCACACACACGGACACGACCGCCGGATTTAATATTAAAAATTAAAAAAAAAATGAAATTCAAAATATTAAATACATATATGAAAATAAATTCCGCATCATATAATAATGTTTAATAATCATTATGTAATTTAAAAAATTAATTTTCACAAATTAATCACAATAAAATAAAATTCACAAAAATTAATTAATTTTGTTAATATAATAAAATCATTTATATATAAACATTTGGTTGCTGCCCGTTCACATTCATTATACATATATATAAATTAAACTTTAAAATTTCACTCGATCATATTTTTTCCTTTTTTGAATCATATTGCGACGGTATATATAAATAATAAAAATTTATTTATAATTATTAATATATAGAAAAATAATATAAAATTGTAATTTTTAAGAAACTTTTCACTTTTTATTACATTTGTTAATCAACTTTGTTAATCATTATATATAAAAATTTTATTTAAATTAATCTAAAACTATAAATTATTATTGATATAATTCAATTATTTTGAAGAAAAAAAACACATAAAAACAACTACCGGTAAAAATACTTTTACGAAATAATTGTATTTAAATGGAAAAATTTATTTGTACAATTAAACTTTGACAGTTTGCGGTGTTTTTTTAATATATATTTTTGTTATTGCGGGTTGCGTTTGTTGCGTATACAAAACATATAAAATTGATTCATATAAACAATTACGACTATTCGGCGTTAATCAATTTGAATATCCGTTTATATATCGTCAATTTTTTTCTATACTAAGGATTTTAATATAATTCAATTAACAAATTAATTTGAAATTCAATATAGCCATTTCAAATCACATCGTTAAAAAAAAATATATATATATATGTATTAAAATAACACAAATAAATTAAAAAATGTATATAAATCCGTCGTCGTACATAATTATTATATTATACGATTATTATATATATGGTATATATATATAGTTTTGTTGATACGTTGAACATTCAAAATGAACTGTTTTTAGTTACAACGAACGCTATACTTGATGGAAACTTAAATTAATATCGAATTGAATTCAATGTGCAACAACAACACCCTATACACAACCACAAAATACCATACCAACAAAATAATTTATTTATATTATGTTAAATAAATTTATTTATATATACATATATATATATATGAAAATTGAATTGAATTTCATTTCATATATACTTCTTAACAGTCGTCCACCATATATATATATATATATGATATGTGATATATAGATGTATTATAAATCTTTGCTGTATATGGGCTATGTGTATGCGTCAGTTGGATACAAGTGTATGTATGTATAAAACAATATTTTATTAAATGTTTACATTGATTGTTTGCCACCATCGCCTCCACCACCGCCACCACCGCCACCACCACCACTACCACCATCATCATCATCCGACAACCGACGGTATCACATCACACCATTTCCATTCATATATATACCATATAATTTATTTGTATAACACTTATTCATATTCTTCAATTTATATAAATATATATCACAGTACACCAACACAATAATAAAAAAAAAAAAAATTCTATTAACGTTAAAAGAAAAAAAAAACTAGTTATGAAAAAATAATAATAAAAAATCAACTTGTAAAATGCATATGTGTAGAGTATTATTTCCTCTATACTAAACAGCACTACTACCAACATAAAATGATAACGATAAGATCAAATGCATATATATAAATAATAAAAATAAAAAAAAAAACAAAATGTAAACGAAGCGCAGGAAAAGAGCAACAACACTATATAGATTTAAACAATTTTCTATATATATATATATATATATATGTAGTAGGGCGGAGTATAAAACAATTTTCTTTATATATATATATATATATAGATAGAAACATACATTTTTTTTGTTTGTTTATTATTTACACACATGAAAATCGAGATATGTTGGGTATACATTTTATATATTGTAGGGGGGTTATATGTTGCTTTGGTGGAAATTGTTTTTTTTTTCATTTAAATAATTTAATATACATATATAAAAATGATATGGCTGCCATATAACATGCCATTGGTTGGTCCACAGACTTCCCCACACAATATATCATTGGTTGAATTTTCCCATCCTATATATATACATATACCATATATAAATAATATAAACAATTTTCGTTTATTGAATTACATTTTCTCCATCTATCCATCCATCCATCCATATATATATATATATGTATATTACTTTACTCAAATGTTTTGTTAATTTGTTTTTTTTTTTTTTTTATTATTATTTTTCTTCTTATATGCTCCAAAGTTTTTCATTTTAATTCAGTTTGGCGTTTTGTTTTATATATTATTTTTTTATGTTTTGTGGGGGTGTGTGGGGAATAATAATAATAATAATAATAATAATAATATAGCATTTATTATATAAAATTTTTATGTTTAATATATTAGGACATATATACAAAATATCACCGAAATTCAGTTATATACAATCATGTTTTTCGTTTTTCTCATTTATTTTTTGGGATTTTATATGTATATATAAATGAATATAGTCTCTGTATATAGCGTATATAATACCATAAAAATAAATAAACATATCTCGCTATATACATATGTATATATAAAAAATGAATTGATTTTAAGTTAGAAGTAAAGCATTTTTTTTTTATATAATAATATTTTATTGCTATATAGATATATTTTATACATCAGTGATTTTCCGACTCTTTGTCAGAGTGTATATATATATGTATAAGGATTTAAGGATACAATCATATATATACAACATACCCACACATGCGAATACATTTATGTTCATTTGATTATTGTCATTATTGTTTTTTTTTTTTGGTTTTTCCATTATATATATGTATAAATGAATATATGCGGAGTCGTTATTTCATTTTCACTTATGTTATTGTCAATTTCATCTGATCATTTATATTTATATATATATATATATCGCAATATATAGATTTGAATTGAAAAACTCTAACGAATTTATGTATATATAACTTTCGCAGTGGAGTATGAGGAAAAATCTATATATTTTATTTATATACATAATTGTATTAAAACAATTCATAGATTAAAACGTTTTTGCTATTTATATATATATATATGAGGAATATTATTCATTATATCTGTTATTGAAATTACCCAGTTAACAATTTTTGTCGGAATAGTTTGCAATTATGCAATTTTAATACAATTATAAGTCCTTTTTTACAGAGTTTCATGTATAAAAACAGATTCTTTTTTAACCATATTTTAGGGCAAACAGTTTAATGCTCAAGTCGTTTATGAATTTAATTTTAAATTTAAATTCCATTCGTCATAATTCCAGTTGTTTGTGTCATTGCAATCTTCTTTATATATAGGATTGTCTTTTCGATTGCCCATTAACCCCCCTTCCAATAAGGATCGTGAATATATTTCATATTTTTATGTTTAATTACTTGACTCATTTTGACAGAATTCAAAGTATACCATCTCATTATAAATATATAAACCTTTAATTATTGAATAACAATCATTGTGTTGTATAATGTCAAAGAAACTTAAAAAACCCAAATTATCAATTTTTTTAAAATCATTTTATTTTACATATTCGCAATTCTTGTTAAAAATTGTTTTATTTTTTTTTTTTAAATCAAATTTAAAAACAAATATATATACATTTTCATTGATATGCTTCATCGTTTTTATTACATTATTATGTTGCAATAAAATAAATAAATAAATACATTTACATAAATCATTAAATTTATTATTATATAAATTATTTATTGATTTTATCGATATTATCGATATTATGATATTATGTACGATTGAATATGTATATTATATGAAAAAAAAAATTGTATTATTTAAATATATATGCCATCGCATTTTATATGCGAGATTCGACTTTTCTGTATATAATATATATACACTGTACGCGAGATAATCCCAATTAACTTTTGTTATTATTTTTTATTATGTGTCATATTAAGTATATATTTACTTTTTATTTTTTTGTTTTGTGTATTTATATATTTTGTTGGTTTTTTTTTAATTTATATTTAGTGAAAATGTAAAATAAAAAACAAAATATGTAAACTGTTTTATATATGAAAATAATTGTAATAAAAAAAAATAACATATAGGTATATGGTATATATTATAATAAGTGAACAATTTATTACTATATGTATGCTATAACTGTCGTATTAAACATATACTGCGAAATAAATTCAATGATATAAAATTCAAAAAATAAAGATCATATCTTAAACTTAAATATATTGTTTAATAATTTATATATTACGCATACCGTATAATATAAGTTGGACAAGATCAATGAATAAATGTTCGCAATGGCAGGGCGAACAAGAATTTAGCCTGATAACCCAAACCATATAGGATATTCTGAAAAGGTAAACCCATAAACATTTATTAATTGTGTTATAAAAACAAATTTTTCGAATTAAAAACCATATATAGTTTTTCTCCAATTTTCCCTTTCTTTGTAAACGTTGAAAATTCAATCAATTTCTGGTCTGGTTCATATAAGAAAATTTTGAATTTGTATCATTGGTTCAAATGATATGTATAGTCGAAAGTATTTATGGAAAAAATGATACAAGTTTTCACAGTTTTTTTGTGTGGAAAATCGCATATATCTTTGCAATATATGCGATTTCAAATGTTTCTTCAATGAAAAATCAGAAATCTATATTGAATTTTCAAATGATGCAATGAAAATTGAAGAAAAAATATGACGGTGATTGGAAAAATTCAAAATTTGGAAAATTAAATTTACCGGAAAATTTTGTTCGAAAGAAAATATTTTTTATGCTAAAATTCAATATGTTTTACGCAACTTTAAGAGTATTCTATCGCGTTAGGGTCATCAGACAAATTTTCAGCCAAATTTTCTCAAATAAATTGCATTTAAATTGATTGTCATTTTAACTCCTATTTCAGTTTAAAATTGTATTTCATTCATGAAATCAAGATATCGTTTAATTTAATATGTACATAATATAAATACTATATTTAGATAGAACAAAATCTTTAAACATATATATACATAAGTCAGAGATCAAATTAATTAAAATATATATATATATATATATATTTCAATAATAATTGTCAGCGCTCAAACAAAAAGGATCAATTATATATTTATATAAACTTTCTAAGAATATAAAAGTTAAGTTTATATATATGAAATTTTCCATTTATATATGTAAAACGAATATAAACAACGCTAAAACCTTTTTTTTATTGATATAATAAACAAAAAATTGTTTTGTATAATTATTTATATACATTATATTATATATATAATTAATCTTTATTTTTTTTTATTATTATTAAATCAAATCTTCCGAATAAAAATAATTAATAATAATAATAAAATATTCATTTATATAATCGAAAATAATAATTATATTATACTATATATATCACAAAAATAAATCAACTTTGATTATATTCAAAACATGTATTCATGTAAACATGTATATATATATATATATAAAGAAAATATTTATATAGAATAAATTATAAATATATTGTATATAGATAATAGATATATATTTGAAATGAAAGAGCATATTGATTATTTTCATTGACCCGTCGTGATGTATTTCTATATATAGTATATAGACAACATTTTCCATCGTTCGAATTTGTATATGTAAACATTTTTAGTTCATAAATAAATTGTATATGTATATATAACTTTGGAAAGATATTTCTATATAATATTATTTTGTATTTTCAATATACGCAGATAAAAGGGGAAGACGATTAATGAAAACATCAAATATATATATATATATAAAAAAATATAATTAAAATTTCTTATGATATATATATACACGCAAAAATTTTAGTATAATTCTTAAGGGATGTCATACTTTATATATATATGAAAAAACACCTTACATACATATATATATTTTTTATAATGATAAGCAGGAGCTATAAAATGGAACAAGCGATTGTTGTAATAAATTTTTGTTAGCAAATAAAGCAAAAACGCAAAATATATTAATTTTAACTTTTAAAATTAATTATTAAAATTTTATTAAATCTTTCTACTATATGAATATTTAGTATATACATAGAAAAGAAATAGATCAAATTTACATATATAGAACCTTTTGTATATATAAGAAACCTTAGTATAATGAAAATCTGTTATGGATAATTTTATATAAATTATTTATATATGTATATATGTAATATACATAAAAATAGATAAATTATACAAAACTAATTTAAATAAATTGAATTTCTGAATATATCATGTATAATAAAAATGTTAAAATACCTTTACAATTTTTAATGCGATATGCTGATATTCAAAAATTTTACCATATAAAATATATTAATAATAGCCAAATTTTATATATACAATACCTGGAAAATGGTAACTATAATTTAACATTTTCCAGGTATATATCAACTTGTTTTTTTTTTTCATTCATTCATTGATATCTCTATGTATATATTTAGATATATGTATAACAAAAATTGTATAATAAATTATATTTAATTTTATTTTATATAAATAATTAAAAATCAATATTCATTTTTGCATATCATCATCGCCATCGCATATATATTTATAAGTATAAATTATAAATGTATATAATAAAATGAAAATTTAATGTTTTCTACTCGGAAAATTTTGTATAATTTTGTATACTTTTGTATAAAGAAAGAAGAAGAAAATAAAACGTCTGAATTCATTAAAGAAATTATTGCAATTTAATGCAAATCAGAGTTTTTTTTTTATATCTTTCTTTTTCTTTTTTTTTGTATATGTATATAATAATAAATAATTACACTTTTGTTCTATATATATATACTAAAACATATATAACTTATATTTTATAACTTTATTTATATAGAATATATAGAGTAATTCATTTAAAATTATGGGAAACCATAAAAAAGACAAAATTATTAAATTTTGTGTTCTTAAATATATATGTAAATTATTATATACATATATATAACAGAATGTGCATCTATAAATTGTTTATATATACCTGCTTTGTCTTTTGTATCTGTGTTGTATCTGATTGTGAGTTCGAAAACACAGTTTGGAATATTTTTTGAAGTTATATTCAAGAATTTAGTCAAAAAACGGATAGCCTTTTAATCATAACGAAATATTTAGGCAATATACTTGAAGTTTTTTATCGGTTTTAACTTAAAATGTTCAAGAATTACTATGCAGAAAACGTCAGACCAACCCCTTGACTTAGAAATATTTCATTTTGAAAACGTTTTTACTTTTTACCTTGAAACGTTTTTCTCTTCAAGATAAAGATTGCTCTTCCATACAAATTCCATACGCTTAACATACAAATGAATTATTATACAAAGCTTATGTGTGAACAAATAATAAAGTTTATACCATCATCATCAACAGCATGTATAACAATGGAATTTATAGGTAAGCTTTATTATGTAAAAAAAAAAATATTTCAACTTTGTTAAACGAATATTATACATCATATATATATATATACAAAAGATATTAAATATATAGAAGACACTTTTATATACCATATATATGTTTAAATAAATACTTGTATAATAATAGATACTACGTGATGTCTATATATAACATAAATTTATATATATCTATACATTTTCTTTTATATATATATAAATGTGTATATATATATAAATAGAATAGAGGACATTAAGATTGTAGATATCATTTTATGGCTTTTCTAAAGTGAATTACCATATTCTATATTATATATATGTTATATATATATATAAATAGAATAGATATTTGAATTTAAATAAGCTTTAAGCTACCACTAACTATGTGTATTTTGCATAATTTTATTTATATATATAGTATATATGTAAACGGGGGGTTCCCGCATATAGAGTTCCCACTAAACGTAATATATGCGCTTTTAAAATTGTTCATATAAAAATAACTTTATGCGAAATCAGAATAAACTCATATATATTTAAAATATATTTAGACAGAAGAATTTCCGTAAGAAAATTATTCAGCATATCCCTAAAAAGTTATAAAGAATTTCCACAGAAAATTATAAAGAATTTCCACAGAAAATTATAAAGAATTTCCTAAGAAAATTATAGAGAATTTCCTAAGAAAATTATAGAGAATTTCCTAAGAAAATTATAGAGAATTTCCTAAGAAAATTATAGAGAATTTCCTAAGAAAATTATAGAGAATTTCCTAAGAAAATTATAGAGAATTTTCTAAGAAAATTATAGAGAATTTCCTAAGAAAATTATAGAGAATTTCCTAAGAAAATTATGCAGAATTTCTTTGAGAAAATTATTCAACAATTTCCTTTAAAGTTATATAGCGAATTGCCTTAACAAAAATTATGCCGAATTTCCTAAGTAAATCATACCGAATTTAGTTAAAAAATTATTCAAAGTTTCTTCAAGAAAATCATCAGCTTCCAGCTTTTATATAGAAAAACTTTGTAAATAGACAAAAATATTCGCATATTTTATATATAAATAAATCAAATCAGATAAAATTTCAATAAAATTAATATATATATAGATATGATAAAAATGTGCATTATATACAAATAAAAATATAACAATAATTTAACAATCAAATCACTTTTTGATATTTTCGTTATTGTTGTATATGCACTATAAAGAATAATACCCGAATATAATTTATAAAATCTATTAATAATAATATACAGTTTTTTTTCTTTTTTTTGATAAGAAAAATGATAATAATAATAACAATAATAATAACAATAATAAAAATGTAATAAATAAAAATTAATAAAAATATAATAATTTATTTTATATATTATACGCAGAGAATATTTATACGCAGACAGAAAAAAAAGCAGAAGTGCATTTGATATATACGCACATATGTATGTATATATTTTTATATCTGTTTTAGAAATAATGATAAAAATTTTTCCCTTTAAGAAATTGCCCCCATTTATTTATATATATATATATATATATATATACGGTTGTGTAATGTTCAACCATAAGGGTTGTTGATGTATAATATATGTTAAATAAAATAAAATCAAAAATAGAAAACCCCTAGATTTTATTTTTTGTCTATTTTATTATATTATATTATACTATTATTATTATGAATTCAATCTATGGCATATCACATTATGAAAATTTTTGAATTTTATTTCGTTTATTTCGTATAGATGCGGACGAACAAATTTATCATTTTTAAATTATATGAGCATTTGGCTTATCATCAATGATTTTTCATGGGGATAAACATATTTAATGAATTTATTATCTATTATATATATATATATAAATAGTCAAAAAAATAAAATATATACCATCCCTAAATAAATTGTTTAAATGATGTATACAATCTTCGAGGATCTCTAAATATATATATTTATTTTTTTTTATTTGTTTAATCATAATTATTTGAATATTATTATTGTAAGCAGGTTTGGTACCTCTGTCACGAACGTTATTAAAGATATTCCCAAAAACAACCCATTTTCTAATCCGAAAAATATGTTATTGGGTTTTTTTATTTTCATAGATAATCCCACCTTAAATCATAAGTTTATAACTTTCTAGCTATGTTAAATCTATGCATCGATTTAAGTACCTGAACATCCTGGGGGAATCGTCTGCACCCTTATACAGTAATATCTAAATTAAGTGTTTTCCCATTTAAATAAAAAAAAAAAGGATATTTATAAATTCGATATCATGCATTCATTAAATTTTCTATATATACATGAGTAAATTAACTGACAATATCTCATATATCAATATTTCACAAAACGTTCTTCATGCATCAAATAATTATTTAGTTTTTTATTACCCTTATATATATATATTTATTTTCAAAGATACGCCCAATAAAATTGAAAATTGTTTCAACAAAAACACACAAAAAAAAAACATTTTTCTTTTTAAAATTGTACACGTCGTATAAAATTCATAATATTTATAAATTTAAAAAACTCTCATCACATCACATTTTATGGTATATATACATATATAACAACTTATTTAAAACAAGTATTAGTATCTTAAATTAATGACCTAATAAATATAAAAAAATGTATTTGTTCATCACTTGTCGTCTTACATTATATAGTATATTTATACATATATAGAAATATAAGGGTGTTACTGTTATATATATTTTCAATATATATATCTTTGTTTGCAACAAATTTTTTTTTTTTAAAATATAACCGCAGAATAGGATGATGAATATATAGAAGAGGAATAAAAAAAAACCACCACCACCACCACCATCTTTCATAAAAATTTAAATTTCATGTCTTTTAAAATGTCGTCTTCTTATATATATAAATAGTTGAACGAATATAAATTTATTTATATGAACCACCGAAAAAATAAATTGTAATACATCTTCATCGCTTCCATAACATCTTAAAAAAAAAAAAAAGGAAATAAAAACATTTTTATGCGGTTCTAAAATAAAATTTTTAAATGTGCATCAGCGCATTCGCATATATTTTATTTGATATTGAAACTTTTTTGTTTTGAGAAGTATGTTTTATAGTGATTTCGCATATAGAAACAATATTTTTTAAATAAAAATCACAAAAACATTTCGCTAAAAGTATAGTAAAAGTTGCATCATTTGTATTCATGAAGGTATTCAAATGTATATATATATATATATAAAGATTACTCATCCCATCCCAATTGTATATATATACAAGTATATAATTTGTTAAATTCATATACTGAATTTATTTATATACTGCATATAAATATACGAAACATACCTTTATTTGTTTAGATATATATTTACTATATATATACAGATTTCTTTTCATTTTCCATAAATATACCAATATACGTATATAAGAAATGTCTGCAAATATATTATGAGATTTTTTTATATATGAATTGCTATATCCTATTTGTACATATTTGAATTTTATTTACATTTATATAATATGACAGAAATTTTCCATTTTTATTTAACAATATTTTTCTATTTCAATTTTTTATCTAAAATGATTTAAATTAATATTTTAATTTTCAAAAGAGAATTAATTATTTACCTATATACCGCCACCGCGTTGACGTTGTATAAACTTTATACTTTTTATAAATATTTATATTTATATATATATATATATGCTTATATGCATAACATATATGGGAATAAATAAATTTCTAAAGCAATTTATATGTGTATATTTAATTTAAGCATATTGAATGTGTAAATTATTTTTTGATTATAAGAGAAACAACGAATGGTTATGCGTCAGAGTTAGAGTTGAAATTATTTTTAATCCCAAGAAACAAATGGATACATAAAAGAGATTTCATTAAGATGATTGCCAACGAATCTATATTTTTTCTTATAGAATATTTATTTAAAATACTTATCCTTTATTTAAACTTTCGATTCTGAAATGAATTTCAAAATATTTAGTGTATTCTAGTGGCAAAGCTTGAAAAAATATGTCCTGGCCCAAACGATAATAGGATATTCAGGACAGGTACGTGCTTAAGAACAAATTAAGAATCGTTAAACATCTTTTCACTCCAATTTTCCTAAAGAGTGCGAAAATCACGACTTCCATCATAAGCATACTTTAACTAAACGGTATAATAAAATTCACGATGTTATCTCCTCAATACAAAGTTGTGGTGCGCCTTTGTTTGATTGCCTTTGAATTCTACATACCAAAACGGTACAAAACACTGAATCAATACTTTGAATTCACTTTACCATTTCCTTTCAGTTTATATGAGTCTTTTGGGTATCTATATACACCTGTATGCGTATATATGTTTTATATCGTTAGTGTCGTTATACATTTATTTCGCGTATATAAAAATGTCACATAATAAAACCGGTAACATCATCATGGGACATCATTCGATGCTGTAAAAATATATATATAATAGATATAAAAACATGTTATGCCGCTATACATATATAAATATAAATATAAATATACATAAATGAAATGACTATGGTAATTTGTTTTGTATACAGGATTTAATTTAAATTGTATAGCTCCTCGCATGTAATAATATATAGATGTATAATAGAAGAAGTTGTTTATAAAAATAAACAAAAACACAAAAAAAATGGGGTGGTTGCAAAACACAACTTTCTCATATATATCCTTTATTTTGAACATTTACACTATATATGTATATAAATTCAAGTACATATATACAGAAGTTATATATTTATATAATTTAAAGGTTCTTCATATACGTATAAATATAATAAACATTCATATATATTCTAATTATATATACGATTTGTAAATGAATAAAATAGATTCATTAAATTTTTGTTGTATACAAATTAACATTTTTATTTTTTTTTATTTATTTTTTCATATATAAAATGAATTTGCATCCAATTTTACATATATGTAAAAAAAATTATTATAGTGGTATAAAGAAAAAGATGTATTTGTATCTATTAGGACAATTGTGTTTTGTTCGCTTTTAACACACGAAATATTTTCTGAGCTAACGAGTCCTTTAAGTTCATAATCCATGCTCCATACTGCAGCATGATCGTTTCGTAATTACGTTTGTGACTCTCGCGAAAGAAATCGCATCCTCTTTACTGTAATGATCAGATTACATTTTTATTTATCTATTTTGATGAACATGAACAATTTATTTTTATTAATATAATTGATATATCATAAGACATATCATAAGATATAGACGTTTAATAATTATATTATATAAATATACTTATATAAAAGTATCATTGATTTACATTTTTTTTTTAAATAATTATATTTATATTTTTACTGTTTTTTATTTATGTTTCTTCATCAACAAATTTAATAAAAAAAAATCTATAAAAAATATTTCAATCATACATAAAAAAATTAACTTTAAAATTGTTTACATTTCACAAAAAAATAACAGACTATGCGATAATGATAATTTGTTGTCGTTTTTCTTGTTAGTTGATAAACATTTTATCGTTTTAATTTTAAATTCATATATAAATAAATATGTTAAGAATGAAATTATAACTCTTTTGCAGGAGGGATCACGCAGGAAAAAAAAGACATATTTTATTAAGTATATCTTTTTCAGACGAATTTTTCTTTTATATATATATATGGTATATATCAAATACGCGATATTAAGAAGATGAAAAAAAAAATTAATTGCAATAATCATCTCCTCTTAATGGATATACTCACATCATATCGCATATATGTTATGTACCTATATATATAGATTGATGCTCCGTTGGTACTCGCAGTATAGATATATCGTAAAACTAAAATATTGTGATATTTTTATATTTTTTAATATCTTTATTTCACTATATATGTATGTATATAGTGTTTTTGTGTACAAATTTTATTTAATATATATATATTAAAAAATAAAGCAGTTAATATAATACACTGTGTACATATACTATATGTATAAATATTGGCAATGTTCATATTATTTGTGAAGCCCTAAGGTAATTTTACGTTGATTAATATTGATTTATTATTAAATATAATTATTATGTTTATGTATAACTATATATAAATATATAAAAAAAAAATAACATGCTTGTTTATTTCTTCTTTTTTTTCTTTCTTTCATAAATATACCTCATCTTCGTAAGATATAGAAATATGTATAACTATAATACATATAATAATGTGATTACGATTATCATATATTATACAAAACATTAACTCTATAAACAGGTTGTCCACAGAAAAATCATAAATTTTAAAATAATAATATTTATTTATTAATAAGATAAGAAAATAATGTATATTTATTTGGTTTATCTTTTATCGCAATATTTTTAAAATGAAAATTATATTTCATATAATTGTTTAATTTCATTTAAAAATTTCGTTTGCATTTTGGATGTGGTAACTTAAAAAAAAGTATATAGAGATCTACCTATCTTCAGCCGGAACCTGCGATGCCATAATAAGGGTCTCCCAGAACACGCTATATACATAGAGCAATTCATTAAGGATTTTGTTCCTGTACGGAATTGCGGAATTTTCTGAATTCATTATGATATAGATTCAACTTGAACACCAGCAATCAGAACTAAGCCTTGGTTATGTAAAAAAAAAAATGTTACAACTCTATTGAAAGACATCTCATACAATATTCAAATATATAACATCAGTCCAATAGTTTCGTAATCATTTCAATGGCACTCGCAAAATTATGTTGTTGTGTTCACCTATCAAAAAATTCTTTTCTTACTATAACAACTCTGATATCGAGTAAACAATTTTTAAAAAATTCTATATTATTAAAATTCAAACATAAAAGATTTAGTTTTTATGTCCATTACTGTCTATTATTATATTTATATATATACTCTTTTTCGCTATTAGTATTCAATAACAAATTGTTACCTCTATAGAAATGAAATAGCAAATATAATGTCTTAATTTAATATACACGCCAGTATAACACCGTCAATTTAATATTCACATATATATATATATATATATATATATATATATATATATATAATAACAATATACGATGGAAAACAATATACAAAAGTAATAATAATAATAATAATAATGTTTAGTTAAATAATAGCGAAAAGATATAAAAAAAAAAAAAGAAAATAAAAAAACAATACCGCAAGCTTTAAAATTATCATCACATTCATATACAAAAGCATATGTATATGATGCGAGGCAAAAATCTTATTTGTTATATTATATTCAAACATAATTTTATGTTTAAATTAGAAATTGTGTATGTTTATTAATATATTAAAAATGTCTTGATGAAACCCCAGGTGAGTACACCTTTTATATTGTTATAATTAACAAAATTAAAATGTATACAACTAAACAATAACAATGCATTCAAAAAGCGTTACCGTAAACACATTTAAAGGATTACCATATAGGAAATGGAATTACAGTTACAGTTCTGTTTTCCATAAGTTTCCATAAGTTTTAATATTGCCAAATTTGTTTATATATAAAGAAAATTTACCAACGATGCAGTTTTATAACTATATAATAATTACGTATAATAGTTTTCCTTCGATGGAGGTATTGATCTCAATAGACGACAATAATACGTTACAATGGCAGAATCGACTTAGCGCCCGTGATTTCAAGAAAATGGTTTTAAGAAAATGAAAATTGTTTAAAAAAAAAACAATGGAAACATTTTCCAATTTGGAAAATTGCATTTTCCGGAAAATTTTGCTAAAATCAAAAAAAATGTTAGTAGAATTATTTCTTTTTTTTAGAAATAGAATTATTAGAATTATTTCTTTTTTTTTTTCAAGCCAAATTTGTTTCAACCACCGATAAAGACAAATGAATGATCTGCACCTTCCTATAGTGAATTACCAGGTTTTACAGTCGCTAAACCGATTGTGTCGTAGTTACGAACAAGAAAAAAAAAGAAGACATGTTTGTGATCTTATTAAACACGCATAATAGAAGCATTCATTAGAATCCGCTGGATTATTTCCTTAGTTATTTTCAATATTTATAAGTGAATATTTTTCACATTTGAAATTTTTTTGTTTTTAAAAATAATCGCAATCGCAAAGTTTTCACTATCAATTATTTTTCACAAGATATATTAATATCGGAAAACGTAAGATTCCTTATAAAATATCCCTTTGAAAAAAAGTAATTTTAACAAGATAATATAACTCTATAATAATTGATAGTGATTTCCCAAAACCTATATTAACAATTTATTATAATATGTTTTGTCATTTATTTTTCATATTACAATATGGAAATTCTGTAAACAATTTCAAATATATACATGCCATATATATATATAATTTATAGCGACAGAGAATAAATAAATACGTTTAGAAAGATGTTTTAATAAAATCTATTATATTCACACATTAGAAAAATTCTATTATTCTTCTTATACCATATATATATATAATAGAACGCGGTTATAGAATAAATATGATGATTTTGTCCATTTGTATATACAATATTTTTATAATTATATATGAATATAAAATTCGCATAAAAAATAACGTTTTTCCTTTTTCAATATTGTATAATATTAAATCTTAATTTGCATATATACAAATATATATATATATATGGTTATATACAACCACATCCATGCATATATATTTATTTATTTATTTATATATTAACATCCACTATATGTGCATAAATAATATATATAATATTATTAATAATAATAATAACAATAATCATAAAATAAATTGAAAAAATATTAAATGTTCGCATAAATTAAATAAAATGGCGTTAAATACTGTACACCTCTAATGAGAAATTAACGAGCATACATAACATCATTCTTCATTTCTTATAAATATATATATGCGTTCGTATATTATTATTATTATTATATTTCATCTTGTGTATAACGTTGAGATGCTGCGGCTATTTATATTTGTATATATATATATGTATAATTATATGTATATATATATATATAATATATAAATAAAATACATATATAAGTATAAAAATAATAAAAACGTTAAGAATTCACTTTGAAGTAATCGAAAGAAATGCCGGCTTAAAAAGAGTTTTTTTTAATATACCATATATAAGTTTTTCTTCAATCTTTATAACTATACACATGCAAACATAAATTTATATGCATTACAACTATATATAATCTGTATATATAGATGAAGTATAAAAATAAAAGCACATTTTGTTTATAAACACAAGTATATATATATATATATATATATATATATATAATCAGAATGCAGATATAGACATCTATAATATGATTACGATCGTAAATACGATAATGACTATATATACATATATATTGTATAGATATTCTTTTACTATACAATTATATAAAGTATATTATTATTATTATACTCATATATATATAGATAGAGTTAATATTTTTTTTTTTAAGTTAATCTAATAAAAAATCACTTAACAACACATTTGATGGAATATATAGTATCTATAGTTAATATTTTTATTTTATTTTTTGTTAAATCCGTAATATTAAATTATATTATATATTAATCTATATACTAATTCGCATATATAATTTCGAAAACTCTATATTTATATCTATTATAATCATAATTATAATTTTTTATTTTGAAAATATCTTAATATATATCGTAATATTAATCGATCCATATATAATGGATATGGATCGATTTGGATTGTCAGAAGCCATTGTCAGAAAAGAAAGAAAAAAATTTTCATCATAAATCTATATATAAAAAATGAAACACGCGGTGAAACAATTTATTTAATATTTTATATTCAAATAGTTATTTATATATTCGAAAATGTATATATAACGAACCCGAAGTTTCAGGGAAAAAATTAATTCTCTACTGCATTTCTACAAAAATTCAAATTAAATCGGATTTATATACTTTTTTCAAAGGGAAAATCACCTTGGTCTTGTATGCCTTTTAATTTACTCATTAATTAAAATAAATTTTGTATAGTTATGCAGTTAACGCATTCGGTTCATTAAGATTGGTCGCCTGAGGTGGTTTGGTCATGTGGTACGAATGGATGGCGATCGTATACAGTCAAAAATGATGGACAGCAAGCCGGACGGATCTAGGAGTGTGGGAAGACCGCGAGGTAGGTGGAAGGATGAGGTAGAAGTGGACCTTCGGGCCCTCGGCGTTTCCGGCTGGCGGACGTTGGCGGTAAATAGGTCCGGTTGGAGGAGGCTGCTAATGGATGCCAAAACCAATTATAGGTTGTAGGCGCGCTGAAGTAAGAAGTAAGTTAACGCATTAATCAGAGAAAATTCAATTTTCCAAATTCTCATTATATTTCAAATTAAACAGCCATATAGTTTTTCTTCAATTTTCATTTCTTTTTGCATCATTTAGCCATTCAATCTATTGCATATAGAGAGGGCAATTTTCAAATCGCATAATTGATTCAAAAGATTTGTGGCCGATTTTTCTACGAAAATAGTCTACGGTTAAAAATTGTCCATATTATCTATATACAAATATAATTTCGATTATATCTTTTGAAAAAATTAACCGATTTTGAAATTTTCTTCAACAAAAATTTTAGAATTGTACTTGAGTTTTCAAATGATGTAATTGAAAATGGAAAATTGGAGGAAAACTACGTAAAAATTCTTTTAATTGAATTTTCCGGGAAATTTTAATACTATAATTAATTTATTTTCTAACATTTATAATACCTTTTAGAATATATTATTCTTATTCGGTTATCAGAAAACATTTTTTCACATTTGTTTACTTTACAAAAAAAGATATAAATCTAAATCATGTAGTTAGATGCTGCATAAGAAAACAACCATACGATGTTGTCCCTAAAATAGAGTTACGATTTCCATCTAAAAATTATTCCAACACATTAATATTAAAATCATTACTATTTTTTCAGCACCATTTTCCATTTTGCGATTTTTATAAAAATATTAACATTAGTGGACTTTACAATTATATGATCATGCGATAGAATTGAAATTGACATAAAATAACGAATGAAGTTTAACTCTATCTAAATGATGTCTTTTGCGGGTTGAAATGAAGCCCAATGATCTATATAAATATAATATTTATTTACATAAAATATATAATTTTCAACCCATAATTTAAAATCTAATTTCATTTTTTTTATTTATAATCTATTATTAAATCGACAATTCAATTTAGATAACCGGAAAAAAATAAAATCTGTTTAAATTTATTTTATTTATTTGTTTTTTTTTTTTACACATTATTTTATTGTTAAATTTAGTTACAATAAAAAAAAATGAATATTTATATATGGTACATATGACAATATACAAAACGATTATAATATTCGATTTGATTATTCGAGTTTTTCACTTGATGCGATTGTATCCCCTTATCCAACACAATAATAATATACAAATAATACATGATGAAATATTTGTTAAACATATCCGCGTGATATAAATATTACATTTATAAAGCATTTAAACTGATCAGTGCGCGAATCATATCAGATCAGATGCGATGCGATGAGGTTCTACAAAAGAATTATTTTATATAAATATTTATATAGTAAATCTCTGCGTAACATTTTTATAATTTTATTTTGAAAACCACACATAAATGAAAAATAATATTTTATTTATATATATACTTGGCATATAATAATCAAAATTATAAATCACCGCACAGAAAATTATGTTTGTATATATATAAAAAATAAATTAATTATTAAAATTATTTTTTCTACACCACAAATGTCCACAATTTTCTTTATATACTATATTATTATTATTATTATTATATGGGGTGTGATTTTTAATGTTCATATATTTTTTTTTTTCTTTATTTATGAAATATTTTATGTAGAGCAAATTTATTTGAACAGATTGTAAAAATTATTGAATTCTTATATATTGTGATTATTTAAATTTAAATGCGATTCGAATGCGGTACCCATAAACAACCCATAAACGAAAATTTATCGTATCCAACAACATCATATGATATGATATGATTTGGTTTTTTTTGTTATATTATCTATAAATTTCATCCCGCACTATAATATAATTAATGAAAAAAAAAATTTAATTATTATTATATATTATATAGGTACCATAATATTTAAGCATGAAATGTTATTACTTTTTTTGTTTTTTACATATACCTATAATATATTTGAAAAATAAAAGTATAATATTTATATAATATTGCAATGAATTTTTCAAAGCTTAAATAATGATTATATATTATTTTGATATACTTGTGTTTTTTTTTTATATATATAGGTATAGATAGATACAATTTGTTATATTTTACTGCTTTATTATTTATTATTTTACATTTGTTATCATCTCGCTTGTACCATATATTGCATATATGATGTAAACAATATTTTTATACAATTCATATACCACAAATCTTCATTTAAAAAGACTTCACTTTTAATGACAATTTATATATATGTATATGTAATGTATAGGGTGATTTATAGAGCCCTATATATATATACCCTCAAATGTACACTCATCATGTATACATGCACTGATTGTATTTATATGTAATATATAACACCAAAAAAAAAAAAAAAAAAACGACAACGATAACAACATGTGTAATATATATTTTGATAAAAAAAAATTAGAAATATACCTATATTATTATATATATTTTGATTGTATTATATTGTTTCTATATAAATATATAAATAGATAAAATGATGAAATTTGTTACAATATAACGAGATTGTGTGTACATTCATTCATGTATCTCATCTATATAACACTTCGTTCAATAATGTGTGTGACTAATTAATTAAAACACATTTTTTTGCCAAAATTCGTTTTTATTCATCAAGATAGTCCCCTTTTAGGGAGATACAATCATTCCAACGCTTTTCCAATCTTTCGATACCGCCTTTGTAAAACGATTTTTCTTTGCCTTCAAAATAGGCGTTAGTTTCGGCGATTACTTCATCATTTGAGCCAAATCTCTTACCACGGAGCATCCTTTTGAGGTCTGCGAAGAGCCAGTAGTCGCTGGGGGCTAAATCTGGAGAATACGGTGGATGGGGAAGCAATTCAAAGCCCAATTCGTTCAATTTTGCCATCGTTTTCATTGATTTGTGACACGGTGCATTGTCTTGGTGGAACAACACTTTTTTCTTCGCCATATGAGGCCGTTTCTTTGCGATTTCGACTTTCAAACGCTCCAATAACGCTATATAATAGTCGCTGTTGATGGTCTGCCCCTTCTGGAGATAGTCGATGAATATTATTCCATGCGCATCCCAAAATACAGACGCCATAACCTTGCCAGCCAACTGCTGCTGCGTCTTTGGTCGCTTTGGGCGGCTTTCGCCGGCTGCATGCCACTCAGCAGACTGCCGATTTGACTCTGGAGTGAAATGGTGGATCCATGTTTCATCCATTGTGATGTACCGTCGCAAAAACTCCGACTTATTGCGCGTAAACATGTCCAAACAGCTCTTTGAATCATCGGTTCGTTGTTGTTTTTGCTCCGGTGTGAGCAAACGCGGCACCCATTTGGAACACACCTTTTTCATACCCAAATGTTCGTGTATTATGGTTTGTACACTGCCTGCTGATATCTTCAGAATGTCAGCAATCTCCCTCACTTTCACTTTACGGTTGGACATAATGATTTTCAGTGTTTTTTCAACGTTTTCCGGAATAACAGCGTCATTTGGCCTTCCAGTAGATGGAATGTCATCGGTGTCTGTACGACCACGTTTGAATTCGGCATACCAATAACAAATGCTTCTTTTTGATGGAGCAGAGTCCGAGTAATGTTTTTCAAGCCATTCCTGGCATTGAACAGTATTTTTTTTCATTAAAAAACAATGATAAATCAGCACACGGAATTGCTTTGAATTCATTTTTTTTTAAAACACAAAAATAGCGTCACTTATAGCACTGTAACTTGTAAACAAATGATCTGATTAACATATGATGTTGACAGTAAGCCTAAAAAGGTTGCCAAATGCGAAAAAAAATATTGATTTAGTTCTAGGGACGCCATCTATGTGTCAGTCACACACATTATTGAACGAAGTGTTATATATGTATGTATATATATATATATATATATTTATTTATTATATTTTTTTTTTTATTATTATTATTATTATAAAGGTATTTATATGTCATGTTTATGTTTTTGTTTTATATATATAATACAGTCAAGACTCGTCATTGAATTACTGTATCATAGATTCGAATAAGTGATAACATTATGATTATGAACTTATTCGAAACCGCGTTCACTTCTTCAACAATATACTAAAACAATTATAAGCGCTTTTTGCTTTTTGCTTATTTAAGCGCTTATCTCTTTTTGCAAAGAAACCGAGAAAAAGGTAGGAATAATACAAAATTGATCACTGTTTTGAAAAAGCTATATTGAATCTTTGGATTTCGATGTACATATAGAAAAATTGCTTTGGAAAATTGTCTAGGAAAATGGATTAGGAAGGAAACATTTTGCATAGGAAAATTACCGCTGAATATTTTCTAATTGGAAACCCCATATAGAATTTCGGTCGAAAACGTTTTACCTTTGTCCGCGTATTTGTTCTAATTATGCAAAATCTATCAAATAAATTGGAAATATTTCCTATCGGAAGATGGATGAAAAGGTCCGACTTCTGAAAGGGAAATTTGGTTAGATTTCTGACCGGTAATCGCGACATGGAAATCCATCAGTTGCCAATAGAAATATTTTCCATATTGGCCAAGGGAAATATTGGCCAATAAAGGAAGTGTTTTTTTTTAAGTTATGTCGTCGTATATCCCGAATTACACTATTCAACTGTACTTTAGCTATATTATATATTTATATATTTAAACACCTCTAAATAACTCTATTACGTTCATTTCAGCATCATCATATATAGCTATCTATATATACTTTCTTTATATATAAAAAAAACATACATATATATAAAAGTTAAAAAAAAAATAAACCTATAAATATATGATATGATATTACTTATATTAAATAAGAATGATATTTGATAGAATATAGTAATATCGTAGTGTGTGCAGTAATTTTATGATCATTTTGTTATATTTCTTCCCCATATCATATACAGAAATGGAATTTGAACAATATTAAACATAATAAATGTATTAATAAATTGTGTGTGTTGTTTATATAAGATACAAAATTTCTATATATTCAGAATTTCTATACTGCACAGATATCGCCGAGTTAAGTATAATTTATAATCGTATATATTATTTGTCATATATTAGCTTATATATATGCGGATTTAGTATTTTTTATATAAAACAAAAACGTAACTTTAATATAAATTTATTGTGATAAACACTTCAAATTATGAATGAATTTTGCTTTGTATACTTTATGAATACAAAAATATTTAATGTGATTTTTCAATATTTGTACAAACAAATTTAAGATTCATTCATAATTTTCCATTCGTTTTAGTGATTTCCATGCATTACGTTGACCAGTCCACAATTATCCAATGCTTGACTATTTATTAATGATGTTAAAATCGATTAATGAGAAGATTTTGTACCTTTATTAAAAATCCATACATACATAAATCAAATTCATACTTTCACAAAACAAAAAAAAATTGTTTATAATCATTCAAATAAGAACAACACATCTTATTATAAATTATCAAATTTTAAAATCTTAAAATGATTATTATTATATTATATATAATTTATTCATATAATTTTTGAATATTATACACACTCTTTATAATTTTTCAAATAGATGCGCTTATTATGAATCAATACCAATTTTATATACATACATATATGTTTAAAAGTAAGCATAATAATATAATGTTACAACATAATAGTCAGTTAATATAACAAATTTATTTTATTTTAAGGGATGATTTAGAAATAAAACATACATGAATTAAAATATATATACGTGTATTGTGTATATACAGGAAAAAAAATGAACAATGTTTACATTATTGATAATCATCTCGTTACTGCAAACATATTTTGTATACCAGGAATAAAATATCCAATTCAAGTGAATTTATTATAATATATATTATATATAGTTTTATGTTTTACAAGACTATAGTATTTATTTCTATTATATGTACGACCCCCTTATAAAATAGTTTATATTATTATTATTATTATTTTATATAGCACATATACTTCAATTCGCAGCATCCAATATTTTATGCGCTTTCTATCATATATATAGAAATATTCGAGTATGTGTCCATATACTATACAATGTATAAATTTATATCAATATATATATATATATAGATTTACATAAAGCTATATATATAAATTTGTATATAGGTACATATAAAGTGTACATAAATGATAAGCAAATATAAATTGAGGGTGAATCAAAATGCTGAAGTAGTTAATTTACGTGTCATATTATTATATTTACCACAAAAGATGTCATTTATATATAATAATATATCCTACATCCGCATAACACAATATAATAACTACTTCATTTGGTTTATATACAAACAGCAGGTTTTTATTTTGATTACTTTAGTGATGGAAATTTGGTGTAAACGAGATAAATATGTCAATATTGTAATTTGATATATAAATATATTATATATGATTTTCTATTAAAAATGCGTTGTTTTATATACATTTTGTCGTGTCTGAATAATATACAATGAAATTTTTTTTGGAATTATCATGTCAAAATATTAAATAATCATAATATATAAGATTTTGAATTTTCATTATATATATGAATTTCGCGGTATAAGACAAATTGATATAGACAGATTGACGCAATGAATCCAAGGAACATTTTTCATTAAATAATAGTACTCTATAAAGGAACATTCGTAATAGAAGCAGGAAAATGTCTTTTTTTTTAAACCAATAATGTTTTTTTGTCACTATAGCTCAATTTTTTTTTCCAAAATTTTGTATTAATCAAATTGCATTAATGGAAAATGCTTTATTCATCATCTTTTTATTTATAACAATCTTCAATTTACTATAATTTAATTAAATTTTTCCAATATATCGATAATATTCAACAAAATCGCTGAATATTCAGAAAAACAAAATAAATAAATGCAAATTTTAACTTACATCATCATCACACATAAAATCCTTTTTATTATATACAAAATACTCTATATTTAATAGAAGTATAAAAATAATAATTTAAAATATATAAAAAATGTTGATTGTGCAGAAAATTTGCATAATGTCTTACAATTTTCGTTTAGGTTTGTTAAAAAATAAAAGGAAAATGCATATAAAAATAAAAAGGCTATATATATATTTTATACAGTTTATATCGAATGTTAAACATTATATTTTTCGCACATCAATTCCCAAAAGGTAATTCTCAATTCCCAAAAAAACACTTATCGAAAAGGTAAAAAAAAAAAAAAAACTTATTTATATAAACGATGTATTATAAATAAATATATAGAAAAGTTCAAAATCCAAACAAAAATAACTTTGCGAAATTGACACCCTTTTTATTTTAGTTTCCATATATATATAATTTTTTTTTTGTCTTATTTTGTTTATTTATACACTTTATATGGTGTATATATATAGAAGAAATGTAATAGATATATTTTGTATTCAAATGTAATATACATACTACTATAAAACATTACACAATTCGATTTTGTATGATTTTATGGTATTTTACATTTTTATATATTATTATTGGTTCATTTTTCACAAATTTACACCCGTATTTACACATTGGAAACGATATTCTGATAAATTCAATTCGTGTTATATATATTTGGTTTTGTTAAAATTTAATATAAAAAAGATTTGAGATCATGCAAGGGTTTGAATTTTATATTCCGAAGTTATAAGGAACATTTTTTTCAGTTAATAACGTATGGTTTGCTCAGTCCCGTCCGGACATATGGTTTGTCCAGTTCCCATTACAATACAAATATCGCAAAAAAAAAATTATTCAAATATAAGTTAATGAATCGAACAATATAGAGGGATGTTTTTTTCCCAAAACAACGACGAGTTAAACAATCGTTTTTGGGGACTTTTTATTTTATAAAACACATCTTTATTATTAAGATTTTAGTCGGTAGACACTTTATTTTTCTTTTTATCATATAAGTTATAGTCAAAGTTATTAATAGATAAAACGGTTTGACATTCACTGCTTCAAAAATCATTTAAAAACTTAATATTATTTTCATTTGCAGTATTTGTCGTTAAATCCGAGTACTTAAATATCGTTACCTAATATTTAACTGCATTTTCCTAATTCAGTCAAATTGTCATTACAATTTGAAGAAAATCTTTAAAATTTCCATGGATTAACTCGCTCTGCGGAAAAATCAATCGTTTATATAACCCATTAACTTCATGATTACATCAAATAATTGTGCTATACTTATTTATTATTTGCCAGAATATACATACATTTTATTTATTTTAGTTCCTTTAATAATCACATTAATTCAATACAAAACAAATCTATCTCCCCCCTGGCATAGAAAACAAAACGAAATATTTGAATTCATATATATATAAAAGAAACACCACAAAAACAAAACAATAAAACCAAAAAAAAAAAATATAAAAAGGTGTCGTTTGTTTATACAATTGTATTTATTTATATACATATATATATATAGAGATGATTTGACACCTAAAAAGTGGTCAAATTTGTATTCAAGACACGTGTTATTTGAATAAAAAAAGAAAAAAAAAGGCCAATCGAACCAACGAAAAAAAAATAGCAACAAAACAAGAAGAATAAGTTTATAATGCAATGCTGCGTGTGTAGGATTCTTCATATATCCTTTCTTTATTATTTATATATATCTCGCATATATATGGCGATATATTTACGAAAATTTTAGTTTTTATGTACCTAAAAAAAAAAAATACACACACTCACTCTATAGGATTATTTCGAATAAAAGTTTTTTTTTTTTTGTCTATATAAATGCACAATATATAAGTATAAATATGAAGGATTTGGGGTGTTATGTATATATTATTGCGGATATAAAAATGAAATGATTCAAATAAAATGTATATAAAAGATAAACGCTTTTCTTTTTTATTTATATTTGATTTTCTTTTTTTTTTTTCATATTTTATTTTTATTTTGTTTGATTCTTGTGAATATATTTTATAAGGAAAAAAGTATTTGTTTCCATATACGTACATTGTTGTAAAATATTTTTAATACTATTTTGCTATTATTATTATTATTATTATATTTTATTATATAAATTTATATGTTTTTTTTTTGATAGATTGTTTTTTATTGTTTTATCATTTCTCGAAATCAACACACACACACACACACCGGCCATTTGAATGTTTCAAAAACAATGACAAAACCAATATAGTATAAGGAATATGTAAAAAATACTTTACGCATATAAATTAATATATGATGTTATTTTGGGGTTCGTCCGAATCCGATAGTGTTTGTTTAAATCATTAGTCAAACTCAAGTTTGTATATATATACAGATTCGTACCTGCGAGTAGTTTTTTTCCTTCGTTCAAAGAATCATATAAAGTTGGCATTTTTCTTATATATAAAAATTCTAGCTAGGTTTTTTTTTTCTAATATTATCAGTCTTTCTAATAGAATCAGCAAACGTTTACCAAATATATATACATTATTAATTGTAAAAAGGTTAAATTTTGCATATATAATCAAATCACAAAAGATTTTGAACTCATAATTTAAAAAAATTTCCATTTAATAGATTCAATTTTTGATGCAATCCCGCAATAGCGTTTATTTTTAATGAATTTCAAAAAATAATTTAATAAAATATACAATTTTTATTTTATAAGATTACCAACATATATTTTAACTCGCCACAGAAGGTTAATGAATATGACAAAGGTTCGCAAACAACAAAAAAATCGTTCTCATTGCATTTATAATTAAATATCTATATGTATATTTATGAATTACCAAATTACATTTAATTAACATATTTAATAGTGTAATTTTCTATAATAATAATAATAATAATAATGTAATACCTTAGTTTTCATTTAATTTTGTATTTATTAAATTATATATACAATAAATTCAAATTTCTTGCGTCTATATAAGACAATATATATAGTTAATAAGTATATAAAAATTAATATTATTATTGTTTTATTATATATATAAAAAAAAAACTATATACAAAAAAATATTAAAATCATTATTATTATTATTTAATTTAATTTTTTTAAAATTCATTTTATAATTCTTATATATATTACAAAAAAAAAAAGAAAAAACCAAAAAAAAATAATAACAATATCGACGAAGTGTTTGTTAATAACCGAAACAAATTGATAATTACCCATCAAATATAACAAAAAATGTTTCTTTTTCCATTTATTAAAAATTACATTCAATTTTTTTTTTAATTTAAATATTGTATATTTGAAATTATACAAATTAAAAATGAGCTCATATTTTGTGAAATTATTGTTTCAAAATATATATATATATATATTTTTGTTTATTGTTCAAAATAATATAAAATTTAATTTATAATAATTTCGAAAAAAATTAACATTTAATAAATGAAAATAAATTAAAAAAATTATTTGTTTTACCTTTTGTTATCTTTATTTTTAATATATAATTCTTTATATAGATATGTATATCAAAAGTGTTTCAATAATAATATTCATATATATATATACACTTTATGAATGCGTGATTTAGGTTCAGTTCACATACTAATGATGATTAATATATATATATATTTATATGGAAAACAATTTGAATTAATGAAATAATTTAAAAAAATATTCTTTTGATAAATAAAATGATGACTTTCTTTAATATATTTTAATTATCATTGGATAATAACGTTTGTAATTTGTTTAATGAATTAAGATCTATTCATTCTATTCGTCGGTTTCATGATTTTCAGAATTTTTTCATCTGCCCAATTACAAAATCCTTCCTTTTTTTCAAAATCTATATAGAAAAAACCCCTTTTTTTTGGTTGTTTTGGTATTTCCAACATATTATCTCATTATAAAATTATCTCGCAGTCGTTATTTCTTTAATTTTATATATGCAATGTTTAAATTCATCAATTGTATTCCACCGCAATGATAGATTTATGCAACTCAGTCCTGTATAAGGACTTGATTTAATGCCAATAATAATAAAATTATAGTAAAGTTAGATACAAAATTCTATCACCATTTTATATATACGTTGTACATATAGAAAGGACGTTGATTTACAAAAAAAAAAAAGTGATGCAATACCGCATACAGTAGCAGAGGATTCTCAAAATCAAATAGTCATATATAATAAACATATTCCCTATTGTATAAATCGCATTTAATTTAAAGAAAATAGAGCCAATAAAATAAAATAAAATAATATGATGATTTGACGAAAAGGATATATAACCATATACATTCGCATATATATGTACGGATTTCATGCAATATAGCCAAGATTTGATGCTAAAGTTTATGATTTTATATTATTGCATTCATATAATATATAGATATATGTATATTACATTTTGATGTAATGCAATATCATAATATATATACGAATGTTACAAAACAAAATAAAGAAATACAAGAGCCATATAATACATATAAAATATCATTTTATTTATATTATATATGCATATATTTATTTTTTTTATATAGATCCTTTAAACAAATCCTTTAATATACCATATATGACCGCAAAATTGACCATTTCATTTTTGTATCACTTTTCTTTTTACCATCCATAACCATCAATAAAGGATTCTCCATATGAATAACGAAAATTTAACAAACAAATATACAATTTATTATAATGAATAAATAAATAAATATAATATGTAGAAGATAGATTTATTCTATTTCATATATGCGGATTTTGTTATTTTTTTTTTATTCATAAAAACATTTTGAGTTATTTTTATTTTTATTTTATATTCATATATTTTATTATTGTTGAATTTTTTTTAATTTTTTTTGTATCAACAAAAATGACACCTCTTAATAATATATGTGCCAATTTTTGATTGATCAATCATTTCCGAAGTATTTTTTATATTTTAATAAATAACATATTTTTTATATTTTTATTTCGACAAATGTGGTTTTTTGTTGTTTTGCAAGAAGTGAATAAATATTATTTATTTTTTTTTTGTCCATTATACGCAATTATACATTAAATATATTTTTATATATTTATTATATTATTTATAAAAATAAATGCAAAAGGATAAATTTATTTGAGGTACAAACGAACAGGAAATTGATTAATTTCCCTTTTTCGATTTTCGGAATTATTGTTAATTGTCAGATATTATTAAAAGCATTCATTTATTATTGTATATGTAATAATTTTTATTGTATAAATAAAATATTATATATTTGTATATTTTAATTGGATCGTGAATTTCCATTTGAAAATTTTAATGGAATTGTATGAATATGAAGTGGTGTGAACGGACGCGTTTCATTTATAGTTATTGTTATCACTCAGAATTATTTTATTTTTTTTTTAATATTATTAATAGAAGTGAATATTCAATTTTTTCAACATGACTTTCAATTATATCTTGTTTATATATGATGTGCAATTATATAGAGAATGTTTTAAGTATAATGGTGAAATAAGGTACGTGTGCCATAATATAAGAATATTGATTGAGTAAAGAGTGGTGAAAGGTGGCGATTAATTTTGAATATTATTATATGGTATAAATAAAAAACCAAATTTCTTTAAGTAATATGTATAAAAAATAATAAGAAAAATGTATACTTATTAAGAATTGTATTAAAAAATGTTTCTCCATTGACCATTCATTTGATGGAACTCCATTAGTTCGAAAAATTCAATGATTCATTGAATTCTAATATTGATTATTGGATCTATGCGATGAAATGTTACATTTGTTTAAAACAAAAACGGATGCACTCCTCATTTATTGTCGTTCCTCACTCCTCCTCATCGCTTTATCAATTAGAAAATTTAATATGATATCTAATAAAGGTTCAGATGAAATTCACGATTAAACTCGAATAGGATCGGAATGGATTTAGAGGTAGAAGATTTAACCTATTCGTTTGAGATATGATTGACTATTTACCAATAAATGAATGAAAAAAATTAAAATCTTCTCTATCGAATTTGATTTTAGAATTAAAAACTGTTTTTTAAAACATATTCTCATAAATATATGACTTTAAAGTTTATGATCCTTATACATCCTTAATAATATACAAATAAGATTTATACGTTTATATATAATAAAAATATTTCATAAACTATATACAATATAATAAAAGGAAAGAATAGTACATTTAATTGGACATCGTTAGCAAACAAAAAAATATAAAATTAAAATCTTTTTCCATTTTTACATATATTAACAATAACAACAACACACAGCAAAACCACTTTATCTACTTATTCTCGTTATTATATGCGATAAATAATTTATAATACAAAGTTTAAAAACATAATATACATAACATAACGACATTGCCTTATTTTGCTTATAATTTTCTCGTATTTTATATCGTGAAAATCTTTATATATAATATACACACCAATATATATTTAATCCTTAAACCAATTATCATATAAAACAAATTTTCTATTATAACTAAATCCCTATTTAATTTATTATTATTATTATTGTTATATATATATATATAAAAAAAACGTTGTATGTATATATAAAATTCTGTATATATGTAACTAACTAAATATGTATATATATCACTTTTTTAATATCACCTCAATTAAATGAATAAATATATATATACTTATATATAAACGACGACGGTCTTATATATACCGCTCTATAGCTGCTCGTATATATCCTTTTGTATAAGTATTATATTTATGGTATATATAAAGCAATCGTAGTATGAAATATAATATTAAAAGGAAATGAATAAAATACAATTTGATCTGTTCATAAAAATATATAGTAATATACATATAATATACAACGCAGGATATGAATTATTTGCGACATGTTTAATAGATACGAAAAAATAAAACTCATCCAAACCATAGTCCAAACCTATTTATAGTGCGGAGTAAAAGTATTACGCAATCTTAGATTTGTAGTGATACAATTGAGACAGAACCTGGACTAGGTTGTATTAAAAACATGATCATTGTAATAAAATATCAAGGCACAAAAATGAAAAGGCAGAATCAAATATTACGTTCAGAATCACACAAAAGTAAATCAGCACGGATTAATTTATAATTTATCTTTCTTTTATCAATTTTTTCCCATACATCACATTTCGCAATGTGCGTATTTTTGATATATAGACATTGAAGTATTTGCAATATACACACATCATTTGAATATACTATATACGCAAAACATATTTTTTTAACTTAACCAATTTTTCTATATTATTTCTTTATAGCTCCCAATAGATACAAACCATAATACAATGAACCACCAAAAAGAAACATGATAAAAATTTATCATAAATAAATATAAAACTATATATAAAAACTACCCTAAAATTATAAATCTATATATATATTTGAGAATAAAGTAAATCATCTATACATGCGTATAAATATACACAGTCACGTATATACCGAACCGAAATATATACAAACGATTCCTGCACTTTGTTAATCCACCATGTAATTCCACCAATCTGTTTATCTGACTTAATATATATTTTACATATATACTTAAATAGTAAATAATATTTTCTGTTAATTTTACTTGTATATTATATATAATATATACCTTAACTTATAATATTCCCCAAATATATAAAATTGCATAGACACTATAAAAATAGTCATTTCTGCCTTTCGATTGTAAATCGCAATGTTAAATTGTAATATATATATATATATATATATATATATATGATAAAACATTAAAAAAGGAAGAAAAAATAAGGGATTCATCATATATATATGCGGTATAGTGCTGCGGCTTATAACAATGAAATTTTGTTTTTGTTTTCTGGGGGGGTATAGTATAAATATTGTTTAATCTGGTAATTTTATATATGTAAAAATAGAAAAAAAAAAAGTAATATGAAACTTATAATAGATATTGTGCATTTATTATTATTATATAATAAGGCGTGTAAGAAAAACTTTCGACACGGTATACGTATATCGTATGTAATCCCACAAACAAAATGATGAAAGATATAAGGATTACTTAAAAATAAATTTATTATTGGGCAACGCGTCGTCGATATTATCTCATCATCATCATATTATATATACCATATATTGTATTTTTGCATTATGTATTTATTATCTACTTATATATAGATACGTTCTATAAAAGTATATAGAATAGAATTATATTTATTATTATATATGTAGATTATTTATTTTGGGAAAATTATCTTTGGTTTAATGAATTTATAGTGGAACATTAATTGTATATATGTTAGATCATTTTGATAGCATCGATTTTATTATTAGATATGTGTGAGAAATATATAAAAACCTTAAATGATGACAAAATATATACATTTTATTAAATTCTATGCGTTTATTTATTTATTTATGCAATAATTATACAATATTAGATAATATTTTGAACATCAAATACTTTATTTGAAGATTACTATATATAAGGATTTTGATCCAAATTGTCCAGTTTTGATTAAGAATGTATCTAAAGTTATATAGAAAAATAGCGGTAAAGTATATTTATATATTGAATACATTAAATAGTGCAAGAAATATACCTTATTTCTTTTGATGTTCTATTCATTCAGGTCTGTTCTATGTTCTATTCATTAAGATCCCTTAAGTTACTAAATGACAGTGATTTTAATATATCGAATATTTTGCCGTGTAAATTAAAAAATAGATTTTATGAGTTGATTTCAAAGTGCGGAAAATTTCGGAAAATTCAAATAAAAGCCATCATAAACATTATTTGAAGAGACTATATCTAAAATAATTTAATGATCTTTCTATAAAGACTCAATAAAAATAAATAGGTTGTCATGTAAAATCTATATCACTAACGACGATATATGTTCACTAACGATCACATTTTTCATTACGATTTTCTTTTGATTTTACCCTACCCAATGTTATTTTATTTTTAAAGTACAAAGAAATACATTGATCGTTTATTATGTTCGCAGATCCATTAATTTTCCAAATTTTCATCGAAAAAATATATTTGAGAAGATTATTTCAAAGTAAAGAGTCTCGAAAATTGAATTTTTTTTTCATTATTCTATTATTAATATACAGATTAAATATACATTTATAATTATCTTGATTGGAAATCTCGCATTTATATAACTTGAAAATTGAATTATATATTGAATATAATAAGAAAAAAAAATTAATAATTGTATATTTAATAAAAAAAAATTGTGTTATTAAGATACATATATAAATTATTCTCGAGTATATATATCACAGGTAAATTTATACATACCTATAATATGATTATTTTTAAAATGTTATATGCGTGAATTTGTTTATCCATATATAAAATAAATACAATTTTTCTTATGATATATGGTACATAACAAAAGTTTCAAGATTTTTTGTAATTTATGCGAACACAAAAATTATATAGTCATTCTTTTTGTTCACTACTACGACAGAATCAGTTTATCGCCCGTAAAACTTCGAAATTCTATTGCCATCAGGACTTAACGAAATCAATATACTAAAAATGTTAAAACAACAAATTCGGAAACAATCAACAGTAGGCTGCATTTTCAACAACCTATGTAGCTTAACGTTATCGTCGATATAATAAGAAACCGCTGAAACTAAATCGTTACCGTTACTATAAAACCTTAAACTTGTTTCTATTCTTAAATTACTAAATTCTTAAAGAGTTTTTGATCACCACACGTATATTTCATCTCTATATCTACCTACATATATCTACGTATATATATCAATAAGCACCTTACAAATTATACAATTTCATAAGAAAATTGTTTCACGTAAATATGCACTTTTAATGCACATAAATAAATATATACTTATAATACGTACATACTGCATCATCATATGCAATTATTTAAACGTTTTGTTATATTCCTTTTGTTATATGTGCATTAAAAACAAAAATATATATATATTTTATTATTATTTATTTATTTGATAATATAAATTATTTTCACAGTTCTTCTTTATTTTTTGCATAACATAGTTTTAATAATAAATAAATAAATATGGACAAACCTACCCATTATACATACATTATTAAAATGAACTGCAAAAAAAAAAAAAAAATCAATGCTTTAAAAGCATTTTTAAGAAAAAATAAAAAAAAAAAAACATTATATAAAGAACATTTTTAACACATGCTAAATATCGTACGCCTTTCCTGGCATTTTATATATTCAGATATGAATTCTTCAGGCAATTCATATTCATATATTCATATGTATATACTATAATTTTTTATGGAAGATTTCTCTCAATATATATTAATACTTATTTTTCTTCTGAATTTAATATCGCGGTTAGTTATTATTATATTATACTTGTATGTTATATGCGATTGTATATTAAATGGATCGTTGCTCATATATTCATATGTCTTTATTAAATATATTACTATATTCATATTTGCGTATATGATGAATATATATTGTATTTTATGATCATCATCATATATATATGTTTTAAATGCCATAACAACAACAACAACAACAGAGAAATATAGTGAAAATAAAATATGCAATGATGCATCTCTAAAACATATAGTATTCTGCAAAGAATGCAATATTTTGTGAATATATTAAATATGAATATCTTATTTTTTATATGTTAAAACATATCGTTTCAATTTGAAATTTGTAAAAACTTTAAAAAAAAAATAATTTTGTATAATCTCCTCATAAGTGAGAAGGTTAATAATTTTGAATTATGAACAGGGAATTCCGGCTCTATAGTGATTCTGAAGAATTATCCATTTATGGAACGCTATTGCGAGAGATTGATTGGAAAGACAATTTTGTTAAAATGATTTTGATGTTTGAACAGTCCAAAGGTTATACAATAAAATCTAAACATTTTTATTTCGTATGTAAAATACAATAATATTTTGTTTATCAATATTCATATAATAAATTATCGCATTGTTCTAATTATTATGCGGTTTTATTTATTGTTCGCGACGAGTTATCAGTTCATTTATATACATATAATATATTGAGAATATATATAGTAAAAGTTGTATAGTAAAAGCCAATAAATTATGAAATTTATTCAATTATTTTATTTTTTGCGATAGCAGCACATTCATTCCATTTGTATATTATTATATATATTATTGTAGTTTATCAATGAATATAATAATTAATTGTTTTTATTTCATGTATGTATATTATATAAACTTTATATACCGGATATATTATAAAATATGAATGGATGAATAGAGAATAGGAAGTGTCACTTATCTTATTATTATTATTACAATATTATTATATGTACGCATCTATATGTATATTCTATATTGATTAAAGTCGATTATTCAATTTATAAAATGTTTAAAATTAATATTGTATTTATATTTGAGTTGAAATAGATCAAAAATGAATGACATTTGTGTAAATCTTTATTATATATGTAATGTAGAATATAAGAAATATGAAATGTGTAACAATTATGAATATTGAAATTGTATTATTGCGACTGGGGATTTTATATTACTATTATTACTTCCGATTTTGTATAATAAATTTACTAATTTATCTATATATTAGAAAAATCTATATAAAACAAATCTAGAATATTATGACAATATAGGGAAAGCATTTCGAAAAAAGTGTGTGTGATATTGCGTGCGCCTGACACCGAATTTTCTTATACTATAGTTGGGTTTCCATTTGATTAACAGGACTAGAATAGGTTGAAAAGAGTAGATTTTTTTACTTCGAACCACTTTTTGCTGTAGTACGGTCTACACACTGTAGTACGGAGGAGAAAAGATCTTACCGTCGACTCCTGGTAATCGAATGGTAACTCAACTTATATCGCGCAATCACTTTTAATTGAATAATAGTTCCTTATATCACAAGTCTATATACAGATATGTATATTGAAAATATCCGATTTGATATCTGATTCCTCCTTAATCAGATTCAATGTTTTACTATATGTCTATTTCTTTGAATATTGAATTCTTTATATTATATACATATGATGCTAAATTGTTATACATATATGAATGTGTACTATATAGACTATCTGAAATAAATAAACATTTATATTTATAAAGAAAACAAACACGTACAATATCTATAAATATACATTAAATATATGAAATGAATAAATGATATAATATTCATATATTCTACATATAAGAAGTATAAGAGAAATAAAATAATTTCATTCATTTTCATTTTTCTTTTTTCTTCGGTTTTATATACTTGAAGAAAATTATATTATATATAGGTATATATTAAGCCTTAATATATAAATCAATAGTTGGAAAAACTCCAATCGTGGTATTTTTATTTTATTTTTGTTATATCATAAATATATCTAACATATGATGTTATGCAAGTAAATATACTAATATCCATATGATTATTTTCTTTGCAGCTTGACTGAATCGCGAAAAAAATGTTGCATTGCATAATGTTGACGATATCTTCTTTTTTCTTTCTTTTTTTACTCACCCATACAACATACAATTGGTTTTGGTATCCATCAACAGTCTTCTACAACGTTACCTGTTCACCATCAACGGCCGCCAATCGGAAACTCCCATAGCCCGAAGGTCCACTTCAACATCATCTTTTAATCTTCTCCGCGGTCTTCCAACACGCTCCTTTTTGGATGCCCTCCCTGTGCATATAGCGCAAGCATAAATTTCAAACTGATTGTGCTTTAGTGTAAAATAAAGTATTTATTCTGTTATATGTATGCGGTGGATTTACTTTATCATATAAAGTATACATTATAAAAGGTCGCACTTGAACATTCAAGTCAATTCTCCATATATTTTGCTAAATGGATATTTATTGAGAGACCTTTCTATAGCATATATATATGCTATATAACAATAATAAGACCCTTTTTTTGCGGTTCTTATATGGATATATTTTTCTATATATGTTTTTATCTATATATACAAGAAACATTTTTCTTTCTTTTTTTTTTGTATATTATATAATATAATTTAATTTTATACATTTAAAAAAAAAGTCTAAAAAACTGAATATTATTTTTATACACATTCCAATACCACATGTGCAGCGGTATATATAAATGATTTGTGTTATGAATATATTGAACGTTTAATGGTTAAAATTATTATAATCCTTTCTTTTCGCTTGATTTATACCTGGAAAATATACAACCCACGGAAAATCGCAAAGGTCCAAAACAATCAACGTATTCTTTCTCTATGCGTTATTCTATTAGTTATATACTCGTGCTTTTGTGAAATGGTGATTCGTATAAAAGAAACGTAAATATGAAAATGAAATGGTTGAGATTGCACAATTAATCGTTTTTAGCAGGAGAAGTTAAAAATTCTGCCAAGGAGTCATAATTTTATTTTTGGTTAAAAGCCGCAATCGACTCGAATTCTTAATAAAAAGAAATTTTGAATTTAAAAAGATTTTTGATGGAAAACGTTGCCAATTCTTTGAATTTATCATTCAAATAAAATACAAAAAAAAAATCTAACACGTATTTTGCAAAATGTGATATATAAAACCAAATATATAGTATATATCAGAAATGAAAAGCCAATAATTCACATTCAAATCACACAATTTTTATTTTTGGAAAATTTTATTCGAATATATATAGAAAAAAGCTATATATGCGATAATATTTCAAATCTATATATATATTGATTGCAATATAGTAAATTGTTGTGACTATATAAAGGATAATAAAAATATTTCTTATATATTTTATTTTTTATGGTTTTTCTTTATTTTACATATGTATAAAATAATATTTTTTTGCAACAATTGCACAAAGTGTTAAATAAAGTGTAAATAAGAACAATTTGTATTGAATCCAATTTTGTTTGATATGTAAACAAAATCAAACATATATTTTTATTCTAATTCACATCAATAATATGTTTATATAAAAAAAAATTTATATATACATCATCACACTATTCGTAGTGTATTTTTTATATTGATTACAACATTATATATACAGAGTATATGCAAACAAATTTATCAATACATAACATTTTTTTTTTTTTGTAATTTTTGGTATAATAATTTATTTTATTGATGGTCTTTTTTTTCTTTTTTATTTGTCCACCATAAAAGAAAATAAATAAATTGATGTTCATACATAGATACAAATAAATAAACATTCGCATTCATTCATTCATTCATTTATTGTACAATGTACATATTTGTATATATATATAATACAATAATTTATCGATGATAACAAAAATACAAATGCAAACTATATATATATACAAATAATAATACAATGTAATCATTCATTGAAAAGGATTGCGCTATTCAAAAAACAAAAAAAAATTGTTTACTATATACACGATATAAAATTACAATAATTAAATGGGAGGGATGGGGTGAGTTAAATAATTGGAAATGTTTATAAATTCATATGCATATATAAGTGAACATTCAAATATATAGGGTTTATTTACTCTGTATAATTTAAATATATAAAAGTATGGTATATAATTGAAAATATGTTATAAGAACAAATAACGTTTTGTATATATATAGAAATATTTTTGTAATTTGTCTATGGAAGTTATGCAAATGTTTTCTATATAATATTTCCTATATGTAGAAGATCTAATGAATAATTTCAATAGTGAAAACTTAGATTGATTATTCGATAACCAATTATATAATTACAATATTTTTCAAATACATCGTTTCGTGTTATCAAATTTTATGGACATTTTATATCCACATCGTCTAAATTTCACTAAATGTTAGTTTTCAAAGTCAACAAAAGAAAATAAACGAAACATCCCAATAATAAAAATGATATTCCTTAATGTATATTAAAAAGAAAAACCTGTTATAAATTCGATTTTCAAATATTAAAATATTTCTATATTATATATGATGAACTATTGAATTTCCCAAAATGAGTCACGGCGTAATAAATCTCCAATAAAGTTCATTCGCCCTCGCGTTTCGCAAATTTCGATTACCACACCGCCGTCGATCGAAAATATTTTATTTTAATTAAAACTGATATAAATGGAAATAAATTTAATTATTCTTTTGAATAAATTTAACTATATAAAGTTTTTTTTTCTTTTCAAAGTTAAAAAAACCCGAACAAAAAAATCTTATTAAAATAAAATAATTAATTGAGTTATATATAACATCAGATCACCAGCACCACCACCATACCATCAATAATATAACAACCACAATATAGAAAATAATTAAAAATAAAAAAAATTCAATAAAATATTTCAAATAATATTAATTAAAAAATGTTTATCCTTAATATTTATAATTATCTCCTTTTTTGTTGGTAAAATCTATATAAAAAAAAGTTTCAATATATTTATTTATATATACAAAAATATATATAATAAACGTTATATATATACAAATACATAAGAGGCTATATATATAAATATAAAACCATAACTATATATATAAATATATGAATGGAAAATATTTTACCATTTATAGAATAAAATAAATTTTATATATATATATCCATATATAGTCATATAGATAGACAAAAATTAATTAGAAAACTTTCAAATGAAAGTAAATGAAATAAAATGTTGAAGACATGAAAAATTCACCCTCTAAATTCAATCTACGCCAATAAAATAACTTTATCTTTATATATATATCGCTATCTGTCTTTATATATATATTACAATTCCATTAATATTCCATTCGTACACGTAACCATGACTACTTCTATACTCTATCTATAATATATATATATAGGAAAATCTTTAGCTTTTCTTAAAATATATTTTCATTTACCATATTTTCATCTTTATATACAATATATAAATTTTTCCCCGTGTGTATTTGTGTGTGTAATATACATTTTCATTTATATATAGCAATAAAAATTGTGAAAAACTCGACTATAATATTTGTATATTATTTATACATAAAATTATATATATATATAATATATGACTATAATAGGATGACAAAATGGAAAGCTTTGGCACTTATAAAGTTATATATAGAATATAATACCATATATAAAACATATAGAATAGCAAAAAAAAAAGAAGAAAATTATCAAAATAATACCGAAAATCTTATAAAATAAATGTGTATATAAGCCACAAATGTTTTTTTTTTTGCTTTATGTACAACCATAATATTTAAGTAATTTGAAAATAAAAGAGACAAATCGTTGAGTGAATTTATCCCATGCCTATATATATATATATATATATACATGATAAACATATTTATTAAATCGAATTGGATATATATAGATATATAAATATACCGCAAGTGTATAAATGTACAAGGTGTCCGACAATGGAAATTGTATATAAATGTGAATTTCCCCAATGTATAATTAAAATATTAACGGCAACCTGAACATTCACAAAATATCAATACCAATCATTAATATACATTCAAACGGATATTTGATCCGTTAAATGAATACCGCGCGATCGCTAGTTAATAAAGCATCATTTAATGTCTATATATAGCATTTCAAATGTTTTTTTCATCACGATCTGTATCACTTTTTTTATCATTATCCCCATCGGTATTAGCGTTAACATCGGTAAAATCAAACGATTGGATATTCTGAAAGTGAAAACGTGAGATTAAAAGCAAATGATTTTTTTAGAACAAAATTTTCCAGAAAATTCAATTTTTGAAACGTTAAATTTTTCCAAAAGTTTACATCCATTGCTTTTTTTCCAATTTTCATTTTCTTTATATTCATCATTTGAAAATTCAATCAATTTCTGATATTTCATAGAACATTTTGAAAATGCATCAATGGTTACAAAAGATATTTGACGATTTTCCATTAAAATATGTCGACCACGAAAAATGATCCCATTTCATGTACAACAGTTCCTTATTATTATGACAATCCACAGACCAAGTTTTTTCCCAATTTCAACTCTAAATATAATATTTTGGGAAAAACAAACCAAATTTCCTCCTACAAAAAAAATCAGAATTTCCTCGGAGTTTTCAAATGATGCAAAGTAAATTATTACAATGTGATTAAAGGTTTTAGAATTAACAAATATACAATTGTATTTTCCTGTAAAATTTTGTTTGAAAAACATTTTTTTAGTAGAGTAATTAATTTCCGTTTTGTACGTACCTTTCAGAATAGCGTAAAAATTTAGAACTTAATTTCACTCTCCGCAACTTATGGTTAATATATAAATATTTAAGTTCATTATGATTATAGTTTGATGAATTTTCCCAAATTTTCCTAATTGAATATTTACATTTTCACAACAAAATGAGGTGAATGAATCGTTGTTATGATATCCTGTAAATAGAATATATAAGGAAAAATATATACAAAGTGAAATTCGATATATATGCGATGATACACAATAATATATCCATTTATGTATCTATATATGTACGCGTATACAGACGTGTGCATTTTAGAAATAGATATATATACGTAAACAAGTTCAAATAATGGAAGGAAAATCTATATAGATGAAAATTGTTCCTCATCATCAACGTATATATATTATATTAGAGAAAATTATTTTCTATGGTTGGTGTGGGAGTGTATATGTTTGTATATGCATATCTATATACAATTTACAATATAATATATACCAAATTATAGAAGATATAAAATGAAAATAAATAAATAAATATAAGATTCTGCATTGATATATTGATATAAAGAAAAATGTATGTATATCTAGAACCAAAAAAAAGAATATGTTTTAAATTGTATTTTATACACGCGTGTATTTTTATTATACACATATGGATATATTATTATATTAGTGTATATAAGAGCATATAACTATATGTATAAATACGCATATATGGATGTTTGAATTGTAATTTAAGAGGGTGTTATTCTTAATATGTCCTATCATTGGGAAATCAAGAAGTTTTCTTCTATATATATATACACTTCTTCATTGAATGTTTGAGGGTGGTTTTATTATTGATTTATATACAATTAAATGGAAATGGATTTTTCGCCTATATATTTGTATGACTTTTCACAGCATCTTACTTTTATTTATAAGTAATTTTTTTGCTTTTGGTTTTGGTTCGGTTTGTCGTATGTGTGTGATGTCGTTTTCAGGTTTCCATATACATATGATTACTTTTATTGTATATACATATTGTATAATTATATATATATATATCCATTTTTGGTTTTCTTTTTTATATTCATATATGTGTTTGTTAAAGTGCTGTGTGTTTTAAGAGTAAAAGAATCTTATTTTTACAGATGTTTTCATTTTTTTTGATAATATTTACGGAATACAGGATTTTTTCTTATACATTCCGTTTTTTTTTTTGTATATATAGAATTTTACGATATAGGCACATAAATATCTATATCATATATATATATATATATATATATGGTTGCGTATATTTTATACCGTATGTGAATTGTAAACGATAGCAGTTACGATAATAGTATATAAATATAATATAGATATTGTATATAAGAAAAGTGATAAATAAGCGAAAAAAAAAATCTATTCTCATATATAAAGATATAGATAGATTTTTTTTTTTGTTTTTTTGTCTTATTTAAAGTCGAATAAAAAAAAAAGAAGAACATTGCGATAACATCGAAAAATAATAGAAATTTTTAAATTTATAGCTGATAATTGGATTCTTTTTTCGTTTTTTTTTTTGATGAATATAATAAGGGTGAAATATATTTAAGGATTTTTTTTTCATTTATTTTTTAAAGTGCAATATAGATAGATAGACGTTTTGTTCGATATAGAAATGGAAGTTTTATTCCCTATATATATATATTCTGTTCGGTGTAAAATCGCATATATTGAATTAGAAATTAATATCTGAAATAGGTGATAATTCTGTGGAAGAATATATATATATAAATATATTAATTTAATAGTTTAAGATTGCCTGATGGTTTGACAAAACATTTTAAATATCAGAACGAAACAATATCGTGATAATTCATTCCAAGAATCCGAGTGTTCAATATCCTTAAGTTACCTTAAGTTAGGGTAAGATATACAAAAAAAAATCCCGTTTTCTACAAAACGAGACTCGTTGATTTTGATGATTAATTTTTATTTGCATATAGAATTTGTATATAAGATAATGAGTTTCAGTTAATATATTATTAAAGATATTCTGAATGATATTTATTGTATAAATTCAATTTTATAATTTATTTTAATTTTATCTGTGTATAGAGAAGATAAACATTTAATTTTAATAATCAATATATAGATTTTATCATTATAATATAATTTTTCTTATTATTAAAAATAAATATAATTAAGATATATATTTAATAAAACTCTGAATGTTATTAAATTATAAACGTCTGTATTGTCTATATATAGATATTTTTTTATCACAATATATATTAATTCTTATTGTAAAAAATAAATTATATTAGAATTCTATATAGCATATAGAACATAAATTTATTTGTAAACATTTATATATTTTTTACTCATCTTTTTCTTGTTGACTTTTTAAATTTTAAATGATCACATCACATATTATATAGATTGTAGATTGTAAAGGAAATTACAGGTCAAAAAATAGGTCAAATAAAAAGTTTAACTATATAATCATATTTTATATTTTATCATATGACTAATTAAATACAATTATAAATACAAATTATATGTAAATTATATAATATCTATCTACTATAGTTAAGAAGCGTCTATAAAGACAAATATTTTAATTGGTTATAATTTATTAATAAATAATGCATGACTTATATGAGATAATAAAAAAACAAATTATTATCTATGATAAGAATATATACAATAACATATTGAGATAGTTTTTTTTTTGAATGATTGAAAAACCGAAGGAAAAAAACTCTTTTTTTACCGAATTTTCCTTGAAACTTTAATAGGCACTAATGAATTTTCATTAGGTTTCATATATTAACACCGGTATCAACTAAAATTATCTAACAAACAAATTTTCGTATGCTAAATATTATATAAATTTTGAATGTCGGCGGTTAAGATCTGATTTGACGGTTTAAATAACTCATTCTGCAACCACCAACTATGAAAACTGATCATCTGATCTCAAAAACCAATCGCCGGTTATAAACTCGTATTTATTTTTTCATATAAAAAATTTAATACATCAATTCCCTAAAGACCAATTAACGATTAACTATACATAGTGTTTAAGTGTTTTTACTATACATAAATGTGATGTTGTTTAGTTAATACAATTTTTTTCAAAACTGCCATTGACTGAAAATGGGTTTTTTTTTATATTTGTTAAAGTCCCTATATACATAATAAAAAAATGGTATAAGATAAAGATAATATAAATCAATACTGCAGCATATATATATATAAAGGAGAATTTTTATTATCTGTTGTGTTTCATATATATGGTATACAAATTATATAACAAGCATATATATTATTGCGTTTATTGTATTCTTGTTAATTGTCAAAATAATTATTTTTCTAAATAATTGATAAAGATATCAAGAAGAATATGAATACATTCTACGATTCTATACATAAAAATTTGAAAACATAAGATAACCTTTTATATTGATTTGTAAATATTATTTACAGATTTTATATGTTTTGAACTTGATATTCAATAAATATGTATTATCTTATTACAATATTATTTCTAATTTCTGAATCATTAAATCATTTTTTGATGAATCAATTAATGATTAACTTTGAAAATGTATACATAAAATTTTATGTAAATGTAAATGTAAATTTTATGTAAATTTTAATTACTTTAACTAAAAAGATCTTTTTAGTATATATATAATAAAAAAAAACATATTAACAATTCCAAATGTTTTATGATAAAATTTTCACCTGTGTTAAAAACATCACTATATAATTGGTATAAATATGGCAAATGCTTTAAATATGTTTTAATAAGTATGTATATATATTCAAAAAACAATTCGCAAAAGGCGCATAGGTTTTTTTATTTATTTTTTCAAGTTTATAAAGTTTAAAAAATCATATGTACAATTATTAAATTGCGCTAAAACGCGCACACATCATTATTTGATTGAAATAATTACTTAATTTTTTTTAATTTTTCTTCTTTCATTATTTATTGTATTTGTTTATTATTATTATTAGTATTATTATTAGTATACGAACAAAATTAAGTTATTAAATATTTTATTTTTGATTTTTATTGCTTACATTCTCACAATCTTATATATATATATGTATAAAATACCATTAATTTTTTATATATATATTTATACCTCTCTATATAGACTCTTCTGATATGTATAATGTTCAGAATTTTGTAAATATCTTTATTATTATTATTATTATTATATAAATAAACTCATGTTGTATATAAATAAATTTATTACATGAAATCTATGTATTAAAAATACATATCTAACATATATAATAATAATAATAATAGTGTTTTTATGATTTATTTATTTCAATAAATAATAATTACATTGTAAATGATACACACAACAACTCAAATATATATAACATATATATATATATGGTATATACAGCAGTATACATGCGGTAAAAGTGTGTAATTACATAAAATTTATCAGGTTGTATTATACAAATTTATATATATATATAAGTATATAAAAAAGGTTTTTATTTTAAACTCTTTGTACTTTAATTTTGAATGTATAAATTCAAGTACTTATAATAAGAATTATCAGAATTGTTCTAGAAGGACTATAATTTAAGAGAATTTGAAAAAAAATTTTATTGGTTTGGTTGCACTAACCAAGATGGGAATTCATTCAAACTATACTTCTTTATATTTATCGCCATCCATTGCGTCTTTTACAGAACATGCAGCCTTTTGTATTGTATTTCTATATATATGTTCATGGTTGATCCCTATTTTGTTACAGTTTTGATGTACAGAAAAGCATCCCATTATATAGTTTCAAACTTGCTGCGGAATCTCTATGTATTATACACACCGTGTATTATTTAATAAGTTTGAGTCAATTTCAGTAGAATTTATATAATGACCATTCAGGCATTTAAGAAATGATCTTTCAACTATAAACATAACAATGAAAATTAATATATGCATATAAATGTAAATGTAAATGTTCCAATATAACAAAAAATTATTTCCTAATTTCAAAGTTCGCATAAACAGAATAAAATACATCATTTATCAATTCCGTGAAATAAAGAGATAGTGTGATTTTGCAAATGATATATAACGATATTCAAAAATAAAATTGTAAAAATTACATGCGGTATTATAGTTATAGATTATTTTGATTTCCTTAAATACATCAAAAGTATATATAACTATTTTTCAAATATAGTCATGTAAAAAAATGTATTTATTATACCGCGCGCAATAATTGATTGATTCCAAATCATAATTCAATTTCGTAAATATATTCATAATAATAATAATATATTAATTCAAAAATTATATTGTTAAATTATATATAAAATATATTCTAATTATGACAAATATATAATATTTATAGTATATTATTTATTAAAAAAACTATGTATTATTAAATTCAAAAAGACCTATTAAATAAATATTATACTATTTTTATTTTAAACGTATCGAATATCGAATGGTATATACAGCAATATCGATTATATTCGTGTAAATAATATATATATATACAAAGATAATTTATGTATATAAACACATCTCTTTAGATAAATTATACATATATTCTTATAAATACATAATCAATATATAATTCTAAATATACAAATACATCAATAAAATTTAATACACTCTATCCTATAGGTTTATTATTATATTATTAAATATAATTTTCCCTATATATATCAAAACTTATTTTTCTATACATTTATATTATTTAATAATCGTTTCTTGTATTTATTTATCTATTATTATTTTTCTAGATTTAAAAAAAAAACACTCCTAGAAATTTTTTTTAACTATAATATTTAAAATTTTATATTCAAACTCGTAATTACGGACAATTTTTTTAACAAACCCATTCATTGGCTTGCTAAAAGAATTTTTTAGAGAATTTAATTATCTATATCAATATAATTCAATATAATTATCTTATTCTGATATGCACTTTTAGGCCGAAATCAGGGTTCAAGAATAATTCAATATCAGATATCATTCACTACTATTCCTAACGAATACCATCTAATTCAATCAAACATAACTCAAAAACCAATAGATGAATCGGGCTAAAAATTTGCATTCTTATATGTTTTAAGAGACGCTGAACAATCCGAATAAATTGTTGTTAAACCGATTCATTCATTTGGTTTTTGATCCAATGATGATAACTCAAAAACCATAATGGATAAGTCTGGCTGAAATCAGAAATTTATTTGGATTCAGCGTCCCTTAAAACATTAGATTTTGCAATTTTTCAGCCCGATTCATTCATTGGTTCATTAGTTATTTTTAAGATTTTCAAAAAAAAAATAAATATAATAATTAAAATGGTTAAATTAAACATTTAAAATTAAAAAGTATTTACCCTTTTTTTTTTGTTAATAATCCCAAAGAAAAACAAAAACCCAATAAAATTAAGATAAAACAATATTTTGACTATGTATTTCGTTATTGTCGCACTGTCATAACGTAATATATAATTATTTAAAATTATAAATCATTCGGTGAATCTTTAAACAGTGAAAAAAAAAACCCACAACGATTTTAATATTTATTATGCACGATATAAATATTAAAAATTAAAAAAAAAATATATTTATTTTTTTTTTTGGAAAATTAATAAATTTTAAATATAATCTGAAATGTAAAATCTTATAAAATTTTTTTATTTATTTAAAATGTTTTTCATTTCATTTCATTTCTACCAAAATTCCACGTTTATATACTAAAAAATAAATATTATATGAGATTCTCGGTTATAATTTCCAAAATAAAATAAATATACATTCTCTATATGGCATATTAAAATTAAACACATGCGATTTCAAAACTGTTGTAATATGAATTTTTCATAAATTCATGGTATTTCTTTTTTTTTTTTTGATATATGAATTTATGTATAGGAAAATCTCACCTAAAAATATAAAACACAGAAAATATCAAAGCAAAAAATATATGTATGATGGAAAAAGCACAACCACCGGTGAATAAACACAAAAAGGAAGAGAAAAAAAACACAAAACAGTTAAATTGGAAAAGTTATCTGTGATTTATTGCAAAACATTTTAAATATTACATCTGAAAAATATATAATGTATTTATATGCAATATTGTATTTATAGTTAGAACGCGTTTTCATGTTTGTTTGTTACATACATATATACATATTCGAGTAGTGTAGTGTAGTTTATATATATATTTTTTTTTTAGTTTTTCTTTTTTTTTGTTTTCCATTTTTATTTATATATCAAAATCGCAATATGTAATAATAATATTCTATATGTTCTATACTATATGATACAGTACGAACAATATCCAATTAAGAAATGATTTGCAAAATAAAAAACTAATTCAATTATTTTCATTTCATTGAATTTTGATGAAAATATAATGAATTTTCCATGGAAATTTCCCCCCAATTGAAAATGGTAAAAATTTTCTGTAGAAGATTTTTATATAGAAACCGGAGGATTTTTTTTTCTTATTAGAACGTCATCGATATTAAATATAAATTTTAATATAAATACATTTTTTGCGGAATTTATTCCTTTAAACAATTATACTTTACTAGGAACATTCACTGTAAAATTGTTTAAATATTTACAATATACTATATGTATTATATATATAAAAAAAAATAGACCATATAACTGTATAAGGAAACAAAAGGATAAAAAGAAAGGCTTCCCGATATTCAAAGAAATAAAATGTTCACATATGTAAATCTATACATCGCTTTTTTTGTGTATAGTTATTTTTGTTTATATGTACAACACATTTTTAGGAGCATTTAATAGAAAAAACAACAAACTGAATAACGATGTGAATTTTTTCAACATAATGGAGAAGAACAACAATTTAAGAATTGTCAAAAGTTTGCCTTTGCAAAAGAAAAAAATAAAGAAAATTTTGACATCAGGGAATCGCAGGTAAATGATTGACTATATTACCTTACTGCAATCAATCAACCAAATATTAACATCTCACGACACAATCAAAACCATCACAATCTTTAAAGTGTTTATTAATTTCTTTAAAAACATTATTTAAAATTGCTAATTCAATATTTGACAGTTGGTTATAAGATTTACAATTGATAAAACTCGATCAATTCAATTGATCACTGCTGCTATTACATATTATTTGTTTGTCCGCAATATTGTACTTAAATAAAATTTGTATATTATATAATCCTTATACAGAAGAAAATACAATTTGTATGTGAAAAAGAAAAATACCTATATACATGATAACTAAAATATAATAAATTTTTTGTAAAGTTTTGCAATAAATAAATATTTTAATTTTTTTTTTATTTTTCATGATGTTGAAATCGGATTTATATTTTTGTTGTGGAATGTTATAATATAAAAATTACTTATGGGGATCTGAAAAATACTCATCAAATTGCGTTTGTTGATTATGGATTTGGAATTCTCTTTTATACATAAATGGTTAAATTACTGGATGAAGTGTATCGTTGCGATATCATAATTTTAACCCCTTAGAGAAGTATTTGATGTTTGCCTCATAGAAATCAACTTTTCATCCATTCGGGCATTTAGAAAAATTAGTCTGATTTTGAGACAAAATTTACTAAATTATGAATATGTATATAAATAAAATATTCGCGGACGATATATGGGACAACATTACTTGAGTCGCGCGCCCCTGTAAATCGGAAAAAATCTATAATTATATATTTTCTTAAAAATCGTGTTGACGTTAATATTCCAATAATATCAAAATAAAACCAATATTCTCATCCCAGTGAAACAACAAAAATATGTTGATGTATATTGCAAACAAGAACTTATAAATACAAAAAAAAAAAAATAAACATTTTAAAAAAGTTTTCCAATAAGAATTTATTGAATTGATGTGTATAAAATATATAATTATATGTATTTTTTGTTTGAAAACATATTTAAAAATTCACATAACCATCATAACAATAACATGCATCATGAATTATTACCATAAAATTTCTAAATATATGTTCTATATATAGTTATTTATGTATAATTACATTTCATTTATATGTTTCAGGATGAAAATACATTGTGTAAATATCGCGATGAAAATTGTATAATAACATGAAAAAATGTAATCAATTGGTTTTTTTTTTCTTTCCCCCTATAATATTTTGAGATTTATATATACTTTATAATATGGTTATATTTCAAATTATAACTTAATAAATGTCGTAATCAAAACACGCTTTATTAAACACATTATTGATATGAAATTGAATCCTTTTTTAGATTGAGATTGAAATTAAAGAGTGCTGTAAAAAGCATCCAAAATAATGGAAAATTTAGGAGTGATTCGACCAAAATGTCTGAAAAAAAATTCATGCTAAACTCATGCCATGGAAACATTTTTGAAATAACAAAATAAAAGTAATTAATATTCATATATAATAAAATAATATTATTTAATAAAATGACTTATAAAATAAAATTGATTTATAATAATACAAAAATGGTAATATACAAAACAACATGTAACTTATTAAAACCCTCAAAATATATGCAAATTAAAAACATATATAAAATAAATAATATAACAGCAATCAGCAATATATATATATATATATATATATATATCTTTTAAAATAACATATCATCAATTAATTGATCAGCACTTTCAATTCTTTTTATAATTCCTTTACTAGCATCCATCACAATTCGATCACCAAATTTAAATATATCTGTTGCACCAACAGCACCTACAATACAAGGTAATCCATATTCACGTGCAACAACAGCACCTATATATGTATATATATATTAAACAGATCGCGCAATTATAATATTGATCAAATCCCATATTTTAAAATTTATCATTCCTTACCATGTGATATTAAACCACCCAACTCGGTAACAACACCACCGAGAATAGGAAAATATGGACTCCAACCAATATCGGTACTATGAGTTATTAAAATATCACCCATTTCAATTTTTGATACTTCTGAAAAATATTTTAAAACACATGCACGTCCAATAATTTTTCCCGATGAAACGGGTGTTCCTTTAACAATTACCGATCCATGCTCGTCCAATTTCTCATCATCACTCGTTTCATTTTTTGATTTTATTATACCAATATTCATTTCATTAAAACTTAATTGATACCACATTGGATATAATTTCATACGTCTCATACATTTATTTATTAATCCAATATTTTTCTGTAAAATAACCATTTCAATTTCACCAACTGTTAAATGGAAAATTAATCTTTTATGTGGTAACAGGCCTTCGGCGTACATTAATTCACTTAAACGTATGAAACCCCGTCGTAATTCATTTATCATTTCAATGAAAATACTTTTGGATGTTTCACGTAATTGAACCGATTTTTTACATAATGGTAACAATTTTGAAATAATCATTCTGTTATTTTACGATTAAGAATTTTAAAATCTATTATTTAAAAAAAATCTTTTTAAAAAAGGTTTTCAATTTAATACCTGGTAGAACTTTTTTTCGGTGTTTTTAACATATCCACAATTTCTTTATCCGTATAATTATTTTTATCATTTCTAATGATGGTCGATTGCGTTTTAATACGATTTGTTCGAACAGTTGTTTGTATCATTTCAATAACAATAGTCGGTTTCATACCCCACGTTTCTGAGGCAAAATCAAACTGAAAATATATTTTTAAATCAATCAATTTATATTATATGAAGGTACCTCTATATTTGTAAATTGTCTGAAGCCTATAATAGAATAGATACTGAACATTTTCCATCAAATTATTGTTCTACAGATATATGCGTTCAATTGTTTTGTTTCGATTTTCGCTTCCTATGTCTGCGTAATCTAACGAATGCATTCAAAAGATTCAATAAACGAATGTAAAAAATATGAATCTTACATCTGCAGACAACAAATGATGGCAAAATGTTCGCTAAAATATAGATAAAATATATGAACCTATAAATTATATTTACTTCTTGTAAACATCGATGATTATGTTTATGTAAAAATTCTTGAAATAATCTATGTGCCATTTGGCAATTCGTCTCTAAAAATTTTAAAGCTTCAATTGGTTTCATATTTTCAAACCCTATACTATCTTTTACCATAATAATTGCATTAGCTATTTCTTCTAATAGCATTGGAATTTCAGCCGATTCAACATCTTTACATGAACCTAACATTAATGCCATATCCGCATAATGTTCAGTTGTTAGTTCTATTTGTTATAATATTCAAAATAATAATAAATACCAAAATGAAATTACCAAAAATATATATATATGTAAAATAAACCGTATAAGCATTATTACCTGAAGCACCTTCACAAAGTATTGATAATATAATAACTTGAAATGTTACACAAACACCGGATATATTTGAATGGGAATGTGCAACATATTTTAATTTATGAAATTGACAAATTATATCGTAATATAATTGTTTTGATGATTTAAACATAATTAAATTTTTATCAGAATATTGATTACGAAAATCATCCATAAATTTTACTAAATCCGCTGAAATAGTTTTATTATTCCAAATTCGCTATAAATTTAAAAATAAAGCAATTTTAAAAAATATTCGATAAATGGAATGAATATATTTACATTTTGAGACCCATTACCTTAAAAGTTTGCCATAATAATTTCATTTTTTTTAATTTTGTTCCAAATCCATGCCTTTGAGTTGCAATTCTAAATGGTTATAGAATAATTAATAAATTATGTTTATATATTATGAATGGATGGAATTATTGGAAAAATGGTAAAAATTAAATTACTTATGCATTTCATTTGTTAGATATTCATGTCCAAATACGGCTATGCTTTGTACCTTACAACTAAAATCTAATTCTTTTTCTAAATTTCGTAAAAATACCTAAATAAAATAATGTGAATGAAAAAATCAGATCAAATCCATTAAAAATTTGATAAATTTCCCCGTGAATATATTAATTATTACCGAATAAACATCCAAAAATACACGATATTGAGAACATAATACAGAACGTTGATATAACGGCGACACTGATTTATTTAATACTTCTTCGGTAACACTTTTATCAATATAATTTACAATTAATGAATTTGTTAGTGGCGTTACCGTAAATGGAAAAACTTCACCAACATTTGCTGTTGTTAACAATTCATCTGGGCTCATAATTGCCGAATCATATTCATGTAATAATTCCCAATCGCTGAATGTTCGTTGCATTGTTATTGGTCTGGCTTGTAATAAGTGGAATTGATCCTGTTTTTTGTTTTACAGATACACATTTTTTTAATCCAATCATAATATATATGATTATGATGAACCTAATAAGTTTAATATACTCACATTATAAAATGCCCATTCTATATCACGTGGACTGCCATACATTTTTTCTATAGCCACACCAATTTCAGATAATTTAATTATTTGTTCATCATTTAAACAAGCACTATTTTGTAATTCAACATTTAAATTGACAGTTTTTATGCGATTATCTTTTTCATTGGTCATGTCAATTCGATGAGTTTTTGTACCATAATGTTTATGAACTATTTTAAAACCACGATCGCCCATAAAACGTTTTACAATGTACATATCCGGATCAACTGAACCACTAACAACTGACTAAAAAATAGAAAATTAAGATTTGATTCAGTTTCAACGGTATTTTCTTTGTAAAAGAAATAACAAACTGGAAAATAGTCTTTTAGCGATGAATTTATGAGAGTTTATGAGATCCATAAAATTATGAATAAGTATATGCAATGCATCACCGCAATATTCAAAAATTACCTCTCCCAATCCAAAATTCGATGTAATTAATAATTTTGTTGGATCACCGGACGTTGGATTTGCGGTAAATAAAACACCAGCACAATCACTGGGTACCATTAATTGGATAACAACGGCCATTTGTGAAATAACCGGTTGAATGTGCTGTCGACGATATTCTACACTGCGATACGAATACAATGATGCCCAACAATTTTTAACTGCCACTTGAACTTCATCCACTGTTTTTAATCCCAAATATGTTGCATTTTGTCCGGCCGATGATGTTTCTTCACTGTCTTCACATGTACCCGATGATCGTACAGCTAATGTTAGTGATGATTTATTTCCATTTTCTTTTTCATAAATCTCCTGTAGACTATCAAAAATCTCTTGAATGTATGATAAAACGATAGGGTCCATTTCGGATAATTCAATTTCTTTAGTTGCTCTGCAAATATATTATAAAAAATCAATGTACTATAATCGATCATAATTGAAACATAAAACATTGAAAAAAATTACTTTTCACATGCAATTTTCAAAATTTGATCAGTCGGGTCTGTTGAACCGCCACCGCCATATGCAATACTTTCAATGTTTTCTAATGCTATTTGTATATTTTCATTTTGTTGTATTTGTAAATCGAATGCTGTAACACTCAAACAAAAACCTTTTGGTACATTAAATTTATGCATTTTTATGCCTTTTAATTCATGATTTAGCATTGCACTGCTGTCAAATAATTGCATGCAAGACGTTAATATTGCCAACGATGAACCTTTTCCACCACAAGTGAATATACTATGCGCTTCAAAATCGGTCAATGCATAACATAAATCTTCGGTGCTTGGTAAGGAATCATTTAAATGAACTCGATTTATAGGAAATTCTTCCCTTGGTAATATATCATCCGTGGTGTTCGTTATTGGTACCAAATAAGGATACCAAAAAATTGCTATTCCAAAACCTCTATTACCATCTAATCCTGAATAATTAAAAAAAAAAACAGTTAAAAACTATTACAAATTCAATATTCTATAAGCAAAAATACCAATTTCTAAAGGTGTAATATTAAGTTTTGAATGAATCGGTCGTCCTTCAAGTAACGAAAGTCTAAAATGATTTCGTAAATGAATCGTACTGGAAAATGTTCTACCATTAGCTGTAAAACGAATTGTCATTGCTTTTTCAATTATATCCGGATCCTTTGCCATCGCCGCCAAATGAAAATCAGTCCAATCTATTGGATGTACATCACCGCTTGACCGACGGACAATTCCAAATTGACCGCTTTTAAAAGTATTTATTGAATTGTAATGAAACAAATGTATATATATATATTTGTAAAGTAATTGCACACTAAAAGATTGCACACGAAAAGATCAAATATTATCAATAATTATACTAACTGTGTTAAATTGTATTTTAAACTGTATGCACTTATAATATAAATACTACCGTCTGTGCATACACCCATAATTGTTGCTTGTCTACGATAATTTTTTGTGTCATCTACTAAAATCCAACGTCGTTGACGTATTCCCGGTAAATTCAATTCAATTGGATCCATTTCAATGGTACCCGTTAATGAATCACCATTATCTTGTTGTAAAAAAATTTGTCCAAATAAGGCACCAAATTGATCGTAACCCTTCAAATTTGATTTAGTTCTATAATGGTATTTTTTTGGATTATTATACAAAAATCGTATGAATATAAGTCAATGAAAATATGAAGACATACAAAACTTTCGTCCATTTGTCATTTTTCCATGGTTCTGCTGCGATGGCTGTACTCATTAAGTGTGGACTCCAATCGTTCGGGAAATGAATAGGTTTTGATGCTGTAGTCCATCTATTTCAAACAAATAATATATAAGTTACAGAGCAATAACTATAATTGAAATTGTTAAATAGAAAATCTAATGAGTAGATAATGAGCACGGACTTACATAAATTTAAATTTAACATATTCCAATTCATGATCTTGATAATCTACCGAAAATTGATTACGAATACCACGTCGTAGCATCCCATTGAATGTTATACGCCATTTACAAAACGGTTCCAAACACTGGAAATTTAAACCGCGTACTTCAAATTCATTATCATTTGAATTACACAAACGTGTATCGGGATGTTCTGGTAATGTAAAAGTTCGACCATCATTCAATTGTAATAGTAACCAAATATCTGCATTTTTATTTTTACGTCTTGTTATTTTTATTAATACTGAATTTTTTTGTTGATCCGAACCATAAAACTATAAAATTATTTAATTTAATTTTATCAAAATTTTTAGCGTTAGAAAAAGAAAAAGCTAGTAAGAATAATTTACCATTTGAGTATCTGTACTATTTTCCAAATACAATCGTTCTGGTTCTTCATTCGAATAATTATTAAATTCATCGTCCATTTCTTTTTCGGTACGCTTCGATTTTCGTATTTTTCTGTATGCCCATTGTTTTTTGATAAAAAAATACCAATCTATAAAATATATATATTGTATATATATAGTAATTTTACGATTATATCTAAAAATAAATTCTGTTTATTTAGGTTTTTAAATGTTCATCTGAAATTATAATTGAATTGAAGAATCGGATCGCAAGTTTCGGATAATCAAACATGGAAATCCTCGGCTTTAATAGACATACAAACAGTTTATCTTCAACAGAGGTATGTATTAATTAGAAAAATGCCTGGGGAGGAAATCGAGCGAGTTTCGATGGATTATACATTATTAAGATTACACGTTATCAGAAATTACATGAAGTTATTTATTAGAAAAAGGGAGAACTTTTATAATTATAAATAATTCCGGTGTCTCTGGAACCACTTTAATAAACTAATATCTTGAAAAAAATCTATCTTTAGACAAAAAATGACACGAGTACATTTTGATATTATTTATAATTTAAAATAATTCAAAAATCTGTTTTAAACGTAATAAATTGTCTTCGCATTCTTCGCATAGATCCATATATTCATAGAATCCACATACCGTTCATTTTTTTTTACCATATATAAATCCGAATATTTGTATAGTTAAAAAGAAATTGATCTAAACTCTTATAAATATATAGTTAAATTGGTACGTTTGTTTTTTAATCTTTTAATCTTTTTTTAATTGATGAATATTCGATTAGCGATTATCAATATAAATTTAAATCAAAATATTTCCATTCACTATATACAAAAATATATACAACTTACAATAACCTCTCTTGTTAAATATTAATATATAATAGTATACAATAATAATAATAATATAATGACAATAAAATTTATTAAGTGAATATTTAAATAAATATTTTCTATTGATAAAACGCGAATATTATAAACAAAACATTTAAAATCATATAAATATATAACCAATTCATCGTGAATTTGATAAACAATTTCTATCATTGTATATATATATATATATATATATATGATATAAACTTTTATATATTTTACGTAATTTTACGTACAGGTGTTCAAAATTGTGTAAATATAATAATATAAATATTAAAATTCCAGTTACGTATTAAAAAAAAATAATTGATAAATGATAATTTAATAAAATATAATAGCTTTACAAAATATTAATTATTATAATGTTCAGACAAAAAGCCGGCTGGAGCTCGATTCTTGGTTTTGCAATGTCCAACTTTAAGCATTATATTTGGGGAGTCCATGTGACATATCTACCTGTTATGAGTTACAAATAATACACCTCAATACAAATATGATTTGATACCGAGTCTGATACACTCACTATACAACAACCGCACAGACTTTGGTATTTGAATAGAAATATTAATTAAAACTTGTGTAGCGATAAGAAATGATAAAAATAACCAATCCGTTATTATATATACAAATAATATATGAATATATAATCTTCCAAAAATGTGTGGATATAGACACCGCAATGAGTTTTTATACTTTGTCACCTATCTAAAAAATATTTCGAAACCATTTTATAATTTATAATACAAATCTAATCTATAAATATTAGTTTTTAAACCTATTATATATTTTGATCAGTTTTTTTAAGTACTTCTCTACATTATATTATATTAATTAAAACAGTTGAAATATAATACCGTTTTTTTTTTAAATTAATTTTACCAAATATAATAGTTTTTAATATAACTATTCATTTATTCTTACTTGGATCGTCTGATGATGTTGTAAAGTGAAAAAATACTATATAACCAATTATTGAACAAGTTAAAATTCCTATGGACTGCATCAAACCCATAAAACTTATAAAAAACATTTTGAATTATTATTTATGAACTATAAAACACAATTAAAAACAAATAAAAAATCTATTCCACAAAAACAATGAACAAAACAAATATATAACTATTATTTATTTATTATTTAATAAACAATCTATTTTAATTTATTTTGTATATATAGTCTTATATAGTCTCTTATTTAAAAAAAAACAAAAAAAAAATTAACATTCAAACAGCACAAATAAATAAAATATACTAAATAATAAATTAAATAGCGATAAAGTTAAGTTCGCTGTACGAAATGCCCCAGTCGCTTGAAAAATATATAAAAAAAAAAAAAAATAATTGATAATAAACAATTATATCATATTTTTATCATGCAAAAAAAAAAAATTGTTTTTCTATATTTGTTTTTGAGGTAGGTCGTATTATATTTATTTTTTATTATCGCATTATTATTATTTTTATATATTCGAATAACAACACCACACAAAAAAGCGAATTTTTTTTTTATATTCATTAATTGGATGCGTATACTTAAACATTTAAGTACAATATTGTACAGCACCATCCCAACTACATAAAATAATTACCGGCGGAGAGTTTAAAATAAGATGGGTTATTTTGAAAAAAGAAAACGGATTTATAATTTAATTTTAAATATCAAATATTCGCGACTTATGTCTGCATTTTAAAAAAAATTGAATAAGAAATTAGATAATAAAAATATATAGAATGATAAATAATGTTAAAAATAATTATATATATATTTTATTAATAAATATTTACTTAAAAAAAATATTTGCTTTTAAATACAATATATATATATTGATTGAAAACATTTAAAAACATAGAAAAATATTCTTTAAAATATTTGTATATTTAAACACGATATCTTACCAATTTGATTTTAATTTGGTTTAACCATATACAATATATATAAATACGATAGATGAGTCAATAATTGCATTTAACACATAGTTAAAAAAATAAAAATAAACGAGATAAGCAAACAGACACACGGCTATGAATCATAATTGCAATAATAAATAATTATTCATTTCTATTTCTATATTTATCGCAAAATTCTTTCAACAAAACTGTTCTTTGATCGATTGAATGATATTTTAAAGTAATGTTTTACGAGTTTCGCCATATAAAATTACTCGGGATATTATTATAGTGATATCACTTGTAGTGTTTCTATACCATTTTAATGTAAGGAATAAGAAATAATTTCAATATAAGTGGGCCCAGAACTCCACTTAAAAATTAATGACCACTTAAAAATAATGATAAAAACAAAATACTCTTCAATTCACATTTGGACGGTTTATCTAACATTATTATTTATTTAATGGAAATGCATGTGCCTTATAATAGAATAATTTCATCATTTAAATATCAAAATCTAATAAATAAAAAGGTGCATTTACAATATGAAAAAATGTTTCTTAAAATATATATATAAAAAAAAATTAATCGGTGTTCAACTTTTGTATAGGTATAATAAGTTTTAACAGTATAAAAAACAAATCTAATAATATATATTCTTATGCTAAAATTGGAATGATTTAAAACAAAAAAAAAAAAAAAAAAAACAATCACATCAATTAAAATGCGTCAATTTCAATTTAAATTAAATTCTTTTTTTTTAACCGCAATTCTATCATAAGAATCTTTTGTATAATGAAATTTTCCTAATACAAAAAATTTAATTTAATTTGTTTTTTTATCTTCTATTGCAGTCGTTTTACTATCATCAACTAATGGCTCCTGTTCGCACACCGCATCATCCATTGAAGTATTCTCATCAATACGTGATTTATCTACTGGATATAACCTGTAATTAAAATGGTATTTATTTCAATTCCAATTCCATAATATAAAATCAATCATTATTAAAAAAAAGAAAAGCAATTTACCATCTCTGATATAAATAAATAATAAAAACAATATCATCACGGAAACATGCAATACGATGAGCAGTTGGCATTGTTATTATAAATGCAAATATATCATCAATGAATGTATTAAATGCTTTATACATAAATGCACGCCATGGTAAGGCGGCTACCGATTTTAATTTATAATTAACAAATAATTGAGGTAACATAAATAGAAAACCAAATGCATAAACCCCATTCACCATTGAATTAATCGTCCATGAATACCAACTAAAAACAAAAAAAAAAGATTAATTTAATAAAAACCCAATAAAATTCTATCAACAAAAATCCCCATTACCTTTTATGTGGTTCATAAACTAATGAATATACAGCACCGGCCAAACATAATGGATATAAAAGATAACTTAAATATTTCATAGCCTCTTTATCAAATTCACCCGTTTGTTTTTCAGCCTTTGCAATTCTCTCATTTTCATTTACCGTTTTCCGTATACTAAATCCACCCCGTAATGTTATATCTAATTTTAAAATTTTTTTACATTTCCATAAATCGATGAACATGCCAATGCCACACGGAATCAACACCAATAACGATGTATTTTCATCGAATAAATATAAAAATATTATAATTTGACTGAAACCACGCCATAACGTTGTCCGTTGCGATAGTCCAGCATAATTTTTTTTACGTCTCCAAAATGATACATCATTTTTAAATGATAGAAAATCAAATAAAACCTAAAAGAAATTTTGAATCGTTAACATAACCATATATGGTGGGGGAGCTTCTTATTCTTTAAAATATAAAAATACTTACATGAATACTTCCGACAAAAACGGTACCACACAGTAAATAAACATTTGTATCCGAAAATATTCCTTTAACTTCATCAATATCTTTACGTGTGAATCCTAATTGTAAAAGAGAACGGAGTCCGTGTTCAACGTGCAATAATAATCGTAGTCGTCCAATTGTAATTGGTGCATAGTAAAAGTCTAGTTTCAATGTTGTTGAATTCATTGTAATTTCTGTTAAATCGGCCATTCGTGTTTTTAGAAAATTATTCATAATGATTGGTAAAAATTCATTTTTTCGATTTACTCTATAAGAATATAATGATTTTAAATACAAAATTATTAACCGTTTATTATGTAAATCGAATCGTTTCTCGTGTTTTTTTGAGTGAAATTTAAGTTGTTATCGTTTACAATTAAAACAATTTCATCCGAATTCTAGCTTTCATAATAAGAATTGTTTGGAATGTTCAATATCAATCAAACATAATACAAAATACGATGTAGTTTAGACAATAACTGAATTAAAAATTCGGTCATTTAACAGTATTTGAAAATAAATTTTAATAAAACATTTTCGAAATACTCCAAATTAAATCATTAAACTTACCTTAATAAATTGGCAATCTCTGGTGGAATATCCGCTTGAGACATTGAACAATTATCTGTTAACACTGATATATAAACTTTTGGTTTAAAATGTGCAACCGGTGCTGATTGTTCTGACGGCAATGATTGTTTATTTTTCTTTTTCACCGGTTTTTCCTGCAAATAAACAAAATACATATTGAAAATTCAATTGTTTAATCTGCACTCAATGGATTTTACCGTTTCACTTAATAAATTATAAGTAGTTGCTTTTGGTGAAATATATTCGGTTAATGCAATTCGTTGTATAACCGTTGGACCATCCCTTTGATATTCATTCCAATCAATTGCAATATTATCATGAGCCAATACAACGTGTAAATATAATGTACCATTTTTTCGTGTTTTACTTGGAATTGTGATATCCAATTCTCTATCAATAAGTGGTAATATACAAAACAAAATTATGTTAATCTATATTACTATAAAAAGATCAGGAAAAATTCCATAGACCATAAAATTACCTGTGTAATTCTTCATTATAATTAAAATTACTAATTGTTGTGATTTTTTGCACTTCATTACTGATTGGCTTTGGATGTGTCGATTGAAACAAAATCAATTGTAATTTTGGTTGTGGTTCCAAATAGGATTTATAACACGGTTTACCGGAACATTTTAACGTTGCAAATAAGGACATTAATGTCCACATAGAATGTATAATATATATTAAAAAAATTGTTGTAATTATTGCGGTTATCGATGGAATTTGCATTGTTAATTTGAAATATATTATTGGATGGATGGAATTATAATTTAATTAATTTTGTCAACGCGGCGCGTTATATTGTTTTGTTGATTTATTGCATTTATTGTTTACACCCTAAAAATAAATAAATGAAAATGTTATTCAACTTTAAACACAATTCTTTTTTAATATAACAATTCAAAATACCTGGTATATTTTTTTGGTGGTTTAAATCACATACACAATTCACTTTAATTTATCAAATAAGATAATAATAAATAATTAATAATTTAAAACATATTTTTTATTAGCTCAATTCAATATCGGAATCGGAATCAATTGAATGTTATTTTATTTTGTAAATTTGTAATATTTATATTGTTGTTGGTGGTGTGTTGTTGATTTTTTTGATTGTTTACGACCTATTTGACATACGGCATTTCATATATTAATGAAACCATTCAAATGTAATTTTAAAATTATATTCATTTTGTTCATGATAGTGGCATCTCTCAACAAATAGGAGTTTGTAACAAAGAACTGGTTTAAATCTTATATGTTTAAGAATTTAAAACCATTCAGAGTTGAACAGAATTATATTTGCAATATTTCGATTACAATTAAAACGCACTTCCGTTGAGGAAATGAATTTTAATGGTCAGATTTTGAAATTTGAAAATCTTTTTTCATTTGCTCCATTGACTTTTATTCAAAGTTCATCAGTTCTGATTGGCTAAAGTATAAATAGGTCTTTAAATGTGTCCTTTTTTCGGTGGATTAATGTCTCGGAAAATTTGAATATATTTTCCTTGGAATCCATTCCCCATAGATTTGGTTGGCATTTCCGACTTAAACTTTTTTTTGTTTTTGACCTAATTACGTTCCAAGACGGGATATATATGTCATAGACCAACCAATCCTTTAAGAATGCAAAGGATTGTTATCGAGATATATCGTTCTGATTCTAACCGATAGATTTTGAATTTTGAATACGGAACAAATCCAATATATGATTTACACACAGAAATAACTCATTCAAATATTTTTTTTAAACACATATTTTAATAATATATAATACAATTTTAATATATAATAATAATTAATAATAATATATTTACATTGTAAAAAGCTTATATAAAACTTAAATATCTTAAATTAAAATTAAAATTTAGCTATACACAACATCCTCTATCTATCTATCTATATATATTTATTATTATAAACAGAAGGACTAACAAATAATTCTATATATGCTTTATTGAATAAAGATTTTTCCCTATAAATAGAAGAAATTTCTATTAATTTTTCCAAAATTTCCTCATAGAATTGATAAAAATTAATTTAGCAATTGATATAAAAATATATACAATTATATCTATGAAAGCCAATCGCATTAAAATAAAATATCGGAAAAAAATAAAATTAACAAAAACATACAAAAAAAAAACATTGGAAAAATATCTAATAAAAAATGTCTTTTTTCTGCATTCAATTAAACTAGATTAGAATTTTTTTTTACAAATTAACTAACTTTATAATTAACAACTATATATAATGATGATTATAATTTAATTGATTGATTGTTTATCTTTTTTTACGATTCGGTGATAAAATCTTTAGCATTGCTACAACGGGAGCCTCAAATGATAATGAAACCATAAATGATAAAACATACGATGAAACAACTTGACCAAAGAATATGATAACCTATAATGTTACAAAAAATTAATAAATTAATTGGAAAAAATTGCAATAAGAATTTGTTTATCAAAATTATATTTATTTATATACCATTGAATCGGTTCCTAAATGTAATGGTGAATCACTATTCAATGCCAATAAACGAATAACTAATGGATGCACTAAATATGCACAATAGGTTACACGTGAAAATGGATAAATACATGGTGCCGATAGAAGACCATTTACCCAACCACCATAACCCGTTGAACATGCAATTACAATCCATGCTAAACTTATGGCCCATGCCGAATGACTTAATGAACTATAAGCAGCCGCTGTAAATTGAGATAATTCCCGATTGTATAGACCATAAACAATACTCAATAGACATCCAGATGATAATGTCCATCCGATGATGACAGATATCTAAAAATTTATTAAGAATTTATACGTAATAGAAGTTGAATGATCGATTGAAATAAAAAAATCTGATTAACAAACCTTTCCCATTCGTATTTTACAATTTGTTTTAAATAAAATCCAACCCACGGACATTCCAATTAAATATGGACCTAATCGTGTCCATGGTTTATCGTATATCTTATCGAATAATGCCAATGGATCATCTGTATTTGGCATATGATTATTTGCAAATGCAATATAACCGGTAGTCGCCCATGATGATAACATAAATCCAATTAAAATACTTGATGCAACTTTGAAATGTCTGTAAAAATAAACATGAAGTAATTTTTATAAAATGATCTTTAAAAGTGTATATTGTTGACAAAAATAGTCATTATTTACCTAACACCAATAATTAAAATAATAGCACCAATTATATAAAATTGTGTATCATCTGCTAAATACCAACTCCAAAGCATGCACTGTAATTATAAAAGATAACAATAATGAATAGATTTTACACTTTTTTTATGTTTTAATTTAATAATTTATCCATATATGGATGCATACCATATCTTCAACGGGAAACAATGTATTTATATATAAAACATTACGCCACCAATATTGTGGACAATTTATATGATCTTGAGTGGGTGGTTCAAAAACTGAATTTGCTTCATAGTATTTCATGGTTACCTCAACGATACCCAATACGTATAAATACGGAACTGTTAATCTGTAATTTAATTTAATTAAAATAATTATATTTGTAATTATTTTGAATAAATTAAAACAAAAAAAAAACAGAAATCAACACCAACCTTACGAAACGATAGAATAATAAACCGAAGAAATGAAATGTTCCAGCTGTAATTTCATTAACACCTTTTGATAATTTATCCAATTTACCTTTAGCATTTGTACGGAAATAAATGTATGATACTAAAAATCCACTTATAAAGAAAAATGTATCAACACTAAAAGCACCATTCGATATCGTTTGAAATATAAATTGTTTTTCAACAATTTTTCTTAATTCCATATTATCCGAATATTTAAAAACAACAATACACGTATGACCTATATATAAAAAATATCAAAAAGGAATATGATTTAATAACCATTGCCATATGTTAAAAAAATTAAATTGGTCATACCTAAAATAACCCAAGCCATTGAAATGGCACGTAATCCATGTATTGACGGAATTGTATCATTTCCAACACGTCGATCACAAATTGCCCTAAAATTTGTTATTACCGAAAATGATAATAATAGCTCAGAAAATACACCTAAAAATGGATTGTTTTTATTATTATTGTTATTTCAATTCAAAAGTTTCCGCAGGTTTTTGTAATAAACATACTTAATTTTCCATCATCAGAGCTAACCGATTGTATTGCTAAATTTTCATCAGAATTATTATTATTTATGCTACGCGGTATTACAATACCAATTTGTAATGAACCATCTTTACCCGGTCCAGCATTTGTTAAATCATATGTTGTACAACCAATTTCTGAATTTGAATCAGTTGATAATTCCTTTGAATGATGTTTTTCGGATGTTTTTATTTTCAATTGGTATTTAATAAATAATTCATAAAATGTACCTAATACTAATAGAATCATAACGGTAAATGTTACAATACTAATATTTAAAACAAGAAAGAAAAAATAATGAATTAAAATTATAATTAACACCATCAGGAATATAATAGAATTAAAATATAATGAAATTTCTTCTAATGCGATCTTCGTCTCGTGATGGTACGATACTCACAATAATATAATAAATGTTTTATCTTTCCAATAATCATAATAACGTTGTGTTGGTGAACGAACATCTAATATTTTTATTTCACCATTTTCAATTTCATTTTGTGATTGTTCTGTTAAATATCGAATTTCTTCAATTTTACAACTTGACGGTAAACAAAGTCCAACATTAATTGTTCTTGGCTATAGAAGATCAAAAAAAGAAGATCAAAAACACAATAAATCAAAAACCAATCAAATTTACAAATATATAGCAACTATTTATTATATATACTTACATTTTTTAATAAATTCGTTTCATTTATTAACATTTTCAACATGAAAAATCCCGGATGAAATGGTGGATTTTCATGTTTAACAGATATTGCACCCGATTGATATCCATGGGTAAAACTTAAACCATGTTTTTTATCTAAGATTTCGTCTATATTTGATCATAACAAAAAAAAAAAAACAAGTTTTAAATAAATTGATTAGAATTTTATAATAACGTTAACGATCGATATTTTTAATATAATCTCTCGATATAAGGTAAGAAAAAACGTGATTTTTACATTAAATTAAATCTTTTATAAATAATATTTAAGACTTTTAAAACGAGAAAAGGGTTGAAAAATGAAACAAAAAATTTTCTTCTTTTACCATCGTCAATTTCGTCTTCCAAATCATCCTGATAAATCGTAGTACACAATGATAATGATCCTGTAAAATAGTTATTTCCATAAAAGAATCCATTTGTGTAATGACCGGTAGCATCGTCCACTATAGAATAATAGAATAAATAAAAATACAATTAATATACATGAATTCATAGAATTTGATTGGATATAAAATTAATTATTTATATTATTAAAGTTTGGCCACCTAAAATAACTTAAATGTATTCAATGCATCATAGGTTAATATATAGAATTCCGAAATTTTATGAGCGCTAAATCGATTTTGCCGTAGTAACGAACAAAAAAAAAAAATACGCAAAGTTAAACATCAATAGTCAGGGTACAGAATTTAAATTTAAACCCAAAGTTTTTACTGGATGAGACAGTATTATGTTGGTTTTTGGTTACAATTAGTTTATTGATTACAATTTTCCAAATTAAAATCTATTTATTACACATTCATTTATCTGAACATTTCTTTTCATAGATAAATCACATTGGCTCGGCTCCGAATGAGTTCGGATTAATTTGGTTACAATCTTTAAGATGAAAATTTGAATTTCCAAATTTTGTATACTAATCAATGGGAATTTGACTATGGATATAAGACTGGATAAGTTAATCAAAATTAGCAATAATTCAACACTCTGTATTAGAATAAATTGTGATTGAGCAGAAAAATCTTAAATTGTCATGAAAAGTTTTCATCTTTAAATGATTTACATTTGTATCTATATAAATGATTAAACATAGGCTTAGGCATCGAGTGTTAATTAAAAAAAAACATAATCTTCAACAATACTTAAAGTTCATCATATATAAATAGATATATAATCCGTACGATCTATACATGTCCCATCAAACAGAAATTGATTAGGATTAAAAGGTTAAATAATATATATAAGGTATCATTTCATAAGTTTTAATCCATTATATAGTTAAAACTTTATTAAAAACATAAAATGTACTTAAGAGTTAATTTTTTATTCAATATACCATAAATTTTGCTTAAATATAATCACTTATTATTATTATTATAGCACTTATATTACTAATGTTAATTATCTTCTTATAATATTTCATTGACTAACATCGCATAATCTTATTCGTTCATCATATCTCAGCTTAATAATGTTTAAATATTCAAGAGTTTTCTCCATTATATGTATATTATTGTGTGTATTATAGAGTATATATTGAATATAAGCACGCATTTATGGAATGTAGGTTAAATGACGATGCAAAAATAAATTCATCTTTATAGTGTACATTGGATCATATAATAATAAATTTCTTAATTTACCAAATATATATTAAATATGAATTATTTATAAAGAAATTTATAGTACACGCAAAATTAAAAAAAAAAAAAAATTAATTATTTCTTTCAACATACAAAAAGATGATTATTTATATACAGTAAATTATAGTCAGTAAATTATAATTACATGCAGTATAACATAACCATTTATATATTGTTGACCATTACTATTATTATTATTATTATTATAGTGTGTTGTTCATTTCATTTAAGTATATTTATTTTATTATTACCAAAAACCAATTCAATTTTATTTTTTTCGTATATGCATGCATATATTTATATGAAAATATATATACTTAATAAATAATAAAAACGTGTATTATTACATAATTATTTTTCTATTAATTGCAAATTTTAAATAATTTTTCGTATGACATAATTGAAATAAATTATGTAATAATAATTTTTCTGATTGATATATACACAAACACACAAACACAATAATTAATAATGAAAGATTGAAAATATATACGACGCGGAGTTCGCGAGTTTGGTTTATCTTTATTAATATAAATTATGTTTGTATATGCATAATAATACGCGATGCGATAATATAATAATAATAAATTTAATTTATACATTAATTTTTTTTTTATTTTTCGGAATTAATGCGATTTTTGCAAACAGAAACTCAAAGAAAAATAAAAAACTTATGCATATTTTATTAATTTTTATGAATTTTTTTCTTTTTTTAAATGATTCATCATTTTATTATTATTTTATGATCCAAACAGACAATTTTTTTCTTGTAGATAATATATGATTTATTACAATTTTTAACATAGATGTTTTTTTTAAGTATAAATTATATAATAATAATATAATATTAAATAATTATATTTATATTACAATTTTACAGGGTGTGTAGTTGAAACTTTCCAATGAAAAACGAAAGAATATTTTGCTTTATAAAAGATATATAGAGATTTTCTTTTATATTGGAATTTGGGTAATATCTAATAAGGTTTCTTTTCGCGGAGGAAGAAATTTTCCGATGCATGTGAGTTGTACACAATTTACATATCTCTCGTCAAAGATTTGTCAAAGATTTGTCGTCAAAGAATTCAATTTGTTTGGCAGAAATTTGTTGTCATCTCTCATTATCCTTTCTAATCTCTATATCGCAACTTTCTGAACTGGAAAAGTTGGCTGTACTGAACTTATAAAAATTTGTTAAATATATTTTCGCTGATTAGTTGAATCACGCATTAATCATAAATTATCTGAAAACCACCCGTCTAACATATTAAACGATAGTTTGCGAATTCGGTGAAAGGAGAGAATATATCTATATAAAATGTATAAAATTTCTTGTATTTGATATTTACCACTATACAATATTATATATAAACAAATTGCAATATCGAACAAAGCCTAATGTCTAATGAAAAACTAATGCGAATAATGTCTATAAAAACAATCAAAAATCTATAATGAAACAAAAAAAGCGCGTTTAGTGTTTAGTTTAGTGATCACTCTCTATCGTGTATCGATCGAAAACATATATTATAATATAATATCTGATGTGTTTATTTTTACAAAAAAAAATCATTACATAAACGAATATATATATCTTTAGGTAAAGTTATAAGTAAAAGTTAAAATATAGATACAAACAAAAAGAAAATATATGTATATTTAATATATATTTGTGTTATATAGTAACAGGTATAATCATAATATAGTATAAAATAATAGATAAATTGTTATAACCGTAGACGGAAGAAGTGCAAAAAAAAAAACAGTAATAAATTTCTTATATATTAAGATATGTATATAACCAAATTAACAACGCGATATATACGAATGAATAGTTTAATTGAAAAGTTTTCTGTAATTATATTCTGATTTGCGAACAAGGTTTTATTAACAAATATCTTAAGATCAATCTAATTACAAATTTGAATTACACAATACACAGCCTCTTGTTAATTTTCTTCTGAAGGATATTCTGAATTATTGCGTGATTGTTATATTAAAAACTGAATTTGCCTTTATGGCCACGCGTATTTTTTTTTTCAATTTTATATTATTAAATTATATGTACTTAGTTTGGGATGCTCTTGATCACGCTCAAAGTATTGGGATTCTTCATCAAGGGGATATCTTTTATACATCTTTTGTATTAAATTGATCCACTGACAATTTGACTCTGGATCTTATATTAAATTTCATATGATATTTTATATGAAAATTTACTATATATATTAATAAATTTAATTATCCATTGCAAAAACCAAAGATAAATATGGAATTGATGATAGATCAAATACCAAACCATGTAAGAAATTATCCAAACTAATATTGTCATAGTGATCATTTTTAAATATCATTCGACGGTGACGAACATCTCCGGTCTTCTTATACGATTCACCCTAAAATGACTTATAATCAACCGATGGAACCGCCGTTTAAATAAGGAAATAAAATAAAAGCAAAATTCAGAAATAGATTCTGATTTTTTTATCTGTAATTGAATTCTTTTCAATCAAGACACAATCCAAATATATTGATTGCCAACAAATTAATGAATATAATTTTGAAAAGTGAATAATTTAAGAGATATTTTGTTTTTGCCGTCTTATTTTCATTTATAAAACTAAATATAATTTCCAAAAAAAAAGTTATCTTGAGTAAACGTGAAAAAAAAACAAACAGGTAAACAAAAACACTTTCATGTCTGCATTAGAATTTATATACAAATTAACCTAAATTTTATTAAATATAATTATATATACGTGTTAAATAATCATTTATAATTAACAAAATTAACAAAAACGAAAAAAACTAGTTCAACATGAATACAATATATCTCATATTATGCAATTTTAAATAGAAATTCATCAACTATCATTATTTTAATTATATACATACAAAAAAAACAAAACATCTTCATTTTAGTAGATTAATAATAAATTTGTTGTTTGTGCGGTTACCAACCATATAATATTTTTAAATAATTAAATAATGTGTAAATATACTTCACTTTTTAAAACTTGAATTTGTAAAAATTAATAATGCTTAAACATTATAATAATGTACGAAAAAATTTGGAACATTCATACTTAAATAATTACATTATTTTTTTTTTGTTGATGTATATATTTTATTTATAAATTATTGCACATTTTTTTTTTTTTTTGTTTATTTTAATTATAAATACACATTTTTGTACCTGTACTACATATATTTTTTCTGTGTTATTTCGACAAATCTTTTATGAACAAAAATATTAATATAATGTAAATAAAAATAAATAATGAAAGTCACACACAAGTAATAATATAAAAAAAAATAAAAAATATGATGAATGAAAGTTAATATATGTATATAAATTCTCCAAAAAAAAAAATTTATTTGGTTTAACTTCAAAAAGAAGTTCAATACAAATAAAAAAAAAAAAAATTAAATATTGTTAAAAATTATGAACAAATCAAAACACAACAAAAAAAAAATAATAATAATAATAGTAGAGAATCTGTTTAACAATTTTTTTTTATAAATTGTTAAATAATATTTTATGAATAAAAAAAAAAATAATATTATTATTACAACATATTATTTAAATGCGGTTTTTTAATTCATTTTATATGAATACCTGTCTGTATTTTTATTTTTTTTTTCATATTCATATATATATATAATGTATTGTTTATTCATCTTTCGTTTTAAAAGAAATGTTAGATGTTTATGTATAGTTATATTTATTATTATATATGAGCGATTAAATAATATTATGTATTATAAAAGTAAATCTATGGTAAATCTTTTGCTACTATATAATATATATGCTACTATATAAATAAAAGCATTTAAATTGAATTATATAATTATGCTTTTTTTTTCTTTTTTTTTCTCAAATATATATGTTATTTTTTATTACATGAACTTGTTTATATATACGCGATGTTGGTATGTAAAAAAAATCTAATTGTATATAGACATATTATAATTAACATATTTGTAAGTGTAAGTGATTTATATAAGCAATTTGATTTTTGAGTTATGTATTCTCCGGTTAATAATATTTTTTGCATGAACGGAAAGTGTGTAGATAAATGAGATTCGAATAAATGAAATTTGAATTGCTTTTACTTTTAATAATGATAATTCTGCAGTTCTTTTTTAGCAATTCTATTAAATTAATATAAAAAAATGTGTCAAAATAGGGAAAATTCCTCTATAGAAATATTGATTGATTGATTTGCAATTCAAATGATATAAAAAAGTTGAATGGATTAATGAGATTTCCCCAAAATTTAATTAATCAATTCATATTCATTTAAAAATTTTAAAAATAAAACTTGTCTTATTAAGTAACTTGATATATGATGATTGTCAAAGAAGTAAATATTTTGTTTTTTTGTTTGTTACTAGACTGCAGATTCGATTTAGCGCCCGTAAAATCTCGATAAAATTCTATTTTGGTGACCCCGTAACGAAATCACTTAAGCAGGTCGATGAACCTATATATGATGTGTTGAATATACGCATTTAAGTGATTTTTAGTGGCCAAACTTTATAATAATATGTGGATTAATTTATGAAATTTTGAAAATAAAGGAAATCATATTCATATGTTTTCAAACAATTGTCCATGAGTTGCACTTTAGGTGAATGGAATGAGTCTTTTTAGATATAAGAAGATATGCTTAATTTATAAATGATTGATAGTCATAAGAAAAAGGGGGAAATACATTTTAGGTCTGGGAGGCTCTCTTCCAAAATCTTGATGTTCTTGGATGAATTTCCAAATCTGTTGGTTTTCCAAACGAAAGTTAATAGATACTGACTGTGAGTATGAATGTACTGTTTGAGAATTTCTTGAATTTTAAGCGATGGCCATTTTAAGGATCATTTGTGGTGGTTTAATATTTATAAAATGTGCATATAATAAAACTATTCTGTACGTGTCTATGATCCAATCCAATAATTCAATAGAATTTGTTTTGGATTTTATTGTTCATCGAATTAATTGTTGAACCTACCAAAAAACAGTTTTTTAGAAGATTATTCTTTATAAACTTTACAGAGAACAATTCTATGAAATCTGCATGATAACGAAATTAAATTATGGACACTTTTTTTTTTAATTGATTTGGCAGTTTTTTATACGGAATTCATGAAAAACATCTTTTTGCTTGATCCTTTTATTCATTGATCCTTTTGGATGAGAAAACGTAAACTTTTATTGTCATAACATTGTTTTTTTCACCATATTTGGCAAAATTTGACTGTTACTTTAAATGATTTTCATGAAATTTTGTATGAATCAACTTGAATCTGTATATTTTTTAATATATTTTATGAATTTTTGCGCTTCATTACTTTGACTAGTTGTTGAACTGATCCTTTATATGAAGGTCAGAAGCGCTAGACTAATAATAATGAAAGTATATATAGATTTTGATGAAATTGTGTATGACGTGACGTGAAATGTTTTCATGATTAATACATACACTGAATTTCAGAACTTTTTATCGTTTCTTATAGGTTGATTACATGGTTATAGATCGATTATTGCAGTACTAATATGCATAAATTCTATATTCTATATATAATTATTGATTATATGAAAGTCGTTTAAAATAAAACGTTTTTTTTTGTTCAATTAATTCGCTTTTATATACTATTAAAATTAAAGCAAAATTAAATAGATTTATATTTATATTTAAACCAAGTACTGTTTTACAATAATATATATATGTATAATGGAAATAGGATATTGGATAGTGTGATGCTTGGTAATGGTATTCACTCTATGGTTTTGTTTCGTTCTGATTTAAAAATGTTTTGTCAACATTTTTTTCTATATATATATATGTATATTTACTCTATAAAACTTTTGTTTTTTATTTGTTTGTTTGTGTTTTTTTGTTAATTCACAACACACAGAGCATTATTATTTTACTATATATACTTGCATTTCTAATAAAAAAACAAATGGTTTTATTTATTAAACAACGAATTGTATAATTTGAATAAAAAAAAAAAAAAATACCGAATAATTACCGCATATATTTAAAAAAAATAAAAATATCAATGGATTAAAAGTTTTTTTTTTATTTTTTGGCACAAGGTCTACGAAATATAAAATATTATTCAAAACACCAATATATACGCATTATAATAATTTATTATAATTTTTCATACAAATGCATTTAATTTGTCCGCATATCTACTATATACTATAGTTTGTTGGTTATTAAATTTTAATTATATATATATATATAATTTCTTCGTTTATTTAAAATAATAATATATATGTAAATAGTTAATTGAAATCTATATAATAATATAGATAATTTATTTATAGGTATAATTTCAATCAACACAAAATTATAAATTTAATATTATTTATTTTGAAATTTTCTATTTTGTCATACAATCCAATTGTACACCAACTATAAATATATATTGTTTTGTTTAGATTAAGAAAGAAAAAACAAAACAAACTATTTACAATTGATGGTGGCATACGTAAAATTATTTAATCGCAATAAACGATTTTAAAATTTCAATTGATATTTATTATATTGATTGGTGCTGCAACGTCGTGAACGTGTACATCTCACATCACGTACATCTGTGAAATTTAATATAACCGCAAAGATGTTTTACACATTTAAAAAATATGTATATATTTGCATTATCATTAACCTCTGTTAAATGATTGTTTTTTTTTTTTAATTCTGTATATATTGTTGGTAAAACCTTTTGAATTCACTTTCAGTATATAGGCGATCGATCACAGTATCAAATATCATTTACATTTAATGCTTCGGTTCTTTGTAAATCTATCTCTAGGAATCTAGAAATCGGTACTAAATCGTTTTTGTATAAAACTCTGTGTCCATTTTATAAACATATATAACACCAATTAAATTTACGAATAAAAACCACAATTATACAAATAATAATAATAATAATAATAACGAATAATGTAATATCATTTAAAATTCAATTTGTATTTTAATTTTATGTGTAAGTAAACATAAAAAAAATTGTGCAAATTTCTTTTATTGTATATAAATAAATTTATAGATAATTTTTTGTATATATAATGTGATTTATGAAGAAAACTGCATAACATAATGTACATTTAATAATAATAAAACATATTATCATGTAATTGTGTTGAACAAATATATAAGTCGTATACCTCGATGATGGTAAACATTAGAAAATATACAATATGAAATAATAAAATAAAATGTAGGTTAAGTCACTATATATACGAATCAATCACAAAATATAATTATAACTCGTCATTTGGCATTATATAAAATATAATTATTATATGTTGTGATTAATTGAAAAAAAGAAAAAAAATTCATAATAATAATAAAATTATGCAATCTCTATATAAAATTTACAATTTAAAAAAATTACCGCATTATATTTTATATTATTTGCATATATAAAAAAAAAATAATAGTGTCTTCGTCAATTGCATTTACTTTTAACTATAAATACAATTTCTAATGCATATGATGCGGTATTTTAATTTACTCAGTCGTAATTGTCTTTATATGCAAAAAATATATTTTATTATACTTTGTAATTTGTAGATACAAATGCAAAATATATGTTATGTATTGTATATGATCAAAGCAGATTTTTTTTATGTTGTATACCTTCTTTTATTTATATTCAGTTATATATACAATTTTTTCTGACAATTATACAAATAGATTGTATTATTATTATTATTATATAATCATAAACATTATTATTATTATATAAATTTAATTTGTATTATTTCACATTATTACAATATAAATAATTAAATTTTATAAAATAATAAATATTATATGATAATGGTGGGTAACATGAACATGAACTAAATTCAGGAAATTATTTTCTTTACATATGTATATATTTGAGATAGCGAAGAACACAACAAGAAATAAATTTCACTTTCAATTCTTATTTTTATACAATTTAAATATACAAATTAAATTCAACTTACGATGCGCTTATTAAATTATTATAACAATTAAAATGAAAGCGCATATAATAACCGTTTATTTCCTGAATGATTCCTGAATCATTTATTATCATAGATTATATGTATACATGAAACGCTATTGTGCACATTCGAGCGTTCAACATCAATAATTTATATACTTTAAATTCTATATTAATATATAATAAAAAAGTATATATTATATTAATTAAAGAGTAATTAAAAATCTATATATGAAATATATTCTTTTTTTTATTTTTTAATTGAAAACTCTATCTATATATAGTGTTTTTTTTTTTGTAATAAAAAGGTCAGAAATTGCAAATATATAAAAAGACGAAGAAAGTATTTCTTTTTTTATAATATAATATCGCACATTAAAAATTATAACAATATTAATTAAATATTTAAATATCACCTCACAAATATATAATATACGCAAATATAGGTAAAGTTTAAATTATTATTATTAACATTTATATTAAATGCAAATATGTATACAAAATATTTTTTATAAATTATTAATATTTTTACGACGTTTTTTTTTTTTTCTTTTAACAATCTATATATATATATATATTGATTTCACTTTTGTGGTTAGCGATATTTGTATAAACATATAAGTTAAAAATTTTAATAATTTGCACTACAGAATGTCTTTGTATGTAAAAACAGAGCACTGTCCCGTTTAGTGTTCAGATATAATAACTTTAAAAATAATATTGTACTTGTAAATAATGTATGGTATAAACACAATTTTTTTAATGGAGTGAATTATCACCCAGTTTTATTGCTATATATCCTACGATGAGTTAACAAAACAATTTTAACATCAGAACGAAACAACCCCAAAAGAGTGCAGATATTCCATTGCAAGAATATGACTGTTCAAAATCCCCATTTTAATAGTTTAAAAATAACTATATACATATTTTGTAAAAAAAAAAATAAAAAATTTATACAAAATTATTCAAAAAACAGATTATAAGAGTATTTACGATGCGAGTTTTGCAACTAAACACACATTTATGGAAATTATTTTTACAAAAAAAGATGAAGATGAGTGGATTATATTTACAATGCATATCATTTATATATTAACATTAATCATAATTGTTTTTGTTTTCGTTTTGAAATTCAATCGACCATTAATAATTTTGAATCATTATTATTGATATGACCTAAATATATACATTTTTAAAAAGTTCAAATAAGGTATAGAAGTATATAAATGACAAAATCCATAAAATAGATGTTGGTTTTATAAAAAAAAAAAAATAAAAATACATTTGTAAAGGTAATCAAGCAAACAACATTTCCTTTTATAAAAAAAAACAAAAATTATCATGTATAAATCGATCACAAACCAAAAACTACGTTAAAGATCAACGACATCGCACTCAATATATTTATAACAAAATTATATATATTGAATATCAAAAAAGGTAATATTACGCAGGATGTTCGTATAGCTATATGATCTTTAATACACTTATAAAAGTTAAAACGGACTGTTCAAATTATTCCCACTTCCGTAATTCATTATATTTTTCTATTGATACGAATACGTTTTTGATATATATTTCTAAAATTCTGTATGATTTTAAACATTTTTTTGGATCGTACAATCAAAAAATAAATTTATCGAGAGCTGAATAAAACATCGCATTAAAGTAAGTATATTTTGAGTGGAGTTTTAAAGAAGCTGATAAACATTTCACATTATCAATTTATCTATAATATTTTCAAAAGAAATCACTTATTTGCATATGACAAAAAATAAAATAAAATTAATGAATATTCAAACAATTAATATACAAAATAAAAAAATTAATAATATGTTAAGTATCTAAGTATATAGAAATTATATTGTGCAATTCCTGCGAAGGTTCAATTTATTTATTTTTCTTTACATTATTTGAATTGATATTGATATTTGAATTGATATGAATATTATATTTATATAGTTATAGGTTTGATGAAAAGAGAATGCATATTATTTATTTATTTAAATACGAATTTGGATTATGTTTATCAATCATTGTTTTGGTTATTAATTAACAATATTATAGGTAAAATATATTAAACCTATATAAAAAACTAAATGGAATAATATACAAAAATAATATGCAATATGCAACTGCCGCGATGGTGATAAACGATAATGCAATGTGATGAAAATATGTAATATTTTGAAATTGAAAACTATGCATGAGATTTTGTAATTTCTATATAAATATATATTTGTAAAATTTTACAAAATAAACAATCCGCCTATATATTATAAGAAAACCGATTGAATTTATACAAATATATTTACGCAGTATATTAAACTATAAAATGCATAGTATCGCAATAATATGCACCTTGATAAGCACATTATTATCATTTCTATATATAGCCGCATTATATTAAAATTACTAATAATAATATGATTATTTTAAATATTAAAATATAGTTTCATTTTATTTGCATAATAATTATTATAAATATATGAATGTTTATATTTAAATAAATAGATAAATATAAATAATATTTATATATTATTGTATATAGTGTGACCGCAAAATTTGTGGTTTTGTTATACAAAAAAAAACAAATTAAGATCATTTAAAAATGTTTAGATTTATATTCTTATAACTATATGACTTTTTAAATCGTTAAATATTTATATATAAAAAGCATATTATATATTGTATAATAGCACAGTTATTATGTTAGTTTTTTAAAAAAAAATGAAAGAAAGAATTCTGAACATCTTCATTAATATATTCATATCATGTATTTTTGGTTTGTCACCGCAGCAAAAGTAGCTATTCTTTATGTTATTATGAACTTTTATAGAAACAATATTTAAAAGTATTTTGTTTTAAGGAACAAAACCTCATTAGTTCTTTACGTTATTAATGCTTTTTAAAAAAAAAATGCTAACCTTAAAATGGTGTTTATTAAAAGTAATTCCAAAGAGATCATGAAATCATCGCGCTATTACTATTTTTGGAATTATTACCCAAAGAATTTAATATTCAGTGACGATATTTTAACTATATTTTTCCCAAATCCCATTTACGTTCTATATCTATATAACATATATTTAATATATATTCTACTAAATAAATTATATAATATAATATTTTTAGTTTAAATTTTCAAGGTTTAAAGAAAAAAATGCATAAATGCACAATATATATTTATGACGATGTAAACTAAATAAAAAAAGGTATTTATTTTAAATAACAATACATAATAATAATTGCTTATGTTTTTAATAATTAAATTTAATGCAAAATATGCATATTATTTATTATTATTATTATTATTATATATTCTTTTGCGCAAATGAATTCATTATGATTTTATTAATTGCGTATTTGTTCATAAAAGAATGTAATAATAATAAAATTCCTTGTTTGAAAGGCTGTTAAAAATTGTCATTAATTTTTGTTTGAACAATTTTTTTTTGCAATCTGTAAAGTTTTTCCCTTAAAAATCATTTCACATAATAGAAAATATTTATCAAGGAGTCTTTTAAATCCTTATGCTTTTTTACAGTTTATTCTCCTTATAGCATAGGGGCGTAGCTAATTTATAATATACTGGACCAACAGAAAATTTTCCGGCAAATTTTGACGCTTTGGGGCGATTAATATCAAATTTTATTCTATTAATTATACGGAAATTGATTACATTTTCAAATTATCTGAGGAAAATGAAAATTGAAAATGAAAAACTATGACTGTAATTTGAAGAATTCTTAACATTCCGGAAATTGAATTTTCCGGAAAATTTTATTTGATAGATAATTTTGTAGGATAATTAATTTGCTTTTATAATTAATTCCTTTTGAAATGACTTATCCTTTTGTTAATATGGTAATTAATCGAGCGCCACCTTTGCTTTAGTTCAGTGCATAATTACTTTACAAAAAAATTAATATTTATTTGTTATGAATGACATGCGGATTTTAACATTTTCCTCAGAAACCGCTGTGTCATAAATAGTTCAATTTAAAACAATAATATAAAAACTATATAATTTATTATTTTTTGAATTTTTTTATTAATAGGATATTTTCGAATATATAATAATAATAATTTATTTATACATTCACCAAATACCCAATTTTTTTTTACAAAAAAAACACCTTCAATAACATTCAATATAAATACAATAATATTATTATTATAAATATAATAATATATGAATGTCTTTTTTTGTTTTTTTTTTTTTTTAATAATAGACATGCATAAATTTTAATTTTAAGCATGAATAAACAAAAAAGTTTTTCTATTTGTTTGGTTTATTTTATTTATTTTTTTATATAATCTTTTTTTTTTTATATATTAAAATATTATATACAATGAGTTGAGACTAATAAATACAAAAAAAAAAATCATTAAAAATTATGCAATACTTTCACTGAACAAAAAAAAAATAAATATAATTCATGTCATATTTTTTTAGAGTGATTTAAATAAAAAAAAAATGGATAAAAAAAAATAAATGGATAAAAAAAGAAAAGCAGATTACGGTCGGTGTTGCTAATACAGCCGCGTGCGTATAGTCTGTTAACAAACGATTAGATTTTGTAAATTATGTGTTTGACTTGAATATATATTATAATTATATAAGATTAAGATTAAAATTAATAATAATAGTGATGAAGATAATTTTCTTATGTTAATGTATCGATTATTCAAAAAATGTGTATATTGAATTTTTTTCATTCTTTCGGTTAGTGCGTTAAAAATGAATGAAAATTTAACATTTTCTATTCAACAGAATTTCTGTAACAGAATCGCAATACAACTGAATTTAATGTTAAATTTAAATAGAATTCTGTTGATTTTTCTGCGTTTCTGTTCCGATAACCAATGCTAACCTTTAGAAAAACTGCACAACGAAAACATAAATCGATATTTTATATAATAATTTATTGAATAGAAAATATATTTAGAAAATAGTTAAAAGATATCGATCTCATTATAAAAAGCATATCTATAAATAAATATACAATCTCAAAGTCATTTGATGTATTATAGATAGATTGTATAAAACCATTGAGATGTTCTTTAGCCACAAAAAAATCACATACAACAGATGCTACAAAACCATATATATACAACATATATTAAATCATTCAATGTTGATTTCATATATACCATAAATTACTTATTTTACCATACAATTATTAATATACCAATAATAATAATAATAATAATAGCAATATACTTATTCGATTGTCAAGGTTAATGCTACTTAAATTTCATTACTATAAACATTTATCCATAAATAGAGTTTTCTTCATTATATAAGTATTCTTTTATTAATTTAATATATACACGGAATAATATTTTATAATAATACAATTCAAAGTAATTAAAATCGAAAGTATGTGTTTTTTTTTTATAAATATTTTACATTTTTTTTTATTTCTCAACTCTGACTTATGAGACTTATTAAAAATATAATATAATACAAATTATTCAGTGTTAATATAGGAAATGAGCAAAGGTTTAAATTATGAATATATATAAAAAAAAAAGTGCTTTATCAATATAAGAATTATATATATACAATGGGATTGTCTTTTCCGATGAAACTATCATCATATGACACTATACTGCGTGATGATCAAAATGTGATATTGAATATATATATGACAAGGAAATTCTATTATATTTCAAATTAAAACGTATTCGATGTGAAGGTAGATCCTGTCGGCAAAAAGACTAATCGGAAATTGTTCTATTATTCAATTGATTATTCAAATATAGATAGAAATTATTGATTATTTAATGAAATTATCTAATATTGATGTTTTTCAATCATCTGTTGGTTTTTTTTTCAACAAAATGTTTTCTGTTTGCTACGTAGTCGCGGTCAGTTTCAAAACACACAAACAATAATTTTATTGAAAAATTTCCGATTAGTCTCTCTACCAACATAATTATTTCTTAAATATTTGTAATACTTATCATATATTAATCGATTTAGTTTAAAGAAAATTAGCTCTTATAGGTTAAGTGCGTTTGGATGATGTAATTAGCGAAGTATGGACTCAATACTTTATTAATTACATCATCCAAACGCACTTAACCTATCCCTAAGAGATAATTTTCTTTGATATACGAAATAAATCGAAATGATAATCCGAACCGAATCAAATTTATTATGAAATTATACAAAATGCATTAACAAACAAATATATAACTACTTGGCACAACAATCAATCAATCAATAATATAATATACCATCATCATCTATCTATTCATCAGTATATATACATAAAAAAAAATATATTGTAATAAAATATTATTAGCCAATACTATATTTATAGTATTACAACTATTATTTTTCATATAACAAAACAAATATAAATTCAATGAATATGGTAAATACTCGTAAGTTGTAGAAATTGTAAGACCTATATATATATATATTTAAACTTTTATTTAAACTTACGCACCTCTCTATTACAAATTTATCATCGTATATATATGCACTATTATAAAGTCACATGAATTGTTTTTCAAACACACATAAGTTTAAAAAATTTAGTCAATTTTTCTTACATAATTTATAGAAAAATATAACTATTTAAATTAAATTCAACTATTAAAAAAATTGTAATTGTCTTTGCGAGGTTTTTATATTATTATTATTATTATTGCATATATTCTTTCATTCGTTGTCCGTTTATATATATCATAATAGAAATATTCATATATATTTGAAATAATAAACATTAAATTAGTATATATAAATAGAGAGAATATAATCAACATTAATTCAAAAAATGTGCGACTTGCATTTTTTAACATAAATAATTTTTACAAATTATTTTTATTACATAATTTATTTCTATATATTTTTTTAATATACACTCCATCCATCAACCATCAGAAAAATATGCATATATTATAAAATTATTTTGTTTTTTTTTTGATTTAGTAAGGTATATGTTGAAAAATTTTGTTTGGATTTATTTAATAAATTAATGAAATAAATATATAAAGATAAATAAAATATATAAAATGTAATAATAATATTTTGGGTGACGGAAACCTTTTTTTTTATAAACTTTTTTGTTTAATGTTATTAAATATTCTGAATAGTATTTATGCACATTTAAATATGGATCATATTTATAATTTTCCTTGAATGTTTTCTGAAATTTTATTCAAAATAAATTTTCAAATATTCAATTTATTTATTGAATTTTATCCAAATAATATACTTTATTATTATTATTAAAATTATGTGTCAATAGACGACGAATAAAGATTTTATTATTTTTTCCGAATAAATATAACCTTTAACATTATCATAATATATAATGAAAAATTGTTGATTTTACCAATTTTACGCAATATTTATTTTTATTTTATTTTTTATGCGAACGTGATCTTTTTTGATTAAATAATTTTGTTGTTTATAAATTTTCCTATATATCACATAACATAATATTTTTCAATTAACTATTTATTTTACTAAAAACAAAAACAAAAATGATATACACAGTGCGACAATTAATATTCCGGACTCAAATCATATCTCATTAACCAGTGGGACGATCCTCAATGTGATGGAACATGCGTTTTGAAGCTTGTTGTTTTCTCTATCGTCTGTTTCAAATTTCATTGCATTTGGTTGACAAATAAAAAAGTTATGACATTTCTTGTGAAACAATATTTTAATTGAAGTAGTAATTTTAACATGGAACAAAGAGCGCAGTCATTAAATCCAACGCAAAGCTTGGTAAATCTGCAACAGAAACGTTCAAATCTATGGAGCAAATTAATGACGATAATTGTATGGGTAGATCACAAGTTTTTGAGTGGTATAAATGTTTCTTGGATGTCTAAAACACAGGCTAAAAAAACAAGTAAAGTTCCATCGAAAATCAAGACAATGCTAGTAACATTCTTCGGTAGCAAGGGAATTATCCATAAAGAATTCGTTCCAACTGGTCAAACAGTCCGAACAGGCGCATATTATATCGAAGATTTGAAGCGTTTGATGGGCAGGATTCGTCGTATTTGACCTGAATATCGTGAATCAGATAGTTGGTGTTTGTTACACGTTAATGGACCAAGTCACACTTCACTTATTGTTCATCAGTTTTTGGCTCGAAATCAAGTCTGTGTGTTAAATCATCCACCGTATTCACCTGATATAGCACCATGTGACTTCTCCTTGTTCCCAAAACTTAAAAGGATGTTTTTTTGAGGATATTGAAACCATTCAAACAGCATCTACACGTGCACTAGAGGCAATGCCACAAAATGCAAAGCTGGAACACGCATTTGAATCATTATTAAATCGATGTAAATCGAGTTGTATTGAATCAGGAGGAGAATATTTTGAATAAATAAAAAAAAAATAATTTCAAAAATCGTGTTTTTAATGTATTTCCTAGGACCGCAGTCCGGAATATAAATTGTCGCACTGTGTATTTATTTCTAATTTGTGCAAAAAAATATTTAAATTTTCTTCGACCTTTATCGATCATAATAATAATTTACATAAATATATATAAATTTTATTCGCGTATATAACCGTACGTTATATTTATAAATATATAAAGCTTATAACCTTTTTTTAAGAGAATTATCGTTTGTATAACTGCGTTTAATATTTTTAATATAAGAATTTGATATATAATAATACTTAAAACGCTTAAAGATATATTCGTGTAATATTACATTATGGGAAAGTGTAGATTTTTTAAAACAATTTACAATCTACACGATCTACTATAATTCACGTGATTGGTGATGGAACATCGATGGAAATGTTCATTGAAATGTTTTATAAATAATATATGGCTTCAACACTTCGATTGTCTACTGTTTCAAATAAATTTATAAATGATAACATTTGCGATTAAGTGAATTATAGAACGTTTCCATTTTATATTTCATCAATTTTGGTAAGATATCAATTTTTTTGTTCTATAGAAACATTTTTTTATATATAGAATCACAGATAGAATAGAATCAGAGAGTTTATGATCACAAATTTAGAATCAAATCTATTTCATTCAAAAATTTTATCTAGATACGAAATCGTGTATAGTGAACCGACCGTATATTTTCTTTTAAAAGGCATTTCCTTTAAAGATTCCTTTTCCTTTAAATATATTTTTATAATTATAATTAGTAAAAAAAATACCCAACAATTATATGAAAAATGATCATTTAAACTGTTTTATTTTTATCTTAAAATGAACACACACAAAGTCAATTTTATATTAACGCTGCGCGCAATGTATAAATAATAAGATATATTACTTTCTCCACACAATATTTTGTTATATTATCATTTATCTTAATTCAATTATATATGGTATATAACTTTAAAATGAAATTGCAAATATTACACGGATTTGCTAAAAATAAGTTACAAACTGTGCCGTGAAAATAAATATATGTTTATTGGTTTTTTTGTTTTTTTTTTTTAAATGAGTATATATATTATGAAAAAATATAAAATATGCAAATTTATTCATCATTTGTAATCCACATCCTACACAATTTAATTTATTACATTTATGAAAAGTCTATCACAAAAGTTAATTAAAACCATACTTGTAGATAAAATGACAAATAAAGGAACATCAAAAATAATTATATAATTAATATATAAACCCAAAAATGTAAACCTCTCTTTGGTCAATCATATAACAATATAAATTAAAACATAAAAAGAAAAACAAATTGCGAATAAGCTACACACACACACACACACAATTTAACTTAATAACTATAAAGTACGTTTTAGTTTTGTTTTCGTTTTACCAAACAATATATAATATTATTACGATTAAGAAGTTACATCATTTTTTTTTAATGTTACATGATATTCATCATACATACATTTTTCTATGATAATTAAACCAACAAACATGAAAAAAAAATGTATAACGAAAATGATTTGTAATTTGTAGTTTATAATTATGTTTAATTATTATTGTGGTTATACGTAACTATATAGATAAATAATATCTCAAGATTTATCATTTCTATATTTATGATTTTTTTAGGGAATTTTGAATTTTTATAATATTTAGATGGAGTTCATATGAAACGTTGTATAAGCATAGTTTTGACAGAAATTGCAGTAAAGAAAAGTCTTTGAATGGTTCTGTGATATATTTGGGAAAATTAAGTAATAGATTTTTGTTATAGGAATAGATTACATTGAACATATTGAATGGGCTCTGGAAGTTAAAAACCATACAAATTATAATTATTTAAAACAATAAATAACGTATATTTTTCGTTTAACTTTTCTTTTCAAATAAAAGCAATATGTATATACATTTATTATTTGGATTATATAATTCGATTAGGATTCGTATTTTATATATATTACAACAAATTAATAAATAGATTAATTTTGTTTGATACAAAAAAAAATTATAACTAAAAATATTTATTGGTTAAAAATAAACTTGATTTTAATTTTTTTGTGCATTAAATAAAACATGTCAAAATTGTATAATAATATTTGATTGATACGGAAATTTATACAATAAAAAATTTTACTATATATTTGACTATTAATTAATATAACTATTTCTAATTTGAAAAATTCTAATTGTTCAAGGTTTTATATCTTTTGGCAGGCAGGTTCAAAAGTGGTTCAAATGGTTTTAAATTTTATATTCAATCATTGATTTTTTTTTTTTGCAAATAACATTTATTTATTAATATTGCATAAATATATATATACAAAATAATTTTGTAATTAATCAATTTCGTGAATCAATATCACGTATAATACCATAAAATTACCATAACATATTTTAATACTAAAAATAGACCTGGTCAGGTATAAAATATATAGAATATATTGATTTAGATAAGTAATTATTTGTGATTTTTTATATAGATACAAGTTTTTAATTTACAAATTAATATAGAAACAATCTATTAAAAAATTTATTATATAATTATATGTAATTATACCGACCAGTTAATCCGTTTTTAGGTTTTATTTATGACTCATATATTTTAGTTATATAATACTCCTGCTTTCTATATGGGGATATTCGCGCGATGTATTAAAATTTAATAATTGAATTTAAATTTGTGACGTTATTCTTTTGTCTTTATTGAATCTAGTTTTTATATCATTTCAGATTGTACGATAGACATTTCAACTATATAACTCGGTTAATTGGTAAATGAATTTTAATATCAAGAAATTGTTTTCAATCAATCCAAAATGATAATGACATTCAATTCAAATGTTGTTAAAATCATATATAAAAACAAGTCCTAAACAACTATAGTTCTTCTTATAGGTAATCAAATCGATCATTTCGTAATGTTTTTTTTTTTTACACTTTTTAATGCATTTTTAATATTTACACTGACCGCGGTATACTCTATCATATGAAATTAAATGGTATTTATGCTTTTTTATTTTTTATTCATTTTGTCAACGTAATATATATATAATATTTTATGTTATACGATGCATTTTAATAAAAATTAAAAACAAAATAAATATTATTTTTAGCAATAATGTAAAATATACAAATAAATAAATAAATAATGTGTATATTAATTTTTGTTAGTTAATTAAAATGTATATTTACATAAAATATATTCATATATAGTATTTGTTCAAGTACATTATAGTTTTAGTATATATAGAAAATTATTATATATCCTATATTTTATTATATAAATATATGATATAAAAAATATAACTCTTAAACAAATTGAATTTAGATACGATTAATTTTTTTCAAATCTATTATCGAATCGGAAAATTTTTTCAACTCAAATCAATGGGTTTATAAACGCAGTTTTTATATTAAATATTAACCGTAGATCGATCCTTAAATGTTACGACTAATATTACAATTCAGGTAGATTTTTACATTTGTATAAAATTCAATGGAAAACAGTCCAATGGAAATTGAAGATTCTATGGAAAAACTAATAAACTCAACAAGACATAAACTTTAGATTCCTATATTACAGATTATGTGTTAAAGATTTCAAGAAATTATAAGGAAAAATTGGAAATTGGTAGAAAACTACCCTCTAGGATCGTTCTACGGTTAAGATAATATTAGCTGTTAAATGATAAAAGAAATTGTAATATCATAATCATAGTATTGTAATATCACAAGACAAACAAAATTGATGAAATAACGATATGACGATATGAAATTCTAATAAGTCATATTTCATCACCACCACAAAAAATAATGATTAACATCTTTACGCAAAAAAAAAAAAAAATCATATAATTAACGCATCGCATATATAAAAAAAAAGAACCAAAAAAACTTTCTTTAACCTTCAAGAATTCATAAAAAAACAAAATTTTCCATTTCCAATAATTAACCAAAAAAAATTTCTCACTCACTTTTATATGCCCATAATTTTCCATTTGATAATCCCATTAAATATTCAAACATATGTAATGAACAATTTAAACTTAATTGATTATTTAATGTATTCCATTGACGACCAATTTCCTCAATATCGAAAACATTTAATAGTGTACCAATTCGTAACAATTTTGTAAAATTTATTTGTAAATCATTTTTTATAATCATTTTAAAATCATATTTATCATTTGGATTATTCAATAATTCAATATTTGTTAAATTTATTATCGTTGGAATTGTCAACAATGTCGTTGTCGTGGTCGTGGTTGCCTTCGTCATATTTGTTGTCATCATCTTCATCGTTGTTGATAAATCATCAATAATATCCGTTTCTGCTTCATTATTATTGTTGTTGTGTACTACCAATTGTGTACAGGATACTTGTGAAATATTTAATATTAATAAAATGAATAGATTCGACAACAACAACATTTTTGAATAGTTCATCATATATTTTATATATATATAAATATTATGCAATTAATATTTCAAATTTTTTTTTGAAGAAATAACTTTTATTTTTTTTATATGAAATTATGAAATTTATTTATTTTAACAAACAAACAAAAAAAAAACCCCAAATCTTGTTAATTTAATTTATATGCAACGCGGCGACATAAAAATAAAAGAATTAACAAATAAAAAAAATTCACTCTCACGCAAAAACATTTTTTTTTTATTTAAAATTGCAAATTATTTTTAGGTCATTTTTTTATTGTGTATTTTAATTATATATATTTAAAAAAATACCAAAGAAATCGAAAATACTTTTTTAATTTAAAAAAATCAAATTTAATTAACAAAATAAATTATTCATATAACAAAAGATTTTTTTAATTTTTTTGTATTTTTCATATAACACTTTTACTTTTTAACACTTAAATTATTTAAAATTATTACGTTTTTTTTTTTCTGGTTTATTATCTTTAATTTATGTATTGTATTGTGTGTTAAATAACTGAAAAAATTAATTATTATTTCTATTGTATATTTTGTTTTATTATTTTAAAATAATGTTACATAAATAATTATAATATATATATGAAAAAAAAAAAAAACAAATTAATATTCACTTATTGATGTGATAACTATCATTTATTTTATATTAAATTAAAAAAAAACAAAAATTTGATCTATGATTTGTGTTTCATTCATTTATAAATAAGTATAATATGACTTAACGTTAGTCTGTTCAAAAATACACTAAAATAGTACCTTTTTTTTAAAAATTAAAGTTCATAATAAAATTTTTTTTTTAATATCCAAAATCTTTTACAACAAACAAAAAAAAAAAAAAAAAACTAAATAAATAAAAATAAGAGTGGATTTTTTCAAAAAAAAAAAAAAAAAAATTAATTTGGATTGATTCGTATTTTTTTTTATTTTTTTTAATACACAGATATATAAGTATATTTAAACTTTGCGGCCGAATGCAATATATATATATGAATATATAACGATCAAAAATGATTAAAAATTTCTTTATAACACAAGTTACAAGTACAACAATATATATATAATAAATATATATATATATTATTCATTTATATCCATTGATTTATTTTAAGTTAGTCTTTGCGTGTATATAGTAACTTATTACCACTTTTCTGTTATCTATATACATATATATATATATATATATATATATTCCTACCACAAATATCACAAAACGATGTCTCTATCACACACTAAATATATAACTCTACCTGAACAATATATTATTACCTGTATTATATTTTATTAATATATAACAATAATAATAATAATAATAATAAATAAATACAACAATATACTACAATATATATTTTAACAAAATTGTAAATAAATATATTGTTGGCAAAATTCAATATAACATTTTAAGCGAATATATATGTTGTAATAAAACTTTCTTTTTTTTTATTCCTTATTTAAATAATTTTTATATTATATTGTTTATATATACATAATATACAGGGTGTCGTCGTGTAGTGATTATTTTAGACTAATTATAGAAACTGTATAAATATCTTTTTATTTTTTTTTGATTAAATACCCTTAAATGGTTTTTTATGATTGTTTTATGAAATTTTTATGAACATTTCATTAAGGTAATTGTTCTTTATAGGATTTATAGTTCAATAGCCGTAGCAGAGCAATAAGCAAGAAAATACTGGGATTAAAATTGTGACAAAAATTCTTTATCAATATTTCACCCGCACGATTGCCAGTTCGATTCATCATTTCTATACACATATTGTATATAGCTTGAACTATATATATTACACACCTGGATTATGTGTTAATTAAATATACCAGTTGTTAATTAATTTGAATATGTATATATAAAGGGCGATTTTTTAACAGCTATAGGAAAGTTTTTCAAAAAAAAAAAACACATAAAATTCAGAAAAATGCATGAAATCTTTATTTGAATCGATACGGTACGGTCCATATAATTTAATGTTTGAAGATTATTTCATGCAAATGTTGACCTTGACTGTGCCTCAAAATTGTTCATCCGTTTAGTCAAATTTTGGCATATACTCTTTCCAACATTTCGGCCGGTATCTCACGAATAAATGCTTCAATGTTGTCTTTCAATGCGTCACAATTGAAGCGGGCTTGTCTGTATAGACAGACATGCGAGCTTTAATATAGCCCCACAAAAAATAGTCTAAAAGAACCAAAAATAGTCACCGAACTCGCCTCTCAATAAGTCCATTGTTGCGCGTGCTGTGTCGCATGTGGCACCGTTTTGTTGAAACCACATGTCATGCAAGTCAAGCTCTTGCATTTTGGCAAAAAAAAGTTGGATATCATCCAACACGGTAGCGCTCACCATTCACAGTTTTACGTTACGATTCGCATCATCTTTGAAGAAGATGTCGGTCCAATGATGTCACCAACCCTTAAACCGCACCAACCTGTGATTTTTTGTGGATGCATTGGTAGCTCTTGCAATTGCTTCTGACTGATATTCACTCCAAAATCGACAATTCTGCTTATTTACATACCCATTGAGCTAAAAATGAGCTTCGTCCCCGAACACAATTTAATCGCAATGAACTTTCTTAACAGAGCACGCATTTTGATAATAAAATTCAATAATTTGCAAGCGTTGTTCGTTTTTTAAGATGATTCATGGTTAAATTATAGACCAAACTGAAGATGTTTGACAGTGAAACAAAACACGAAACGTTCGTCAGCTGTTTAAACCAGTGTTGCCAAAAAGATAATAGCTGAAGATAAAAAATCACCCTTTATATTGAATAAATGGTAAATTGAGGACGGTATTTACTAAATTTTATTATTTTTTTTTAAACGGTTTTTTTTATTATTTTTACATTTTTAAATATTTTTAAATTACTTTATTATTTTAATTTTTTTTTAATTTTTGTGATGTACTAATAATAATAAATAAACATTGATTTGGATTAAAAAGTCACCTGTGCATATTGTAAATGTAAGGGAAAATCTTTATACAATTTCGTAGTTTCTTGAAAAAATCGTTAAAAAATTACTCCCATCAGCACTCTGGAATATTCTGAACTCAAAACAAAAAACACACTTAAAAAAACCAAAAAAAACCGGACACCGAAATTACTTACTCGTACCAAAACCAGACACTGCTGCATTATAAATTTATACATATAAATAAACAAAATTAGGTAAAGTTATTCTGCAGAATTGTTGTTTTTTTTTTTTTGATGAATAATTGAATTGAATAAACGATGAATTATTAAGTTTTATTTAATTCTTTATTTTTATTATATAATTATAGTTGGATTTTTTTCTGTATTTTTGTGTATTTCATATACCAACGATTAGAGAATTACATTTTGGATAAAAAGAAAAATATAGAAATGGCAAATTTTATCTATAAAAAATTCATTTTTAGAAGTTCCCGATAAATTTTAGATTAGTTTTTTTTTTTGAACTGATGTTTTGACTAATAAATTTTTAACGATTAAATCTGATGTAATAAAAAATACGATTTTTATCTGATTTATTTTTTCTATGCAGCGTTGGTTTGGTTTGTTGATTGGTTTGGTTTGTTGATTGGTTTGTAATTTTTCGATGAAAATTAATTAAATAAAAAACAACCAAATATATTATTATATTGTTAAAAAATCCATTCAAGTATACAAGTATATTTCAGGTATTCAAATTAAATGATGGGTTTATTTCTCTGCATCTTGCGATAAAATCTTATATAACTGGCATTGTTATATAGTTCCTGAATGCAAATAGATTTAAACTCACTATAAAATACCTTTTTTAAACTCACTATAGATTTAAAATCACTATAGAAATCTTTGAAACATTTGCATTTCAATGACTGTGACTAAATGATTATTATATGATTATTAACATTAAACAACACAAAAATTACAAAAAAAATATCGCACCACTACATTATAATAGGTTATTTTTTAATTGAATTCACTTAAAATAATTATCTAATATGTATGTCTAATAACGCTAACTGAAAATAATAATTAAAATGCGATCATCATCGTGTTATAATTGTATATTTTTAACATTGTTTTTTTTTTTTTCAAAATCAAGTATATCTCGAATAATTCTCGTGACCTTCATCAAACTACCAATATTTATATAATATTCTTTTAATTTATATAAAAAAATCCAACACTTTCATTATCATGTACAATTGTACATACATATATGATACGGGTATCTTAACATTTTATTCATTTATGTATATATATATGATAACCCTTAATAAACCTCTGACAGAGATTACAACCATTTTTATTATTGTACTGATATATACAATCATTTTTCTATATAATAATATACTCATTATTAAATTTTGATATATTTACAACAATAAATAAATGTGTTAATTTAATTTAAAATCCATTAAGAGATAAATAAAATAAAAAATAAAAAATAAGAAGATGACAACAGAGACGATATATATTATTTTTTTTATATATTATCAATTATTATATTATATGTTGTTAACAATTATTTATTTATTTGTTTATTATTTATTATTTTTTTTCAACTATAAATACTGGAATTTGCAAATTCAATGATTATGAAAAATGAAAAAATTGAACAACAAAATTAAATTAAATAAAAAATTAAAAAGGTAAAGAAGTATTTTTGTAAATATATATATAAAGTATCCGCATATAAATTTTTTAATGAAATATCATTTTCTATATATTAGGTAAATATATTCAAAATTATATTCGCTCTACGCAAATATTTTTAAATATTTATATTTATAGAAAGAAAAAAAAAATAGACTATAGACTATTTTTACGTATAAACTGAAAAAACTATATAATAAAAGAATTGCGATTATAATTCCTATATAATCATAAACTATAATAAGCATTTAAAGAACATTTTTAATATTATCGTATTATTTTATATTACAATTAAAATTAAAAAAATATTTTATTCAGAATATCGCAGGTTGATTAGTTAAATATATTTAGTTATTTTCGTGTTAGTATATAGATATTTAATATCAAATTATTAATAACCATTTCATTTTAATTAGCACTAATAAAATTTAAATATTCAAACGCTAAACACTCTAGAGATTAACGAAGTTTTGATATATTTAAGTAAATAAAGCGATTGTCAAGTAAACAACGTAAAATTCAATCAAAATAGATTTTGTTTTTTTAAAAAATATGTCATCTAAATGGTTGTTCATGGCTTTTCACTTTCATAAAGTACAAGTTTATAACTTCTAATTCATGATAAATAATAAATAATAAATGATAATAAAATTCTACACTGATTTAAAGTACCTCAAAATCCTTAAGCATCGTCTGAATCCTTAGAACGCCTGAGAATTTCCTTTAAAAAAAATCCAATAAAAATACAATTTTTGCATGAAAAAATCAATGTTGACCGCATAAATAACGCGCATAAATAAAGATATTATACCATATAAAAATTAACATATAAAAATTGTTTAGCTTTTTATAATATATATAGAATGAATGATGTTGAATCTTAATTATTTAGATTTTTTTTTTTTATTTGTTTAAATTTTTAAAATGTGTATATAATTAACAATATATAAAATATTATATATACGCGCATTATATTTATGTGTTATGGATCAATTGAATTATTAGTAAACATATAAATTTTGTAAATTGTTAAGATTTTGTGAAAATCATCAAATTTGCGGATTTTATATATATTGTACTTAAAAACTACTTTAACATGACCGAAAATGTACGACATCAATTAATTTTTACAGTATACAGTACGTACAGTAAGTAAGTTGTGTTAAAATTTATTTAATTAATTCTTCATAAATCATCTTTATATTATAAAATATCCTAATAATTTATGCCAACCTTTTTTTTTTTTTATTATTTTATTATCGCATCATTTTTTTTTCCACTTATGGTATTTATTGTAATAAGATTTTTTTTTCGGTTTTATTTTTTTTAGAATAAATTTATTAATGTCTTTTATTCAAAGTAAATATAATGATTTGAAGAAAAAAATAATACGATAAAATAAAATTTAGAAAAAATGATAAATAAATGAAAAAATTGATGAAAAAATATTTATTTTAATCCTAAAATAGCTTTTGTTTTTTTTTTGTGTGTGCTCACAATCAGTATATATATATATATAGTTTTTATTAATTACAGAAATATTCTTTTAGTTAAATTTTAATAAAATAAAAAAAATTTATTAAAATTAATGCCTTTTCATATATTATTTAATTTATTAGGAATATAAAGAAACCTAAAATGTGTAATATAATAAAATATACAAAAATATTTTATTGTTTATTCCCGTCCGCAACCTTTATTCTAATGATAAATTATACAAAAAAAAAACGATCCAGAGACATAATAAATAAATTTAACATTAAAAAATTTGTATTTTGTATTTTAAAAACTTTGACCAATAACATTTTTTGTAATTAATAAATTTAATAATATCGTAAATTCGTCGTAAAGCCAAAATAAGATAACTATTTGAAATTAAATTAAATTTACATACTGGTTAACAATAAATAAATTATTATTACTAAAAATCAAGATAATTTTTTTTTTATTCCTTTATTCTTTCTTTAATTCTTTTTCGCGCAGGGTTTGGAATAAACCTAGACTTTTATATATATATATGTTAAGATGGATAATAAAATAATAATATATATATAGGAATATGCAAATCGTTTAGAATTATATAATCGAGCTATTTTTAAAATGATTATCATATATAGAATTTCAAATCGTTAATAAATTAAATGCAAAATAAATAAGTATGGATATATTCAACATATGAGATATTGAAAAGAATACTTTGAAAATAAAGTATACGAAAAAATATATAAAGGGTGATTTTTTAGCTATTATCTTTTTGGCAACACTATGGTTTAAACAACTGACGAACGTTTCGTGTTTTGTTTCACTGTCAAACATCTTCAGTTTTGGTCTATAATTTAACCATGAATCGTCTTACAAACGACGCTATAACGCTTGCAAATTATTGAATTTTATTATCAAAATGCGTGTTCTGTTAAGAAAGTTCATCGCGACGAAATTGTGTTCAGCGACGAAGCTCATTTTTTAGGCTCAATGGGTACGTAAATAAGCAGAATTGTCGATTTTGGAGTGAATATCAGCCAGAAGCATTCCACAGCTACAGCTACCAATGCATCCAGAAAAAGTCACCGTTTGGTGCGGTTTATATGGGGTGGTGACATCATTGGACCGACATCTTCTTCAAAGATGATGCAAATCGTAACGTAACTGTAACGCGCTACCGTGTTGGATGATATCCAACTTTTTTTTGCCCAAAATGCAAGAGCTTGACTTGCATGACATGTGGTTTCAACAAGACGGTGCCACATACCACACAGCACGCGCAACAATGGACTTATTGAGAGGCGAGTTCGGTGAACATTTTATTTTACGTTCCGGGACCGGTCAATTGGCTGCCTAGATCGTGCGATTTTGGACGCTTTTAGACTATTTTTTGTGGGGCTATGTTAAAGCTCATGTCTATACAGACAAGCCCGCTTCAATTGTGACGCATTGGAAGACATCATTGAAGCATTTATTCGTGAGATACCGGCCGAAATGTTGGAAAGAGTGTGTGCCAAAATTGGACTAAGCGGATGGACGGATTTGAGAAGCGCATTCAAGGTCAACATTTGCATGAATTCAATCTTCAAACATTAAATTATATGGACCGTACCGTATCGATTCAAATAAAGATTTCATGCATTTTTCTGAATTTTATGTGTTTTTTTTTTGAAAAACTTTCCTATATCTTTTAAAAAATCACCCTTTAGATATATTGTATTGCAGGGAACAGTTTTAACATCCGTATATATAGAATTAACATTTGCATATATGTATAGATATAAATCAAATACAAAAATTATATATAAATTAAAACTATTATAATATATTTTTTAATTATAATTTATACAATTTGTAATTATAGATTATATATTTAAAAAAAAACCTAAATATGAATTATGTAATTTATTAACTCTTATATACCATTTGTTACATAATCACACATTTTTTTCGTACCTTTCTCGCATTTGTCATCTAATAAAAATACGTTTAACTTGTAAAACCCAAATTCAGACAGTATTCGTATATGTATCTAGAAAATATAACTATATATGAACTAAATGTTAATATATATTATAGATATGCCAATTATAAAAAATAAAAATTAGCAGCAATTTATATTTATAATATATTTGAATGAAATCTAAAAACACTATATAGCTCTTAATTCAATACAAAATATAACGAACTCGTTTTTATTTATTTTTCTTTTTGTTCAATTTATTGTTTAATAAATAATAAATAATAAATGCAATTTGGCATATTATAGAAAAATAAATGAAGAATTTAATTGTTTTTTTTTTTTTGCAACACTTTTAAAATTAATTTCTTTTCATTTCTATATTCAATCGAAGAAGAAAAAAAAATAGCCCATAAGAAGAGATAGTTTTATTTATATTTTATTCACTGGCGGATTGTCGCGCATAAAGAAAAAAAATGGAAACGTAATTTCCAACATAAAAGGTAGATTTCAATCTTTCATAATCATAATCTCTTGTGTTTTACAGTAACTCTTTTAGAAATTCATATTCGCTGCCGCGGGGGATATAATTTCTTGGTTTAATACAAAACAGACAATTTTTGAAATTCATTACTCAGAAAGTCAGAATACCTCGCAATATACCACCGCTGATTGATATATAAATACACATTATTATTATTATTATAACTATATAGATATATACATAAATATATATGTAATGAAAGCATTCAAAGGTATAATACATAATAATTTGATTATGCTTCTTAAGATTTCTTTTAATATATTGCATAATATAATAATTTCTTGATGTTTTTTTTCCTATTATTATTTGTATTAATATTATACATATTCAAACAATCTAAACCAAAAAAAACATTCATTCAATGTACTAAATATATTTATAAAAGAAATTACGTGATATATAAATTATATAATTATTATTTGGTTTATTGAATGAAAATTTAATTAGTTTTTATTAAAATTTTTTTTTTATTCATTCCCTATATATAATGAATTGTAATCGAATTATTGTAAATAAATGTAATATATATTTAGTTATGTATCTATAATTTATACTTATACATATATTTAATTATTTAAGTCGTATATGTTAATTTTTTTGTTTTTTTTTTTGTGTGATGAATCAAAAATATCTATAATTAAATATTATGCATTTGTTTGTATATATAGTTCATTTAATTACATAATTTCTTTTATTTATTTATTATGTACTATAAAAATATAAATTTGTTATTTTTAAACTTTAAAAAAAAAAATTCAAAGGTACATTCAAAGAACTAAACCCCCACATCGGAAACAACTTGCTGAATTTATTGAATCTTTGAAAAATAACATTAATTCATTTGATAGATTTTTACCACAGAAGCTCCAACAATTCCATTACATTTTTCCATAATACATATATAATTGTTTCAAAATGCATCGTAAATTATTTCAGTACCCACGGCAAAAGAAAAAGAAATCGCAATTACAGTCTTTACAAAATAAAAAAAAAAACATAATAAAACCTAATTTTAATCAATTTATTTCACAAAATCAAAAAAAAAAATGATAATACAAAAAAACAATTTATTTAAAATGATTTGAATATAAAATTTTCAACATAGCATCAAATGGGGCTTCAAAAAGCATATAAATAATAAATGAAACAACGAATGTAATCATCACAAATCCAATGTACATCGAAATCTTGAATGAAATTAATATAGAAAAATAAAATTAATCAAAATAATTTTTGCATATATATTGAATTGAATTGAATCTTTGAAAAATAACATTAATTCATTTGATAGATTTTTACCACAGAAGCTCCAACAATTCCATTACATTTTTCCATAATACATATATAATTGTTTCAAAATGCATCGTAAATTATTTCAGTACCCACGGCAAAAGAAAAAGAAATCGCAATTACAGTCTTTACAAAATAAAAAAAAAAACATAATAAAACCTAATTTTAATCAATTTATTTCACAAAATCAAAAAAAAAAATGATAATACAAAAAAACAATTTATTTAAAATGATTTGAATATAAAATTTTCAACATAGCATCAAATGGGGCTTCAAAAAGCATATAAATAATAAATGAAACAACGAATGTAATCATCACAAATCCAATGTACATCGAAATCTTGAATGAAATTAATATAGAAAAATAAAATTAATCAAAATAATTTTTGCATATATATATAAATAAATATGATTATTAGAAAGATTTAATTTGCTTATAATTATAATTAGATTTTTCTCATCTAAAAATCCCCAATAAAATAATATTATATTAGTTTAATTAAATATATTATAAAGAGTTAGTTATACTTACAATTATACCAAATGATAAATGAAAACTACTATCTGAATTTAAAATTATTAAACGGGTAACCAATGGATGTAATAATAAGGCACAATTTGAAATTTTACCAATTGGTAATAAATATGTTGATGATAATATTTTTCCTAATATACCTATATAATAATTAAATTAGATAAAATATTTTATCTTATAATTTTTAATTAATTGTTTAAATTCAATTCAATTCCATTTTTTATGAGGGCAGATCGCTTCACCCAATCATCTCGAAAAGTAGCGAGATAATCAAAAGGACGACCTTTGCCCATTCAAAAATCAGTGCAATTGATGAATTGGATATATTATATATCCATATTTCACCAAGGTAATGCTAAGCCAAGCGTTACCAAGGCTTGTAATTTTCCTTACTCATTAGTTTAAGGCACAATTTCGACGAGTTGATTGTGTACCATATATAATTGTGAAAAATGTATTGTAATAGCGAATCGCAATTTTGTAGCAATAATATAAATAATGCCATCTATATTATGATTTCTACATATTCATTTATATATATATAAATATATATATATATGTTCTTTAAAAATATCAATATATTAATTTAATAAATGTTATAAAAGTTAAAGAAATATTTGACCATTTATTTAAATTTAATATGGCAGAAGGGAACGGTGAGTTATAAATTTTGTCCTCCACTAAAGAAAAATTCAAATGAAGCGATTTTCAAACCACTTTTCAATCTTTTTTTTATTTATAATATTAAAAATACCTTTATAATTTGATATTGATGCTAAAATTATCCAAAATAATATCATTGACCAAATTGTATGGGACATCGTCGATACCATTGCCATTAACCAATGATGCCCATTATTTAATGTTTCTTCATTCAAATAATAATTTTCACTTAAAATATATCCAATTAATAATATGAAACTGGCAATCCATCCTATAATATATATATAATTAAATAATTTGAATTATAACAATTTTAGGATAATATCAAACAATTTCTACTATTATTATTATTATTATTATAGTATTATAATAAAACGCATACATACCTGAAATGACCACAAATCGATTCATTTTAAAAAATTCTTTTGTTTTATAGATAATGTATCCTAATGCCATACCCAATAAATATGCTGGTATTCGTATCCAAGGTTGTTCATATAAACCATTTAATTCAGCTAATTGATCTTCATAAGTTAAACTACATATAAATTTTAGGAAATACGAATTGTTTAGAATTGGAAATAAAAGTTCTGTTATAATTAAATTATAATATGCAGGGGAAAGACAAAGCAGAGACAGCAAACAAGGAAAAAAAGATAAGTTCAGTATATCTATACAACATGATGATGGTCTGACCAGAAAAAAATGACTTTGATTATTTTTTTCAATTATATATCATTCTATATTTTATATAATTCAGACAAAAAGACAAAAATTAATAAATTTTCTTGCTGCACTAGGAGCTGGACTGGCTGGGCATTTTAATAATAACTTATAAGTATGTAAAGGATATTAAATATACCTTATTGGTTTTACAATCATATTTTTACGATTAAAATAAAATGTTATTGTTGTGGCTGCAAATGAACTTAGAAAAAATACCAAACAAATACAAAATGCATATTTTCGATGATATCTCGATATTAATAGTATTATACAGGCAATTACAAAAAATTGAAATTCTAATGATATATACCAGGACCAGATCATACACTGAAAGTACAAAAATAAAAAAAACAAAATATTATTTCAATATTTAAATGTATAAATACGCATAATTTTTTTTTACTTACTCTTTCCGATAACGGAAAAAATGTATCAATATAAAATATATTTCTCCACATATGAACGGGACATGTTAAATGATCTGTTGATGGTAATTCTAGAACACCATGATCATTATGATATTTCATTGTTATTTGTAATAAAATTAAAACAATAATATATGGTAAAATTTGTCTATAAATAATTAAAAATAATAAAATTATATAAATGCGATTTTATAAGAGTCGTAAACGCGTCTTGGTTTGATTTTAATCCAAAAGATTAAAGATTTTTTCGGGTTGGCCATAAGAGTATACAAAAAATCAAACAAAAAACGTAATAGAATATGTGTGGATCTTTCTTAAAACATTTTCAATCTATCCTTTTGAATCAATATAATTATAATCCTTAAAATCAAATTAAAAGCATCGCACAATAATTTTACCTTAAAATTTTATATAAAATCATTGCTGAAAAGTGAATAAGATGATCAAATGTACCATAAATTTCATTTATATTTATATTTTTTATTGTACTGTAAAACATATTCGAAATTGTAATTCCACTGAAAATAAAAAAGAAAAAAAAATTTAATAAATGTCCTGCTCCTGATGGATGGCGAATATAATTTTAATAAAATTTGAAAAGAAAATCCTTATATTACCATACAAAAAAATATGTATCAATTGAAAATGTACCATATTTTAATAGAATTGTCAGTAAATTTGCATTTGAATTATGTCCATAGATTTTATTGTCTATAAAAAAAAATAAATCAAAATCATTAATTATATAGTTTTTATTATAACAAAAAAAAAATATTACAATAAAATACAAAATAAAGTAAATATATCTTTGAAATTCCCCAAAATCCCAAAAAAAAAAATAGAGTATATTTTCAATAAATCCAATCATTCATAATTATGGTTTCATCAAGAACTCTGTCGTGTAAATGTTAAAAATGCCAACCTAAAATTCTAACGAAACGAAATTTGGCGTCATGGGTTCGAATTCTACTGAATGCATAAAATATGTTTTGTGTTTTCGGCTATTTTTCGAATCTGAATTTTAACACAGAGTTGTATATTCCGCTTGCGGTTGGTCGTACACGGCTAATTACCGACACCGTAAAAGACACAAATTAAGAAACTAACAACAGAAGGCTGTTGTTGGACGCTAAAACCAGATTGTTGGTTGTATAGCGAAAATTAATTAATTTTATTTATTTATTTCAAGACACTACAAAACTTAATCAGAAAATTAACCAAATGATGATAAAATTTCCGAATTATTTTCCAAAAAAAAGAAGATTTTTATATCTCCTCTGAAGGTAGAATGGGAGCAAAGGAGTAATATTTTCAATGGATAAAAAATTGGAGATCCTCATCTTTTTTAAGAATTTTGTTAATTTGAAGAACCGCAAATTATTATAATTTCCCTTTAAAAAGAATTAATAAAAATTAAATAATTAATTAATATTATTGTAATACCTGATACATAATACAATATTATACATGAATGTAAAAAAATAATCCATAATAATGTTATTACACGAATTCCAGAAATTATACGGATATCACCTTCCTTACAACAAAAATTCGTTAATTTTTTATTAAGAATATTTCCAATATTATTATTACGATTTGAAGAATTATCCATCGGATGAATCATTATTAATTTTAAATTTTGATTAAATGAAAATGATAATATTAAATTTGTTATTATACTATTTTTATGAGATCTGTTGATTGAAGAAATGTTCCTTGAACATTTTAAAGCTGTTTTATGAAATATATGAAAAAAATAATTAATAAAATTTAATTGATTTATAAAACCATTTAATTTAATTATATATCTTACCATAATCACATTTTCCCGCTATTATATCAACGCTTATTGAATTTTCTAATGTAATTTTTTTAACTTGTACTAAATTTACATGTTTATTTGTATTAATATTATTTACAGTCATACTTTCGTCTAACGGATCCATTTTCAATTTAGTTGTTGAATTTTCATTTTGTTGATTTTGTACCAATAATAAAGGATTATTATTATTATTATTATTTAATTTTTTAAATTGATTCCGGATTACATCATTTTTTTTCCTAAAAGCAATTAAAAACAAATCAATCATTAATTGGCATCAAAAACACCTTAATTAAATCTAATTTATATATAGTTACATTTCAGAATTTGTTGTAGTTGTATCAATCGATTCATCAGCACCAGTAATTGATGATAAACCACCATAATTATTTCCATTTAAATTTTCTAATTTTGATTTGTGTTTCATTTGAATAATATTTTCATAAACTGTAGCGATGATTCCCAATATTAAAAATATTATAAATAATCCACTATGAGAGCGTTTGAAAATTGGAAAATTTTATTCATTAATTTAAAAAAAAATAAATATACACTCATCATTCGTGAATATATACTAACCATAATATATAAAAATTAAAATCTTCAAAAATTGAATAACGTTCCGTTAAAATACGTATATCCAGCAATTCAACATTATGCAAAACAATATCCATTTTAATATTTGGTAATTGAGCATAAGACATTATTTGTTGTAAATCCATAAAATTACATGATTTTGGTAAACATACATTTTGTTTTATTACAATTAATTTAAATGCGGTTTTATCTTCAATAAAACCACCATATTTTACATTAATCCGTTGTAAACCAAATGGAACCGTTCCAATTGGCCATAAATATTGTTGTTTTTGTGATTTTATTGTAGTATTTTCATTGCTATCAATACTGTTATTATTACCATTATCAATTTTTGATTGTTTATGATGATGATCATTATTTGTTTTCTTATCATCATCAGCGGGAGCAGCATTATTATTATTATTATTATTATTATTTATGCCAATGATCATTTGTTCATATTCATAATTTAATCGTTTACAATATTCTGAATTACCAATTCGTAATTCATTTCCCGAAAATATTCCACCGGAATAATAACCAGATGCATCGTATACTATAATTATTTAAATATAAAATAAAAACAAAAATATAATTACAAAGCTCCGTATCAGGGCTGCCAGTACATACTTTTTGTGTTTTTGTGGGACTTTTAGAGAAATTGCCGGACCTCTCTGGTAATCCTTATTACACTCCATTTACCAAATGACTTTGATCCTTTTCAGTGATATATTTTAAATAACAAAATGAACAACAAGTCAGCTAATGTGGTAAATATTTCATTCAAACGCAGTCACAAATACACGAACAAATGAGAATTTAATCGTCTAAAAACCGTTTTTGCATTTACCGATCATGTTTCCGGGCGCTATATTTTATTATTTGAGCCAGGCGCCTACATGGGCTAAAACGGGCCTGCTCTGTACTTAAAATTAATTTCGCTGTTCTGAAATTTCGAATGTAAATAAATATAATGCTTTTAGAATTTGATTTAGAACCATATAATATGGTTCAAAGACAAGAACCCGCAAAGGTGTAGATCTAACAGAAATAGTTCATTAAACGCAGATTCGTCTTTTGATTAGTCTAAATAACAAACAAGATATTTTCGCATGTAATGAGTATTGATTTGATCGATATATCTGGAACTATATTAGGATTTAAATAATAAGTATCCTTTCAACTGGCCAGAAATGTTAAATGTAAATTAATTATTCATCGACGGTGGGATTTTAGGAGCTAGAGGTTTGTTCCGCTGGCGGTGAATATATATACGCCCGATTGGAGAAGGCCAAATGCAATTGTAAGTAATAATTAACCATTAACCAATAAAATTCCACAAAATAAAAGCGATTTTCACTAAAAATATATTTAAAATAAAATTAATTACTCGTTTTCATTAAACAAATAATATAAATCTATAATCCGATATGCTTTAAAATGTTTTAATAATAAAAATAAATATCGCGTAAATTCAATAATTACATATAAAAAAGTTAATATAAAATTATAAATACCCTAAAAAATGATATTGTATTTATTTTTTATATAATTGAATGAACATAGCAAAATTATAGATAAAATAAATATTAATATTTTAAAAATGCATTGATGCGTAACATTTCTTTAATTTTCTTTATAATAGCAGATATAGAGACTTTAACGTAAGATTTTTTTTTATTGGTTAAAATATAAATGAATTTTAAAAATAAGCACTTTCCAAAAATTTATATTATAAACATTATATATTATTGATAAAATATTTTAATCAATTAATTAATTTATATAACTTACACTTTATCGACCATAAATAATCTTTATGTAATCCATCCAAATACATAAACATATCCTTAATACAATTATCAGAAATATTCCATCCTTTATCGTTAAATTCAAAAAATCTCACCATTGACGTCGGATTAAAAGTTTCAAATAATAAATTTATATTTGAAATAATTGTTGCATTATTTCGTCCAATAATGAAATTTAATAAAATCATTACTGTACTCGTCGTCCACATCATAATCACTTTTTTAAATAACATAATTAAATTTTTGTTAATATTATTCTTGAAAATAAATTAAATATATAGTTTAAATAAATGAATATATATAGAACAAAATTTGAATTTAAAATATTTAAATAAATAAAACAACGCGTGTCTATTATTCACTTCATCATATCCATATTACTATATTATTATTAAATTTTATCAATAAAAATAAATATAAATTTCTTAGGAAAGTCTATCTATCTCTAAAAACACTTTCAATCTTCATTTTTTTTAAATGATGAACTTGAAAATTCAATTTCAATATATTGCTTGCTGGTTATTATACTATAACTCTAGAGCACACGCACAATAATAAAACATAAATTGTTAATATAAAGTGTATGAATAATAATGGTTTGTGATTGACTGCGATGATATGTTCTTCATATAATAAATATATTGTATTATTTTTTACAATATTTTATTTGTATAAAAAAAAAAAGAAGTAGAAAAACTTATTATATTTTTCTTTTTTTTATTATTATAATCTAAAATCAATTATGCATAGTTTATAAACCGCATATACACACCGCATATAAAAACAAATATAAATACACATAAAAAGAATAAAAATAATATTATTATTATTATTAAAGTGTGTTTAATGCAAAAGAGATAATATAATAATAAATAAATCATAATAAATAAATCATAATAAAAGTGAAAAATATATTTTCTTTAATTTTCTCGATTGAATGCATAATAATTTGAATTATTGTATATCATTTTTTTTTTTTTTTATTTAAATATACAATTTTTCATTCAATAATTTTCTCTTTTCATTATTATTATTAATATACAAATTCTTTTTATATTATCATTTTCTGAAAATTACTTTTTTAAAATTGTGAAAATAAAAAATGTTTATTCAATTTTGTATTGTACTTTATTGTAAGATCCCACTAAATAAATAATAAATCTATATCCTGTGTGGAATTAAATATATAGGAAAATCGATCCGTTATTTATACTTATATATTTTATTCAAGGAAAATACAAATTAGAAAAATCAATTTTCTGGTAAATTTCCACCATCAAAATCATTTTCCATATATAAATATATTGCGTTTTCTACTGTTAAAAATCTATAAAACCATAATTCAAAAGTTTTCCGGTAAAAATTACCGGTTATTAATTTTCCGGTAATAAACAACGGAAATATGCCAAGACACCATAAAAGATATAACAAAAACAATCCATTAGCTCTATAATAATTAAATAATATTAAAAACCAATAATTCCAAAATAAAATAATAATTTAAAATCTTCTTTTTTTATTTTTAAATTTAATTTAAAAATTATGGTATTAATTTAGTTGGTTTATTAACCTTTTAGATAATTTTTATGGATTAAATGAATCACAATTTATGTTTTTGAGTGACATCTAGAAAAAAATATAACAAAATATTTTAAAAAAAAAAAAAACATAACCCCTAAAAAAATTAATAGCAAAACACATGCGTTTTTGATTGTCACATTTTTTTTGTTTACATTTTTCTTTTGTATTCATTTATTTTACCACACATTTTTTTTTTTAAAATTTATTTATTTAATTTAATTAAATAATTAGCTCTTTTATTAAAATAGAAAATATAATTAAAATAGTTTTTTTTTTAAAATTTGATTTTAATTAATTTTATTATTATTATTATTATAAAACCAAAATCAAAATGGGCAAAGGAAAAAAACGTAAACTAGTGGAAAAAGATGAAAATGAAATTAATTTATCGTATAAACATTTAGCAACAAGTCATATACGATCAGAAGATAAACGTTTAATTGTGGTCCTTGAAGGTGCCCAATTGGAAACGGTTAAGGTAAAATATATTTAGAGGAATTTATTTGAAAAAAAACCCTATATTTTGATACATTGTTTTTTTTTGTATACTTAATAAAAAAAACCAGGTTGGAAATACATTTGAATTGTTAAATTGTGATGATCACATAAATATAATAAGAAAACATAATCGTAATCCTGGTGAATGTCGTCCAGATATTACACATCAATCATTATTAATGTTATTCGATTCACCATTAAATCGTGCCGGTCTATTACAAGTATACATACGTACCCATCGAAATGTACTGATTGAAGTGAATCCACAAACGCGAATACCACGTACATTTAAACGATTTGCCGGTTTAATGGGTATTTTTTTTTTATTATCAATTATAATTATATTGATTTATAATTAATTATATCATAACTTAAAAACTTAAATTTCTTTACGATTGCAGTTCAACTTTTACATAAAATGAGTGTCGGTGCCGTTGAATCAAGTATTAAATTAATGAAAGTTATCAAAAATCCAGTAACTAATTATTTACCAGTTGGTTGTAAAAAATATGTTATGTCATTGAGCGGGAAATTAGTTGATAATGCACGTGAATTAGTACCGAAAAATGAAAATGAACCAATTACATTAATTGTCGGAGCATTTGCCCATGGTAATGTAAATGTTGATTATTCAGAGGGAGCATTTTCAATTAGTAATTATCCATTATCGGCTGCGTTAGCATGTAGTAAATTATGTAATGCATTCGAAGAGGTTTGGGGTATTAATTAATTAGGAAAAACGATGGTAAAATATAAAATGTATTTTAATGTTGCAAAAAAAAAAATATAATATTTTAATAAGAATATTATTGTGTTTTGAAGTAATTTATTGATTGAATGTGTTTCGGAATGTAATGATATAATTGTTGGCCATAGGTTTCGAACTATCCGGTTTGCTTCTGTGACTTCTGTGACACTAGGAAATGTATTTTTTTCCGTACTTATTACCTTTTTTCCCCTTAAAATCAATCCAAGATCCTGTAAAATTGTTATTTAAACTGACTGAAAATTTACATACTTATAGATGGCATCTAGCAAAGATTTCCCAATATAATTGTCCGCTTATCAAGCCATAACTCAAAAGCCAACGGATGAATCTGACTGGTTTATGACAAGACCAACTCATTCTCTAATCTATTTGACTGTTTCAGATAATAAATGGATAAGTACAAAAAGGAATTTTCAAAAACAATAAATTAAATAAATTTTTTTTTTATTTTTTCGATTTTATTTGGTGTTTTATTTTTTTTCTGTTTTATTTTTTTTTTTTTAATATAATATAAAATCTAAAATAGAATTAAAAATAATATAATAAAATATAAATATAATTTATTTTTTAAATCCGAATATTAAAAAAAAAAAGACAAACAAACTAACATTTAATAAAATAAAATCAACCCAAAAAAAAAAAACATTTTTTTTTTCTTTTCTGTAAGCTGTAATATATATATATAAAAAAAGAGAGAAAAAAAAATAATTGAACACAAATCACACATAATTATATAGTTTTCTTAATTAAAATTAATTAAAATATTATAATTTATTTAAATTACTTTTACTTACTAAAACGTTTTAAACGTACTAAAACGTTTTTTTAATTTTTGGTTTCGTTTATCATCGTTTCATTTTCATTGTATATTGTTTTTTTTTGTTTTGTATTTATAATAATACGTAAAAATAAAAATTGTACATAAAAAAACTATTTATTTTTTTTTTTGTTTTGGTAAAAAATTATTTTGTTTTTTACATTTTTTTACTTAATAATAAATTCATTGGGGGGGGGTTTTATGTTTTTAATATTTTTTATATATAATAAATATTATTATTATAAATATTAATTCTATAAAAAAAAAAAAACAATACCGGGGGATTATCTTTAAGAAAAGGGACAAAAAGAGGCATACTTAAGAAAACTAAATTCGCTAAACTAAATCGCTCTCTAAATAAATATATATAATTAAAACAAAAAATAAATAAAATTATTTCGCTGTTCAATTCCAGATTGTTGTTGATAGTAAAAATAATTTATTTATTTTTTTTTTCTATTAAATAAATTAAATATATAATTTTTATATTTAACTTGTATTTTTTTGTGACGTCGTTATTGTATTTGGATTTTGATTTGTTGTTGATTTATTAATTGATTTACCATTTGTTGTTGATGGACCGCCACTTTCACCAGCAGCACCACCACCACCACCACCACCACCACCACCATTAGATGTACCTGTTTTACCGTCATTTGTTGATAGGGCACTTAATTGATCAGGTAAATCAGCTGTTGATGTCATACAATGTTGTCCTAATATATCAGGTAATGCATTTCGTCGTCCAACTCGTCCTGTATTATAAAAATCTGGATTACCATCATTACTTTTATCACAATCATTGTCCATTGTTAATAAATTTTTTGATTCTACCATATCAGAGGTAATGTCAGAGGTTATTGAAATATTATTCGATGTTGTTGCGGTCATAGACGAAAATGAAATCATAGAAGATGTTGGTGTCTTTAACACTTTTACCGCTAAATCATAAAATGCAATTAAATAAATTTTTATATTAATATTTTTTTAGTTTAATGAATTTTATATATACAGAAAAAAAAAATTATAATTAACATTTTTACAATAAACGAAATAAAAGCAAAAAAAAATAAAAAAAATTATTAAATATTTAATTAATTTGAATAAATAAAAGATTGTGACAGAAACACTTTGATGGTTCAAATTAATTAATAAAATACTGTCTATAATTACATTTCCGGTTATTTTTTTTAAGTATATTTTAATATTTTTAAGGTTCTGCGGAACTTTCTCATTGATCATTTTGAGAAAAAAAATTACATAAATACAAAATTATTGGTAATTTCTTGTTGGAATTGAACTTTTCTAGCATTTCTAGCTTGTAAATGGTTAATAAAATCTGATTGAAAAATCTATTTATAAAATGGATATAATTAATTTTTAGCAATGATTTTACGGAAAAATATAAAACGAGGAAATTCTAAAATGTTTTATCTATAGTTAAAGGTTTTATTAATTGTTAGATTTTATTGTCGAAACTTTTTTCTTTTATTAGTATATTTAGTTAGTATATTTAATTTTTATTTTTTATTTCATTTAAATACCTTCAGATTTTTTTAATTTCCTTTTATGTGCTTTCAAATGTTTTTTATTTATCTGTCCTGTTTTAGTTGACGGCTTCATTTTTATATTTTTTTTTTTATAAATAATCTCTCTTTATATTACAAAAATAATAATAATTTTACACACAAACTAAATTAAAAATATTTAAAAAATAAAAAAATAAAAATAAAAATAAACAAAATAAAATAATAACTTAAAACAATATGGCACAAAATTTTTAACTTAATTGATCTCATTATTATTATTATGGGAATGGGCAATCAATAAACAAAAATGCCAATATAGAAGGCAATCTGAGGATTCAGCCATAGAGAGTAATGAAACAAAATTAAAAAAAAACTTTAGGAACTTCAGAACAGAATGGAAACTATAGGTATAGGTTAGAGACTAGGTAGAAGTATGGGCAGATTCCTTCAATATAACAATGAGATCATTTAAATTAATAAATTTTTTGTGTATTATATATTTTAAATTACCTGCGAACAGATGAGATACAGCTATAACGATACAACTATTCTTTTGTACTGATTTTTTTTTGTTAAATTTTATCCAAAATCCAAATCCAATAATTTTTGTAATACGCAGTTTGATACACTTTAAATTTTTTTTTTTTTGATTATTTATCACTTTTTAGTTATTTATTCTTTTAGCTCTAATAAACTATAAATTATAAAATCATTTTTCTGTTAAAAAATATGACAATGTTTTTCATATAATATAATAAATAATCTATATATTATTTTTGTCATCACATTTTATTTGTTTTTCCCCGTGTTTTTGTTTAATAAACCATTAATGAATTTAATTGTACACAAAATACAACTTATTAACTTCCCATAATATGTATATATTAACTAACAAAATGTTGTTTATATATTTTCTATAATTCTAATTGCACAATTTAATGATTAAAAATCTTGTAGACTTGCAGAACACTGACCAATAAATGACCAAAAAAAAAAAAAAAAACACCTGCAAATTACAAAAAAATGAAAAGGAAATAAACGATTGTATTAATTATTATTATTATTATTATTATATATTATATATTATAAATGAATTAAATATTCTAAACACATTGAATATTTATTGGGGTTTTTTTTTTTTTTTATAACTGTGTCTTGTCTGTGTTGTTCTAATCCCGTAGCTTTGGTAACATTATTATATTATATTAAATTGCTTGCAACTCGTAAGATATACTATACATATTCGATTTCGTGTATTATTGTTTTGTGTTTTCAATCGCATTGATCAATAATTAAAAACAAATATATATATATATATATATATAACATGTTTTGATTGATTTTTCTTTCCGAATTCCGAAATCAAATATAAAAAAAAAAAAAACAAATTGTTCAGGATCAATAAAATAACAAAACAAAAACAAAATATACACACGCACAAGATTATTTTTTTTATACAAATGAAAAACCCGCAACAGCAACAACAACAACAAAACAATTTTTTTTTTCTATTTCGTATATAAACAATAATTTCAATGGCTTTTTTTTTCTTTTTTTTTTTTTTTGATAAATTCAATTGTAATGATGAAAATATTACCAAATCCACAGGGTTTTTTTTTCCTTAATTATCTTTAATCATAATAAATCCTTCAGGAATTCTATGCTTACCTTTTTTTCGTAATGTTGTTGTATACGATTTTATAATTAACACGAGTTTTATTGGTGCAATACTATTAGAAAGGATTCCTTGAAATTGGGTGGTTTCCTTTCCGTTCCGTAAACACAAACAGAAGTAAATAATTGAAATAATTTTATAGATAAAATTCTCCAACAAGGAGTTTGTGGGTGGGCGTCAATTCAGAACGTTGGGAATTATTTAACTAGTGTAAAAAAACAAAAAAATTGTATTTTTGTTATTGTTTTGTTGTTTTTTACGTTTTTTTTTTTCTTTTTATTATTTATAACTTTTTAGCACTCGGATAACGCAATATCAAAATACACCACACCGCACGAGTATCAATAATCGCACCATCAAAACAATCGATTTATATTAACTTTTTCGGCTTATTAATGATGGTCTAAACTATTAAGGCGTATTTACAGTTTCAAATATAGGATTATTCGTCCATGGTAATATGCAAATTTAAAAAATATGTTCATTAAATATATATAATTATATTTGAATTTGTTGTATGGTGGTTGATAAAACATGTTAAATGTGGGGAAAAAGCGAAACTTTAAAAAATTTCATTGAGATTTTGACGTACCAAATCTAAAAACCAAAAAATATTTATGTTTTCTTCAAGAAATTTCATAGTTTTAATAAGGTATATCCAGCATATTTTCTTGAATATACTATATACCAATGTACCAATGCAATGTAACTACTATACCAATGTAATGTAAACCAATCCTCTCTCAGCCATATATCTTTGGCTTGAAATCACCAAATAAAAAACTGCATTAAAAACTGCTAGAATAATCGCACCCAAACAGCCGAGCCGTACTATTCTACACTGTTGATACGGTGTACTATACATTTTATCTTCTCTTTTCATCACACACATTCTTTGGCAATATTATTTTATTTTTTTTAGCCCCACATACACAATCCGCCGCACCTCCCTTCCTTTATTATGTTGATTTGTCATACGGCAAAAAAGAAAAAAAATTAAATGAAATTAAAAAATCTTTCAAGACGATTTCAAAAGCAGCAGAGGACTGCGTAAAAAAAATATGGCTGAATGAAATATTGAACAAATTTTTAAGTATTTTCCAATCCATTAAAATAAAAAAAAAAAAAAAAACCAAGCATGTTGAAAATTTTTATTGAAATCGTATTAAAATAATAAGAAAATTGAATATATTAAAAGAATAATTAAAAAAAAAAAAAAATTTAATATAATCGGTTAATTAATCAAGTTAATAAAAGACTAATAGAAAAAAAAAAAAATAGACAAGTTATAATTGTGTTTACGGGATTGTGTTTTGCCGAGCGACGATCCTTAACAAAAAAAAAAAAAAAGGCTATGTATTTTGTGGTACATCCTCAACCAGGCACAGACGAACAACTTAATGATAGGTAACAAAAATATATTTCTATATAGATGAAAATATTCTGTATGGATATGAAAATGTAGTGTCCCAAAAATGCTTAGAAAATCCATTTTTTTTTTTTTTTTTTTTAATTTTTCTTTTCTATACTGTGCATTTCCTTTTGTCCTATGATGCATTCATGCATTCATTTAATTCCTATATACATATATATATGTGGAACGATTACAACAACAAGAACAATTGTACAAATTGAATGAAAAAAAAAAAATTTAAATGGTGGACAAAAAAAGTCACCATCTTGGATTTTTTCTTCTAGATGATTATAGAATATATAAAAAAAAACACGATTGGATACATGGGTTGGGTAATTCAAATAGCATATGCCTGCGGAGCTGTTTAGTTTTTGTTAATTTTATGGTTTTTACGTTATTTTCATGTCGGCGGCGGTGTTCTCGTACATGCGATGTCATGCCAATATGCCATACACACAAAAAAAAGACCTTGCATTTATAACATATTCATTCTTCAACAATTCCTCCCAAAAAAAAAAAAACACCTAATTATATGTGTGTTATCTGCTCTGTGTGTTTTTTTTTCTTCTTATTGCTTTAATAAATAAAATAGGAAATGGCGATTGGGGGGAATAGACACGAAGTAAAATTATTAAAGAAAAAAAAATTTATTCCAAGAATTTTCACACGTTGCACAATTCGTAACGTATTCAAAGTTATGTTTTCTCATGCATTATTTTTTATTTTTATTTTTTTTATCATATCGAAAATAGAAAAGTATTTAGTAAATTTCAATTTTCATTGTGTCTGCCCACCATACACACATTTCGATTTTCACTTCCGTGTACAATGAAAAAATTTACATTTTTGTCGGCTGAACATAGAATATTCCTGCTTTTTTTTTTTTAGATCATTGATGATGTTGATGGTTTTTTTTTTTTTTTTTATAGATTCATTGATCTTTTTGATAAAATATTCCATTAAATAAATTAAATTTGCAATTATTTCCAACAACAAATTATTGTACAATGTACTGTTTTTTTTTTTCTTTATCAAATTCTTCAATATATTGAATCTATTTTTGTCTGTAAAATGCAAATGAATTGAGCCTCAGAACAATTAATTGGGAGGTTGAGGTAATGGTTTTATAACTACGTTTTTTTTTGTTGTTTAAATATTCCATGATGGAATTCTGAATCCGAAAAATTAATACTCTGGTTTTATTGTGTTAACTTTTGGATTTTTTTTCCTTAATAATCTTGTAGAATAAAAAAAAAACTATTGTATTTATTAAGTAAGAATGCTAGTTGATAGTTGTTGATAAACGTTTGATTGGGAGAAAAAAAGTATAGGAAAAAACCCAAATAAAAAGTAATGTGATTATTGTCAAAATGGCGTAAAGTATAAATATGTACAAACACATGGTTTACGTATGCTACATGATATTGCACACACACACACACACTCCTCGAACGCACACATTTTCATTTAAACATATCTCGATATTGATGAATTATTTATTATTATTGAAATTCCTTGTTAACTACATTATAAAAAGAAAAAAAATCCTAACCTGAAAAAAAAAAGGTTTTAAACCTGTTATTTATTTATTATTTTTTTTTTTTCAGAATTCGCGAAGTTGCCGATAAAATTAATAAATATGGACCACAAGTACCAAATACATTGCAATCATTAAAAGGTCCAGTTAAACAAATTGTTATTGGACCAACTCATATAGGGATATTATTAGAAGATGGACATGCTTATAGAGTAGCATTTTCAGTGATTCCAGATCGTTTGGATTTAAGTAAACAAGAACCAAATAAAGGGTAAGTTTTGTTGTTGATAATTCTATAATAATAAAATTCCCATTACAATTTTATGTACACGTACACAGATCTACGTTCATCATATAAAAAAAAACATTACCACTGTATTAGCATATCAACTAATTTTAAGCTAATGAATTGCAAAAAAATAGAAAATTTGTATTCATAGGATTGAGAGTTAACAATAGTTTTATTTATATTTTTAATTCAGTTCCGGTGGAAGTGGTGGAGGAGGTCCCGGAGGTGGTGGTGGTGGCGGCGGGGGAGGGAGTGGTAGTGGAGGAGGTAATGGTGGACCAAGTGGTAGTGGTGGCGGTGCGGGGGGAAGTGGAGGTGCTGGACCAAGTAGTGGCGGTAGTGGATTAGGTGGTAGTGGTGGTAATAATTCATCAAGTGCAAAATCATCGGCGGCCAGACAATTACAGCGCTCACGGGCACGTATAATGCGTGCAACGTCGGCCGTTCGTACAAATAGCGCCACCCAAAGTTCGGGTTCCCGAAGTACTGGTGTAATAATTGGTAATTCATCGGGACGTTCATTAGTGTCCGTACCGGCACCGTTTGTTCCCGAAGAATTAATTTCACAAGCACAAGTTGTATTACAAGGAAAAAGTCGAAATGTTATAATACGGGAATTACAGGTTGGTTTTATTTGTCTTTAAAATTGTGTGAATTAATTTATTTTACGTTTGACTAACCATAAATATATTATATATGTAATAGCGTACCAATTTAGATGTTAATTTGGCAGTAAATAATCTATTGTCTCGTGACGATGAAGAAAGTGAAGATTTAGAAGATAATCCAGATAATTATGTACCAGAAGATTTAATATCATTACTTGATAATGGATTTCATTCTGATAATAGTGTAATAATTGATGCAGATGCAATGTTCAGTGAAGAGATTATTGGATATTCAAGTATTAGAAAGTAAGTTATTTAATTTTATTTTTTCAATTTCTTTGTTGTTGTGTTGTTCTTGGGGGTAGTGTATTTTTGAGAGGTTTATTCAATTAACATTTATTAGAAGAATGAAAGATCGTTTTGTTTTGTGTATTTTGACATTGTTCTCTGGATACCCTGGATATATGACTTGTTTGTGTGTGTTAAAACTAATCAATAAATAGAAATTTAATAATTCTGTTTAATTTTTGCTAAACAAAATAAAAAAAAAGCTTATTGTACAGTCGTGCTGCTCGTTCCGATCGTGCTACTGCTATGGGTGAATCGGCACGGACACAAACAGGAACTGGAGCTACAGGTTCAGGCGGTGCTGCTGGTGGTACCGGCAGCATCAGTAGTGGAGGACACGGAAACGTTGGTAATATTGGTACACTTTCAAGTATGAGTGGAACGGGTGGTGGTGGTGTTAATAATACGAATTCCGGTGGGAACAGTGGTGGTACAACGGCCGGCGTAAATACCGGTAGTTTCCCATTACAACATGAACGTGATTCATTTACACGTTGGCGTGACCGCCATCACTATGGAACAAGACGTTGGTTTCAACGGGATGATAATTACGAGAAAGATGCTGGTAGGTTATTAAAATTTGAATTATAAATTACTATTTTTAAATTCTTTTTTACGTTTTGGTTTTTTCTCTAGATGTTAGTAAAAAGAAGGATGTCACTTTGGGATTACCATTATGGATATCGGATGATTTGGAAATGTGGCCAGAAAGTGATTTAAATGGGACGGTACGTTTTACAAAAATCGCTGCATTATATTCAGAATTTCTCGCGATTTCCACGAAAGGTGTTTTACATCAATGGCGGTGGGCAGACCCCGAACCATATAAACATAGTGAATATCCGACAATATTTCATCCAAAAGCATTATCGTTAAGTTTATTATTTGAGAAAATTACACATGTTTCGGCGACATTGATACGTTGTACGGTAGCGACCGAAAGTAATCGGGTTGCCACATGGATGGATGATGTACTTGGCCATCTGGGCAGTAAATTGGAACATAATGCTTCACTATTTACCGATTTTCAAAATGATAAAATTATGGATTTATATACGTGTACAATGTATACGGTGGCCAGAACCGAAAGTAGTCAATTATATTTTTGGGGTGTATTGCCATTTGGTCAACGTAAACGTTTATGGGATAAACATAAAGCCAAGTGTAAAAAACCAAATCGGAACACAACTTCCGCGTCATCATCATCATCATCATCCTCATCAGATATAACTGTTGGTGCCCAAGTATGCATGAAAAATTGTCCGTTATATCAGCAAGGTGCAATTGGGTTTACAGTTGCAAATGGTATTCCACGAGTTGGTCAACTGTTAAATGCAGCATGGGATTTAACCGATACTTGTCGTTTTCAAGTGCTAACAATTGGACCATCGTCTTCATCCTTTGCATCCACAACAAATTCAACAGTAACAACAAGTTCAACATCATCAACAACCACCACAACAACATCATCATCCTCATCGTCATCGTCATCATCTTCGTCGACCCCGTCTTCGAATCCGGCCATGTCATCACAATCATCATCGGTACCATCAGCAAATAATACATCAATTAATGGTAATAACAGTAATGGTAACAGCTCCAATGCAAATGGTAATTATAATAATTTATTACAATATATATATTAAAAATTGCTTATAATATTTTTAAACCTATATATAAACTATTCAGGAAGTGGCAGTGTACCATCAGGATCCACTTCAACATCTTCGTTATCTACACCTTCAGCATCATCATCATCTTCTTCTTCGTCGTCGTCATCATCATCATCATCAGCAGCAGCACCACCAACATCATCGGGCAAATCAAGTGGTAATAACAAAGAAACAGCTGATCGTATTGATATGCCACCACCACCATCTCCGGCATCAAGTACTTGCAGTGATACGGGCAGTGTAACATCATTGAAACGTCAAAAAAGAGCTGCACCAAAAGATAATGATGCAAAGGGCGAAGAAAATTGGTTGTTGAGGTATGTTGAAACATTTAATATTTCTTACAATCGTTGGTCTTTGGATATAGTAATTTGTATTTGTAAACAATAAATGATCCAGGACATGAACAAATAGTAAATTTTCCAAAATTCCAAAAAAGATATTTTAATATTATTCGTTTATTGAGATTCAAACCATTATTATTAATATTTTTGTTAACAAAACAGAGATGTCGTTTTTCTGGAAGACGTGAGAACTATATCAGTTGGTAAAGTAGTACAAATTGATGGTCAATACGCGGCTGTACGGTTTTATCCATCTGGTCATGTTCCCGAAGCGAAGGATGAAAATGACATTTGGACGGATTGCCGGTTAATGAAAAAAGACGAGCTTCAAGTAATTTATTCATATTTATTTTATATCATATATTATTTAATTTTAAAACTAAACAATTCTTTATAGTTATTGAAAACCGCCACAAATAATCGAAATATACCAGATTGTTTACAAAAAACACCTAGACGTATAATGTTAACGCCAAATCAAACAACGGGTAGCAATGGTGGCACTTCAACGACAGCCGCCACCGCCACCACTGGTGATAGTACACAAACACCACAATTGCTAACGGTTGCCGTTGATTCAAAGGGTATACATGCGATCATGAAAACTGGAACTAAATTACATTATTGTTTATTTAATATGAATACGGGACGTCAAGAACATGATAGTATTTTTCCAACCGATTATAATGCATTTTTGGGTATATCACAGAATAACATTTCATTGACGTGTGCCAATGAAAGTGAAAATAGTGTTTTAATATTACGTGATGGTAATAATACCATTTATCCATTGTCAAAGGATTGTTTAGATGCAATACGTGATCCACAATGGGTGGATATGCAACCGATAAAATGTATGGCCGCTGCATCCGTAACCTTACAATCGGTTGGCGCCAATTTAAAATCAGAAGTTGCTGTTATTATTTTAGTACCCGATATTCAATTATTGATACCACGTATTTTACGATGTGATTTGAAAGCGTTTCTAGTGGCATTGAATCAATTAGATAATGCAAGTATAACCGGTAGCTTTACGCCAGACGCCAAAGACTATGAGTTCTGTATCAATTTGATATTAAATGAACGATGTGACGGTAATCGTAATATATTACATGCGTGTGTCTCAATGTGCGCACCAACTAACAATAAAGATGATTCAATTGATAATACAATACTAAATAATTCTTCTGCATCGGGTAGTAATGTAAATTCATCAACGGCGGCAACATCGCAATCAACAAATTCCGGACAATCCGCATCAAGTTCACAAACATTTCAATACATAAATATGGCAAATAATAGTAATAGTGGCAATTCGTCTGCTAATGATCCAAATCATAGCGAACGCACCGAAAGTATACGTGATATGGTACGTAGACATCGTTCGCAAGCAGCGGAACATTTTACAACCGATGAAAGTACTGGTAATAATCAATCATTTAGATCATCGCCACCATTTTGGTCTAGTGAATATTTACCAAATCCAAATGACAAAGATAACCTTTATGATTTACGTAGTAGTAATGCAATGTCAAATGGCCAATCGAAAACAAATGTAATTATAAATTACACTTCGGATGCTGCCGAACGTCGTGATAATGCTATGAAAATGTTGGATAGAATGTGTCAGAGTAAATCGTTAATGCCACATTTAAAAGTATTACTATCGTCAAAGGATGCACAAGGACAAACACCATTTATGTTGGCCATAACATCGAGAGCCTATCAGGCGGGACTTACACTATTGAATGTAATTTTACAAATTGCCAAAAACGATGCTACGGCTCGCGATGCAATGATTTTCCCGACCGGTTCGTCTCCGGACCATTCACCATTATATGTATTGTGTTGTAATGATACATGTTCGTTTACATGGACCGGTGCCGATCACATAAATCAAGATATATTTGAATGTAAAACGTGTGGACTGACGGGTTCACTATGTTGTTGTACAGAGTGTGCAAAAATATGCCATAAAGGACACGATTGTAAATTAAAACGTACATCGCCGACTGCCTACTGTGATTGTTGGGAAAAATGTAAATGTAAAGCGTTGATAAACGGTGATCAAGCGAAAAGATTAAAACTGTTAAATCTGTTGGTGGAAAAAACGGATTTGGTAAAACGTTTAAATTCACGTGGTGAACCAATTCTGTTATTTTTAACACAAACCGTTGGTCGTCAAATACTCGAACAAAAGCAATATCGTGCACGTCCCCGTAATGTATCGTATAATCGGAAAACACCGCTATTGGATACCGATCCGGATATGCCCGACCATGATTTAGAACCACCGAAATTTGCGCGTAAGGCATTAGATTTACTGTTATTGGATTGGCAAGTGGTGAAATCAATGATTATGATTGGCACTGAATCGGAAAAATTACCATCAACAATACCAAATAAGGTGTATTATAATGAAACGGATGATCAATCATTGTATTTACAAAGTCAATCGGGCACAACATTATTGGATAAATTTACCCATATATTATTTGTTAGATGTAATTCAGAACCGTTGGACACGTTACTGGTAACATTAACACGGGAATTACAAAATACCAAAATACCAGGACGGATTGATGAAGCCTATAAGATTACAAGACGTTTTATACGTTCCGTTACACGTTTATTTGTTATATTTAGTTTAGAACGTTTACCAACGGTAGACAAACAACGAACATCTATACAACAAAAACATATTCAAACATGTCGACGTGTATTTAATACATTATTAAAAATATCCATGGAAGAATTAATGGAAACGGCCGTGGCATTAATCGCTCCCGTTCGTATGGGTGTCGTACGACCAACAGCACCATTTGCGATGGCTTCACCGAATATTGATGTAAGTATCATGTTTTAGAAATAATTAATTTATTGTTAGTACAACTATTTTTAATATTTCTAGAGTTCATATGAATTGTTTAATGTTGAACCATTGGCACCGTCGTCAACATCCAGTTCGGGTTTAAATAATTTGGATTCACGATCGTCACCGTTATTGAATATGAGCGGGCAAAATGGTAATGGATTTTTAAATTCCAATTTTCGTATGCGTCCATTTAACGATAATGTTGATCCAGATGCAAATATTGATAATGGACGAGAGGATGACGGTGAAGCATCCGAATTAGATGAATTGCCGCCGACGCGTATTGTTAGTTTACTTAATCGATCGGTAAATAATATTGATGAGGACATACAAGATCCGTTACGTAACGAAGATGGTGCACAAGATGGTGAAAGCGATAATGATTATTTTGTTGAAGGTGATACCGATTCGGATTCAGATGATAATCGAAGTACGCAAGAAGTTCAACGTAGTGTACAAACTGGAGCTGCAGCTGGTGGTTCCGATACAGGTGACGAGTTTACTATCTTTTCATTCATTTTGTGAATAACCTCTGATTATACAAAATTCATTGGGTTTACCCAACTCCTTGTATGTTTGTTCTCATTTGACTAAATAAAAAAAAAAGAACAAAAATTGTTATTTTTGTGATTTTAAAGTATCTACAATGGTTACAGGTCGGTCCTTCGCAATTGAACCATTTGACTTGAATTTAGATGATTCGGATGGATCCAGTCAACCCGACGAAGATGGTTCAGATGATGGTGAAACGGATGCACATTCAACGGAAGATTTCAATTTGGTGCCCGAACATCGTTTAGAACGTCGTAATCCAATATCTTCGGCGGGTAACAATGCAGCTCCACAATCAATGCAATGGGCCATACGTAATCGTGAAACAAATCGTTCTGGTGTACGAATACCAAATGGTTCAAGTTTAGTATTTATCGATCCGGCTGCAATTCGACGTACAACGGGCGCGGCAGCCGCTGTAACAACACAAGATCCACAGACAATGTCGACGACGGCAAGCAGTTTGGCTCGAGCATTTGGAATTGTCCTACGTCAAATTTGTCAACTATTTAATTCATTAAATGTTTATTACAATAGTGGTGTTTTGTATAATATGAATCTTACATATCAAGAGGCAAATGCATTACATCAATCATTAGAATTACGATTAAAACCGATATGGGATTGGATATTAACGGTAATGGATGCCACCGAAGCCCAATTACGATTTGGTGCCTCGTTAACACATACATCCGACCCGTCACATCCATTGCATCCGCTAAATCCTACACAACCGGCTACAACAACAACAGCAGCATCAGCGGCATCCGCAGCCGCAACGGCTCCACCAGGTACAATCCATTTATTGGGTTCCGGTGTAGCACCGCCGTCTCGTCGTCCATTGGATGGCAATGCCCAAAATACATCATCTGTAAATTCCAGAATTGTTGGTTTTTCAACTAATTCTGATTCACATCGGAATTTCGAACGTGAACGTACGTGGTGTTTTTTTTTTTATTATAACTAAATTTAACAAATTGTTTGGCTCATTTTCTATTCTGTTTTTTTTTTGTTTGTTTATTTTAGCTGTAGCTCCATCAGCACGCCGTGAATTTTTATCATATGCTTTATCCTTAATGCGTTCGCATAGCTCTGAACATCGTGATTCGCTTCCATTTTTAGATGTAACCGCATTAAGACACATTGCTTATGTTTTAGATGGTATTATATTTTATATGCGTGGGGCTCGTGAAACCGAATTAGATAAAAGTGATTCACTTTGGATGGAGCAAGTAAATATATATACATAAATTTTATACATAAAAAGAATATTCTTTTAATTTTATATATTTTTAAATTAGGATGAAATTGAAAATGATGAAATGGATGAAGATATGGTTATTAGTGATACGGATCTAATCGAAGAAGAGGATATTATGGGAAATATGTCGGGCAGTCGTCATTTATTTTTCCAACGATCTGAATCCACGTTATGTTTAGGGTGTCCACCGCCCGATCCATTTGCTACCAGATTAACAACAGCATTACCGCTAGCCGAACAACCGCATTTGTTACAACCAAATGCTCGTCGCGAAGACTTATTTGGTATACCAAAACAACCGATAACAATACCAGCAAATAATAGTGCATCAACCGATGCTGATGATAATCATGGTTCACCATTAGAATTACCACCAATAAGATTAGGATTATCGGCCACCTATAAGTATGATGAAACATCCGCATCGACCAGTAGTGCATCAGCATCAAGTGGAACAATAAGTGCCACATCCAATGATGCAAATACTTCGACAGATGTGAATGATGGTAACGAACGAATGGACGAATCTGATTCAAAGAATAACACCACGGTACCGGTACAATTACCAATGTCAACAAACAATAATGAAGAACAAGTAACACCAACACAGGCCAACAACACTCAAAATATAACAGAAATGCCTCAATCATCACAATTAGGCACAATGAATATACCAATTGGGCAAGCAATACCAACCAATGTTGTAATTAGTATTGATTTAACATCGTCATATGATGGCGATGGATCATCACTTGTTAAAGCAGTAGCTCCAGCTAATAACAAGGTTGATGAACAATATTTGTACGGTAATAGATTGGTAACGAATAATTTAATGAATACAACACAAAATTCGGAATCGCCGGCAAAAGAGACAATACAAGAACAAAAACAACTACAACCACAACAACCACAACCACAACAACCGTCAACATCTAAAACTGATCGTAAAATGCTATCGTCAACCGCAGGATCTTCATCATCGGTTACGATCCCTGGTACCAATAAACGAAAATTGTCCGATCATTCGGATGGTTATGGAAATATTTATATGCAATTGAAGAAAAAGAATTATTACGATCAATATGAAGATGAATCAAATAAGAATATAGAAAAAAGAGATGGTAAATACAAAAAGCACAAAAACCCTGTGTCTATTTTTAAATAATTATTATTTAAATTTTATCCTTAATCGATCAACATCATCCATTATATTTTTATTTCGTAGTAGTAATTATTTATTAAAACTTAATTTATTTGTTTCCCATTTTCCAAACAGAAGGACCACAAGATCTTACATGTACAAAGGAATCGTCACAACAACAGCAGCAACAGCAACAGCAACAACAACAACAACAACCAATGAAGATGGAAATTGACAATGAAATTAATAATTTCTCGTGTATATCACTTAATGCAGCTGAATTACAAATGCCAAAGTATGGTTCAAGTGGAGCATTTGCACCAATCTATGCAGCACCCACACCATCATCGTCTGCTGCAACCTTCCCAGCATCATCAACATCAACATTAAATTTATATCCATCGGAGAGCACTTCGTTAACATTGGAACAACAACAGCTATCAACATCATCAACCACCTCATCAGCAATACTATCACCAAATTTACAAACCCAACCATTTTTACCAAATCAACTATTAACATCATCATCGTCGTCGTCGTCGTCGCAGCAATCAGCAGCTATTCTACAAAAGGTACGACAAAATAATCAATCTCTATTTCCACCAACACAAAATTATCTACAACAAATAACACTACCATTAATCCAACCACCGCCACCACCACCACCAACATCATCATCATCATCATCACCATCATCATCGTCGTCAAATCACCAACAAAAATTGCCGAAAACAAATGTTCAAATAGATAAAACAGAAATGTTAATAAGCGAATTTGAAGAAAATCGACTGCGTGATTTTCGTAGTCTACAATGGCTAACGGCTCAATCAAAACTTAAAAATTCACACGGTAGTTTTCCTATTTTTCCGTCAACGGTAAATGATTCAACAAGTCAATGTGGTATAACAAATAATCATTCGTCAACGACAACGACAGCAGCATCAACATCAACAGCAACAGCAACGGCTTTTGTTGAACGACCTCAAGTTATTGTTACACCACGTAAAATTGCAGCCGCCATTGAATCGGCCGCTGCAGCCGTTCTAGCTCAAAATAATAAATCATCATTGGCTGAATGTGTAACAGCAAATAATCAACCACCAATTACATTGTTACCATCAACATTTAATGTTATTAATATGGGTGCAACAACTAATAGTAGCGACGTTACATCACAAAATATTGCTGCATCAGGCAATTATAATAACAACAGCAGCAATAGTGGTGGTGGTGGTGGAGGTGTTGCTGGTAGTAGTAATAATAATAATATTTTTAATAATGGTGGTAATAATACTAATAATAGGAATAATATTTTAAATAATAATCGTAATAATAATAGTAGTAACGAAGAGACAAATAATAGCACTACTGTGATAGATCATTTTAATAATTATAGTACGGAAGAATCACAAAATAAAAGTGTTATAGTTCTAGCTAGTGGTTCATCGGTAAGTTTTTGTTTTAACTCTCTTCTTATAGAACCCTTTTTTCTGTTTTTTTTGTTTTTTTTTTTTTTTTTTTTTAATAAATTCATAATAATTGAAATTTCGGTTAAATCGATACGAAATTAGTTTACAAAAAAAAATAAACAATTTTCCACTACTTAACCGTATAATAAAATAATACTTTTTGATGAACTTGTACCATAAAGTTTTTTTTACAAGTACAAGTACAGATACGGAGTATACAATTCAAAAAAAAAAAATAAAATAATTCTATTACACACGTTGTTAAATTTCATGAAAAATTTGATAAACGTAATCAAACTAGAATTTTATTCCAAAACGCTAAAACTGACAAAACTGATAAGAGTAAATCAACCGTCGTCCTCATCCCATTAAAAAATTATGATAAGACATATGATGAATTCAAACACATTAGCTAGTACTAACACAACCAAAAACAATATTTAATTTACCTGGTCACCATCATCGCATGTCAATTTAAAAACATCATTTATCTGTCGGATCAAATTTTGTATGAAAAATTCACAAAAATTCAGGTTGAAAAAAATGTGTGGTATAAAATAGTCGGGTGTGGAACATTACATTTATTAAATTTTTCGTGTAATTTTGTTGGAGAAATTTACTTAACTACCGTCAAACACATTTAAATACATATAACTTTTTTTTATTTTTGTTTTATTTGATTAATGTTTTGTTTTTTTTTTATTTCATCAGAATTGTGCAATGAATAGTAGCAGTGGTGGCACATTCGCAAACGATGGAAATGAAATGATACCAGATTTAGTGGATCCAATGAATACAGATGAAATTATTGATACAAATACTGCAAATACATCATTACCACCAGATTATAATCGTGAGGTTATCCGTGAAATGGCACCCAGAGGTCAATATTTTAATTCGTCGTCGTCGGCTGCTGCTGGGTCGTCTACGGCCGGCGTTGCCATCCCCGTACAAGAATCTCCGACATGGGATTTATTATTGGGCAGATGGCGTTTATCATTAGATTTATTTGGACGTGTATTTATGGAAGATGTTGGATTGGAGCCCGGTTCAATTGTATTGGAATTACGTGGATTTCCGGTAAAGGAAGCACGTTTTCGACGACACATGGAAAAGGTGCGAAGTGCCCAACAAAGAGAATTATCCCTATTGAAATTGGAACGTACGCGAACCGGTTTATTATTACAAACATTCAAAGAATTCAATACCCATTATAATAATCAAAATCAACGGTTACATCCACCGTTGGCATTTAATCGGGTAAAAGTAACGTTTCGCGATGAACTCGGTGAAGGTTCCGGTGTGGTTAGAAGTTTTTATACATCAATAGCCGAAGCTCTATTGGCCAATGAAAAACTACCCAATTTAGATATAGTACAATCGAATACATCGTCAAGTGCAAATAAATATTCATTTGTACATTTTACACCGTTATTAAATAGACGTGTATCGTATCGTGAAATGGATCGACCACGTCCAATCACACAACGAAGATATGCAATAGGAAGTAGTATTAGTGGCGGAAGATCAACTACGGCGACGGCGGCGGCGGCCGCGGCAGCATCAGCATCAGCAGCTGCTGCAGCGGCAGCGGCGGGTGGCGTTCCCGGTCCAAGTGGTGCAGGTACGGCCGGTCCAAGTGGTAGTGGTGCTGGTGGTAGCGGTAGCAATACTAGTAATATTCCAATTGTTCCAAGATATTTTCGCGATAGTAAACTCAATATACATGCTATACCATACCGGCCATTACATGGTTCGTTAAATTATTATTATTTTTTCTAAATTTTCGGTTAATTTTGTTTTTATAGATTTTTGCATTGTAATTATTGTAATTTTAATTTTTTACACAGATGTGGTTACGATTGACAATCCAAATGTTCATTTACTACCCTCGTTACAACATTTGGGACAACGGCTTTATTTGAAAGTATGTATTATGAGATAGAGATTACTTATTTTTCGTAAACAAAAAAAAAAAAAAGGTCATTCATTAAGTTTGTGTGTTTATCATTTGATTTATATTATTATTATTATTATTATTATTTACAGATTAAAAATGATTTAGATTTAAAAGCAGCATGTAAAATAACAGGTATGTTATTGGAATTACCTGAAGCACAATTACACAATTTATTAGGAACCGAAGATGCATTAAGACAAAAGTGTGAAGAATGTTTAAGATTAATTGATAATCATCTGTTTCGAAGAGGTATATAGATTTATACAGTCCTTTTTCCAAAGTTTATTTTAAATTTATATATTTTTTTTTTATTTTTTTCCAGCTCCATCAAATCCAAATGCTCTTGAATTGATTGCATCACCATCATCAGCTCCATTTCCAAGGTATTCGCCTCCATCTCCAAATTATTCGCCTACCCTTCACCACAACCAATATCAAGTTCAGCAAACATCGTCAGGTTCATCTTCCACAACCAATACGCAATCATTATCTACGACCGCAGCCGGTGCCACCACCGCCTCCGCCGCCGCCGCCGCATCAGTCGGTGCCAATACATCAACGAAAAAGGGTATGAATCCGATTGTGTTATTAGAAGAATGTCATGTTGAAGATAATGCACCATTATTTTATTCACCGGGTAAACGTGGATGTTATAGTCCAAGACAAGGACACGCAACTCCTGAACGATTAAATGCATTTAGAAATGTTGGACGGTAAATTACTTTTGTTGTTAAATTTTTAAATATTAAAATTTAAATTAAATTTATTTATTAACTTTACTATTAACAGACTAATTGGATTATGTTTACTTCAAAATGAATTGTTTCCATTGTTTTTACAACGTCATGTATTAAAATATATATTGGGAAGATCAATACGTTTTCATGATTTAGCATTTTTTGATCCTGTTGTTTATGAAAGTTTACGTAAACTTGCTAAAGATTCGACAAAACCAAATGTTGTTGCTAGTATGGAATTAAATTTTGTGTAAGTTTTGTAAAAGTTTTTTTTTTTTTTTTGTATCATTTTTACTTTTACTTTTTTTCCTAATACCTCCTCTTCAAGTAAAATGATGTTTAAATTTAATGGGTAATTTACGTCTGATAAAAATGGCATGACGATAAAACATTAAAGTCTGATTCAAAAAAATTATTTATTTATTTTAAAAAAAAAACTCTTTAATTGAATTATATTTAAGCATTTATTTTTTTTCTCTCTATCCTATCATTATTAATAATGTTTTTTTAGTATTAATTTAATTGCTGAAGAAGGTGGCGGATCACATGAATTAATACCAGGTGGAACATTTATAAATGTAAATCATGTTAATGTTTATGATTATGTTCGGTTTTATGCAAATTATCGTATGATTAAAACTCAAGACCGTGCATTAGAGGTAATTGTTTTTTTTTTTTTTTTGTAAAATAATACTATAAAGAGTTCAAGTCACATTTCATTTTTCTTTTTAGTCAATTCGATTAGGTGTATTTGATGTATTACCAAATAATTCATTGGATATATTGACGGCCGAAGATTTACGTTTATTATTGAATGGTGTTGGTGATATAAATGTTGGAACATTAATTTCGTATACAACATTCAATGATGAATCAAGTGAAACAAGTGACAAATTGCTTAAATTTAAGCGATGGCTATGGAGTACTGTAGAAAAAATGAGTAATTTAGAACGTCAAGATTTAGTAAGTTTATTTTTGATGGGTTTATTAAACATGTGCAGTTTAAAATACAGTTTTTATTCAAATTTTTTTCCTCATTTTCCTCATCCTCAGGTATATTTTTGGACTGGTTCACCGGCACTACCATCTTCACACGAAGGATTCCATTCGTTACCATCGATAACAATACGTCCAGCTGACGATGCACATTTACCAACAGCCAATACATGCATAGCACGTCTTTATATTCCTTTATATTCTAGCAAAGCTGTTTTAAGGCACAAACTATTGCTTGCAATAAAGACAAAGAATTTTGGTTTTGTTTAATGTGTGGTAAAAAAAATTACAAAATTTAAAAATTAAAAAACAATTGAAAGATAAATAAATGGTTTTTATTTTGGAAGAAATATGAATAAAAAAACATTAAATAGAAAAAACGAGTGTTTTTTTCGTACGTACACATTTATGATTTTGAAATGGAACTTTAATAAAAATTAAAAAAAAAAAAAAAACCCTGAAATGAGAAAAAAATTTATAATAATATTAATAAATAATTAAATAATTAATTCTAGTATATATTATAATAATTCAATAATAATAGTAAAAAAAAATAATATTTAATAAGACAAAAAAAAAAAAAAAAGTGGTATAAAAAATTCTTAAATATAAATATCCAAAAATCCCCCGCCCCTCAAATCGATCCCTACCCGGTGATTATTGCTGAGATAATTAAAAAAAAAAAAACGGTAGATTTTTTTTTTTTTAATTAATATTTCATAAAAATTAAGCATTTTTTTTTTTTTTTTTGTTTTAATTTTCGCTTTTTTTTTAATTTTTTATTTTAAAATTGTTATTATTATTATTATTACTTTAATTATTATTTATTTTATTATTATTATTATTATTATTATAAATTTTCTTTCTTTTATTATTGATTTGATTAGATTTTTTTTTTTTTTTATATTTAAATTTAGATGAACTAATTTGATAAAAAAAAAAAAACATACATAAAATAACAAAAAAAAAATTGAAATAAATGATGGAGCTCAGATTTTCATTTATTTTAAAAATTGATATAATTAATTTTTAGTTTTGGTTTATAAGCACGAATAATTAATTAATTAAATAAAAAAAAAATAATTGGATAAATTAAAATAATTTTTCTTTAATTATATTTATATAATTAATTATTCATTATTTGTTTTTTTTTTTGTAGTTGAATCAAAATGAATTTTTAGTTTTATTTTATATATATATATATATATATATTTTTTTTTTATGTAAATGTGTTTTTTTTTTTTTGTTTTCTTTTCTTTTTTTATTAAAATAAAAAAAAAAAAAAAACTAACTCCATCATTTTGTGATCAAAAAATATATATATATATATATATATCTATAACAATTTATTTAAAATAAAATAAAAATTAAAAAAAAAACAATGTCGACTTTTTAATAACTAAAAATAAATATATATATATATATATAAAAAAACTATACTATTATATATTGTTAAAATAAAATTAAAAAATCACATAATAAAGTAAAATCATAACAAAAAAAAAAAAAATTAAAATAAAATAAAATCAAAACAATAAATAAAATACAAAAAAAAAATATGTTTTTTTTTTTTTTTTTTTTATGTTTTGATAATATCTATAAGATTTATAAAATAAATAAATAAATAAATAAAAAATAAAATACAAAAAAGGATAAAAAATGCGTTACTTTTTAAGGTTAAAAAAAAAAACCTTTATTTTATTTTGTGTTGTTTTTTTTTTAAAAATATGATCAGAAGCGCCCTTTCCTAAATAAGTTCCTCTTCTTCCTCTCAATCAACCCTTTTAATGCTACCCCAACCAACACCTTAATAAATTTAACAGCAGCACACGCCGCCCGCCAATCCACATATTAAATGAAATAAAAAAAAAAAAGGATTTAATAACTGAAATTTTTTTTAAATTGCATTAACTTAAATGGATTTTATTGTTTTATTTCAATGCTCATTTTTTAAAATTCGCAGAAAATAAATTCAAATAAATTACAAGAAAAAACAAAGAATTAAATTGTTATCTCTAAGAGGGAATATAGGACATGATCGAAATGCAGGCATTTTCTTAGATAAATTGATCTTTATTATAACACACACTCACTCGGGGGTTTAATGAATTTTTGCATTAAAAGGCAGAATTTCCTTTAGTGAAATTCGTTACAGAATTTCCTTTTGTAGATTACAGGTACAAAATTTCCTTAAAAAAAATTGTATACCCTTGAATGTCCTTTAGCAAAATCCTGAATAGAATTTCCTTAAAACAAAATTATCAACAGAATTTCCTTACTAAAAATTATATACAGAATTCCTTTTAGCAAAATTATATACAGAATTTCCTTTAAGAAAATTATCTACAGAATTTCCTTTAAGAAAATTATCTACAGAATTTCCTTTAAGAAAATTATCTACAGAATTTCCTTTAAGAAAATTATCTACAGAATTTCCTTTAAGAAAATTATCTACAGAATTTCCTTTAAGAAAATTATCTACAGAATTTCCTTTAAGAAAATTATCTACAGAATTTCCTTTAAGAAAATTATCTACAGAATTTCCTTTAAGAAAATTATCTACAGAATTTCCTTTAAGAAAATTATCTACAGCATTTCCTTATAGAGCATTTTACTTATCTGACAAAATTAAAAATAAAAATAAAAATTTCAATCCGTGGGCCAAACAAATAAATAAATACTTTATTTTTATATGTAAATAGTTTTGATTATTTCAAATATTTTACAAAACAATTAATTAATTATTTTCAGAATTATTTTGATAATATTCACATAGTTTAATTGATAAAAAAATATATTTTTATATACTTTAAATATTAATTATCTTATATTAAACGTATAAAAATAATAATAGTGATAAAATGCCGGTTAAGTTTTGTGTTGTTAATTGTTCAATGGAAGAAGATAGGGATGGTGGCAAATGAATGCAAGCTTGAAATGGTTTAAAATTCAGCGATTGGGAATGCAGAACCTGTGTATTATTAAGACATATACTATATTTATTAAATCAGCACTTCAATTTCATGATTACTCTATCATGCATTTCTAAAAATTACTTTTCCCAAAACAATATACATTGGATGCATATCTACCACCCAAATATTTTACCCTTCTCCATCATAGAATCGGTATGCTTCCAATGATTTAAATGCCTTAAATTCACTTGATGTGTAATGTAATTTGTTATTTACCAAATAATTGTAAATTTCTACACTAGAAAAATTTGGGAAAGTAACTGTTCATCAAATACGGATCTTCTTGAAATATATGAATTTTATTTATATATTGTTGTTTTTCAATGTCTTCCAGTTGTTCCGCATATCTTGAAAATGTAATTTTCTTGGCTGTCCCAGTATTTAAAGTCATAATTTTCAAGAAAAACAACAATATCAGAGATATTAGGAAACCGTTTATGTTTTTTGTAACCATTTATATGTAATTATATAATATACTTGCATATTTACCTGGTGTGTATCTAAATCTCTTTTTAAATAATCATAATCACAATTACTTTACTATTGTTTATTAATAATTAAACATTAAAAAACACAATTTAACAAAAAAATTTTAAATTTTGTAAAGAAATATATATTTAAATAACAAAAAAAAATGCAATGTTTGGCCCACGGATTGAAAAATAGGTTATGTTTTCTGTCATTATTTTTTTTGGAAAATGGTCTATTGCAAAATTATATACAGAAACTTCCTTAGCAGATTGCCTTTATATGTACAGAATTTCCTTACAGAATATTGTATACGGAATTTCCTTTAGCAAAATTTTTTTAACAGAATTATATGTACAGAATTTCCCTAGGTAAAATTCTGTCCAGAATTTCCTATATCAAAATTATCTGCAAAATGTCCTTCATCAAAATTATAGTTAAAGAATTCCTTTGGCAAAATTCGGTACAGAATTTTCTTTAACACAACCGCAACCGCTAGTATAGAATTTCTTTTAAGAAAATTATAGTGAAAGAATTCCCGTAGCAAAATATTATATATACAGAATTTCCTTTATCAAAATTATAGGTACAGAATTTCCAAAAAAAGCATTTGTATATATAGTATTTTAGCAACATCCAGTATAGAATTTCTTTACAACAAAATGATATACAGAATTTCTTTTAGAAAAATCCTGTAGGGAGTTTCCTTATTGCAAAATTATAGTTAAAGAATTCCTTCAGCAAAATCCAGTATAGAATTATTTCCTTACAACAAAATTCTGTCCAGAATTTCCTTACAAGAAAATTCTGTCCAGAATTTCCTTACAACAAAATTCTGTCCAGAATTTCCTTACAACAAAATTCTGTCCAGAATTTCCTTACAACAAAATTCTGTCCAGAATTTCCTTACAACAAAATTCTGTCCAGAATTTCCTTACAACAAAATTCTGTCCAGAATTTCCTTACAACAAAATTCTGTCCAGAATTTCCTTACAACAAAATTCTTTAACAAAATTATATACAGAATGTCCTTTAGAAAAATCCATTATAGAATTTCCCTACAACAAAATTCTGTCCAGAATTTCCTTACAACAAAATTCTGTCCAGAATTTCCTTACAACAAAATTCTGGCCAGAATTTCCCTTAAGAAAATTATCTACAGGACAGCATTATTTCCTTTTATAGCAAAATTCTATACAGAAACTTCCTTAGCAGATTGCCTTTATCAAAATTATATGAACAGAATTTCCTTACAGAATATTGCGTATACAGAATTTTCTTTAACAAAATTATCTACAAAATTTCCTTACAGTAAAATTATATACAGAATATCCGTTAGAAAAATCCTGTAGCAGAGTTTATTCCTTCATCAAAATTATAGTTAAAGAACTCTTTTGGCAAAATTCGGTACAGAATTTCCTTTAACAAAATTATATATGGAATTTCTTTTAGAAAAATCCAGTAAAGAATTTCCTTCAAGAAAATTATCAACAGCATTTCCTTACAACAAAATTCTGTCCAGAATTTCTTTACAACAAAATTCTGTCTAGAATTTCCCTGCAACAAAATTATATACAGAATTTCCTTTAGAAAAATCCACTATAGAATTTCCCTACCACAAAATTCTGTCCAGAATTTCCTTTAGCAAAATTCTGTCCAGAATCTCCCTACAACAAAATTATATACAGAATTTCCTTTAAGAAAATTATATATGGAATTTCCTTTAGCAAAATCCAGTATAGAATTTCCCTACAACAAAATTATATACAGAGTTTCCTTAAAACAAAATTATATGTACAGAATTTCCTTACAACAAAAATTTTGTCCAGAATTTCCTTACAACAAAATTCTGTCCAGAATTTTCTTACATCAAAATTATATACATAATTGCCTTTAGAAAAATCCACTATGGAATTTCCCTACAACAAAATTATATACAAAATCATATCCTTTAAGCAAATTATTTACAAAATTTCCTTATATACTCTTAATTATATAGCAAAATCAAAAATCACTTGTTGTCGCGGCTCGCACAACAATCAAAATGTTAAATCAAACCAAGTGAAACTGTGCCAGAAAATGATTAGAACCGGACCTGCGCTGCGAGTCATATTGAATAGAAAATAAGTGGAAAAAATCTTACGAATGAGTGCGATGAGCTTTCATTTTCCATCATTCATCCGTTCATGCAGATGCAATATATATATTGCAAACGCCCAAACACTTTTCTTTTATTCTCCATTCTCCTCTCCATTCATTTATGGATATTTTTCATCAAAAATTCAAAAGCTTTTTTTATTTTTTTTTTTTAATACATAAATATTTTTATCAACTCTCTTTCATTTATTATTTATTTATTTTCCGGCTTTGCGTATGAATGCTTTTTGTTGCCATATGGGTTTATAATGGGTTTATTCATTTATTTGTTTACAATTTTTTTTTTGTATATAAATTAAAACCGCGTGTGGCTTGTCGTCTGTGAGTATTTTTTTTAAAATTTTTTTCTGTACACGATACATACGCCATGAATTTACAATATGAAGAGAATTTCCGACGATAAAAGCCATGGCGATATATCATGAGCTTTTGATGTGAGAAAATTATATTTTTTTAAAATTATTTTTTCCGTCTGAAAATGTACAATACTTTTGCTTTGGTTTTATAATAATATGAATGATTTTATTGATTTATTCAGTCAGTTCAGTTTTCAGTAGTGTTTCTGTTTAGTTTTTCTTTATTTCTTTCTTGTGATGGTTGTCTAACGATACGTTCATTTTTTTCTTTAATTTTATTTTAAATTAAATAATAAATTGTATTGTACGCGTATTTATATTTGATAAAATCTATATATATATGCAATTAATCATATTTTGTTTTATATATATTGTCGTCGGCATTCAATTTTTGGGGAATTTCTTAGTATTTGCAAAATTCATAAGAAATTTTAAATTTTAAATTTTATTTTTATTATTTTTAATTATAATTTATATTCTATGAAATTATAAATATATCTCTTTAATTAGTGCAAGTGATTTAGTATGGGATTTAATTAAAAAAAAAATAAAAATAAAAATTTATATAACAATTTAAATGTTTAAATAGAATTTTGCCGCGCGTTTCTTAACTTAATATCGCACAATATGTTATCATATAATAATAATATAAAGTAAATGTGAATGTGTTTTATTATTTTTTTTACTGAAAAAATATATTTAATTAATGACTATATAATTAACAAAAAAATAAAAAATAAGTGTATAAACTTCGGTTTTTTTTCAATGTTTTTTTTTTTTACATCATACATATATAGTTTATATATTTAATAAAATTGGAAGAGTTAACGAAGCGAATTAACTAGAGCGCAAATTTTTTTATAATTAATTGTACTTAATTTGCGTAAAAATATATATATACTTACTTATAAAAGAATTTATAATTCATATAATAATAATAATCCATATGCTTGTGTACTTAATAATTTATCTATAATATAAAGTGTTTATAGTTAAAAGCGCGACTAACCGTTTTATTAGTTTAAATTTAAATTATCGCTATAAAGAATCTATATATTTTATATATATAGTTTTAAATTTTAATCGAAACGAAAAATATATGCATATAAATGCGTTTAAAAACCAATAATAAGATAATAAAATTCAGGACTATGAATTCTTCCGTATTCAAAATGAATAACTGTTATTATTATTATATTAGTATATTATTTTGTCTAATCGTTTGTCAATCATGCAGTTTTGTGGGTGGTATGCATCATTGTCGTTTACACCAATTTGAAAAATCTTTGAATTCCAGTAATATGCAATTTACCAAAGAAACGACAATTATGGAATATGGACTATTTAATCAATTTAAAAGTTTACATTGTTGTGCAAAAGGTTACAGAAGTTTGGAATGGTATGTATATATATATGGAAATTATATATTTTATTTGTAATTATGTATCCTGGAAAAAGTGATAAAATCCTGATATTAATAATCGCAGTGCGTTTGCGATTTGTAATTTTATGTAATTTGAAACTCACATTACAGAGATATTGAATTGAATTTGTATTTTTTTTTAAAGTTGTTTTTTGTAATATATTTTATACTAAAACCGCATTCAACAATATATGTTATATAGACAGGACCGCCACTACATACAAGATATTGGTGCGAATGAACCAGGCGCCGTTGGCAAGGGGCGCTGAAAACGATTAGATATTTTAAATAATATAAAATTTCTGTTCTAAAGAAAATTATTGAAACAAAACTTACAGACAGATAGATTAAACTAAAGACTTACCAGATATTTCCAAAATAACCACATCAAATTGGGTTTTTTGTGGGACATTTAGAGAAATTGCGTGACCTCTCGTAAGCCTAATTACAATCCATTTACCAAATAACTTTGATCCTTTTCAGTAATATATTTTAAATAACAAAATGAACAACAGGTCAGCTAATGTGGTAAATATTTCATTCAAACGCAGTCACAAATACACGAACAAATGAGAATTTAATCGTCTTAAAACCATTTATGCATTTACCGATCATGTTTCCGGGCGCTATATTTTATTATTTGAGCCAGGCGCCTACATGGGCTAAAACGGGCCTGTATATAGAGATAAAATATACCCTATTATTTCATGGAATTCTTGTATAGCCATAATTGAACAAAAAATTTTACTGGAAGGATATTTTATTATTGAATTATAATTTTTAGATTGAAAATTCTATGATAAAACGAATAGACAAAAAAGTATGAATCGCGTGTGCGAGGTCTCACACTCGTCCTTATTTATACAAAAAACTTATTATTATCATGGTTTGAGATCTAATTAGACTAGAATTTTATTGGTCCCTTATTCGGTCGAAAACTATACTCTTTCATTCAATTTTTTTCCATTCCCAAGTAATTGCCCAAGGAAGTACTACTAGCTGCGCATCCAATTACTATATCGAAAACAGAACAGCCTTACTAAGAAGCCATAAATATCTAAAAACAAAGGCTCTAAACTGCGTTGCATATTGTCTGTGATGAGCGAGGGAATAAATGTATGTATGATGTTATATATAGAGCAAAAGAAATATATGGTTTTGTTAAGATGAAACATGAAACAGAATTCTTAAATGGAAATAATAATAGAAAATTGTATTAATTAATTATAATGGAATGGAAAGTGCGAAGTTTGAACAATATTTAACCAATATGTTATCAGATGATTTAGGTTTTTCCGTGTGTTTTTTTTATCACAGCTGACGAACGTTTCGTGTGTGTGTTTCACTGTCAAACATCTTCAATTTGGTCTATAATTTAACCATGAATCGTCTTACAAACGAACAACGCTTGAAAATTATTGAATGTTATTATCAAAATGCGTGCTCAATGGGTGCGTAAATAAGCAGAATTGTCAATTTTGGAATGAATATCAGAGCATATCAAAGCATTGCAACAGCTACCAATGCATCCAGAAAAAGTCACAGTTTGGTGCGGTTTATTGGCTGGTGGCATCATTGGACCACACTTCTTCAAAGATGATGCGAATCGTAACGTAACTGTGATAGGGTGAGCGCTACCGTGAGATGATATGGACCGTACTATCGATTCAAATAAAGATTTCATGCATTTTTCTGAAATTCATGTGTTTTTTTTTTCAAAAAACATTCCAATAGCTTTTAAAAAATCACCCTTTATGTGATAATAATTGGTATTTACCCTTATTGTTTATCTTATCGCCGTCCTGCGGGAAGGACTGAATATTTTACCATCGCGTGAAGACGCGAAAACTCCTGACTTATATATCTATAGTTTATTAACATGGTTTTAATTGCCCTTAATTTATTTTTAAAAATCAGTAACACTCTATATATATGTAAAACCTTGCAGCGAGTATATGGACCCGCACCATCGCATATATATGAATATGATGTCAATCACTGGCAAAAAAAAAATTTACAAATTCTACGTAAAGTAATACCAAAAATTATAGAGGGATAATTCTATTATTATTATTATTATTATTATGATTATGATTATTATCATAAAACAGATATATTATACGTACGTGTCATTTCACCAAAATTGTTCTAAATAATTTTTTTGCATACGAAGGGTAAAATGTACATTTTATCATTTTTCATTTCATCCGTATATATATCACAGGCGTATCTGGGTTTTGTTCACTCTGTTCAGTGAACCACCTGATAAAAATATTGATAAATAATTAAGAAAATACAGATTTTAATATTTTTCTTAATTTTTTTGATGAATAAAATAATATTAAGTGTCCCAAAAAATTTGCAGCGCTGATTATTTTTATCAGTAAAAAATATAAGAGATAATATTCTTTAGGTTCATTTTAAATAATGAACACAATGGTATATATATCATATATATAAAGAAACGTCGCATAAAAGAAAAACAAAAACGAAAAAATACATACACCTTTAATCTATATATACTCTTTCTTTCGTGCATTTTTTTAATCGCACTCCCATAGTGTTCACAATTTTAAATGAACCAAAAAATATTGTTGTTATACATAGTTGTTTAATTGTATATGGCAAATACATTTATATTTTCCGAAAATGCGAGGTATACGAATATACAAATAATACAAATACTATTTTAATTTTCGTTCACTATAAATTGTGAACAATAATACAAATGCTTGTTTCTTTTTTCTTATATATGCTGTATGGTTGTTTGTATGCTGTATTTGTTATCATTCAAATCTCGCATACTCATATACTGCCTGCTGCGGTGTATATAATAATAGAAAATATATAAATATTTTTTTTTTGTTTTTTTTTTATTTTTCTCATTTCTATATATGGCATATTGGCATATATATGAATAAAAAATAGATATTATTTACTATATAATGTTCACTTATAGAAGTGAACCTTTTATATAAAATTATATGCGATCTTTTTTCATTCTTTCGTAAATGCTTGTTATGCGTACTTCATTATTTTTCCAAACATTTCATTTTTCTAATTAAAATTTCTAGTTTTTTTTTGTTCTTTATCAGTTTTTAAAGTGAACAAGTACCCTTGGAGGTTCAGATCCGCCGCTGATATATATCATGCATGTTTTTGTAAATCTATACATATGGTTATATCGGTATATTTATATAAAATATGTATATACATTTTATTTTATGTATATGAATGAATGCATATATATAATAACAGACGAATGCTGTTTATTGTTGACAAAATTTCTTCGAATTATCAATGGGTGGTAGAGAGTGAGGTTTACGTTTAACATTTTTTACATTTTCCTGAAAACTGAAACATTTGTTTATAATTTTATCAATATATATATATATATATATATATATGCTTGTATATATATATATATATATATATATATATTGAATGTGCATAATTTACAGATATATATATCTATATTGAATATTTATGATTAATAGTGAAATATATTGCCGCTATATTAAGTACCACAAGTCTCTCTATAGAAACCATTTAAAAATTCTTTGGAAAAAGAAACCTAAAATGTTTGTGTATAATATATTCATTAATGGTTTCATAAAGTAATCCCGAAAAAGATAAAAATTTTAGATTCGTCTTGAGTAACGAGTAACAACCGTTTTCTATAATATAATATAGATATAGTATGTATATAAAATACACATTATTTTTTATTTGACATAATTTATATTTGATTTTATGGTTTTTATTTTTTTTTTTTATTGCTACTCCTTCTTAGAATGATAAATGCGTATTTTTTTTTATTGTACCTTCGGCTTCGGGATCATATTGTCAGTCAAATTTACGATTTTCTATAATTTTCTAACAATAAATATTTTTCACATTTACACCAATAGATTATCAATTATATATACGCAAATAGTCCTAATATATTGTTGTGAGGACTATTGTATATTAAGAACCACTTTGATGTGTTAACAACAATAAAAACTATATTTTACATCACATAATAATGTTATTATTTATACAAATTGTTCTTTTTTTTTTTTTTAGATTTTCCAGAAAAATGTTCATTTTAAATATCAATAAATATTAAATTCACTATATCACATATCACTGCGTGTGTGAGCTCTGAAATCTGAAAACCCTCTATTGTGATATGAAAAAAAAAAAACCGACATGTTGAATGACATCAAAAAGTTACATAAATATATATATATGCTTTATAACTTTATTTTAATTTTGCATAATTGAATTATAAAAATTTATAGTAAAAAAAAAAATAGGATAATACCTAGAAAAAAAATAAAATATATATAAAAGAAAATGTTTATTTTATATTTAGTAGTATATAATTACAATTGTTGTTTTTACCAAGTATATAAAAACGCACACAAATAGATTTTAACAAAATACTATATGAATATAACATTTTGCAATTATTCAGAAATATATATATCTATCTATCACATGTTATCAAATTCATTATATTTTATTAATTTATTCATATTGTTATTACTTGTATAAAAATTAGTTTTCATTTCAATAGTATTTTGCTAAATAAATATACCTTCGCATTCCCACATGCAATAAATGCTATATATATTCTTGTATCAATGACGGTTTGTATAAAAATTTCACCATATATTGTCTTATCGAGGTAATATATAAATATAGGTAAATTTTGCCCCATTTTTTTCCTAACGATATAATCCGGAAAATTGGTCGCATCCTTTTGAATTTTTTCCATAAATTAGCTAAATAGACGTGTTCGCCTTTCGAAATATTACCTCGATTTGTGAAGTTTTTTTCACGAACCACCATTGGCTTGTATCTTTAGCATATAAAGCAACAATATATCTGTGTATTTAATTAACAACAATTTATATATAGTTTATATCGTCGTGGGATATAACAAATATTAAATTTAAATTTAAAATTAACAATGTGAGAAATTACTATATATATATATTGGGGATTTATTTCTATTGCAGTTAATCTCTTATTCTGTTGTCCTACATTTTTTGTATGGGGAAATGTTTTATTGTGTGATATGATTAAAATCTATTGTTTTTTTTTCTCTAATTTCTCGACAAATTTATATAGTATTTTTTTTTTATTTTGTTTTCTTCTTTACTTATAAAGGGTGATTTTTTAAGAGCTATAGGAAAGTTTTCAAAAAAAAAAAAAAACACATAAAATTCAGAAAAATGCATGAAATTTATTTGAATTGATCTTTATTTGAATTGATACGGTACGGTCCATATAATTTAATGTTTGAAGATTATTTCATGCAAATGTTGACCTTGACTGCGCCTCAAATGGTGGTCCATCTTAGTCTTAGTCCAATTTTAGCATACTCTTTCCAACATTTCGGCCGGTATCTCACGAATAAATGCTTCAATGTTGTCTTCCAATGCGTCAATTGAAGCGGGCTTGTCTGTATAGACATGCGGGCTTTAACATAGCCCCACAAAAAATAGCCTAAAGGCGGTAAATCGCACGATATAGGGGCCCATTGACCGGTCCCGAACGTGAAATAAAATGTTCACCAAACTCGCCTCTCAATAAGTCCATTGTTGCGCGTGCTGTGTGGCATGTGGCACCGTCTTGTTGAAACCACATGTCATGCAAGTCAAGCTCTTGCATTTTGGGCAAAAAAAAAGTTGGATATCATCCAACACGGTAGCGCTCACCATTCACAGTTTTACGTTACGATTCGCATCATCTTTGAAGAAGTATGGTCCAATGATGCCACCAGCCCGCCCATAAACCGTACCAAACTGTGACTTTTCTGGATGCATTGGTAGCAATGCTTGCAATGCTTCTGGCTGATATTCACTCCAAAATCGACAATTCTTATTATTTACGTACCCATTGAGCCAAAAATGAGCTTTGTCGCTGAACACAATTTCGTCGCGATGAAACAAAAGACGAATATCAATTCATAATCAATTTTTCCGTTTGTAACACCGTTTTTTTTCCATTGAATCTTATTACAGAAGATAGAAATCTATACGAAGGGCAATTTAAAGGATCGGTTAAGTGATTTTGGATAATGGAGAGAGATTATATAGTATATGGTGTGATGAATCGAAATCCATATTTTTTGTATATGGAAAAACCAATTAATATTATTGTAAATTCGGAAAATTCAGCATTAATTTTACTTAGAAATTCACCCTTAAAATAAATATCATTTTATGGAAATTTCACCCTTAAAAATTAAAATGATTAGAGGTTGATTTTTACCAATTAAAATTTGAAAAATATTGCTTTTTATTATGTAAGGGTTATAGAAAAAACGTCATAACTTGGAACCCCGTTGAGGTAGAATACCATTCAGAGCGGCATTCGGTATAGATAATTAAATTCTCTAAAAACTTCCTTTAAGCAGTAAATGGGGTTGTGGAACAAATTCTATAGTAATAATGTATAAATGAGAAAAATTTTCAATTTAACGCAATTTTTTATAAGGAAAACCCATTTCAACCCAAATTCAAATAATTTTACTTAGAAATTAACCCTTAAAATAAATATTATATTATGGAAAGCTCACCCTTAACAATCGAAATCATTAGAGTTTGATTTTTACCAATTAAAGTTTAAATCATTTTTTTTTTTATGATTAGAAAGGGTCGATTCATGTTTCATAACATGAACAGCAGGGAGCGTAAAAATAGCCATAAAACTGATAGTAATGAATCTGGATTTATTTTAAAAGCGTTCAGCTGCGGTTATCGTGTATATTGGTTCAAAAAAACTATTAAACATTTTTTTAACATTTTATTTTAACATTATAAATTATAAATAAATTAAAATATCCTTAATTTTACTTTAACAATATTATTTAAAATATTATTATCCTTGCATAATATTTCCGCATTTCCATATAATGATGCAATATATATGCAATATAAAAACATTTTCCGGGATTATTATAGAGACGACGAATGGATAATAAATGAATTTATGCATTATACAAAATTTTATTTTATATATCAAAAAAAAAAACACATTGATATAAAAACTTTTTTCATTTAATAAAAATAAAAAAAAAAAAGTTTTAATTCCAAGGAATATATTGCAATATAAAAAAAAAATATACTACAAAATTTTTATTTTACTATAGTCAATAATATACATATAAATAATAATAATAATAATAATAATAATAAAAAAAATTGAGAATGAATCAATTTCGCGTCATTCAGTCAACAGTCAACAGTCAACATAATAATATATATTAAATATAATAACTTTTTCTTGGTATTATCAACAGTATTATTATTATTATTTTTATTTTCATGTACGACCCGAGTTCGATTTGTTCAAATAAAACTTTTTAATATTTTTTTTTTTATTGAAATAAATAAATATTGTATATAATAATGTAATAAAAAATAAATATTATTATAAAAATAAAAAATTAATAATTATATATTGTGTATATATAACAAAATTGGAAGTTATTTTTTTTTTTTTGCTTAAATATTAATTAAATATTTTTTATTTTTTATTTTTACCACTTTATATATAGTTACTGATTATTAAAGTAATTAATTATTTATTAAAATTAATAATAACTAATAACCATCAGAAGAATTACGAATGTGGTATTTTATGACAATTTTCCATTTCCGTTATATATATATATATTTATATATAGAAGAGATTTTCTATATAATTGCCATCACACACGTAATTAACAGAGTATTTTATTTAATTTTTTTTCATCTGAATACAAAATACACCTTTATACATACAGTTATATATAAAATTTATTAATTAATATATATTTACAGGAGAATATACAGGATGGAAATTAAAAAAAAAAAAAAAAAAAAAACTATCAGAAAAGGATTTTTCTTTTCTTTTTTTTTTTGGGGGGAAAACTTAACACTCGCCTCTATCCCCGTTTTGAATTTAAACAATTAAACTAACAACTGCGGTTAATTTTATTTAGTGTAGTTGATAAAAAAAATTGGAACCTTAAAACTCCGACAAAATTTTGTGGTCGTAGATTCGAATCCTACGGAAGACATAACGTAACGTAATATATTTTATGTTTTTCGGGGTTATTTTACGAATCTGAATTTTCACATAGAGTTGCATATTTTCCCATACGGTTTTTTTTTTGGTCAAACGGATGATTACCGTAAATACAACAAATTATCTTGTATTTTATTCATAAATTAATTCATAAATTAATTTATTCCTTCTTTGCGTTGTGGAAATTTTATGTTTTTCTTTTATATCAGCTGGGTTTTTACTCTGTATTCTGTCTGTATCAAAAATGTACTTTCAAAACGTAACGTAACAATAAATTAGATTACTTTCCATTCTGTATAAATATAATTTTTTTATTGTATATAGATTTTATCTCTATATATTAGGTTGTCGAAAAAGTATTGATAATTTTTATAAATAGATGTCATTATAATTGCATATTTCAAGTAGTACTAATCTGATCAGGTAACACTAACATATGTTCGAAAGATGACATTTCGTAGATAAAAAAAAATAGATAAAAAAAATTAAATTTGTTTAGTCATTTAAAAGTTGTAGTGCATTAAAGATGACCGAAATTAGTGAAAAAATTCGATACATTTTACAATTTTATTATGAAAAAGATGAAAATGCAACGCAGGCACATGAACAAATTTGTGCAGTTTACGGTGAGGGAACTTTATCAAAATTAACAGCCTATAGATGGTTTGCTCGATTTCGTTCCGTTCCTAATTTTGATGTCAAAGATGCACCTCGTTCTGGTCGACCAATCGCACTGAAAAAGTCGATGAAATCATATCAAAAATTGAAGAAAATCGACACGTAAGCAGTCATGATATCGCTAAAGAACTAAACATCCATCACCAAACAGTTTTAAACCATTTGACAAAGGCTGGATACAAGAAAAAGCTCGATGTTTGGGTACCACATGAATTAACACAAAACAATTTAATGAACCGAATTTCCATTTGCGAAACGCTGTTTAAAAGGAACGAAATCGAGTCATTTTTAAAGCGAATGACAGCAGGTGATGAAAAATGGATCACATACAATAATAATGTACGAAAAAGATCGTGGTCCAAGAAGGGTGAAGCTCCTAAAACAGTAGCAAAACCTGGATTAACACCAAGAAAGGTAATGCTGTCTGTTTGGTGGGATTGGAAAGGAATCGTTCATTATGAATTACTAGCACCCGGTCAAACCATTGATTCCGATCTCTATTGTCAACAATTAACAAGATTGAAGCACGAGATTAAAAAAAACGTCCAGAATTAATCAATCGAAAGGGTGTGTTGTGTTCCATCATGACAACGCCAGACCACACACATCTTTGATGACTCGGCAGAAACTGAGAGAGTTTGGCTGGGAAGTTTTAATGCATCCATCACCATATAGCCCGGACCTTGCACCTTCATATTATCATTTGTTCCGGTCTCTGCAGAACTCCCTTAATGGTTTAAAATTAAATTCCGCAGAGGACTGCAAAATGCACTTGGATCAGTTTTTTGCCCAGAAAACACAGAAGTTCTACAGTGATGGGATAATGTCTTTACCAGAAAAATGGCAAAGGGTCTGGTTTAATAAAGTTCATTTGAAAAATCGTTTGAATTTTGTAAAAAAAAGTATCAATACTTTTTAGACAACCTAATATATTGTGTTAATTAACGTTTGTATAATAATAATAATAATAATTAATGTTTGTAATAATAATTAACGTTCAGATACACAGAATTTTTAGGTAGTTAGTTATATCGTGTTTTATTATTACATAAATATACTGAGATTAGAGTAAAAAAATATATAGAAAAATTTAATTATACATTTTTGATATTATTACAACGATATTTATTTTATATGGAAATGTATGTATGTATATGTATATTATTAAAGATAATTATTATCTAGAAAATAATAATAACAATAATATTTCACGCTTAAGTTATATCACACGACGATTTTACGGTGTCCAACTTTCTTCTACCGCGTTGTTAGTTCTATATAATTTTTATTTTGTTTTACAAAAAAAAAAGATTGTTTTTTTTTTCTATGGAATCTCAGTAACAGTAATATTAATTTTATGGGAAATATTTTGATATCCTTATCAGTAAGATTCACAGCAGTTCTTAAAATGTTTAATCAAAATGCTATATAGAGTCTTTATCTATCAACTTTATGCACATTGAACAGAATCCCAAATCTCACATTCATTTCATATTTATCGCAAATATATAGATTGAAATCCGTGCTCTTGATTACAATTAAATATATAATTAGAATTACTTTTAATAATCGTAATCTAAATTTTAGATAAACATGTGTAAAGTATATACAATAAAATTATTTAGTCCGAAAAAGAACGACAATAGAATTCTGAGGGGTTTTTTTTTATCGGGCGGGCTCTAAACCGATCCTGCCGTAGTGTAACGACACAATATCAGGTATTATGTTGTTATTAAAACCCTTTATCATTTGTTTTTTTCTGAATAAATCAAAACTAAAATTGATAAATTTAATGTAATTTAATGTACGGTCCGGTTAAAAAATTGAACCAAACAAAAAATTAAGATAACAATTTCCTTTTTAAATGAATTAAAATATATATATTAATATATAAAAAATATTTTAATCATAATTTATTTATTAGTAATATATATATAGTTTTACCTACGTATTATTTAGTTTTAAAATAGTATTTTTTTTAGTAAATCCATATAGATAACGCAAGATAGTCCGTACGTTGTCTTTATCTATCTATCTAATGCTATTTATCTATTTATGAAAAAAAAAAAAAATGATGTACTTTTATATTGATATATTATATAAATCATTTATATATTATATAAAATATAATATTGATTTTTTTATTTATTATTATCATTAAAATATGAATTTTTCCGGAAAACTAAAAATGTATAGAAGTATAGAATACGCACAAATGTAAATTATTCTATTTTTAGATTGATTACAATGGATTTTTATTTTTTGTTTTCATATTATACAGAAATTTGTTTTTTATGGGGGGGAATTACCGATATATTTATTTATATACGATTTTGAATGCCGGTAATTTCTATAAATTACAATTCATTTTTTTTTTGCTTGCATATAAATAAATAATAAAGTGTTATAATGATATAATAATAATAATAATAATAAATAATAGATAGATAGATATAAAGAAAATAGATAGGGTGTTAATTTTGTATATTTATTTTGCAGGAAAAGTTTTATAGAAATGCCTGAAACTATTTTTGAATTATTATATATTAGTTGTTAAATATTTTGTTCATTCTTCATTTGATTTGAGTTAATTGCGGTCATGCATAGAGTGACGAAAAGATATTCAAAATCATCCAACACAACACGAATGGAAAACTCGGACAATTTCAAATGAAATATGATAATTTATCAAAAATGGAACAATCAATAAAATGTATAGAATCGCTACATGAGCGATTTCCAATCGAAATTAACAAATTTGTGGTTGTGGGAAAATTCATTCCGCATTCATCTCAGTTATATCATCTGTATATTTATGTATAATTATCGACGAGAAAATAATTGTTTATTTAAAATTTCACTTGTTACACACCCTGTTGCCGGTAAATACTATGATACTATATAGATAATTATATTTTTTTCAGTAGAATTTGTTTTGTTTTCGCATATATAAATGATTCCTGTAAAAAAAAACATACATTATTTAATATTTTTTATTTTGTTTTATTCGCTGATGAATTTGTGGAAATACACAACAAAAATATATATATTATATGAATGTAAATATTTGATGTATAAGCAAAAAAAAAAAATCTTATATATACATATATGACAATTAAAATGAGTCATATATGAAATTTGAAAGTTTGGACTATCCTATCTATATATATTATATATATATATATATATGAAATGAATCATTGTTAACTATATATATATATAAATTTATTTATAGGTATGTTCGCATATATAGGTAAATCTCGATATATATATATAGTAATATTATTGGTATATTATAGATTTGAAATGAAACGCAAACAAAGGAATGTTTTATATTAATTTAATATATAAATATTATGGATGAATGGATCCAGTTTACCTGTAAGTAAAACACAGGTCAATTTTGTTTATATATATAACCGAACTCATTCTTCAGATACTGATTTGATGCTAAAGTAAATTGCTAATCTAATCTGCTTGTATTGGTTACATTTTTTTTATATCAGATCGAACAAAAATGTTAAATTTGTGTTTCAAAATATACAGACTGTTAATGGAACTCATTCACGTTTGTTCATGATTCACACTTCACAGTAATTTAAAATGTGAAAATGAAAAGCGACTATATATACATTATTATAACGTGATTTGTTTACCTTCGTAAATTTTTGCTTTACCTACATTTTTTTTGTATATAAATAAATATACCTGTAATATAGGTATATAAATAATTAAAAGAGACGTCATCTTTAGTATTTATTTACCTCATTTTTAAAACATTTCATTATAACATGCGGTTTTTTATATTTAGATATAATATCAATAATATTAACTTGAGATAATTATAAATAATAAGATTAATTTTCGATTTGATAAATATATATTGAATATTATTTTCATTTATATTTGGTTTTGGGTTAAAGAAATAAAAGTATTGTCGGTTTCTATCAATTATTTATTGAAAATGAATTGCCCATTATTATCATATATTGACAATTTTTCGGGTAATTTCATAATTCTATTTAGAAATTCTGTGGTTTACCTTTTACTGGCAAAAACCCATTTTTTTTTTTTTTTTTGTGGGCCAATTCTTTTCCCTCAAGGAAGTTTTGTAAACAAATGGTAATTGGACGACGCAATGGTAAGACTATGGATACGGTGGATACATCAAAACTTCCCAATTTAGTTCAGTCAGTTTTTGTCATCAAAGATATGTGGCGGTTTGGCGTAATATCATAATGGAAAATAACACTCCTTCAATTGTTCAATTATGGTCGTTTGTTTTGGATTTTTTTTGCTAAAATCTGTTTAATTATACTTTGGACAGGTTTTTTACACTTTATGATGTACAATTCGTTTTCAATCCCATAATACACACAGCATATAACGTTATTAGTCGTCAATCCCGGCTTCGACCTCGGTTTTGATGGTTAAAAAGAATTTTTTCTACGACCTATCAATACCACCCCTTGTATATACGTGGACCAACCGCATTGGAAAAATCTCCAATTTTGTAGAAAAATTCAGATTCGAAAAATACAAAACATATTTTTTTTTCATTATATGAAGTCTTCGCAGTAGGATTCAAACGGACGACCCCCCAGGAAATTTTGTTAGAATTTTAAATTGATATTTATCAGTAACATAAAGTTGATAAACTTAATGATATTTATCAGTAACACGTTGACAACCTTTGTGTTACTGATAAATATATTTATAAAGAGTTTTTCAAGCTCTTAGATAAAGCATGTATTTAAATATACTACTCTAACCACTATAATATCGGACACCTGCAATTTTATTCGTATGCTCGACTTTGAGATGCCGCGAAAGGACTTTAAACAATAATTTTTTAATCCTTACAATTTTATTTCATACAATAATGGTTTTAGTTAAATAATTGCGCAGACAGAAGTAAAAAAACTTTTAAATTCAATTAGTTATGGAATTTAATGCAAAATGATTCAATTTAACAAAAAAAAAAATTTGACCATTATAATATCGGACACTTATATTATACGCCACTAATCTCCTTTGTAACACCTCCTTTGGCCTATATGACACCATCCATTCTCTTAGACGTGGTATTTACTAAGTTTTTGCATTCATCGGGTGTTTTTGCATTCCTCATTTCAATGATTTTTCCTTGGAATTCTTCACTCCTTCAATTGTAACTTTCATATCATGTTTTTACTTTGTTTTATTAAAGCCCACAAGATTCTATTGGACTTAAATCGGGACTGTATGGTTCCTTTTAATCTTATTATTAATAAGAATAATACGAAGTATTCCTAAAGAACTTAATTGTAAGTCTACCGTATCAGATATTTAAATAAAATATGGTTAACCGGTTCATTTGTGTCACAGAATGTGGTTTAAAATTTAATGTTACTGATAGTGATAAACGCAACTGTGAAAAAAAGGAGAACTTCTATGAGTGATATAAGTCTAAAATGGTCAACAGCAATCCAAAAAGTGGTCGCACGAAAGTGGACAAGGCAATGGATTCATAAACCGAACTATATGAATATAAGATAAAAATACAGACATATTTTATTAAACAATGTTTTTTTCCCTAATAATAATCCCTAATAATTTTTTATCACAAATCAAAGTCCCTTTCAATTGTTTTGCAAAAAAACAAAACAATAAACAATTTTGAGTTCTGCGGCAATGGAATAGAATTATATTTTAATGATGAATGTAAATTTGTTATTGTTGGTGATTCCGATAATAGAGTAATTCACACAAAAAATGAAGCATTCCATCATGATTGTTTAAAACACACTGTGAAATTTTCAGCCAGTTATTATAATTTACATTTCAAAAGGAGTAGTTTCTTTGTTTTAATTTACTTACTTAATTTTATTAATTTACATTTCATTTAGTGTACGGTTAACTCCCAAAATCACATTCATATATTAAATCACTATACCTTTTGCGATCGACTATTAAATTATATTCAAACGGCGAATATATATTTCAATACGATGTTGCTCTACCACAAACCGCTAAAGCAACTAAGAACTGGTTGGAAACTAAAGAAATGGGTAAAGGAATACACTTTTAGAAGTGGGCAACTTCAAGTCCTGATTTAAGTCCAATATAATCGTGGTGGGCATTAATAAAACAAATAAAACATAGTGGTTAGAGTAGTATATTAAATTAAATTAAAAATCGTCTCCGTTATTGTGACGAATTATATAGAAATTCTATAATATTACACAACCAATATATATATATATACAATTTATTATGCCATATTATTAATTACCATATATATAACAATTTTCATCACATATATTATTATTATTATTATTACTAATTTATAAAACTACTTCAATTATTAATTAAATATAAGACTATGAATATAAAATAAAGCTAAATATAAAATAAAGCAACGTATTATTTAAAAGTATATATATATTGTAATTTATTTATATAACAAAAATCTATACGATGATATGATGTTGATGCCAATATAATATTCATAATATTCATGCGATATTATATGATTCATTTTTGTTTATAAATAATTTTTCAATTTTATGCAAACGCGACCGCATTTTATTTATCTTTTTAATTATATATATTTATAAATAGCAATTTATAAATTATACGCGTTCGATTGGTGATTGATTGCGTATATATATATATGGATATAATTATAAATAAGAAGAAGCAAGGCAAAATATAATATATCATCATCAATATATTCATCGATGTTTGAAAAATATATAAAAATAAATAACATATATAGTCAAAGTAATTTAGAATTGAATGTACGAAAAGTGTTGGAGTTAGAAGCGTATTTACCCTTCCTTTATATTTCCAGCGTTTGCGGAATTTGAACTTCCGATTCAATTATAACTGTGTGAAAATAATCAAAACAAATTGTTCGTCTGTCGCTAAATGAACTGTCGCTTAATAATAACTCGCAAATAATTATTAACCGATCATCAAAAACTGCATAATTATCAAAAGGTCCCTATAGGTGAAAGAAAAATTTAATAGAGGTCAGTAAAATCAAGCCATTCCAATTACAGAAATTACAAATTAAAATTACCTAAGCATTTTCAATTAAAACAATTTTCATTGTTTATGTGCTATATTTGATTTACAACATTTCTATATATATATATATACAAATTCTTTGATATTTTGAAATCATTCAATTGTAATTTTCCTGCTATTTATTTTATTTCATATTTTTTAAACAGGCACCAATTCAATTAGAAAATGTATAATGAATCATGCATAAAACAACTACTATACTATAGAATATAATTGGTTATTATATATATATATTATACTTATATTATTATCATAACACAGAAACTATATGTATATATATATATATGTATTTATATATCGTATATCAATTTATTGTACTATGGTGTGTTCTGTGTTATTATTTATATCTACTCAATTAATATTTGATTTCGTTTTTGTATTTTATTATACATATACTATATAAATTTTATTAAATAACACAAAAATGAACATACTTAAATATAATAAAATTTGATATCCATTCAAATTCATATGGATGAGTGAGTATATAACTCTATAATTGTAATTTAAATTAGTAATTTTTATTATTAAGTACAAATTTCAATGAATTTAATTAATTATAATATTATTATGTATTTACTATATATATATATATATATATATTAATTATAAATAGAGACAGGAACGATCCTTTCATAAATTTCAAACGTGCTTAGGGGGCGCTTCTATCAGTAGGGCGCCGGCTTTTAACTATAGGAGGACGTATTCTTTTTTTATAATTCACTGACAAGAGAAAATGCTTTTCGAATAATTAATCCAAAATTTATCTTTCATCTTACATTGGAATAGATTTTAGTCAAAAAGAAACTCGTCCAATTTGTTTTTTTTAAATATAAATATTATCTAGAAGACTATAGGCCCAAAATACCAGGGATACCTCAACAAAATAAAAACCTGGCTCACCACATTATAAATCCTTAAAAGTTCTACGTATATATATAGTTAACGATGTCATCTGGGATAGTAAAAAATCATCACCGCAGATATAGCAATAACAACTTCCAAAATAAAAACACAATAAAAAAAGTCCCGTCAACAAATGGCCACATTTTTGTTGCATTATAGAAGTTATATAGGTATTTATATTGCGAATTTTCCATCTCCATATATTTTAATGTGTAATATATTTATATATAAATGGATTTAAACCGATTTAAATGAATAAATATAACAAAATTAATTGTACCACTGAATTGAATGGAAATATATATAAATTTAAATACATTATTCATTATTCGAGCACCTTTTTTTTTTTTCAAGTAATAATTATTTTGTAATAATAATTTTTTGTTTACTGTCCATTGTATATGATGGATGCGGTCGCGGTATATTCGTTATTTATGATAAAAATACGTATACAAAGTAAAATAATAATAATAATAATAATAATAAAAAAACGGCAGATGTTTTATTTTTTTTATTATATGTATTTTTTCTTGTTATTCAACAATAAAATTTTAGTATATGCAAAAGAATGTTTTTTTTTTCTTTTTTAACGAATAAATGGAAAAGCACTTAAAAGTATTACAAAAAAGAAAAATACGATATATGCAATGCAATATAATAATAATATGTATAAAGACTCTGCCTGTTTTTGTAACATATATATTATATATATATATATATGGAATTACAATATATAATTATTTATATTTATATAATCATGGTATGAATCCCCCATCTAAAGTACATGTACTAAGGCGATAAATAAAATAGTATGTGATTTTTTCAAAGCGACCTACATTTTATCAGGTTAAACACCTAAATACTTGACGGACAAACTCAAAATTAACTTGGGCTCTTGGTATTCAATGCACCTATCGACTGGTATAAGAATTTTCAAAATCGAACTGCTGGATCTCAAGATAATTCTCGAACAAATTATCAAAATATATTTTTTTTTGCAAATTCGTGATTGGGGATAACGCAATTATATATGTTTTTGTACCTTACGGTGTAAAATAGCGATTTTAGATTTTACCAAATATTTGGGCAAGTATCTGGGCAAAAAACCAACCGAAATCAAATCTTCCTTTAAAAAAATCTTTCTTTATCAAATCTTTCTTTAATCAAATCTTTCTTTTTTTTTTTAAAAATCATAACATGAGTTATAGACTTTTGTCTCTATTTCTTAGCTATTCGAATCCTGCTTAAGACATAAAATATGTTTTGTTCAGTTTTTGATTATTTTTCGAATCTGAATTTTAACACAGAGTTGTTGCATTTTCCCGTTGCCGTTGATCGACGACACCGTAAAAGCCACAAATTAAGAAACTATAACAACAGAAGGCTGCTGTTGTTGGACGCTAAAACCAAAATATCCAAATCCGATCTTTTAAATTTAGATTTAGAAAAGTTCGGCATACTTATTACTTAAAATATGATTAATATTTAGATTTCATATCGCACACATCAGATAATAAAATAGAATAGAATAGAAAAACGTTTTTTTGCGATGATTCACACGGTTGAATATGAAATATGAAAAGTACTTAAGTACGTTGATAATTTTTTTTTTACCTAAATAAGATGAACTAAAAACCAAAATCTATGAAATCCATATAGATGTGGTGATGATTTGCACATTTTAAAATATATACCTGAACCTGATTGTGTCAGATAAATATATATATATATAATAATAATTCATCTACAGATAAAGAACTTTAAGAACATGATAAATTTTGAATTATTTGTATGCTTTATAAATAAGACAATATTTTCTTAAGTAAGTTTTATGTACCATTTTTATAAAATCATTTGGGTCTTCATCTTCATGTTTTGTTTCTTAATTCTTTTTGTTTTTCATTTATTAATAAGAAATTCATTAATAAAAATATATGTATAATACAATTTCATGGATCAAAATAAAAAAAGAAAAACACGCAATTTGAAAAAAAAAAAACAAGAAGAAAAAAAGAATAAAAATATTATAACATTTATTTTGAAAATGATGAATGAGAGTTTTTATAAAAAGATTTACTTTAAATTTACTTGTATACAAGTGCATATAATAATACATAAATAAATAATAAAAGTAGATATTTATTTTGAATTAAGGTCTAAGACAAAAATATATATGATATTTTTTTTGTTTTTCTTTTTAATGAAATTTGAATGATGTTGTGATATTGATAAAAGAATAAAACGAGATTTTTTTTTATATGTTATATTTATTATTCTTATTGTTCTTCTTATTATAATATATATAAAAAAAAATTTTAACAACATAATGAAAAAAACCAAAAATACTTTTATGTATTTATTTATGTTTACACAATAAAAACAAAAAAAAAATCTCATTGTGGAATATATAAAATATAAAGTAAAGTAAAAATGTAAATGCTCAATGGACAGGAAATTGTATATATATATATATGCATATATTATAAAATATAATTTCAAAAGAATATTATAATTATTATTATTATTTCATATCGTTTTAAGAAATCGTCTACTTGTCTATACATATATGTCATGGTATTCTTTTTTTTTTAATTTTTCATTCTTGTGCATTTATTATTTAAATTTGTTACATACATAATTTGTTTTTTTTTTGTTTTAAATTTTTGTAAAAAGGTAACGAAATGCATCAGAAAGAATATATGAATACATAAAAACACCTTTTTTTAACGCAAAAAAATGAAAGAAAAGTTTATTATTCCCACAACAACAAAAAATTTTAAAAAAAATATAACATAAAACAAAATAAAACCCTTTTTGTTTTATGTTTGGTTTTTTCTTTGGTATTTTGTATGTCTGTATATATATATAGTTATAGTTAGTTAGAAGTTTAAATACCTGTATGGTAATATAATATATATGTTATATATTTTTTTGAATGTCAATAAATATATGTATATACCGTCGTTGCATTGTCTCTTTGGTATATATTTATTTATTTATTATATTGATAGCATCGTTGTTTTGTACCATAGGATGATTGCCGTATTATTATTCTGCTAAAGATTACTATACTCATCTATATATATTCTCTATATGTGGTAAAGATATGTAAACGTTTAGAGATATATATATAGTCATATGTAAATATGTACGGGGGAGCCTAACAAAAATATTTCATAAATATTATATAAAAATTGTTGAAGCGTTATAGTCCAATTTTATCTTATTAAATTGTAACTCATTTGATTGAAAGTTAAATGAAAACGAATTGAAAAAATTTTCAAGATTGTCATATTATGATTTTTTTTTTACCATTCTTGGTAATTTATCACAGATCTCCTTTATTTTCTTCTTTTTCTAATAAGGTTTTTTGCCCGGACAATGCGGTAATCTAATTTGATTAAAATTTCATTTTTTTTTCTCAATACCAATTTCACAGATTGAGAACCATTCACAATCGAAATGATTCACAAAAAAAAAAAAAAAACCAATATTTTAGAAAAAAAATTTAATATCATCTCAACTGAATACAATTGATAATATAAACATTTTTATGTCAGAGATGTATGTATAGATTGTAGATGACCGACCGTAAGAATTGTAAGAAAAAAACATGACAATCATCACGAAAATATCAATAATTTTAATAATTCGTGGAATTGCTCGGTAAGGAATTGCTTATAAAGAAGTCAAAATCGAAATGATGAAAAAAATGTACGATATAAATCACCCTAGGGGATATTTTGGTATTGTCCAATATATCTTATTGTTGTTAAACCAAAAAAAAACAATTGTTGTTTTCTCTGTTAAGAAGACATTCTGTTCTGTCTATAGTATATATCTATCGTATAGATAATCGGTCACATAAAAGTATAATATTTTCAAATATATATCTTTATATAAGTTATACTTATCTTGTAGTTCGTACCCTCGTACTCGTACATATAATATAAGATGTATGCATAACTTATTTCTTTATATTATTTGTATTTGTATATTATGAATAATAAAAGAAAAAAAACAAGAATGAATATATGGTAAAAAAGGTAAAATATTTATCAATTTTTTTTTGTCTGTCAGAGCATCATCGCAATTACTTATTCATTTTATGGTGTGTTTTTTAATGGTGGAAATTATTACAAAATATATAGGATTTGCGAAAATTTATTATTATAAATATAGGATTTGCGAAAAACTTAGATTTTGATTAAAAAAAAAATGTGCTTCAACAACTTGAGTAAACTTGGAAAAAAAACAAATTGATTTTTAAACAGACTTAGATTTTGTAACGAAACTTTAATGAAATAAAAGCAAAGTAATGACATTACAAAAACATTTAGAGACAACAAAAGACTTCCCCCCAACGTGCTATAATGGCTAACAAAAATAATAACCGAATTAACATTTAAACTATTATTCTATTGTCATAATTTCAATTAAATAATTAAATCAATAAAACCAAAATTTTAATCATTATTATTGTATGTATATCATAATATACAATGCACGATAGATTATTAAACTTTATAAATGATATAAATCATTTGAATATACATTTTGGTATTATTTTATTGATAATTTATATGTTATGTATACAGATAAGGTATATTTGATGAATGATCGCTTAATGATCACTTTTGTATATTGTATATTGTATTTTATTACCGGACACATTTGACTATATATATGTATATAGTAGAGAAAAAATCCATAAATACACGTTAACGTATTTGATTAACTATAATCAATATATTAGACTTAAATGGAAATATAAACACACACTCACGCACGCACACAAAATCGGAAGTAATTATAATAAATTTTTAAATGTGTTTATGTTTTTGGGTGGTAAAAAAATGTAAAATCAATTCATATTTAAATTTTTAATGTAATAATTTCCTAATATACAGACATATATGTATGAATATCCCATCCCATCATAATTTATACAAAATATCAAATAATATATTGTAAATTATATACACACAATTTACTACAATATACAATATATAGTTATTGTTATTTCATCCATATATATTTCAATTCAACACAATAAATATAAATCACCACACAATTTCCGTATATAACTAAAAGCTCAGTTGGTTATTGGTTTTTAGACCTCCTCTCATATACTACTCTAACCACTATAATATCGGACACCTGCTATTTTATTCTTATGCTCGACTTTGAGATGCCGCGAAAGGACTTTAAACAATAATTTTTTAATCCTTCCAATTTTATTTCATAAAATGATGGTTTTAGTTAAATAATTGCGCAGACAGAAGTAAAAAAACTTTTAAATTCAATTAGTTATGGAATTTAATGCAAAATGATTCAATTGAACAAAAAAAAAAATTTGACCATTATAATATCGGATATTATACGCCACTAATCTCCTTTGTAACACCTCCTTTGGCCTATATGACACCATCCATTCTCTTAGACGTGGTATTTACTAAGTTTGTTGCATTCATCCGGTGTTTTTGTATTCCTCATTTCAATGATTTTTCCTTGGAATTTTTCACTCCTTCAATTGTAACTTTCATATCATGTTTTTACTTTGTTTTATTAATGCCCACAACTATTCTATTGGACGATTCTAAAGTCGAGCATACGAATAAAATAGCAGGTGTCCGATATTATAGTGGTTAGAGTAGTATATATTTATATACCTGTAAATAGTCCTGCATTTGTTTTTGATTAAGCAATAATATATATTTCTTAATAATTCAAAATACAATCAAAGTGTATTTATATTTAATATACAAATATTAATATAGGTATAATTTAAAAGTTTTTATTATAAGAGAACTTATTGGGTTTATAGTAATCCCGAAGAATCAAGCTTATGTATATGTGTTACGACTAAAAGAAAAGACTTTGTTTTTATATCAATATCAAAAATTGTTAAATTGATCGTTTATAGAACAAATTGAATGATAAATTCATGGTATTTCATTTAAATCTATAGTATTTGGGTGGAAATGGTGGAAGAGTTGCAGAACCGGAAAAAAAACATTTGTTTCGCATGTTTTTTTTTTAATAAACCCCAAATCGAAAAGTTCACTCTAAAAGCCAGATATAGAAAAAAAACAGAAAGGCATAGAAACAGAACAGACTATTAATAATCCATTGAATGTTAATCTGTGGAAGTGTTCAAGGTATTTTTACGAAAAACAAACAGAGAGTGGACATTGGAAAATTGTTAAAATTATAGATTATAAATCTATGTAAGTTGTTCGGCGGATTATATTCTATGCACGTTAAGCTTTATACAAGTTTTTTCCTATGCAAATGATTACATATATAGAATTAAGTTTAAGTAACGCGTTATGTAATGATATTCGGGATTGTATAGGAGTAAAAAATACCAAAGACAGTACAGAATTCATGAAACTCTGCATAACTTTTAAAAGTCACGTACAATCTTTTGAATAATAATCTTATATTATTTGATTTATCACATCTCATTTCATTTGTTATCTTATAAATTGATTAAAGGATGAATTGTCCATATATATAATTCATAAATAATTCTATATCCATAAACATTTATATATAATGAATATCGTTTGATATAAACAACCCAAAGATTCTCTGATAAGTTTAAGTGCACATATATACAATAGAAGATGCAAATTTCAACAAATTAAACTAATTATATTTATCTATATTATATATAGTATAATTCCAAAATAGTTAAAACAATATCTTATATATATATATAAACAACAAAAACCGCACAAAGCCAAATTGAAATTAGTTCCTTTTGCACTCAAGGAAAAACTCAAGTGTATGAATTCTTGAAATATATATATATGCATATATGATGATATTATACATATTTATAGCAATATAAGAGCAAACGTTTATTATATAATCTGTATATACTTATATATACACAGTGCGACAATTAATATTCCGGAATCAAACCATATCTCAATAACCAGTGAGACGCTCTATGTGATGGAACAAACGTTTTGAAGCTTGATGTTTTCTCTATCTGTAAAAATTTCATCGCATTTGGTTGACAAATAAAAAAGTTATGATATTTCTTGTGAAACAATATTTTAGTTGAAGTAGAAATTTTAACATGGAACAAAGAGCAGTCATTAAATTCAACGCAAAGCTTGGTAAATCTACAACAGAAACGTTCAAATCGATGCAGCAAATTAATGGCGATAATTGTATGGGTAGAACACAAGTTTTTGAGTGGTATAAACGTTTCGTGGGTGGCTAAAACGCGCAGGCTAAAAAAACAAGAAAAGTTCCTGATTCACCTGATTTAGCACCATGTGACTTCTCCTTGTTCCCAAAACTTAAAATGAAATTGAAAGGATGTTTTTTTGCGGATATTGAAACCATTCAAATAGCATCTACTATTTTGTGGTATTGCATCTAGAGGCAATGCCACAAAATGAGCTGGATAACGCTCATTTGGATCATTATTAAATCGATGTAACAGTTGTATTGAATCAGGAGGAGAATATTTTGAATAAATAATATTATTATATATATTATTAAATATTTTGAATAAAAAAATTTAAAAAATCGTGTTTTTAATGTATTTCCTAGGACCAGTCCGGAATATTAATTGTCGCACTATGTGTATATATTTTGTTCTTGAAATTCTATAAATGTGTTGTCTTTTATTGTTGAAATTTAATTTTATATATTTATAAAACGACTGTATGTATGCGTCTCTTCATTTATGCAGAAACTGTTAAAGATAACAATTAAAAAAAAACAAAAAATCGTATTTTATGCATATTAAACACTATTCATATACATATATGTTTAATGAAAATGAAACATTAAACCGCTTCGTCTGTCGTATATCTAAAAATATATATCCTATTGCAATACAAATATATATGTGTATGCATATATATTAATATGGATGATGCTAAATTCATGCATATTCTTTATTTATGCAAAGATTTCCTCGAAATTGTTTAATCCCTTTGTTGTAAATATATAGTATATACGTGTACGTATAATATATTGTTTTGTTATATACCTGATCTGACACATAATATATATTATGTTATATATTTATTTATATATAAATATATACTTCAATGAATATATGTATAATAAGTATATTGTGTATTTAATTTCAAATTTGATTTTTGTTTTTCAATTCGTAAACTATAAATATATATGTATATATAGAGCAGAGTTTTATTTATTTGTATATTTATTTCTATTATTTATTCATCGTATATTCAATTTGTGTGTGGGAGCGATGTATATAAATAAAGAAAACATAGGATATAAACTTATCTTGTATTATCAAGAAATTATATATCCAGAGTTAGGTTATTCTTAAAAATTCCTGAATATTTTGGTAATTATAAACTTGATTAATTTGATGATATGGAGCACAGATTAAGTCATATAATAAATTTTTCGCTATACAACCAACAATCTGGTTGTAGCGTCCAACAACAGTCTTCTGTTGTTAGTTTCTTAATTTGTGTCTTTTACGGTGCCGGTAATTAGCCGTACGACCAACCGCAAGCAGAAAATTAAGTCATATACATCCAGACTAAAATTTGTATATTTATAGATTAAGGGGCGATAAATCCGATTATCTTGGTTCCGCAGTCAAATTCGTTTTTGAGTTATGGCAAAGGTTTTTTCTTATATAATTATTTGGTTATTTTAGGCCATAATTCAAACAACAATGGATGAATCTGGCTGAGGAACTAAGATAATCGGATTCAGCGCTCTTTAATCTATAAGTAAGCACATTTTCAGCCAGATTCCTTCATTGGTTCTTGAGTTATTACAGATTTACAGATCACTACTACTGCTCTAATACTCTAATACTATATAAATATACAAATAATTTTTCCTATATTGCATTTCTTTTATTATTTCATATAACTATACAATAACAAATAAAACAAATAATAATCATAAAAAACAAAATAATAATAATAACAAAAGGCACTCAAAACAAAAGGACGGTGTGTAGGATTGATATATTATTGTTCATTGGTGGTATATCAAGTGTTGTATAGATATACGAACAAAATAAAAAAAAAAAAGCATTTACAAATAAATAAATATTCATTTCGTTTATATGTAAATAATATAATGATTTTTTTTTAGAGATAAAAATACAGTGCAATCTCCTCTATATTTATACAAATATAGATACTATTCTGTATTCAACCGCGGTTAATTTGTTAATTTGACAAACGTACCATAAAAATTCTATTGTAATTGAAAATAAATATCTATAATAGATACCCGTAATCCGTAATTTTAACAGCAATAGATTTTAAAGGATTCCTTTTTTTTTTTGTCGCACTTCACGTTCTTGTGTATTTGAAATATAAAGAAATATGTTCAGTTTATCATAATAAAATATAATCTTAAAACATTACTTTAAATTTGTTTTTAAAGATCAATAAAATCCCTATACTATACTATACAATATAAATAGAAGGAGGAGTATGTATAATCTGTACAAATTTAACATTTGATGGCTCATTTGTGTATATAGTAACAAAAAAAAAATACAATGTACTTACTTCTGAAGACACAAAATACTAACTATATATTGTTTGCGTTATTACATTGAAAGCAGGTCTTAATCAAAACATTAACGGGGAAAACAAAAATAAATAAATACATTTCTTTAAATACTTATTATGATATTTTATACATATATATTCTTATTATGATATACTATTCATCCCCCAAAAAAAAAAAAAGGTCAAATCTTTACTTTACCTTTTTATACATAATTCTTTAATAATTTTATTCATCTATCAAATTGTGAGTTTTGCTTAGTGTGGTAAAGATATATTATTATATGTTAAGTGGTTTTTTTTATATATAGTTATCTATAACAATATAGCGATGAAATTTGTTGATACTTTTTGGTTGATGGTTATTAGTTTCTAATTTTTTGTAAATAAATACAAACATTTCAAATTATAATGTAAAGAAGAAAAACAAATTATAATATATATTATAGATATACTCAAGATGAAATCGTGTACGGTACGATATCATATGTAGTACGGTATAATTTTTTAAATAAACATTAAATGCACGAAGAATAATGATATAAAATATTTTTAGGTAGTTGAAAATTCTTCATCAAAAATGATATTTTTGTTAAATTATTCGTACATCTATATATCAATATTTTTTTTTCTTCGTTTTTACTCTAAAAATGTGTAAATAAATTATCAATTGGAAATATAGAAATGAAAATGAACCATTTCTTTTGCAAATTTTTTTTTTTGGTAAATTTTATTTTTTGTTAACACGCAATTATTCTCAATAAAATTGATGTATTTGATTTTTATTTATATATATATATATATATATATATATATATATATATATATATATATATATATTGAATTCCGCTGAATTGATCGCAATATAAATTAACAATTTTTTTTTTTCAGGTGATACACGTAAATATAACGTATATAACGACACGAATAAATATTTATTTGTTATATTCAACGAATTTTATATATACTAACAAATTATTATAATTATAGTTAGAAGAAAATATTTGTGTAATTAAAGTTGTTTACTCATGCTGTTATTGATTTAAAAATAAAAAAAAAAAGTATATTAATTTGATTTTTACGTTTTCTGAGAGAAGAAATTTAGAGATATAGTTGTTATTCTGTGAAATGAAATAATTCATTCAAATCATAAGAAATCATGCGGTTTTTAAATATAATTTGGTTGTTTTTTTTATATCTATATAATAATTGATTCTGTAATTGATGATCGCAGAGGTTAATGGAAAACTTTGATTAAATTCATGGTGGCAGATAGTTCTAATCGTATACTGAAAATAGAATGTAAATGGTTTTGTGTTTTTCGGTAATTTTCTGAAGCGGTGGTAATGTGATTTTTGCAAATAGTGATGATTCCCATGCGGTAGTTCGTAAGGATAATTATACGGACACAGTACAAAAGAACAAATTATGAAGCCAACAATATTAGAAGACTCTGTTATAAGACACAAAAATCCATCGGCCAAAATCCATTTAATCAAAACATTTTTATATAAATATCCGTACGTACTGAAAACTCTTTAATTTTAATTTAAAATCTATTTCATTTCATGGAAAAAAAGTTGAATCGCAATTATATCTTATCATAACGATCAATGGAGTGGAGGTCTCACGAATTATATAGATTTCACAGATCAGACATCAATAACGAGCAATATTTAATCAAGATCGGCTTTAATAATCTATAAACAGTAACTTACATTTAATTCACATCGTTCAAAACTTATTGATGCATTTTATAATGGTGATTTATTTTGTATCTATATATTAACAAGAATGAATTGATTCTATAGAAATTTAGATAAAATCAAATTCTTTTACTTGCGTAAAAAATAAAACTATAATCAATTTTTAAGAAAAATCATCATCACCATCGATATAATATTATATAAAATATATACATCGAACCACTGAATGTACTGAATGGATGCGACCTTTATATTATAAAATATATATGCACATATGATGATATCTATATATATACTATATATACATATAGTGTTATCTCATTGTCTAAATATAAATATATATAACTATTTTAAAACAAAAAAAAAACACCTGTAGCGGTGAATTAATCATTATCGCGTAAAACACACATAAAAGTATCGACAATAAAAACTTGATGAAATCATGTTTATTTTTTTTTTTTTACTTTTTTGTTAGTAAACATATCGAACATAACTAAACAAAAATAAGAAAAAAAATTGTTTATCTTATCATAATATAAATATACAGATATATATATGGATAAGGTGACCAATTAATATATATATATATATATATAAGAATAAAATTAAATGAGTTTATTTCTTTATTATAGTTGGATGTAAACGGACGAAAAACGCCTTCAAAAATTCTTTTTATAGTTTCCGTCTGTGGAAAAACTGCTTTAAAAATTCTTTTTATAGTTTCCGTCTGTGGAAAATCTGCTTCATAAATTCTTTTTATAGTTTCCGTCTGTAGAAAAACTCCATCAGAAATTCTTTCAAAGCCCACTCTTACAGAAAAACTTCTTAATAAATTCTTTAGGAGTTTTCTCATTTAGAAAAAATTTAGATATTCTATCAGAAGAATTTTTGTGAGAATTTTACCTTTATCAACTATACATACACAAGTCATACAAATTTGGTTATCTTATTAACAATTTTGTTTTACCTTTTGATCAATTTTATTTTAATAATATTTTAAAATGCATTTTAATTTAACATTATGTATTTTTATTTTCTGAATGTGTATATATACAATAATAATATGTTTAATGTTGATGTAATAATACAATTATAAAAATAACAATAATTGAAATTCGTCAATGTCATCTGTTGTTGTTGATATCAGAATGTGAAAGATAACAATTAAAAATAGTTTTTATAAGCTCGAATAAATAATCATACTATACTAAAGCATATTTCTATTCTTTCTATATATCATTAAACACGTTTGTTTTTTTGTTATATCTCACAATGAAAATCTTAAAAAATTCACATAACTCATATGAGTTATACAACCCGCCGTAAACCATTGGGACATGTTCCTATATATACGTATATTATTTATCATTATTTTAATTGTTTCGCAGTCAATTGCATTATTTTTTCTTCTTGTAATAAGGAGAATTGTTGATTGTTTATTATATCTATATATATTTATAGAATATTCTGATATTATACAACTTTTTTTTTCTTATATATACAATAAAAATTCTATATAAATATCCAATTATATGAACACCAAATGAAGATTCAACATAACTCTATGTACCATATATCCATTCGCATAGGTATGTACATGTACACAGTGGGACAATTAATATTCCGGACTGGTCCTATGAAATATATTAAAAACACGATTTTTGAAATTTTTTTTTTTATTTATTCAAAATATTCTCCTCCTGATTCAATACAACTGTTACATCGATTTAATAATGATTCAAACGCGTGTTATCCAGCTCATTTTGTGGCATTGCCTCTAGTGTGCGTGTTGAAGCTCTTTGAATGGTTTCAATATCCTCAAAAAACATCCTTTCAATTTCATTATAAGTTTTGGGAACAAGGAAAGGTCACATAGTGCTAAATCGGGCGAATATGATGGATGATTTAACACACAGACTTGATTTCGAGCCAAAAACTGACGAACAATAAGTGAAGTGTGATTTGGTGCATTATCGTGTAACAAACACCAACTATCTGATTCACGATATTCAGGTCGAATACGACGAATCCTGCCCATCAAACGCTTCAAAACTTTGATATAATATGCGCCACTGACTGATTGACCAGTTGGAACGAATTCTTTATGGATAATTCCCTTGTTATCGAAAAACGTTACGAGCATTGTCTTGGTTTTCGATGGAACTTTTCTTATTTTTTGCCTGTGTTTTAGCCATCCACGAAACGTTTATACCACTCGAAATCTTGTGTTCCACCAATACAATTATCGGCATTAACTTGCTGCATCGATTTGAACGTTTCTGTTGCAGATTTACCAAGCTTTGCGTTGAATTTAATGACTGCTCTCTTTGTTCCATGTTAAAATTTCTACTTCAACTAAAATATTGTTTCACAAGAAATATCATAACTTTTTTATTGGTCAACCAAATGCAATGAAATTTTTACAGACGATAGAGAAGAAGCTTCAAAACGGATGTTCAATCACATAGATCGTCCCACTGGTTATTGAGATATGGTTTGAGTCCGGAATATTAATTGTCGCACTGTGTATATATAAAAGATTAACAATAAAAAAAAAAACAAAACACAATTCTGTAAATAAAACAATATTGTATATAATATATACCTTTTACAGATATATGTATTTTGAAAAAAAAAAAAAAAAAAATATGAATCAGTTGATTTTTAACTCGGTAATTGCACATAAAATTGCAATTGCAATTACATTGAATTCAATATGGATGTATATAAATAAATAAAACAAAAAAACGATACTTTACCCATATAACAAAGAATAAAATGTTCGGCTTTTCTTTGTTCATTTATATATAATATATAGAGGAGCTCTTTTTCAATACATAATTTTTTTTTTTTTTGTTCAATTATATATAACGAGTATGGAGTATTTTTATTATTGAATGGATATATTAATTAAATGTATCATAAACAGATATGTTTTTTTTTTTAATATATCCTTTGTTATTTTAAGAATTTTCACTATGAAAACAATTGTTTTTTTTTTCAATTATTATTTGAAATTGGTATACGCGCGTGATTGCGATTTGACATTTATATTATTGTTGTGTTTTCCTTTTTAATAACTTGGAAATAATTAAACAGTATTTGAAGAATTAATGAGATGACAATAAATTAGATAAATTTAGAATTGTATTTGTTTTGTGAATTATTGTTTATTGATTTTAAACGTTAGATTAAAATTTTATAGCATGACAAAAATGGAAATTAATCACCGCCACAATTGACTTTTTTTACAACACATTTTTCAAAGTTGTGTTGTTGATTTTTTACTTATATCTTATCAGCTTTACAATATAAGATTAGCGATTCCTCGATAATGATATGGCTACAGTTGGTCAAATCCAATGCCTCATTTGCTTTATATATGCTGTTATATAAGAATAAATTTCCTTTCATAAAGGCTAAAACTAATCCATTACATTCACTTGAAATTCTATATGGAAAAAATGTTGTCATTATTGAATGTTTTCATGATAATAATATAGGCTTTGTGTAATGGATTGGATTGTGATACGATCTTTATATTGAACATTTGAAAAACCATTGACAAAATATTTACAATCATTTTATAATTCTCTTCACTGAATTATGAAATGCTTATCCGTTATCAGATTTACCAATATTAATAATGTTTATATATTGATTAGAATAGATTAGAATTTTTAATCTTCTTGGACAGATTGAAAATATTTTTGTAAATTCAATGATAACAGAGCTACTAAGAAGAGTTTTTGTAATTAAACAAACCAACAATTTTTTTTAGGAACGGAACAGAGACCTGCGAATAGATTAGATGTCCTAAGCGCAAAAAAAAAAAGAAAAAAATAGCATAAAATAAACTATATATATTATTAATAATCCTATATATGATTGGTTATCTTACCACACAGGTAAGGTAACACACACAGATTTACCTGTAGTTTATTTCCGTCTATAATCACACCCGGTATATATTTTCAAATCAGGCCATAATATACAATATATAATAATATAATGAATATAAACCGCAAATTGCGAATTTATAAATAAAAATATATATATATGCGCGATGATAATAAAAATATATAATTCGATTTTTGGTAATTCTAAGAATAATTATTTTTATCTTTCTAAATATATTATTTTATTTTTATTTTTATTTTTTTTTTTTACGATTAAATTAATATATTTTATATATGTTTGTTTATTGTTATTGTGAAATTCTGAGAAATTAAATATATCGTACATTATAAATATACATTGGTAAGTATCTTAACAAAAAAAAAAAATTGATAACGTACGGTTAGTGGAAAAAATTTATAAAAAAAAATAAAAATATAATAAATATAATAATATTTATTCAAAATAAATATTGTATATTATGTGCATATAATATCAAAAATATATGCCGAGGTGATGCTTTTATAAATATTGAATTATTATAGGCTATATAGTAATGGAATGACTTTCACTTACTTAAATTGTCGTAATATATATATATAATTTTGTTAATATTATGATTTATAATACAAAATATATAACTATATATATTTCTAATCAAATGTTTACATTTTTTTTTTTTGCATTGTCAATCAATCATAATTATATACAATATATAGGAATAAACGAATTCGGATAAAATTTTGTGAAAATCATTAAATTAATTTAATTTTAGGTCATGTGAAATTTTATTTTATGAACTTTTCTTTAAGACATTTTATTATGTTCATAAAACGATTCGTCTCTCTTACAACAACCCCGAAGATGTGTTTTATTATTTTGATTAATGACGATTTTTGATCTCATTGGAATAAGGAAAAGCATAATTTCATGTCATCAGAAATTTTTTTCAATATTTTATCAACTATATAGAAACGTATAGTATAGAGTATATAATGATAAAAAATAAATTAAATAGCCATACATTGAATGTGAATTTTGTAACAGAATTAATAATTATAATATACCATTGATAAAATTGAAATATCAACGCACAATTCTAATCGCTATATATATATATATTTAAAAATATTCAATTATAATGTCATTTTTGCTAATCCCACAAAGATTTATAAGTTATATCTCTGACTGATAAAAAAAAAACACATCACAATTAATTTAAAAATATAAATTTCCTAGAATGGATTTTAAATTGTGTAATTCCATAAAAAATTTATTTATCATAAAAAATTATGAGGCACCCGAACGATTTACAGAATTTTTTTCTTTAATCCCTTAAAATGATCAATCATTTAACAATTTGTTTTAAATCATTGATCATTTCAAAGAATTGCATATTTTATTTGATGATTTTTTTTGTGTAGATTTTTGAGAATTTTTTTTTTTCCTTTTTTTTCCTTCATAATCTTTTAATTTTCTTGTTATATGAATGAAATTATGTTCATTAAAGAAGAGCTCAGGCTAATAGATTATATACCGATTACTTTTTTTTCACAATGGATCTTATTCATGGACGCACACGTACTAAAAATAAACAATGGTCACTTTTCAATAGAAACGATTTGTACATATTGATCGGTTATTTCTTTATTAATCCAACCACCTACGAGATGTTTTCCTATAATTCGTTTTATTTGTTGTTGAATTTGTATTGATGTTGAAATTTGTATTGATGTTGAAATTTGTATTTTTTTTTACGAAATTATATAGATTTTCTTTGAAAAAAAAAAAACCTTAACTTTTAAAAACAGACAACCTGCAGAGCTCGAAGAATGCATTCCTTTTCGTATTACAAATATACACAGTGCGACAATTAATATTCCGGACTGGTCCTAGGAAATACATTAAAAATACGGTTTTTGAAATTTTTTCTTTTTATTTATTCAAAATATTCTCCTTCTGATTCAAGACAACTGTTACATCGATTTAATAATGATTCAAATGCGTGTTCCAGCTTTGCATTTTGTGGCATTGCCTCTAGTGTACGTGTAGATGCTGTTTGAATGGTTTCAATATCCTCAAAAAAAAATCCTTTCAATTTCATTATAAGTTTTGGGAACAAGGAGAGGTCACATAGTGCTAAATCGGGTGAATACGATGAATGATTTAACACACAGACTTGATTTCGATCCAAAAACTGACGAACAATAAGTGAAGTGTGATTTGGTGCATTATTGTGTAACAAACACCAACTATCTGATTCACGATATTCAGGTCGAATACGACGAATCCTGCCCATCAAACGCTTCAAATCTTCGATATAATATGCGCCTGTTTGACTGTTTGATCAGTTGGAACGAATTCTTTATGGATAATTCCCTTACTATCGAAAAATGTTACGAGCATTGTCTTGATTTTCGATGGAACTTTTCTTGTTTTTTAGCCAGTGTTTTAGCCATCCACGAATCGTTTATACCACTCAAAAACTTGTGTTCTACCCATACAATTATCGCCCATTAACTGATTTGAACGTTTCTGTTGTATATTTACCAAGCTTTGCGTTGAATTTAATGACAGCTCTTGGTTCCATATGTTAAAACTTCTACTTTAACTAAAATATTGTATCACAAGAAATGTCATGACTTTTTTTATTTGTCAACCAAATGCAATAAAATTTTTACAGACGATAGAGAAAACATCAAGCTTCAAAACGCTTGTTCCATCTTATAGATCGTCCCACTGGTTATTGAGATATGGTTTGAGTCCAGAATATTAATTGTCGCACTGTGTATATAATTTTTTTTAATACATTTTAATCTTAAAAAAATAAAATTTCCTTTTATTCCAGAATTTTACACATTTATCATATCATATCAGATCATAAGAGCAAATCAAAATAAATAATCACCGGTTTATTTATATTGGGTATATTATTTAGTGGTTTTATTTTTCTGTTGCTGCTTAAACTGATCGTGATCCTTTTTAATTTGTTTTTTTATTTTCTTCTTCTTATTCTTTTGTGTAAAACTCTAAAATTTCTTTACATTCATATATAATTCTTAAAAATTTTGTTTGGCCAGACCACATAAAATTCAAGCAAAAAAAAAAAAAAAAACAAAAATTAAATAAATAAATAAATTATAATATTTTATTTATGTATCGTGTGGTGAAATATTGCAAATATAAATTTAACCAATGCAATTTGTTTTTTTTTTTTTTTTTTGGTTTATGATGATTATTATTCATAATAATAATGATGATTCATTCACCAAAAAATATTTTTTATATTTTTTCGACTTAATATTGTTCACGCAAATTATATGTATTATAATATAATTTTCTTTTCCTCTTTATATATGGATGGTATATATGGTAATTGTTTATTATTACAAAAATGTACGCATAATTTTTATTTTTTGTTCTTTCTTATTTAGAATTTCTCAGAAAGTACAATTATTTTATAATTAACAGTCTTTTGCCGATTCGATTGCGGTTAACTCATCACGTAATTCATTTTTAAAATAATAAAATATCGTGGTTTCTTTTTTGTTTATCTTTTAAACAATTCTCTGAAACTTTACACATTTGGAATTGAAGAAAGATCTCTACTATATCAAATAAGCATAAAGAATAAAGGTAATAAATCTGATCGGATCTGGATCTGAACAAATCCAGAGGAGGATTCTAGTAAAAGGCTGATCTGATCTCTACTATTTCATTCTAATTGTAAAAAGGTCATCTAAAATACAGTCAATTTTTAACAGAATCCTATCGTATCATTTCTTTTATCAAATGTCTATCATCAACGATAATAACAAATGAAAATGTTAACCCATTTGAGAAATAATGAATGAATTTAAATCAATCGTTTAGGTTTACTCCTCCTACACTATCTATATAGAAAGAATCTACTGTAAATTAACATACCGCGATAGGGAGTAAGAACCTTTAAAAAATAAAATTAAAAAAAACCAATACGATAAACCATAATGTTGAGGAGAAAACAAAAATCCATGATTGGCATATAAATTATTAAAACGATCGCATTATTTATATATTTGCGATTGAAATTTTTTTTTTTTTATATTCTTTAAAGGCAAAGAGGAAGAATAGAAATAATATTTTAATATACAATTCACGTATCTTAATTTTTAAATCCACGCTTTTATATTTTTTTTTAATTTTTATTTATACGCAATAATGTGTTATAAAGAATTTATGTATAATATATTGATTGCAATGTTCTTTTCTTTTTTTTTTTTTCTAATGTTTTTATGATTTATATTGTGCATGTGCATATGATGACAAAAGAAATGTGTATATATGGATATAGCAAAATTTTGTAACTAAAAAAGATAATCGCAATCAATATTTAATATAATAACTTTCAATAGAATTTTATATATTTATTCATTGATTGACGCGATATGAACCTATTATTATGATTTTTTATGAATATTATTATTACAATCACATATACGCAACAAATCCAAAATTGATTATCATATACCGGTCAGGACTGCGGTCTTTTACATTTTTGAAGCTCTACGCAGTCTAAATATTTGCGAACTAGATAGCATAAAGAGTAGTCATTCCTATATAGAAAAATCTGCGGACAAACAAACGGCACTCATGAAATGAAATTTTAATCCAAAGAATTTAATTTAAAAAATAATTAAAAAAAATATGGTAATCTAATCTCATTCAGATTACATATATGGAAATGGTAAACAAATCGGACAATATTTTTTTAATATAGATGTTAATAAAAATGTATAATAATTTGCAATGTGACTTGGCAAATATTTTACAAAAAATCCATTTGTGATGGGCTAGAAATAAAAATAAAAAAGATAGATTTTAATGGATGGTGATGAAAACAAGAACGTATACGTTTCCACCATTTATCTCATTCTGAATACTTGTTAAACCAACCCCCAGTTTCATTCAAAATTTCACCATCGCAAAAGGGTAAAAAAAAAACATTACATTATTATTTTATTATGTTTATATTCAACTATATATATAAAATTTTAAAATAATTTTTCATTGTTTGTTTCTCAAAAAATGTTATATTTATTTTGTTGATGTGTGGGTTTTAAATTTAAGGAAAATTTATATAAGGAAAAACATCTGTTTAAAAATACGTTAAAAAAAAAAGAAAAGAATACTCTAAAAATAATATTTTCATTATTATTATGTTATGTTATTCATATAATAATAATAATATGAATGAATATTGGAATCAATTGTATCTATTCTGCCATTTTTGCTATTCTTCTACCAAATTCTTCTATTTTAAAAAATGGAAGACAAACAAAATAGAAAAAGGCTTTTTTTTTGGTATTCTGCTTTTATATCGATACATAAAAGGAAAATAAAATAGAAGAAATAGGCAGAATATATATTTGTTTTTTGTTGTTCAAGCATAGTTTAGAACAGAAGCCGAAGTTTACAAAATAATCGTAAATATTATTTTGACACCGTTGCTTTTTATTATAAATATAAAGTTATTTCTTTTGTACAATCGGACATGGATGGGATACCTCTTATTGTAAAAAAAAACTAAATAAGTATATGGTAAGATTGCAACAATTAAAGTTGAATGAATGTCTTCTATATATGTTCTATATGTTCTATTGTTATGTATATGTTTAACAATAGAAAAAGAAAATGTGCTTACCAAGAAAGACCCGCAATAATTTGATTTAAATTTATGATACAACTAACTATAATAATATAACTATAGAAAGATGCAACAAGAATAACAAAAAAAAAATACATTAAGAATCAAGATGTATAAAGAAAGACACCATGTCTTTGGCGTCTCAAGTCTATATATTATATATACTTCCATATATAAATTTTCGTTATTCTTTTCTATATTGATGCAGAAATAAAATGTTTCATTTCTTATACATTTAATCTTTTTTTTTTATTTTATTTTTTACCTCCATTTTTTATCTTCTTTTTATATTTTTTTTTTTTGTATTATATTTTTATTTTTACTTATTCTTTTCTATATACTACATTTGATTTTTTTATTTTTTTTAAATAAATTTCTAAGAAAATAATTTTGCTTGGCTGGCGTTTCTTTAAAACGTATATATAGTTTGTGGAATATATGAAAATAATACATAAAACGAATTAATATATAATAGCTCTTTTCTTATAATAATAATAATAATAATACAGATAAATACGGTATGAGAAAATGCGGACACACGGACACATATTTTATAAACCAATTGGAAAAGTACGTACTGTGTGTCTTAGGAAAATTGTAATTAATTAACATGTATAGATAATTTCCGTATGGCAAAAGTGTATAGTTTTGAAAGAGATTTTCTTCAATATTGAATCAATGGATATGGATATTTATTTTTTTGGAATTCATTTCATTATAAAAACATGGTGCTTATAAATGTTCATATAAAAGTATAAATGTTCATATAAAAACTTCATTAAATATTATAATATTAAGTTAGAAAATTATCAAAAATCCCTGCATTTGTCTTTACATTTTTCGTCATCTTATTTTTCGTTATATTTCATCTTATGACTGACAAAGTGACTGACAAACTTTAAACTTTATTCCTTTATTTATTTCCCCGCATTATGTATTTTGGTTTGATGTAATGTGAATAAACTCTATACGTGAGAATTAACTCAAAAACTTATAAAAAATTAATTAGCCCATAACTTCTTTTATCAGACAATATATAAAAATGATTAAATGTTCATTTTCAGTCTCGTCTTATAAGCCTCGGCTTCGTCTTTTTTTTTTTAATCAACCAATAAAAATCGATTATTTGATCAGAGAGTCTTATATAAGCCTTATAAGGATTATCTGTGTCTTTTTTAAGCCGCAGCCGGGACTTAAGCGGCCATTTTTGTGAAAATTCATATAATATACAAAAAAAAATATAAACACACACAACAGACACAAGCACAGTTTTAAGCCGCGGCTTATAAGAATGGACTGAAAATGATGTGTCTGTTTTCTGTGACTTTTAAGAAACATCACAATAAAAAAAGACGAAGCCGGCGAGGCTTATAAGACGAAACTGAAAAATGTACCTTAAGTTGGCAAACACATTTTATCTTTAAAAAACCATGAAAATGTTTTTCATGCCAAAACCATGAAAATGTTTTTCAGATCAGATGAAAATTCTAAGATAAAATTTCGTTTTAAATAAGATTTTGTTATGTATGAAATGATTAATGTTCTAGATTCCAGACTCTGCAGGCATATAAAAAAACCTAAAACAAATAAGAATAATCGATCAGTTGGATTGGACTATAATCATATAGCGCAATGTTTAAAATTAAATTTAAGGGCATTCCCCTAAACTAACTAAATGATTTTCGTGATTGTACATTCTTTGCCATTTTCACATTTACCATACGTTAAATGATTTATATATTTCAAAATGAATGTTATATATCTGGTAAAATAAAATTTATAATAATATATATTATAAATGTTATGTATATAGTTTAACAAAATTTTCTTATACCCATATATATATATACAGAAAAATGACAATGCAATTTTGAAAATATAATAATAATAATAATAAGAATATGGTTTTAATGATATATGTATAATATATTAATACAGTCGTGCTCATTGTAAAAGTTCTAAAACGATAAAAAGGTCAAAAAGTTACATTTTTAACATGCAGATCAGAATAGATTAGATTAGATATTATTAAATATTCGAAATCTATAATATATTACAGACAATCTATCTATAATGGAGAAATCTATATATTTTGTGTCTTGATAAGTTTGTTAATTTTCAAAAAAAAAAATTTTCCATTAAATCTTATACAGCGAGGATATATAGAAATGTTAATTTATTAAGAGGGTATTAATTTTGATTATTTTATATATAAGTTTTGAATTAGATTTTGGTCAAATAATGTAAGGATATTTTTGAGCTATACAAAATTTGAGCTAAAGGTACAAGTTTTTTGTCCATAAGTATATTTATTTTTATTTTTTTTTTGGGGGGATACAACACGAGGTTAATAAAATATAACAAATATTCCATGATATATTTATTGATGGTAGAAAAAATAAAAATATGAATGTAATACATATAAAAATCCATAACAATATATAATTTTCTGTGTCATGATTCTTATGAAATTATTGTAAATATAATGATGTATCTATCAGCTGTACATATATATAGATTGAGATATATACTATTTTATATTTACATACACAATATTCATAGAATTTCTTGGATAAAACTATCTATCTATCTTGGATGATGATATAGAAATTATATATAAAGTATATAGATATTTGTTGTACTGTTTTTATTTATTTATTTTTTTTTTTTACATTTTGATATCTCACACTTCAATCACTTCGGTACAGATTTTTCTATATTGATTATATATTTTCTATATATAAAACATTGATTTTTGTTTTTCAATTATTTTTTTGTTTCTTCGTTTATTTTTTATAAAATAATAAATTGATTTCCTTCTTCTTCGCAAAAAAAAAAAAAAATATCTCGGTATATTGGCAATATATATATCCGTTCATTTATGTATATATAGTTCAGTACACTTTTTTTTTTATATGCTATGATCTCATACATATTATAATTTCCCAGTAATAAATCAGATTTTTTTTTTTTTTTTTTGAATACAACGTCAATAAATAAAACTCTATATAGATTTATATATTTGTAAAAGCAATAACTCTTAAAATGTGAATATAATTCATAAGTAAAATTACATGGAAATTGATCATTGAAAAAAATAATAATTGGATTTTTTTATATATGATATGATTTGCAAAAAAAAAATTGTAATAAACACATTCTTTTAAATACCAAACACGACCATTAAAATGTAAAATAAAATTAAGAATTTATTTTTTTTTTTTGGTTTATTTATTGCGTATTTATATATTTATTATATAAAAAAATTTATATAATATTATTTGTTGACTTTAAAACGTGTGCCGAAACATATTTAAATAAACCTTATAAAAAAATTGTTCTCTTTGAAGTCGCAATTTAAGAAGAAAAAAAAAATAAATTGTTTAACCCTCATAAATTCTTAACGTAATATAAGTCATGGGTATCGGAGTTTTTTTTATGTGGGATTTGATTATTATGGGTTATTGGAACCCATCCGCATTTCTATTTATGTTCCTTTCGATTATACCAGGACTAATAATCTTACTCTTTGCTATATTACAATTATAATATATACTTAATAAATTCGAAATTATTTTGTTTTTTTTTTTTTTTTTTTTGTAAATTACTAATTATTATTTAATTTGGATTTATTCAGGTATAAAAATGATAAACCATATCCATGGGGCGATGAACAATCTTCATTAATATTGTATCCGGAAGATGAAAATCAAACAATATATACACGATCGGCATCGTTATGGGATAGTGGAACTTATAAATGTGTTTTACGTAATGATACTCATACAATACAACATCATATGGAATTTAAAGTAGAAGGTATATATTGAAATTTATTCAAACGTATATTCTCATCGCATATATCTAATTATTATATATTTAGATTTGATTAATTTTCATTTGTCTTTGTTCAAATTTTATTTACAGAAAATATTCCAGATAAACCATTGCCTACGTACACACCACAAAATCAAATTGTTGAATTGGGAACATCCGGACGAACGTATTGTGAAGGTTTTGTTGGTCATGTAAATTTACCCGATGCTAAAAATAATATTTTATGGTATAAATTGGATAATGAAATGAAAAATCTAATTGAAATACCAAAAAATTATCAAGAAATTGTTAAAAGGTATGGATTTTATGACTTAAACTGCGTTTTTTTTTTATTTTAATGTGCACTATACACATCTTCTATTGTATTTAAAGTAATTTTCGTTTCCAAACGTTTTATATTTCAATTTAAGTATTTTATTTTTTTATTTCTTACATCTTTCTATAAATTATATATTCACTTAAAGGGAAACGAATGCTAAAAAATTGCATCCGCAGTCGTTTAAGTAATACAAAATCGATGTGCAAGCAATTTAACCAATCTACAACTCTTGCCGCAGTCAAAATTTTCCCTTTTTTACATTGATCTATTTGTAGACCATCATTTTTAATAACCTCTATAATAGAATTCTATCGCGCTTTGGGGTTTTTTTTATTATATAAAAAAAATCCCCATTTCTTTGTAAATTGTTTGATAATGGAAAATAATGAAATTTTTCCCTTTGAAAAAAAATTATTAAAAATTATAATGGATTGAATTGAATTTTTATTTTTATTTTTTTTTTTTCAGAGAGGATGGAACAATTTTAGGGGCACTACTAATAATACATCAATTTAAAAAAGAACATTATGGTCAATATATTTGTCGTATTGAAATCGGTAATGAATTACATCGTTTAGATATGATAGTTGAATTTTCAGAAATGTCATCACTTGCAACAGTAGCCAAAACCACATCATCATCATCATCATCATCATCATCATCATCAAATACAGCTTTGATATGTATTTATATCATATCTCTAATAGGTATAATACTGATGTTGATATTCATTGTGACATGCATCAAACGAATTCAAAAAAATAACAGTTCAAGTATGAAAAAAAACGATGATACCATAAGTATTGTTATTCCATATATTAATTGTGATCATGATAGATGTTATAATAAATTGATAGAGGAATATTTACCACAAATTTCACAACTTGAATATAATAATATTAATAATAATATTAATAATAATAATAATAATAATAAAAATAATATAATAATAATAATTTAGCCGCTGCGATAGGAATTATAGGAGCACTTGTTTTTAAATAGTTCTTCATAATTTTTGTATTGGTTTATATTTCAATAATATAATCCGTAAAAAAGATATAAGATATTAAAAAAAAATTATTATTATTTCATTTCGGTATTATAAATATGTTATGAATCTGCAGCGCAGAATAGTGATGATGATGGATAATTGGATAACTAATTAATCATAATAAAAAAATTATATTTATTTATTGATTGCATTCCCAAAAATATAATTATAATATCACAATATATATTAATTATTAAGAAATATTTTAATATTATATATACAATTAATAAACAAGGGTTTTTTTTATGATTAAGTAAGTTTTTTTTATGTAAATTGTTTAAAATTGTGAATGTTTAGTAATAAAATTTTAATTAGACTGATAAGAAAAATTTTTTTTTTTTTTTTTTGACAATCAATCTCGCCGATTAGGTTGTATAATTGTATAAAGATAATTTATAGGTATTTTTTAGTGTTTTTATTATTCTCAAATGAATAAGAATTTAATTTTCTGAATAATAATGATTTTTTCGGGTTTTGAAGATAAATATGCGATCGCAGTTCTGTGTGGCTCCGGCGATGAAATCAATCTAGATTTAATTAAAAAAAAAAAAAAGACTGTTTATATTAAAAATAAATATTGTATTGTTGAACTTTTGACATATTAAGCTTAAAAAATAAGAATTCATTTAGAAAAATTCACATCAACAAACAAACATAAAATAATTATAAATAAATCTAGATATAAATTTATTTACCGGAACGGGGTGAGCATAAAAATGCCAAATTTTAATTTAATTCCTTTTTTTTTTTAATATTACCTATTTATATTAAGAACAAAATCAAAGACTTTATGGAAGAGAATGTTTATTATATGCATGCACAAACAGAATATATATTGTTAAAGTTGAATTTGATATACTCGATGCGATAAAAGACGAAAATAGAAAAAAAATATACAAAATTTGTATGGTTTAACTTTAAATGTAACTCTGAATAATTATTACACATGCTTCAATCTAATGTTATTGGAATCTAACATATTAGACTTAAACTTCCTGATTATTATTATAGAAAAAAAGGCTATAAACTAAACTCTATCAATTTTTCTTAAAAAACTTCTATTGCTATGTATAGCTCGTCATCGTCATCGTTTTGCATCGAGTATTTTTTGCTATCACTATATGTTTAAGATATAATCTTTATTATACAAAAAATAATTAAGTTTAGATTATTTTTTAAGATTTTATATTTTAATTAAATTTAATTGTATAATATATATATTTACAATGATTTTACCATAAAAGTATTTTTTTTGTTTTTTGTTACGATTGTTATTGCAAAACTCTTATTTAGATTTTAGTGCAATGACATTGAAAAAAACAAAATAACCAATTAATTAATTATTAGTTTTAATTTAGTATATTAGTATTAGTCACTATCACGACCATAAAAATATTATTAGGATTTGGATTTTTATCTTACTCCATATTCTTATATTCCAAAAAATCCATAAATAGAAATATAAATATAAAATTTATTGTAATTATTAATAAACTACTATTTTATATTATAAAAAAATAAAAAATAAATAAATAATTTTTGGATTGAAATTAAATGAAAATAAAAAGGAAAACGAAATGTTTATAAAACAAAAGTTAAAAGTTATAAAAAAAAACATTCGTTTTACTATTTGTTATTTATATTTTATGGATAAGTTAAAAAATTGTAAATGTGAATTAAAAAGGAGAAAACAAATTTCTTTAAAATAATTATTAAAAAAAATAAATAATTTGTTTATTTCCAAAAAAAAAATATTGTTTTAAAATATTAGAAAATTTTATTAATTTCACAGTGCAGTTACTTACTTCTTACTTCTGCGCGCCTACAACCTGCAATTGGTTTTGGCGTTCATTAACAGCCTCCTCCAACCGGACCTATTTACCGCCAACGTCCGCCAGTCGGAAACGCCGAGGGCCCGAAGGTCCACTTCTACTTCGTCTTTCCACCTACCCTCCAAGTCGCCGTTCGGTGGCCTGTGTCATGCACCACGTTTCAGAACCGTAGGTCACAATTGGTCGAATCAGTGTTTGATATAGCTTTAGTTTCAATGTTTTACTCAATGTCTTCGAGAAGAACATCTTTCGCCGTAAACCGTAAAAGGCCTTGTTTCCCGAAGCAATCCGGGATTGAACTTCCTCCGCTATATATCGTTTTCGCTGTTTATGTTGCTTCCAAGATAGCTAAACCTGTCCTCCGTTTCATATTTGTTCTGACCAATTGATACGCTTTGATGTTGTGCCATAAACCTACTGTTCGTTGGTGCGATCATATACTTGGTTTTCATCCGATTTGATCCCCCTAATTTGTACCTGAGATGTAACTTGCGTCAGTGTTAGTTTTGACATGGGTATCAATTTTTGTGGGAATCCAAATTCACTGTCACTGTCACACTGTCGTATGCGGCCTTAAAATCAACAAATAGATGGTGTGTTACTACGTTGAACTCCCTACACTTTTTCATTATCTGTCGTATGACGAACAGTTGATCAGTTGTTGAGCGATCATTATGGCATCCACATTGGTATTCACCAATGACTTCCTCCGCATATGGTAATAGGCGCTTATGCAACACATAAGCGAGTACCTTATATGTTGCATTCAGCAAAGATATTCCCCGATAGTTGGAACACTCCAACACTCCTGTCTCCCTTCTTGTGTATTGGCACAATTACAGCAAGCTTCCACTCCTGTGGTATAACCTCATAGTTCCAAACATGCACAATTAGCTCGTGTATACTATTCCACAATACATCCCCACCACATTTTAAGAGTTCACCAGGTACGCCGTCAGATCCAGCCGTCTTTCCATTCTTCAGCTTCAGAATGGGTTCTCTGGTTTCCTCATATGTTGGTTCCGAAATTAGTGGTTGTGCTGTTTGGTACGAACGTTCGTTTTCTGCAAGTGCAGTTACAAGCTATAATCTAAATATGAACATGAAAAATCTATTAATTTTTATGTGGAAGGATAAATTAATCAAAAAAAAAAAAAAACAAAGGATTTTTGTTGTATTGTTATAAGTTTCTCTAAACAATCATGGGTTTTTCCATACAGGAAAGACTTTCATAGAGTATAAAGTATAAACCTTTAAATTTTGCAAATCTACTACATTTTACCTTTAAGTGTAGCATTCAAGAAAGAAGAATGGAACCTTGAATACATTGACTGTTTGCGATCACCCGCAAATTTTTCTCGTATTATGTAAAGTAAAGCGTTGAAAGAAAAAGGATCTTGATTTCCAAAACTGAATTACGTATATTTACAATTCTGGCCCTTAATATATGTGATTTTTTTCCGAAACCAACAGAAAATCAGATTAAGGTTAAATAAACAAGTTGTAAAATCATTTCTATCTCAAAAAGTTTATTGTTAATCGCAATCTTGAGAATTGTTGCAATTCCATTGGTCTTATTCTTCATCAAAAAACAATTCAAATAAAAGTGAATATTATTATATATATTATTTATTTAAGTATATATAATTAACTAAAATATATAACAAACAACAATTTTAAGTTAGAAATTTAAGTCATTTTCAATTTTGTCTTAATATCAAATTTTTTATTTGTTATATTATTTTTTAGGTATATCCGTTTTTTTTATGTTTTATTCTATTTTTATTTATATGTAATATTGAACAAAAAAAATTAATTCAATTAATTACGTATAATTTACTAATTATTTTTTATTTATAATTCTATTGTTTTTTTAGAGAGAAAAATTTGATTACAATATAAAATAATAGCAGCAATGGGAGGAAAATGATATTTTTATTTTAAAATTGTTATGATTTTATTGTATTGTATGGACGCGTGTCTTCTTTTTTTTTTTTATTATTTTTTGGTGTGATTTTCTTTTTCCTTTTTTTTGTAATTTTCTTAAAAATAACTTTAAAAATATTATTAAAAATTAGAAAAAAAATATTGCTCTTAAGATTTAAACAAAAAAAAAAAACTATATTATTAATATAATTTACCGCATAAATTTTCTTCTATTTAAAGTTTTATTTAATTTTGTAACAGCCTGCATTTTATAATTAATTGATTTTTTAATTGTTATCATTTAATATATAATTGTCTAACTAAATATATAAGTATAGGCACAATCGGTATACTTTTCTTTTGTTTAAGTTTAATTTTCTTTTTGTTTAAGTTTCTTTTCGTTTCTTTTATTTGCTAATTGTATATTTATATATATATGTATATTAAGTACTTAAAAATAATTAAGAAATCATTAATTATTAAAAAAAAAAAAATAATTATAATAATTTCAAAATTCATTTAAATATCATCAATAAATAAATATCTTCTTTTTTTTATTTTTTTTATTTTTTTTTTTACAATTCAATTTCAGTTTAATTTAGATAAAAAACAAAACAATAATATATTTGTATAATTTTTCATAAATATTATTTTAAATTAATTCGGTTTTTTTACTGTACTCTGTATACAAAAATGGTTTAATAAAACTATAATAAATAAGTCCAATAAAAACCGATTTAACAATTGATAAATTTTTGACTTTCTTTTAATATATTCGTTTTTAGAAAAATTAGATATTTTACAGCTATTTTATAGCTATTAATAAATAATTGGTAAATTAATTATTTAATATAAGTACAGACACACAAACACGCACGCACACAAACACACATTGGACAAAATCAATCGCAACCACATAATTGCGGAAACATATTAATGATTAAACAACATAAATATATCAAAACAAAAAAAAAAATTAAATGAATTAAACAGCAGAGAAGAACAAAAAGATTGAATTTATTTTTTTTTACGATTTTCATATGTTTGTTTTGCCGTACTCAATAGACTTTCGTATGTTGAACGACCCGTTTCTTTGACCATACTCAAAAATAATTTTGGACCAGTTGTGGCTATTAATAATTCATATGGTGTACCAAATTCAATGACACGTCCCGCGTCCATTACCAGTACCTTATCACAATCCATAACCGTATTTAAACGATGAGCTATCGTTAATATTGTACAATTTTCAAATTTATTACGTATTGTTGTTTGTATTAAACCATCCGTTTGTGGATCAACGTTTGCCGTTGCCTCATCCATAACTAAAATTTTATTTTCCCTAAGGATAGCACGTGCCAAACAAACCAATTGCCGTTGGCCAACACTAAAATTAGCACCACCCTCACTGATTCGACTCTGTAATCCATATGGTAATTCATTGATGGCCTCCTTCAGTTTAACCTCTTCCAATGCACTCCACAATTTATCATCGGAATATTCTTCAAATGGATCTAAATTATAACGCATTGTACCCGAAAATAAAACTGGTTCTTGTGGTATTATTGAAATTTTCTGTCGTAATTCATGTAATCCCATTGATTGGGTATCCCGTGAATCAATAACAATTGAACCTTCATTATACGATAATCGAAACATAGCATTTATCAATGATGATTTGCCGGCACCGGTTCGTCCAACAATACCAATTTTTTCACATGGTAACACTTCAAATTCTAATTCTTTTAGTACAATATCACCATCAATGGTGGTATTGTTACTGGTGTTTGTTGCTGCCGTTGTTGAATCTGTTGGTGATTGTGTCGTCGTTGATTCTACCGGTGGCGGTGGTGCATAACGTAATGATAATTTTTTAAATTCTATATGACCGTTTTCTGGCCATTCTTTTGGTGGTTTTTTATCGGCCGTTTTCGATTCCAAATCATCTTCGGGATCAATTGTTTCGTATTCAACAACACGTTCAACGGCCGTCATTGTATTTTCCAATTCGGCTGATTGTCGCATACCCCATTGAACCATACCGGTCATACCCATTGCCTGTGTTATGGCTAAACCAATATTACCACCATATGTATCGCCACCCATTACAAAAAAACTTAACGTTACAATGGCAATATAAATTACACAAAATATATCCAACCAGAAACCGAATGCACGTGATGTGGCTATAAATAGATAAAATGCTGAACTATGTAAATCTTGTAATTTATCAAACTCTTTTGTCAGTATCGCTTGAGCATTAAATGCACGTATCGTTGTTAAACCACTTAATGATGCACCCAAATGTGAATAGATTGGTGATCGAGCTGAAAAATGAAATGGGGCGGAAAAAAAAAATGAAAGGACATTAACATTTATTTGACTTATTTGTCAAAATGAACAATTCAACATACTTGTAGCTTCCATACGTTTAATATTTCTCGATGACATCAAATAAAAATCTCTTAAAAAGTAAAATATTACACCGATAATAAAGGTTGGTATTAAAAACCAATAATTAACGACGGCCACCACAATAACAATTCCACCCAATTGTAAAAATATTTGTATTACATCAATCATAACGGCCGGTAGAATTTCATCCACTTGACCCATATCTTTGGAAAATCGATTTAATATACGTCCAGATGGATTTGTATTAAAAAAATACATTGTCGCTCGTGTCACTCCCTCAAACATTAAATTATGTAAATTACGTGATGCTCTCATTGCCAGCTACAAAAAAAAAAATAGTAAAAAAGTATAATTATAGTTCCTTCTTCTAAATATTAAAACCCGGATTATAAAAAAAAACACAACCACAACCGCTTACATTAAAAAATAAGAATGTACGAAAAATGGTTACAATTATAGTTGCTATTGTTATTGCACTAAATATATAAATATCAATGAGTCGTTCATCTTGAACGGTACGTAACATATCCTTTAACATATTATCATCAATGTAATTTTCACTACTATCAGTAAAACCACCACCACCACCATAATTATCATATATTCGTGTTCCATTCATTAATAACAATGAATTACTACCGGAATCCAACATTGAATCAACATCACTTAATGGACTTTCCGTTTCCAATTCAAATTGTCTTTCTTCTTCTTTTCGAACCCTTATGATTATAACCAAAAAAAAAAAATACCTTACAATCATTGAATAGTTCAATAAATAAACAAACAGAAAAAAAGATGCTTACCAATAGGTTAAAAAATAATCACCACCCGATGCAATAATTTGTGCAGTTACACAAAATATAACCATAATATAAAAAAAGAAATAACCACCGCCGGCTTTAAAATAATTACCATACAATGAAAAACCAATTGAACCGGCCGCTCGTTTTTCTTCAACTTGTACCGGACTATCGCCACCACTCATTTGTTCTTCCAGTGATTGTGTACTACCATTACTATTTTGTCGATTATGTAAACGACTACCAGATTTTGAACGATGTAAACTTGAATCATCCCCTGTGTTCGCTTCATCCTTCGATGTGTCCAATAGCAACTTGGCAAAATCTAAACCAGATGCCCGCAATGTATCATACGGTCCAACTGCTTCAACACATCCATGTTTCAATATAACAATTTGATCGGCATGTTGTAAATATTGTAATTGATGTGTTATTAAAACAACAATCGTTCCATTCAGGAAATTCCTTAAACATTGTTCAAATAAATGTTTACCAACGTGGGTATCAACAGCACTCAACGGATCATCCAATAGATATATTGATGCTTTGCGATAACAAGCACGAGCTAAATTTATACGTGCCTTTTGACCACCCGATAACGATTGACCACGATCGCCAACAATCGTTTTATCACCATTGGGAAACAATGAAAAATCTCTTTCTAATGCACATTTTTTTACCACTTGACGATAACGTTCTCTGTCCATTGGCAATCCAAATAATATATTTGTACGTATTGTACCGGAAAATAACCATGGTTCTTGTGATGCATACGATACATCACCGTTCACTTCAATTTTACCCATTTCCAATGGTAATTCACCGAGTATCGCCTGTAATAAACTTGATTTACTTGCACCAACCGGTCCGATGATAGCCACCAACGTTCCCGGTTGTACATGTAAATTAACATTATTTAATGTGTATTCGGTGGCATCGGGATCCCAACGTGCTTTTACATTACTAACAATAATACCAGCATTCGATAAATGTGCAGCTGGTTTTTTTTCATTCACAATAACATGATGATGATGATCTACGGAACCATTCAAATCACTATTGATTGTTGTATTATAATTCACAGCCGTATCAGTCAATAAAGTTTCTTTTATTCCATTTGATTTTAAATGTTCTTTTGTTGTTTCTTCATACATCATAAATTTTTGTATTCTTTTTATGGACACTAATGTTTCTGCCAATTGTCCAATACCTAGGAGAAATTTTTTTGCATTAATAAATTTTCCAATAATCAAATCAAATCAAAACGAACCTTGTGGAAAAAATACAGTCATTGTTTGTCTTAATATATTATAATAGGCTGTAATAACAAATGCTTTTTCTGCCGTTACAATTTGACCTAATAATGCATAACCAATTAAACTTATAAATATTGAAACACGAGTTGTAAACATAATAAATGATAATAAAACACCACGTATATATGATACATATTTTATCACCTTAATTTCTTTTCTATATATATATATGCATAGTTAAAACAATTAGAAAATATAAATAAAGAAAAATTATAGAAATTATAGAAATTATTTTTCATATAAGTATTAATTACACTTACTTTCTAGCTAATGCAATCATTTTACCAAATGGTTTTTCCCATGCATACATTTTTATCACTTGTATACCCTGAATAATTTCATTCATCAGTCTAACACGTTCATCGGTACGCAATGCGGTACGCAAACGAAGTACCGATGTTTTTTTACCCAAAAATCCTTGTAATGGAATAAAGCCTAACATAAATATAACACCAAACATTGCCGATGGACCTATCTAAATATAAAAATGTTTAAATTTTAAAATCCGAAATCAGAAATTCATTTTTTAAAATCAATATTTTACCTCTCTCCACATTAAATACGTAACAATAACCGTTTCTAATGGTCCAACCCATAAATAATGTATAAACATAATTGATAAATCTAAACGACCGACATCATTCGATAGTAAATTAACAACTTGACCAACGGTTGTATCACCCAATGCATTTCTACTTAATCGTAACGATTTACGATAAATCATACTGCACATTGCAACACGTAATTTCATACCGACATGCAATTGTGATAATACAAATGGATGCATTATTATTACATTAATGGCACTGCATAAAATAACAGCTGCTGCATAAAAATATGCTTCATTAATCGATCGGGAATTATTTGAATAATATGATATTAATCCACCCATAAATATTGGTTGTGTAACTCTATATATATGAATATATAGAAAAATTAAAAAAAACATTTATGATATGGATTTTTTTTTGAGTTAATTATAAAAAAAAAGGACATATTATTTAATTAAATGCACGATCATCAAGATTAATTTGTAGAGAGTTTAGTAACGCGAAAAACAATTTTTTTTTGTTAATCAACTATACAAACTATCAAATAGAATATTTGTTAAGAATAAGTTAGTATACAATCCCATTATAGAATATTAATAAAAACTAGGGGTTGGTTTTTATTGTGTTATTATATAAAATATATATAGAAGAAAATATTTGTTAAAACAAAGGTACAAAATTATTCGTTATTATTCCTAAAACCTTTCTAAAAATTCTCCATCAGCTTTTATAGATAATATATTTTTGTTAAATATTCTGTGGGATGGTCAATATACTAATTATATATTGATTTTCAATTTTAAGCGTTAAACGTTTCTATTTAATTAAGGAGGACGATTATTTGGCACATCCGACATTGTTCGATTTATCAAATATGCTGGAGGAAAAACCACGTGGATCAACGAGTATTGGAAGAATGTGGGGTACGTAGAAAGATAAAGTAAACTCGCGGACATTCGAGCTCTTGGAGGTTCCGGCTGGCGGACGTTGACGATGAATAGATCCGGTTATGGAAAAGCTGTTGTTGTTGGGCTCCAAAACCAATTGTAGATTAAAGGCACGTAAAAATAAGTAAATTTCAAATCTATTATCTTCCATTTACAATCGCTTTTAACCTTTATTATTATATATATTTATAGATACATAGATTTACGAGTATATAATAACTATAAGTTGACAAAATAATATAAGATAAACTACAATTTATTAGAATTGGAATTTTTTTTACTACATAATACATAATTTATACAATTAAGTATTAAGGTTATTTCTTTCTTATATAGTCATATCATTAATTAATATATTGTATGCGGCGAGCAATTAAAATTACATAATTTATATTCATACAGATAATGCAAAAAAAAAAATAAAAATAAATATGTACGGCTTGATTTAATAACATTCATTAAAAATATAGTAATTTTTTAATGTATGGTATATTGCAAAATACAAAATATATTAATTTACTATAAAGATTGTATTGCATTTTTGAGAATGTACTTGAAATATAAATTTATATTTGAAATATATCATTGTCTAATACAAAACAGAAACAGAATAAATCCTTTCATAAGCTTTCTATTGTAGGTTTTCTTTACATTTGATTGTTTTTACCGTGTCCGTACGACTGCCAACTCCTCATGAGAAAATATTTAACTCTTTCTGTTACATTTTCCTAATCTATATTATGTTCAAAAATGCAAAATTTCTATTCAGTTTTCAGTAAAAAATTCAAACCGAACGAAACCCAAACGTTTTTTTTTTAATAATTTTAAGTTAGACATTTTTGGATAAACTACACCGCACGCACTTGGAATCCCGACCCGATATTTTCTTGATATACATATAATAAAATTAGAAATAATAATTATTATTATTATAATGACAATAAAATTATTTTGCAGTTTTGTTTATTTTCCGGTGTTTAAATGTAATAAAGCAGTAAACAATTAAATAAATATATTATATATTTGCTTAAATATAAAATGTAGTATATGTACGATGATTTTTCATGTGTGGAAAAATTCTAATATTAATATATTAACACTCGCAGTATAGTACAGCATTAGTATAGTGTTTTTTTTATTTTGTATAATAATTACATAAATATTTACATTTTAATTGTGTACACGATTCAAATAATATAAGTGTTTTTTTTTATATTATTTTATCAGGTATTTATATCAATAAAATATATATATTTATATATAATATATGTTATGTAGTAATAATATTTAAAAGCAGATCCGTAACAATAATTTTCAATATCATATGGAATGAAAAACTATATGCAATTTAAGAAATTATTTATAATTTTTCATATACATATAAGATTTTATTAATTATTTTTTCAGTAAACAGTTAAACAACTGATCCCCAGCATCCTCATACTTATAAAGGGTGATTTTTTATAGCTATTATCTTTTTGACAAGACACTGGTTTAAACAGCTGACGCCCGTTTCGTGTTTTGTTTCACTGTCAAACATCTTCAGTTTGGTCTATAATTTACCCGCATGAATCGTCTTACAAACGAACAACGCTTGAAAATTATTGAATTTTATTATCAAAATGGTCTGTGCTCTGTTAACAAAAAGTTCATCGCGACGAAATTGTGTTCAGCGACGAAGCTCATTTTTGGCTCAATGGGTACGTAAATAAGTAGACTTGTCGATTTTGGAGTGAATATCAGCCAGAAGCATTGCAAGCATTGCTACCAATGCATCCAGAAAAAGTCACAGTTTGGTGCGGTTTATGGGCTGGTGGCATAATTGGACCGTACTTCTTCAAAGATGATGCGAATCGTAACGTAACTGTGAATGGTGAGCGCTACCGTTAGATGATATCCAACTTTTTTTAAATGCCAAAATGCAAGAGCTTGACTTGCATGACATGTGGTTTCAACAAGACGGTGCCACATGCCACACAGCACGAGCAACAATGAGAGGCTTATTGAGAGGCGAGTTCGGTGAACATTTTATTTCACGTTCGGGACCGGTCATTTGGCCGCCTAGATCGTGCGATTTAACGGCTTTATACCTATTTTTTGTGGGGCTATGTTAAAGCTCATGTATATACAGACAAGCCCGCTTCAATTGACGCATTGGAAGACAACATTGAAGCATTTATTCGTGAGATACCGGCCGAAATGTTGGAAAGAGTATGCCAAAATTGGACTAAGCGCGGATGGACCATTTGAGGCGCCGTCAACGTCAACATTTGCATGAAATAACCTTCAAACATTAAATTATATGGACCGTACCGTATCGATTCAAATAAAGATTTCATGAATTTTTCTGAATTTTATATGTTTTTTTTTGAAAAACTTTCCTATAGGTTTTAAAAAATCACCGTTTATATACAATATATAGATTGGCAATTCATTCACCTAACTATGCTAGCATTAACTCATAAATCGAGGAAAAAAAGGTATTAAAAACAATAAAAAATTTCCAATACAGCTCCCCTTTATCCGTAGTTTACCTCTAATTTATGTTTCCATATACTGTGACAATGAAAATAGGATTCGGGGGATGAGCCACGAATTGGTATAGAAATTCACAAAGTAACTTAAATCTTCAACATCATGGACTGTTACAAATATTATTTATCTATTTTATCTATATTTATCTTATATGGGATACTCGTACACATAATAAAAATTATAAATACAATACAATTGCCAATGATTTTATATACACTGTTTTAAAACCATATTTTGAATCAATATAACTTAATATTATTCACTTAACATACGCACATAAAATAAATGATTAATTTAGTATATATTAGATTAATATGTTATAAAATTATTATCTAAAAAAAACCTCTAAAAATGGTATAAAAATAAATAAACATATAGATTTTTTTTTTTGGTTAATTTAAAATAGAAAATTTGTTGGTTAATTTAACAGAAGAAATAATTATTTTTTTGGTTAATTTAACAGAAATAGTTTTTTTTTTGGTTAATTTATTATAAATGAAATCTATAAAAATTAAAAAAAAAAAAACAACAATCAATTAATAAAAAATCAAACCGAAAAAATATTTACGTTGCATTCGTCATTATTGAACTTCTTTGAGTGAAATGTGAAACAAGTGCTCCCAAATATTGAGGTTGTTGAAGCCTATATATATATATATATATGGATGATGAATTATTAAAAAATATTTTTATTTTTATATATATCATGCCACGTTGATATACAATAATAATAATAATATAATAATATATAAAAGTGTGTTTATGTAATTGTATATTTAATTTAATACGTGGATAAATAATTATATATATATTTAATTTATTTATTATCAATAATTGATATAAACATAAATTAGGTATATTGTACCGTGATGTACACTTAAGTATATTTGATATTAAATTAATAATATATAAACAAAGTCATAAATCATTTATATAAAAGTTATACAAACACTCGTAGATAGTGTATATTATAATAAAAAATAAACAATTAACTGATGCTTCCTTATTTATTTTTTTTTTTTTTTAATTCTCTATATAGTATTAAAAGGTGATAACTCACATTTTTAAATTAAGATAAATGGGTAAAAAAATGAATATTAATTATAAAATACGATTGCAATTAAATATATATATATGCGGTTGATTAAATAATTATTTTAATTTATATATAATTAATGAATATGAATATGAATATAATTTTATATCGAATATTATTATTGGAAAATGATTTCATAAATACGATAGGTTGTTGAATTACCTACCTAATCTAAAGTGTGTGGTGAAAACTCTATATAATTGAGTTAAAGATTTTAACTATAATTCTCAATGTATTTAAAGTTTTTTCATATATTGAATCTTAAGAGAGATTATACCGAAAATTTGTGTTTCGATATACAACAACGTACGAACGGTACGTATATATGGATGATAACAAAAAACTACGCATAATTATTGCTATCTTTAAGAAACAAAACACGCATTTAGTTAATGTTTAATATAAATATATAGATAGCATATAGGGTAATCATATTAAACCTATAATCATTAAATGTTTATCACCTGATCTTGCATATAGATTGATTTAGAAATTATGATTTCTGATATAGAGTTTGATATAATGAAAATGAAACTGGTATATGGATGAATGAATGAAATGAAATAATAATCTTTAAGACCATTCCATATAGAAATTTACAGAATCGAAGATATTCAGGGTTCAAAAATCATTTATTGAACCAAAATAATTACTTTAATTTTTCTTAAAAACACATTTTTATAACTTGAATATCCATGATTTATCCTAAAATACTGTCGTAAAATAATCTTATAAAATGTTCGAAATTAATGTAAATTAAATGTAATGTTTTATAATTGTATATTTTTGTTGAATGAAATGTATATATGTTTCAAAAATTAAATTACCTTAATAAAAATTCCATAGCTGCTAATATTAAACCTAATTTAACAATTTGCCAACCGAATACATTAAGTGTTGCCCGTAATAAACTCGGTGTTGTACCTTTATTTGCATTTTTTTTAACTTCATTTTCCCATGCAATACACAATCTATTACCTAAATTATCCGATTTATGATCGTTTAACGGTTTATAAAGATCTTCTGTATCCAATTCTTTTTTTCTGCCTTTTGCAAATACTGGCATAACCCAACTATATATATATTTATTTATGAAAAATGTGTAAATTGTTTTTCGTTTTTTTTTTTTTTTTTGCAATAAAATACATTATTTATATATATATAGTTTTTCGCAATTTAAGACTAACTTAAATTTTATTTTAAATGTGCATAAGGGATTAATGCATAATTATTACGGAAAAATTAACAATATCATACCAAAAAAATACATATGAAAATATATTTGCACGTTCCCTTGGATTTGGTGGAAGTTCTTTTGATTTAATATATTCCATATTATTTTTTTTTATGTGTTACGATTATCTGAAATCATCTGAAAAAAAAAATGTATTATAATTTAATTAATTTTTAACATAGTTATATGCATATAGAAGAGGTTAGACCGGGCTTTATAATGGAAACCCACTCTTTATAGTTTATTAATTATTTATCAATATACAAAGTGCGACAATTAATATTCCGGACTGGTCCTAGGAAACACGATTTTTGAATTTTTTTTTTTATTTATTCAAAATATTCTCCTCCTGATTCAATACAACTGTTACATCGATTTAATAATGATTCAAATGCGTGTTCCAGCTCATTTTTTGGTATTGCCTCAAGTGCGCGTGTAGATGCTGTTTGAATGGTTTCAATATCCTCAAAAAAACATCCTTTCAATTTCATTTTAAGTTTTGGGAACAAGGAGAAGTCACATGGTGCTAAATCAGGTGAATACGGTGGATGATTTAGCACACAGACTTGATTTCGAGCCAAAAACTGACGAACAATAAGTGAAGTGTGACTTGGTCCATTAACGTGTAACAAACACCAACTATCTGATTCACGATATTCAGGTCGAATAATACGACGAATCCTGCCCATCAAACGCTTCAAAACTTCGATATAATATGCGCCACTGACTGTTTGACAAGTTAGAATGAATTTTTTATGGATAATATTAATATAATAATCGAAAAATGTTACGAGCATTGTCTTGATTTTCGATGGAACTTTTTCTTGTTTTTTAGCCGGTGTTTTAGCCATCCACGAATCGTTTATACGCCCCAAAAACTTGTGTTCCACCCATACAATTATCGCCATTAACTTTCTGTATCGATTTGAACGTTTCTGTTGCAGATTTACCAAGCTTTGCGTTGAATTTAATGACTGCTCTTTGTTCTACTTCAACTAAAATATTGTTTCACAAGAAATGCCATAACTTTTTTATTTGTCAACCAAATGCAATGGAATTTTTACAGACGATATAGAAAACATCAAGCAAAAAAAACTCATGTTCCATCACATAGATCGTCCCACTGGTTAATGAGATATGATTTGAGTCCGGAATATTAATTGTCGCACTGTGTATATATATTTATATGTTAATTTAATTTTTTTAAAAACTTAAAAATAAAATATTATATATAGATAAATTAATATATACGTAACGCATTGCGTTTAATGTTTTTTATTTTAATTAGCATAGTTATAACGTAAAAATTGTATTCTGAATATTGTGTTGTGTTGTATTTTTTTTTGCTTCTATGTTTTTTAATCTTTATTGACAAAAGCAACGAATATACTATTTAATAAATACATGAATCATTTATTTTATTGTATTCTGTATAATAAATTACTGGATTTTGTATTTGAAATGAAAAGGCAAATAAAAAGATGAAATTAAATATATATTTTTTTAAAGATCATTCAGATTTGACTTATTTAGAATGCATGCATTTTTAGATTTATACTTATATATTGGCGTATTCATTGAAAATGTGTGATTGAAAGTAAAATTAATAAATTAATATATTATTTTATTTCATCATTCGGACGAGTATTGCTAAAGTAATAATTTTATATTAAGTAAAATATTGCCAAATGGAATTAAACCAAAAAAAAATGTTCATTAGACGATCTCAAATAGAATATACGGATTTCGTTAATGATCAAAACGAAACATTCATCTATTCTATTATAGATACTTGAAAATTGAAATTGTCCTTTTCTATCTGAAATTGACTTCATCGATGTCAATTCCATTAATATTTCATTTTAAGATGGATTAAAATTTAAAAAAAAATGAAAAAGGTGACCTAAAAATATTAAAAACAGAAAAACAGAACAGATAAATGGAATATTTTCGGATGATAATTTATATGCGATCATTTATTATTGATGCGTATTTGAATACTTGAATGGAAAAAAAAATGGGATGCCTGATTTTATTTTTTTTATCATTTCTGAATTATGCATTTTTTTTTCTATACTATACACATTTAATATATTTAATAAAAATATATTATTATATTATCATGTTTTTTTTTTAATTTTATACTATACTATATACATATAAATATATAAGATTATTATATAGCTCTTTTAATTGTCAACAGGAAAAACATTCCCAATTGCGATAATACAAAAAAAAAAATACCCAGAAAATAAATTATCAACAATAAATAATATGAAAAATATATATCAGAAAAAATTGCAGATCATCAAACTTTTGCAGCAATCAAACTTTTACGTATATAATGAATTTAAATTTTAATTAAATCATCATAAATGTAAATTAAGTAATTTAATTTTAAGTTTTTCAGTTTCATCTGCAGTTTCATTCACCTCATGAACCAAATATTAATATTTTGAACCATAAAGTGACAATCAAAAGCTATTTGCAATATCTGCAGTTTTATTTTAAATAATCAATGAAAAATTCTAATGTAAATCTTTATAAATATATGAACAATTAATAAACCATCAGCATCTTTTAAAGTTACAAGTCAAACAAACAAACAAACAAAACCATTAACGCATTAACTATTATTGCTATTATATATTAGGTGTAGGAATTAATAATGCGGATTTTTTGGCTTGAAAATGGCATTTATTTGTATAACAAAATGTAAACGTGTTTGCCAATGGTTGCGTTTGGTCGACATTAAACGCCATTGCAAGTTGCGCCATGTTGCGTTCTACACGAATTTTCATCCAATAATAACGCTTGCAATTCTTCGTCTTCAAATTTGTTTTGGCTGACCTGGCCGTTCTTTGTCTTTGCCAAGTCAAAATCATAATTTCGGAAGCGTACAAACCATCGTTCACAAGTTGCTTGAGCTGGAGCATGTCCACCATAAGCTTCTCAACCAACAAACGATAACTTTCAGCAGTGGTTTTCTTCAAATTAAACTGAAAGTTATTAAACTTCCCCCCAAAACAACTATTTCAGGCATGTGTTTCGACATATTCGAAGTTAAAAAAAAAAAACTTTGTTGTTTACACTTCAATGAAATGACATAACTGACTGAAATTTATTGCCTAATGACAGACAAAAAAAAAGAAAATTACCGCGGTGTGTTGCGATACACTCAACGCCAGTTGCTCCATCTGTTATCTAAATCCGCATTTTTAATTCCTACACTTAATAGAATCATAAAAACATATATAATAATGTTCAAAACAATTTTAACAATTTTAGAATATAAATTAAAATTAATTAAAATAAATAATTCACTATAAATTTTCTATAATATTATATTATTTATATTACGCATTTATATAAAAAGTATCATCATTTATTGTATTTTATATATTTTTAATATAATCGTAATTGTTTATTAATTATATGTATTTATATAAATTATGGAATTATTAAAAAAAAAACAAAAAAATTTATATATCCACATCCATTATATATCCAATCATATATATGATGATTGATTATACATTTCGCGATAATTATGATAAAAAACAATAAATACAACTTCAAATGGGAGGTTTTTTGTTTAATGCGTTAAATGAGCAAACAATTTGTTTTTGTTTTTCTTTATTATTAGATATGTAATTATAATTAATAGATATATGTATTTAATTAATAAAAAAAAATAAAAAAACATTATTTTTACAAATCAAATTGTATTGTAAGAATTATTATTAAATAAGTGCGTATTGTGTATTTTGTATATAATAATTTATGATGTATATAAAAATTTATTAAACAAATTGCGGTTGGTGCTATCTGCTATCAAATAATCAAACAGTAGTGTAGTATATATTAATTAATTAATTATGAAATATGTTTTTAATATTACATTAACATAAGACAATAAAGATATATACAAGATAAATATAAGAATGGAAACATTTTTTTTTTTTTGTGTATTTATATAAAGCAAATGCAAAATTAATTCAAATTATTGTGTATATAGAAATTGATTATGTGCCCTATACGGATTTTACAAAATGCATATATTTGTTCTATATGCGGCTGATTGCTGATATGAGATAATAAAATATTCTTGAAACGAATTATTAAATTTTATAGGAATTCATCAATTGAAAATACACATCATTCGGATTTAATCTATTTTTGCAAATTAATTTAATTATTCATTCGGTTTTATTTTCATGTATCGAATACTTCTGGATAAAATATTAATACTAATTTGAAAATTACCAAAACGTATGGACCTATTCTTCAAAGCTATAATATACTAAAATTTCATCTCGCTATAGTGATACAGCTTCAGAAATTACATTTTCCTGTATTCAGATTAGGGAAGAAACAAAATTTCTTTGCAAAGAAACGGCAAACAAAAAAAAATGCAAAAATTAAATAATAAAAATTTTGCATTTTATTTATTTCTTCATGCAAAAAATCTATTTTTATTCGATTTTTTTCACATAATTCTTTGGATTTTAAAGGATCCAGACCATGCTCGAGGATGTTCAGGTACTTAAATGCGGTGTAGAATTTTATTATCAATCGATTTATCATTAAAATTTAATGGAATTTATACACTTATGTTCTTATTTTAAGGTGATTATGTGAAAAACAATCTGGATGACATATTTATGGGATAAGAAAATTGATTATTTGCGCGTATCATGAAAACGGTTAGGTATAGAATTACCAATCCTGCAGGACTTTAAATATATAAGAAGTGGTCCGAAATTGTCACTAGTCCGGTCACAAAAAACTATTCGTCATCGAACGTTACCAAAACCAAAAATATAGATTTTATTTCATCATCAATAAAAAAATCGACATTCGTTTTTATTAAATCTATCTTAAAGTCCAATGCAAAAATCTAAAATAATTATAAATTTTTGTATGCGTGTATTTTATATTTTATAATTTTCAATTTTAATAAACAGAAGTTTTATGATCAAGCTTTTTAAAATTTAAAACCGCAAATAAAAAGAAAAATGTATATATTTTACAATTATTATATTTATTATTTATTTATGTGTTTGTACAAAATTTCAATTGTTTTTTGTTATGCCTTATTTTTATAACCAAATTAAAATAAATATATATATATATGCGGTATCGCACTTCAAATAATGAGTACGCAAATCTATATATGTATCTATACAGAACACAATAAAAATATTTGCACAAAATATAACATATATAAAATTCATAATATTATATATATGTGATAAGCTAAATAAATATAACAATATTTTCAAAATTGAATGGACTGCGAAATGAATTGAATTATTAAAATTTATTGGATTGTTGTCAATCCAAAGTGTTTATATATAGTTACGAAAAACATATCTGCGATATTTTTTTTATTAATTTTTTTCGTTGTTAACGCGAGAACATCATATATAAAATCAGTTAAAATCAACTTTGAAAACTATATATATAAAGATATAGTCTCTAATCATCGCGTGATTATAAGATTTCTACAAAACAAAAGAAAAATTCAATAAATTTTAAAATGTTTAAATGGTTCTGTCGATTGTCAAAAAGGGCGAATTATTTTTTATTATATATCAATAAATCTTTAAAGTTTCTGCTGAATCATTGGGATAATCTGAACATGTAAAGAATATGATTCAAAATCATTCCTAAATTTTGGTATTATCGCATGAAAATACAGATATAAAATTCTTCTTATAAATTCATTGAAGTCACATTTCATATTTTTTATATTATTTTTGTTTTTTTTTTTTTTGAATATACTCAACGATATCATAAAGCAAAAAAGATATAGTTTAGTTTTTAGTTTTATCACCCAAAAATATTCAATACACTTCATATATTTTTTATCAGTAAAATTTCGTTTTGATTATAACGTCTACTTCTACTTCTATAGTAAATCTAAATTATAATATTTATATAACATGAACAAGCATCTTTTAATATTTTTATATCATATATATTACTATATATACTATATAGACTAATATAACATTGAGCTTATCACATTTCAAAATGCGTAAAATACGCATATATTTAAATTAAAATAAAAAAAAATCATCTATGTGAGATTATATTAATATAATAAAAAAAAGACAAGTTAAAAATAAGTAAGTTAAAAATTTAAAAATTGTCAGCATTATAGTAAAAACAGCAGAATTATAGTTATATTCGCGGTAAATGATTGTGCATATCAAATATTGAACATATTCAATAAATTCGTATAGGATGATATATAAATGACTTCATGAATGGCAATATGACTTCGGAATCCTCCACATATCAAATTATAATTTATAAATCAAAACATTTTCATTAGATTATTATACTTAAGCAATATAAAAGAAAAGCTATTAAAATTAAATTAACAAATTATCGAATTGAAGTGATTTTGCATTGATTAAAATGTATTAAAAATGATTTAAGTTGGATTTTCTCTATATACCATGTATAAAAAATCTTAATTATTTAATATATATTTTATTATTAACTTTATATATAAGATTAGACGAATTTTTATATGATATTAAATAACGCGATTATTTTTTGTTTAATAAAGTCGTGATGCGTTCATCAATAAGTGGTTTATAGGGAAATTCGATATCAATTTATTGAATGTTATATGTATATATACAAATATATGCTTTGTCACTTAACCAGACATGTGGTAATATATATATATTATTGTTTTTATACATATTGGATGTTAACAATTCAACAATTTTCCATAATTATATGGTGACCGCATGGAATGTGATTATTTTGCAAAAAAAAAAAAATTTTCTTGTTTTGCAAACTAATTGCGATAAAATATACAAATATTATGCTTAATCTTATATAGATTATAATATTCATTGGTATATTTCATATATAGATGTTTGACCGACATCGTCGTTATATCTATATCTCATTATTGCGTATTGCGAGTTGTTTTATCATAGAAAATATAATGAAAAAATTTCGTAAAATATTGCTTTGTTATTTATATAAATATAACAATTATAACATATTTTATTTGGCGTGCAATCGATTGTATTGTTATATTGATTGTTAAACTTGATGAGTTGTTATAAATCAAATAAAATAATATTTTGAATTAATTATGCAAAAAAAAACTTATCAATAAATTCTATGGATACAAAATAAATACGGTTAAGAAAGGAATGCTTGAATTCAGAATGATTGAATTGAAATTGTTTCATCAATATAAAGTGTGATTTTTTAGCTATTATCTTTTTGGCAACACTGGTTTAAACACTGGCTGACGCACGTTTCGTGTTTTGTTTCACTGTGTTTCACATCTTCAGTTTGGTATATAATTTAACCATGAATCGTCTTACAAATGAACAACGATTGCAAATTATTGAATTTTATTATCAAAATGCGTGCTCTGTTAACAAAAATTTCATCGCGACGAAATTGTGTTCAGCGACGAAGCTCATTTTTGGCTCAATGGGTACGTAAATAAACGTAAATTGTCGATTTTGGAGTGAATATCAGCCAGAAGCATTGCAAGCATTGCTACCAATGCATCCAGAAAAAGTCACAGTTTGGTGCGGTTTATCGGCTGGTGGCATCATTGGACCGTACTTCTTCAAAGATGATGCGAATCGTAACGTAACTGGGAATGGTGAGCGCTATACGAGTGAGATGATATCCAACTTTTTTTTGCCCAAAATGCAAGAGCTTGACTTGCATGACATGTGTTTTCAACAAGAGGGTTCCACATGCCACACAGCACGCGCAACAATGGATTTATTGAGAGGCCAGTTCGGTGAACAATTTATTTCACGTTCGGTACCGGTCAATTGGCCGCCTAGATTGTGCGATTTAACGCCTTTAGACTAATTTTTGGTGGGGCTATGTTAAAGCTCGCATGTCTATACAGACAAGCCCGCTTCAATTGACGCATTGGAAGACAACATTGAAGCATTTATTCGTGAGATACCGGCCGAAATGCTTTTAAAAAATCACCCTTTATAATAAATATAGATTGACATATGTGTCCTTCGGAATATCACCTTGTTTTTGATAATTTCGGGAATTTTTTTTCATCGCTCGATCCTGACTGGTACATTCTAGGTGAAGATAAGGTATAAGAAACGGGAATTTGAAAACGAATTGAATTTCTTCAATGGCCAATGGCTAAAAATACTAAAAATAATATTATTTTATTAAATAAAAATTGCAAATCTGGCGATTTCCTTTCAATTTTATTACTATAATCCATACATTTGCTGAAAATTAATGGTTGATGATAATAGTAAAATAATATTAAAATAGAATTTTTTTTCCATTACCGAATAGTATAGCGTCCAGAAACTTATCCTAATTTTTGGCCTTTGAGGTTTATTGTTTGATGTTGAATTACCAATAAATATAAGTAGTGCAAATAAAATTAACAAAAAAACTCTCAAATATTATCTAAAATTAATTCCAACGCATATTTAAATTAATCTCTTTCGATTATATACCAAAAAAAAAAACAAACAACTCAATAATCTATTTTTATAATAAACGATTCAATATATATATATATATATATAGTAAATATATACAAATATATTGAATTATTTGAACACGGATGATAGTAAAATTAAAAAAAAAACCGATAATAAACATATAAAAATATTGAAAAAATAAAAAATATATCTTTATATTTATATAAGATAAGGAAATTTATATATTTATGTATATAAGAACTAATAAACTAAATAAAAAACCATATTTTTATCGCTTCTTTATAAGGGAAATTCGTAATTGCTGTACATGCTTCTTATATTATATCCTATAGTATAATTCTTGTTTGAATGCGACGATTATTTTAATTTAAATATAATTAATTATACCAATGGATTTTTATAAAGAAATTATACAATAAAATTTCAATTAGAAATGGTAATGGATATATTGGTGGTGATAGATATCATAAAAATTTGACATATTTATTTGATTATGATTATGAATAATCATATAATATAATATAATGGTTTATTTATTGTTAATTTATATTCAGATTTGATTTAGAATGTGTTGGACAAACCTATGAAAAGATAGAAATCATTGAAGTATTATTGAATATCTATCAAGTCACAATACCTATATATATATACATTATTAAAATCACTTCAAATGTTTAAATTAAGATAAAAATTTCCATTTTTATAGTTTGGAGACTGACGAAATCTTATTTTATGTATTTTTTTCATTTGTTTCTATACTGTAATTTATTTGGAAAATTAATTTTTATATTTATTTATTATTATGTTTATGTTTATTTATTTAATAACATATTTTTTGTGTGTGTTTTTTAAATGTTTTTATATTCTATTTATATAATTTTTGTCTTGTATACAATTTGATTGAATTGATTTGTATTTGGTATATATAAGATAATTGGGGCTAATAAAATATCTAAGTTTTTATAATGTTAAATTGATATAAGCAGACATCATATATACATTTAATTAATCATAATAATAATTTCTATATTCTTAATTAGACAGACTAAGTCTATTGGTATAAATAAAATTGATTGCCGTCGGTCATAAAACAATTTATATATCGCGTTTATAAATTCTTTTAATATTGTATACATTTCTATATAAATAACGAAATTGAAAAAAGACTAGGATGAGATTTCCCAACAAATATTTATTTATATTTTTGGAATTTTTCCTCCAGTTTTCATAATATTGCAATCAATAGAGATAGAATTTTATTTAAATTACACTTCACTTTACTCTTTATATATATGTCCGTAGGATCCAGAATGATAAAGATAATGAGCATTTTCATTCAATTGAATTCATTTTTCATTTTCATTTGCATTTTCATCTATTGAAAATATTTTACGAAAGGAAAATGACTTAGATCTTGATTTGATTTGAACCGCAATCAATCAATTTTATAAAAATATAAACTTCTATTAAATATTATTAATTGATTATAGAATAACATTTTCAATATTATGTATGCGGAGGACGGAAAAATGATTACATTTATTTAACCGTATAGAACAATCCTAGAGTGATTTTCTATACCAATTTCTAATTTTAATTTCTAATATCTCAAATGTTATGATTTACATTTGTCAAATTCATTATATCGCATCTAATTATATATATTACAATATCGAGTTTTTCATAGAATTTTCCCAGTTTGTTTTTCATTGTGACAATTGATTTTTCATACTTTTCCGTACAATTTTATGGAAAAAAATTTCAATTGAATTAAAAAAAAATGTTAAAGATTGATTGGAAAATGTTGAAACTAATCGGAAAAATATAAAAATTCAAGTGAAAAATGTTAAAGATGAATTGAATATTGTTAAAGATTAATAAAAGAAAATTATTGAAGAGGAATTGAAAATTGTTAAAGAATGATTGGAAAATGTTAAAATTGAATGGAAAAATATGGAAATTCAAGTGAAAATTGATGAAGATGAATTGAAAATTGTTAAAACTGAATTGAAAATTGTTAAAGAATGATTGGGAAATGTTGAAATTGAACGGAAAAATATGGAAATGCAATTGAAAATTGTTAAAGATAAATTGAAAATTGTTAAAGATTAATTAGAAAATGTTAACGAAGAAGAAAATTGTTAAAAAGGAATTGAAAATTGTTAAAGATTAATTGGAAAATGTTAAAATTAAAGGGAAAAATATGGAAATTCAATTGAAAAATGTTAAAGATTTATGGAAAATTGTTAAAGAGGAATTGAAAATTGTTAAAAATGAATTGAAAATGGTTAAAAATGTATTGAAAAACGTTATAATTGGAAGGAAAATGATAAAATAAGTAGATTAAATTATAAATAATATAATATATACTTTTTATGAACTCTTTTATATGTGACAATAATATATGTATTATCTTCAACATCGACACTCGACACATAACATCACATTATAATTAAATTGTTTCCCATGCACGCTATATACCATATATTCAAATATAAATTTATGATATTAATCCAAGAAACGCTTATTTTGGATTAATGGATTAATAATAATAATAAGATGAGCTTGAAAACTTTACTATTTATTATTTCAATCTAATCATAATAGCATAATATAGATTTTTTGTTGTTAATAAATTATCAAATATATGATAAGTAAAAAAAAAATCTATATATACATTATCTTCCCGTTATAGCATCAATAACAAACACAATTAAAACAATGAATAATGACTATTCAAAACAATATATATATATATATGTATTATGGTATTATTCAATAACTGCGAGTAAAAAAAAAACTTTATATATATACATATAAAATATATATGCCATTGTATTGACATTATTTATATAAAGGGTGCTATTTTTTGCTATTATCTTTTTGGCAACACTGGTTTAAACAGCTGACGCACGTTTCGTGTTTTGTTTCACTGTCAAACATCTTCAGTTTGGTCTATAATTTAACCATGAATCGTCTTACAAACGAACAACGCTTACAAATTATTGAATTTTATTATCAAAATGCTCTGTGCTCTGTTAAGAAAGTTCATCGCGACGAAATTGGGTGTTCAGCGACGAAGCTCATTTTTTGCTCAATGGGTACGTAAATAAGCAGAATTGTCGATTTTGGAGTGAATATCAGCCAGAAGCATTGCAACAGCTACCATTGCATCTAGAAAAAGTCACAGTTTTGTGCCGTTTATGGGCTGGTGACATCATTGGACCGACATCTTCTTCAAAGATGATGCGAATCGTAATGTAACTGTGAATGGTGAGCGCTACCGTGAGATGATATCCAACTTTTTTTAAATGCCAAAATGCAAGAGCTTGACTTGCATGACATGTGGTTTTAACAAGACGGTGCCACATGCCACACAGCACGCGCAACAGTGAGAGGCTTATTGAGAGGCGAATTCGGTGAACATTTTATTTCACGTTCAGGACCGGTCAATTGGCCGCCAAGATCGTGCGATATAACGCCTTTAGACTTTAGACTATTTTTTGTGGGGCTATGTTAAAGCTCATGTCTATATACAGACAAGCCCGCTTCAATTGTGACGCATTGGAAGACAACATTGAAGCATTTATTCGTGAGATACCGGCCGAAATGTTGGAAGGACTATGCCAAAATTGGACTCAGCGCGAATGGACCATTTGGGGCGCAGTCAAAGTTAACATTTGCATGAAATAATCTTCAAACATTAAATTATATGGACCGTACCGTATCGATTCAATTTAAAGATTTCATGCATTATTCTGAATTTTATGTGTGTTTTTTTTTTGAAAAACTTTCCTATAGCTCTAAAAAAATCACCCTTTATATAGTATATTGTATATGGGTTGTTGCAAACGAGTACGTATATATATACTGTACACATTATATTATTACTAAATGATGAATTATATATTGATTATTATATGTAAATTTTTCTATATAGTTTTTCTTATATATTTACTTTGCCAATCCCGCGATACCATGCGATTTTATTTTCTTTTTTATTTTTTTTTATAAATTATCTATTACATAAATTTTAATATATATATATGCACAAATGCAAAATAAACGAATGTTCAATTTATTGTTCAATCGTCAATCGATTTGTTTTATATATGTATATAGTAGCAGAGAGTATATCGCTTTTTTGGTTTAAAATATTAATATATGCGGTTTAATTATTATACATTATAAAAAAAAAAAATGCACATTTTGCGATAAATATCGTATTACATTATAAAAATATATGTTTTATTGCAATTTTGAATTGTGTATGCGTGTGTGGTGTAAAGTAAAACCTCTTGCCTAGTCACATATATTTTAATACAAAAATATATAATTCCAGAAAAAAAATTAGAAAATTTATAAACTTACCTATATATTATTAATGATATATGGATGATATGATAAATATATATCAAATAAAAAATTGGATGAAAAATACCTGGCTGCGGCTAAATATTTTTATTTTTTTTTTTTCGAAAAAAAAACAAACAATTTTGCACCTTCTGCGTTAAAAATATACAAAATTTTAATTACAATTTTTTTGTTATTCTTTTTTTTCCTGTAATATGTAATTTTTATTTCATTACTTTTTTAAATTTTTTTTTAATTTTTATTTTTACTACTATAAAATATATAAACTATATGTATAGTTAGTAGTAAAATATATATATATATATAATTCACGTTAAGTATAATAAATACACATATCCAACAACACCATCCATAAACACACTCGCTCGCACACACGGGTTCGGTCGGTCACTGTACTTTAATTTTATTTTATACAATAAAAAAAATTACAAATATGTAAAATGAAAATGAAAAAAAAAAATGTGTATACTATTTTCAAAAAAAAAAAAAATAAATAAATAAATCGAATAAATATAAATAAACACAAAATCACTATAGTATTATTATTATTAAATCATATCATCACGTAAAATATAATGTATATATATATATTGTACTATGCGAAGACGAACCGCAATCAAACCAATTCCATTAAATGCTAAATGAAAACTGTTGTTTCTTTTTTTTTAATTTTCCTCTGTTCATTCATCATACGAGTTTTTCTTTCTGTATATTATTTTTTTTTATTTAAATAATGTAATTATTTTTTTTTTAAGTACAAGTACGTATTTTATGTTGTTGTTGTTAGTGGGTTTTTTTTAATATGTAAGTGATTGTATTAAAGTTATACAAATGACGACGACGACGATGAGATTATATTATATTTATTATGAGGAGAATAATATAAAAACCACGTGAATTATAATAAAAAAAAAACAAAAAACACAAGCAAAAGATTTATTTATTTATATATTGCTGTATATATTGATACAAATACTATTGCTAATTGTCGATCTGTGCGGGAATTCTATTGCCGTTTTTCATCTCCATCCAATGTACGAAAAACAAACTGGTTTGGTTAAAATTAATTTTTATATTTTGTATATGTATATTTCATTTGTGTTCTATATTGCGGTTCTATTTTGTTTATATTAGAAATATTTGAAATGTAGTAGAATAATTAATCCTATAAAAAATTCTAAATGCAATTATATATATTAGAAAAGAAAGAAAAACCTCATTCTTCCAGGAAAATGCCGAATACTTTCAATATAGCATACAGATTGTTCAATATTCAACAATCAACATTACAACATTGTGTATTTTTCATTCATATTTTCTCACTATACATTCAGTGTATAATTGCGAATTCTCTATTATCATATATGTTATATATACAATATATTTAAGTATATAAAGAAAATTAATGTATATAAACATTATACTTTAATAGCAATACTGTATATAAGGAATAATATAGCTATTTATTTCAGGGTTTTCCATCAAATTCATGATAAAAAAAAATTATCTAAGATATAAAATTATATTTGTTGTTAATAGAATAGACCGAATCTACAAGATTATTTCCATAAATATGTCTTTATGTATTTGTCATGAAATGATTCTTAAAGGGAAATCTTTGAAAATGTTGTGGAAATTTAATAAAAAAAAATCCACTGTCTATAGTTCCTGCGAAAACTTATAGAAAATCTCTGGATAATCATATATTTTTTATATATTTAGCATATAAATAACTGAGGTGGGAAATTTGTTATAGCCAGAGATTTTCAAGAGGATATAGGATATTCTGAACGTTATTACTTCTTACTTCAGCGCGCCTACAACCTACAATTGGTTTTGGCGTCCATTAACAGCCTCCTCCAACCGGACCTATTTACCGCCAACGTCCGCCAACCGGAAACGCCGAGGGCCCGAAGGTCCACTTCTACTTCATCTTTCCACCTAACCCGCGGTATTCCTACACTCCTAGATCCGCCCGGCTTACTGTCCAGCATTTTTGATGGTATACGATCGTCATCCATTCGTACCACATGACCAAACCACCTCAGGCGACCAATCTTAATGAACCGAACGATGTCGGGTTCGGTATATAATTTATATAGCACGAAATCGAACCGCCTACGCCACCATCCCCTTTCCTTTTGTCGCCCCAAAAATGAGGCGCAGTGTATTTTCTTTTCGAACCCTCCAAATCGCCGTTCGGTGGCCTGTGTCATGCACCACGTTTCAGAACCGTAGGTGACAATAATTGATCGAACTAGTGTTTGATATAGCTTTAGTTTCAATGTTTTACTCAATGTTTTCGAGAAGAACATCTTTCGGAAACCGTAAAAGGCCTTGTTTCCCGAAGCAATCCGGGATTGAACTTCCTCCGCTATATATCGTTTTCGCTGTTTATGCTGCTTCCAATGTAGCTAAACCTGTCCGCCGTTTCATATTTGTTCTGACCAATTGATACGCTTTGATGTTGTGCCATAAACCTACTGTTCGTTGGTGCGATCATATACTTGGTTTTCTCCTCGTTTATACCCTTAATCCCATTTTCGAAGCTTCACGTTCCAACAGTAAGAACGATTCTGAACGTTATACGAATCTAATTAACTGTCTTATAAAGAAAACAAGAAAACCGAAACTTATAATTTTTCCGGAAAATCGATCTCTCTAAAAATTTTCTATTTTTTTTTTTTTTGTAATTACCACCTGGTTGTTTTTCTTTAATTTTCGTCTTTCTTATTCACGCATATAATTTGAAAATTCAATCAAGTTTTTTTTTTTAAATATGTTTTATAGAAGAAAATCATCCCATTATGCGTGATTCAAAAGATTTAGCTGATTTTCCATTCGATTGAATTATTACTGAACATTTCCCCCGAACGTTTTCTGTAATAATCTATATATAGATTTATTATCCGATAGATGGTCAACGCAGATCTCTGCCGTAAGATAATTATAAAAACAATAAAATAGAAGATAAATTTTAATAGAATAATTAAAAAATTGTATTTTAAAAAAAATTATTATATTATATAAGAATTCCCATTTTATTATTATTATTAAGTTATGACGAATTATTGCGGTGGGTACTAAACTACACCGAAACACTACTTGACCTGCTATTGAGATCATTTGTGCTATGTAAAATTCCCATAATTATAATTTATAAAATATAAACGGGAATCCGTTTGTTAAGTAAAAGCAATATAAAAGTTATATATTAAAGTTAAAAAAAATTCCTAAAATAATCATTGCAATTTCTTTCTTGATTAATTTGAATCTCGTATTTTATTAAGTCCAGCATTTCCACCCAATATTTTTAATAATCTATATTTCATTCAACAAATATAAAAATAATTAAATAAATATCCTACAAATAAATTATATTACAATATACATATATACTAGTAAAATATAAATACAATAAAACTTACACAGGTTTAAAATTTGGATAGTACATTGAAACGTATAATAATAATGGCACCGGATACAATCCCATAAAATTCGATTGGGTTTTATTGGCAATTGCGGTGGCCATTAAAAATGCACAACGTTCCGTTGACATACGAATATCCGTTGATTTTACCTTTTGTCCATATTTATTGCCCGTTTGTTCGGTAAAACAATTTTCTAAAAATTCTGAATGTGTTGGTCCCGGACATATGATTGTTACCGGTATTTCTGGCATTTCTATTCGTAATGTATTAAAGTAACCCTATATATATATATAAATTCATTAGATAAATATTTAATTATATAAAAATCAAATTATCGCATAACACACATTTTAAATATATATTTAATTACATTTATTGCATGTTTTGCACCTGTATAACTTGCTGAATTTGGTATGCTCATTAATCCAACCATACTTGAATTAACAACAATATGTCCTTTACGATTATTATCACATAAATAACGAACATATAAACGACTTAAATTTAACACGGAAAATACATCTAATTCAAATAGTTCTTTATCAACATTTATATCGATTTGATGGAATAGAGCACGTTGTGATCGTCCTGCATTATTTACCAATATTGATAGTTCACCAAAATATGCTAATACCTTATTGAAATATACTTCATGCCTATCCATTTCAATCATATCCATTTTAAATATTAAAATATCATTTTCGCATAGTTTTCCTTTGGATAATTTTATACATTCCAATTTAACACGTTCCAATTCTTCATAACGACGTGCCGTTAAACATAATTTACAACCATTTTTAGCTAAAATAAATGCTAAATTTTTACCAATACCACTGGATGCACCCGTAATCCAAATAACTTTTCCATTTAATGTAGCTATATATTATGTGGGGTTGGATAAATATTATATTATTATTACAGTTTATTATCTATATCGTGTAGTTCAAATAAGTAACTAAATAGATTGAATATATAATTATAATATACTTACAAATTGATTTTCCAAATTTTTCACATAAAAATAATTCAATATCTGAATCTAAGAAAATCCATAATAAAATTTGAATAATATAATATAAAAATATAATAATTCCGAATATTTCAAATGGATTCATTTTATTATTTTTATTGTCCTTTTATTTCCTTTTTAATTCCTTTATAAAATTATAAAAAATAGAACTTAATTCTTTATATTTAATACACTTTTCAATCGTTCACTATAATATATAGATGATATGAAACTGTGCGATTACTCGATGTGTATAGTATCACAATTTTTAATATTTATAATTATATATTTTCAATGCGGTTTACATTATTTTTACATAAACATATAGACAAATTTCTATATAATTATCTTTGTAAATAATTATTATTTTGTTTATATATATACAAAAGCGTTTATATTTATATAAATATAAATTTCATTATCAGTTAAAAAAAAAAAATAAATGATGTTAAATTTATTATAATGATTTTTTTTATTATAATTTATTATTGTATATATATTGGAATTAAAAGGTCGTACCTCTTGCGATGAAACGATTTCATATTCATAAATTGCCATTTTAAAATAAAAATCCAAATCCCCAAATAGCGGTCTCTCGACGCAAAGAGACGGTCTACCTGAACAATTTTTATTCAATAATATATTTGTGGCAGAAATGTGGCAGTCCATTTTTGTTGAGTTATCCGCAGTATATTATTCTGTTAAGGGATGGAATTCTTATTTCATTTTAGAACGTTTAGTTGGAATATATCAGGCCAAGAATATAATATATAAGGACTCCAATGTAAAAAGGTGTATTTTGGAATTACTAATATTTGTTAATGTATTAATCTCTTAAACACGACAATATAATTATTAATTATGAACTCGAATACAAAATGGTCGTCGTTCATTTTTATATATACAATATTATTAATTCTTTTTTTTTTAATATATTAATAATAAATATATATTTATATTTAAAATTATTCTCGCATCTTTCGTGTACAAATATCTTTGTTTTTGAAATTATATATATTCATATAATTATATTTTTTGTTGACTTAAACAACACACAAATATAAAAAGAATAAAATTTTAGTAAATGAATAAATTTAATTTATATATATATATATTTTAATAATAAGTAAACAAATTATATTATTGGATAATTTATTTTTTTTGTCTATATATGATACAAAAACTATTTTAAGATATAATAATATAATAAATATTTTAATAATCGCATAGTAAAAACCGAAAATCTTTTATTTAAAAACGGGATTTATTGTTTTTCCTTTTTATTATAAATAATTCCTTTGAAATCGCTATTTATTTCTCATCACACAAAAAAATGAAAATAAAAACACTTTTAATTTAAATTCAAATAATTTCAAATATATTCAAATAATTTCAAATTCAAAAATTTGTCCCAAAATAAACACACAAATAAATTAATATATCCAAACCTCAATCCCAACCTTGCTAAAAAAAAATTTACCAATGTTCATTGCATAAATAAATATATATACAAACTTGTTTCCAATCCTTTTAAACTCTATTAACTTTGGCAATGACTTTATACTTTTTTCTTTTTTTTTAATTTTTTTTTTTTTTTTTTTAATTTATTTTGTTTGCAAATTGTTGTTTGTTGTTTTGTTTGGTGTTTTTTATTTTTTTTTTTATTTATTAATTTTGCTATTTTTATATTAAAAAAATATAAATTATTAATTAAATAAATAAATTCCTTGCCTTGGGGAGATTTATAAAAAAAACTAAAACTAATTAAGTATTGTTATAAAAAAATTGTAAAATAAATTTAATTGTATATGCGATGGCCGATGAATTTATTATTGAAAAAATTCCATTGTTATCGCAACACGAACGCCGATCTTCAGCATTACTTGAAATTCGAGAATATTTTAATAATTTATCAAATGATGAAATATCAAATCAATGTGATTTGGCTTTATCCACACTGTATAAATTGGCGGATGAATTACGTGAAGAGTAAGAATTGTTTGTAATTTTTTTTTATTGAAAATCCAATTAACAGGATGATTTTTTTGGATTTTTCTTTTTTAATGATGCGGTAAATGATCAATATGGGGATGTTTATGTATATAAATAGCGATCGAATGATGAATGAATTATTGGAAACATTCACAGTGTTTCGTTTGAGATGTGTCCACACTGACATTGGATTTACAACGTATTGTACAAAATTGTTAAATTATTGTTTTATTACGGAGGATGATGATAAAAAAAAAAGTTTTGGCCTTGATGATATAGAAAAAATATTTCGTGAAAATCCTAATAAAATGATAATGGACCGATGGACCGATGAACGTTTTCCCATTGAAATTATAAAATGTTTACAAAATGAATCGTTACAATTGAAATCAACGGATGTTTTAATAAAATTATTAATTGCGATACCGAATTCAAAGATGGACGCAATAGTAATGGCATTCGATAGAGCCATACAAACAACAGATGCTATAAAATGTTTATGCTATGAGGCGGCCATTAAAGCAAGTTTACATTCAGAAGAAGTACTACAGAAAATGTCCTTTATATTTGAATATATCCGTAAGGATTTGAATACCGATGATTTTCTATTACAATTTAATGTTTTGGATATAATTTCGGAATTGCCGACAACCGATCATGGTTTTGTATATTTTGAACAACAAAAATTATTTACAATTATTTTTGAACAATTCAAAAATAGTCTTGTACGACCGATAAATAATACACTTGTACCAACGGCTCATCTGTATTTTTTTGGTAATATTGCACATTCACGACCACTTAAAATATTACAGGAATGTTCATCGGTTATATCGATAATTTTCGATTGTGTCAATGAGAAAGTTGATGATGGATTAATATTTGTGGCGTTAGAAACTATTGGTAAGTAAATTGTACCGAGAAAATGTTGTTTTTGAATTCGCTCCAAATCCAAATTCATATAAGAAATAGTCTTTTAAAATTGGTTTTATATTACAAAGATTAGTAATTTGAATTTATCAGTTTTGTGTAATAGAAAATAACTAATAATTTGTATTTATTTCCACACAGGTGTATTTGTACGTACAAATGAAATAAAAATATTTCTAAACACTAATTATCAACCCCAATTAAAAGAATTATTTATTCAAATACAAAAAATTATCACAACAATTGCAACAACCGAACAAATTCCAAGAGCATTAAGTGCATTGGAAGTAATTTTTCAAAAAGAATTGAATATGCCAGCAAACAATCGTATCAGGTAAGTTTTTACAACAAAACGTTTTTTTTTTTTAAACAAATAAAATATCAAAAAAAAATAAATTTTAAAATTAATGTCAATCAATCCATCCGCATTCAGTTCGATAACCGAAACATGGTATAAATATTTAACAAATAAATCAACAAATTTATCATTTATATCGAAATATTGTTTAAATCCATTTCCGAATATAAAAATACCAGCATTAAAATTACTTTTAACCATTTGTGAATATCGTTGGGGACAAACGGCACTCGCCAATACACCCGGTTTCATTGAATATCTTTTGGATCGTTTCTCGGAATACGATAACGATATACTATATGAAAAATATAATATTATTAAATTGTTGGCCAAAGAACAACCGATGGTATTCGATGGTCAAATCGGAATGGATATACAAAAATATTTTAATGATGGCATTTATTATGTACCTACCGATATGGAAGTTACAACTGATGAAAATCCATAAAACACAACAACAACAACAATAACTTTTAATTTTAATAACTTGTATAACTATTTGAAATGGATAATTTGTTTTTTTTTTTTTTTTATATATAATATGTCAATTTTTTTTTTAATTAATTAATTAATTAATTAATTATTACTACTATATAGATAATGTGCAGCGTCTTTAAAACATTATTATTGAAAAAAAAAAAAAAAAAAAATGTAAAAATTCTATACATTCTATATCTATATATTAATATATATATATATAAATTGAATTTTTATTAATCACTCTTTTATAATTATTAATTAGATAATTTTGGTAGAATTTTTTTTTTTTTTTTGTATTAAAAATATAATCTTTAAAAATTGAATTGGCTGTTGATTATTAGCTCTCCCCACAGCTATTGGGTCGAATGTACGTTAATTTCAACTTTAAGTTTTGAGCATTTAAATTCAAAATATCACTTATAAAAACGCCAATTGATCTAATAACAGGAATATGTTACTATAACATAAAAGATATGAGTAAATCCAATATAAGCTTGAATTTGAATCGAATATCCAAATGACAAGAGACAATTCCATTTAATTATGCATTACTTCCGGTCCGAACAAAATATGAATAAAATATTAACAAAAATCATCTATTTTTTTAATAATGTTTAGAGCAGGAGTTGCGATAAGATGCCTTTAAAATGACTTATCAATTATTATATTCCGCAAAATCACAAAAAAAAAAAAAACTTATTCGCATTATTGCATATATGTAATACTATATAAAACGTATTTATTTTTTTTCGTATTTGAGTTATCGACCTTTTATTTTTTTTTCTATTTGAATACATTATTAATTATGTTTATTGATTTTTTGTTTTGTTTTTAATTCTCAAATTTGCATATTGTAATAATAATAAAAAAAATTTCATATAATTGCTAAAATTGCCAACCTTCAAATTATTCTTAAAATTATTATTATTATTGCGGCTATAGAATTTTATTTACAATTTTTAAAAGTCTGTATAGCAGCAGAGAGCGTTGTATATATATTTTAGAATTTCCATATATTTTTTGTTTTTATTTACATTGTTTTTTTGTTTTTTAAGTTTGATTTTAATTTGATTTAAATTTTTGAATAGAAAAGGCATCATATAAAAACAAATCTAAAATTAAATTTTGAAATGAAGGTTATTTATTTTAAATAAATAAATAAATTGGTAAAAATTAGTCATTTAATTTTTTTTTTTATAATTAAATATAAAGTTTATTGTATAGTTATATTACTATATATATATGTGTGTAAAAGGTAATCAATAATGCAGCTAAACACACAATTTTCGAATAGAATCAGAGATGCGGTTTTGTGGAGGATCAAACTTTTATATGGCATAGAATTAGTTTGGTATTTATATAACATATATATATTCCATCCATGGTGACTTAAAATTATTTGGTATATAATTGCGTAATGACCTTTTAGAGATCCCGCGTAGAGCTCCTATTTGGGATACTGTTGAATCATTCTATTCTACTATAGTATCCTTCCGTCTTGATTAACGGATCAAATGGGATTGCATGCGATGATATTATAGATATTTAAATAGACGTATTAAAGCCATTATGACAAATTAGTTAAAACTCATCCAGTGTATGCATGATTCCACACACTAACTTAATTTTTTTTTTTTCAGTGCGTTAATTCTTTTTATAATCACAAATATTACATCCTATATTAAAAACCGTACCGCGTATACAGTCGTATATAGAAACTATATTTTTGTTTGACAAATGAATAAAAGAATGATGCTTTTAGTAAAAGATTTCACTTTAATCCGGTTTATATAATAAAGAATTTTTTTTTTTTTTACATCTGTTCTTAAATTATTAAGAATATGTAAGCAGCAGACTCCTCCATTGCGCGTACTTAAGAAAACACTTCAAAAAAAATTTACGTATAGATATATGTGTATGCAATGAACTGATGCGTACTATGTTTTATTATAGTTAGTATATAATAATACAAAAAAAAACTTAATTATTTGTATTGAATTGATTGTACTTAAAAGTTTATATATGTTCTTTATTATATTATATTGTACATATAGAGACTCGACAGAGTAGTAATTGCGGTAATAATATACACATTATTATTATAAATTGATTGTGTGTGATTAAATTATATATTGTTCATGTATTTATTTACAATTAAAACTAATACATAGAGTTGTCCAATTTTTTTTTTTTTTTTTTTTGGATTATCAGTGCAATAAGCAGACATTTCGCTAAAGTAAATATACAAACAATAAAAAATAAAACTCATCATAAAAACTTAACACCTGATCTTTTAAAAATAATAATTATCATAATGTAAATTATGACGATATAAATGAATGAGTATATATAGTGTGTAATATATAAATATAATCCCTGTGTGTATATTATTTAGTTTAGTATTATTATTATTATACGCGTTTTCTATTATTATAATTTTAATACAATTAAAACCAAAAAAATATATATATATATACGATTTATATGGTAAGTAAAGGGTGATTTTTTTAGCTATTATCTTTTTGGCAACGCACTGGTTTAAACAGCTGACGCACGTTTCGTGTTTTGTTTCACTGTCAAACATCTTCAGTCAGTTTGGTCTATAATTTAACCATGAATCGTCTTACAAACGAACAACGCTTGCAAATTATTGAATTTTATTATCAAAATGCGTGTTCTGTTAAGACAGAGTTCATCACGATGAAATTGTGTTCGGCGACACAAGCTCCTTTTTGGCTCAATGGGTACGTAAATAAGCAAAATTGTCGATTTTGGTGGAGTGAATATCAGCCAGAAGCATTGCAAGCATTGCTACCAATGCATCCAGAAAAATTCACAGTTTGGTACGGTTTATTGGCTGGTGGCATCATTGGACCGTACTTCTTCAAAGATGATGCGAATCGTAACGTAAAACTGTGAATGGTGAGCGCTATACCGTGTTGGATGATATCCAACTTTTTTTTGCCCAAAATGCAACAGCTTGACTTGCATATGACATGTGGTTGCATCAACAAGACGGTGCCACATGCCACACATCACGCGCAACAATGAGAGGCTTATTGAGAGGCGAATTCGGTGAACATTTTATTTCACGTTCGGGACCGGTCAACTGGACGCCTATATCGTGCGATTGAGAATATTTTTTGGGGGGCTATGTTAAAGCTCATGTCTATACCGACAAGGACGCTTCAATTGACGCATTGGAAGACAACATTGAAGCATTTATTTGTGAGATACCGGCCGAAATGTTGGAAAGAGTATGCCAAAATTGGACTAAGCTCATGAACCATTTGAGGCGCAGTCCAGGTCAACATTTGCATGAAATTATCTTCAAACGTATCGACTCAAATAAAGATTTCATGCATTTTTCTGAATTTTATGTTTATTTTTTTGTGAAAAACTTTCCTTTAGCTGTTTAAAAATCGCACCCTTTATAAACTATATAAATAAATAAAATATATCTATTGAATTATATTTTAATCTGTACATACATATACAACGATATATAATATTAAGCATTTTTATTATTATATATTTGATTAAGAGGTTTTTTATATTTTATTATTTTTTTTTTTTTTTTGGTTTTGGTTACTGTACATATTAGATTAAATACGTGACTTCCTATCGCACAATCAACATATACATATTTATAATAATAATAATAAATAATAAATTAAATAATAATAATTAATTGTGAAAAAATATTAAAAAAAAAACACATAATTTTTTGTATGTAAATATATTTTAATTTGATTTTTTTTGTTTTTTTAAACTCGCGGCATAAATATAAAAGTGCAACTTATATTTTGTATAAATTATTAATAAAAAATAAAAAAAAACAATTTATTTATAAATGGTAATTATATAATAATTCGCAATAAATCAATAAATCAACAAAAAAATCCATCAAAATATGGGATTCTTTGCATTATTAGGATTTGGAGTTTTTTTATATTATTTAATTAGTATTTTAATATGGATTTTTGCTGATGCAGATCCAGAATTATTTTATAATGAAAAATTTGGTAAACCAATTTGTAAGTATTATTATATTATAATAAATATATAATTTTTTTTTTGGTTTTTTTTATCGCATATTTATTTATTTTGTTTGTTTAGAATATATATTTATGATATTATCTTATTATATGAGATAAAAATAAAATGACTTAATTTATTTTAAAAAAAAAACGCTTTAGATTAGATTAATGTTTGTATAATAATTTTTTTACGGTTTATACTAACACCGGTGAGTTTAAATTATGTTCATTCTTTGCCATATATATACATAAACTTTTAAATTAAATATATCTTGAAATATATTGAAATGATTTAGGCAAACAAAAAAAAAACGGATTAATATTATAATTGGTCAGTAGAACATCGCAGCAGTTGGTTTAATTCGCATGTAAAGTTATATAAAATTTAAAAGATATTAATCATTTTAAGGTCATTAACAATTAAATTAATTTAAATCAGTACCGGAGTGGAAATAAATTATGGTTTTTCGACTGAAACAGGCAGAATGAGGCGAATGAGACAGATAGATCTTAAACGGTGGTTTTTGATACTTTTTTGATAGTCTCAATCGGTTTCAACTTCCGCATACATTTCATACGCCGTATGATATATACCGTTTGAGACTTTAAGATCCGTAATTATAAATAAAAATTTAATTACATATGTACGATCTCTTTTTGATAACGGTCTCCAATGGACTGCGTTTGCAAACTCCCATTTACACAGATATTTAAATATGCCGTCTCCTAAAGGGAAATGTGATTGTAATTTTTCTATAAGTTATTTTATAATATATAGGTTTTAATTTTATGTACATAGTGCGACAATTAATATGTCGGACTGCGGTCCTAGGAAATACATTAAAAACACGATTTTTGAATTTTTTTTTTTCTATTTATTCAAAATATTCTCCTCCTGATTCAATACAACTGTTACATCGATTATTTAATAATGTTTCAAATGCGTGTTCCAGCTCATTTTGTGGTATTGCCTATAATGCGCGTGTATAGATGCTGTTTGAATGGTTTCAAATCATCAAAAAAACATCCTTCCAATTTCATTTTAAGTTTTGGGAACAAGGAAAAGTCACATATAGTTCTAAATCAGGTGAATACGGTGGATGATTTAACACACACAGACTTGATTTCGAGCCAAAAACTGACGAACAATAAGTGAAGTGTGCTTCGGTGCATTATCGTGTAACAAACACCAACTATCTGATTCACGATATTCAGGTCGAATACGACGAATCATGCTCATCAAACGCTTCAAAACTTTGATATAATATGTGCCACTGACTGTTTGACCAGTAGGAACGAATTCTTTATGGATAATTCACTTGCTATAGAAAAATGTTACGAGCATTGTTTGATTTTCGATGGAACTTTTCTTGTTTTTTTAGCCTGCGTTTTAGCCACCCACGAAACATTTATACCACTTAAAAACATGTGTTCTACCCATACAATTATCGTCATTAACTTAATTGCTGCATCGATTTGAACGTTTCTGTTGCAGATTTACCAAGCTTTGCGTTGACTGCTCTTTATTGTTCCATGTTAAAATTTCTACTTCAACTAAAATATTGTTTCACTTTCTTGTGTCATAACTTTTTTATTTGTCAACCAAATGCAATGAAATTTTTTACAGACGATAGAGAAAATATCAAGCTTCAAAACGCTTGTCCGATCACATAGATCGTCCTACTGCTTTGGTCCGGAATATTAATTGTCGCACTATGTATATATAGTCTGTATAAAAACGTGACGGTTTCAAACAGTCTCAATCTGTGTTTTGATAAGGATCAAAATTACAGTCTTTTTCCATCGTATGTATTGTTTATAATTTTACTTTGATTGATTTTGATACAGTTTTATTTTCCAGTTTCTTTCGATTGAAAACTGTAATCTCAATTCAAATTTTTTCCACACAGGTATTAAATTGCGTGTTATTTGTTTCCATTTTATTCTACTCTGTTCTTATCAAAAAAATCAGCATCAAATTTTATATAACTCGACTGTTCAAAATTCAATGGTTTTTTAACAATTTATTGTTTGGATTTAATTATTAAACTATACTGCGCGGAGTACCGCCCTCTCAATATCTATTAAGTTAACCAAAAAATATATATTATTTAAATTAATTTAAGGTATATATACCTTATATAAGATTATTAGGATCATTGGTTCATCATTTCCATTGCCTGAGGACATTATGTCCATACCCATCAATAAGTTGGCCAGATTCTTGGGCAGGGCCAATGAATGGATGAATATGGGATAATTTGGGGCAGTAACACAATGACCCCCTATGGGGTCAAGTGTTTAGGGGACGGACGACCCAGCCCGGTGCTATAATTCTATTTCTATTTTATAAGCTATACTCTTTGATCTTTGTATAGATACACTATGCTTCATTATGCTTCATTACAAATTCTCTATAATGAAATTTTCAAATTATAATTCCTATATAACTGCAGTTTTTTATAATCCATTGAAATTTTATTCAAAATAAATGTAATATCTATAATATAATAGAAGGATATAGGATATTGGATAGTGAGGATGATGCTTATTGGTAATGCGGGTATTTTATTCCACAATAAACTACACTTTATATTTACCAAAATAATTGTCAATTATTGACTACCCTAGTAACATCCTGTCCGCACTTATATAAAGTGTGTATGAAACACTTATATAAAGTGTGTATGAAATAATCCTAGGCAAATAAACACGGATTTTCCACGGAAAATATGCACGGACAATCGACAGAATATCCGCATTATAAATCCATAGATACTTTCAGTAAAAAAAGCTTAACTCCAGCTGAATTATAGGTGAAATTCATGTACAGATTAATTGCATATTGAACCGACTTAATAAGTGCGATGCTCAAGTGATTTGCGCAATGCGATTTGAATTAAAATTAACCATTCAAATATAATAACCTTCTGCGAACTCAAATTCGCACAATAGACAAACTATCTTTATACTTAACAAATCCCCCTTTTGGTTACTTATCCATAGTTAAACTCTTTGAGTGCGTACATATAAAACCAACTAAATTTTATCAAATTTTCCTGCGTATAGAAAATCCCCATATAGTTTCATTTCGTATATAATATTAATTTTTCATATAGAAAATTTTTTTCTATATATTCCGTATAGCATCGTTACGCGGTAAAGTTGTATGGATTACAGGTGCATCGTCTGGTATCGGTAAAGGTTTAGCACTGGTATTAGCTAAATCAGGTGTAAAATTATGTTTAAGTGCACGACGTTTAGATGAATTGGAAAAAGTTAAAACGGAATGTTTACAATTAGCCGGTACAAAATTAGGTAAAAATGATATACTCGTATTAAAAATGGATATGTTAGAAATGGATAAACATCAAGCGGAATTCGATAAGGTTATACGATATTTTGGTGAAATTGATGTACTTGTAAATAATGCTGGTCGATCACAACGGGCATACTTTAAAGACATTGAACTGAATGTTGATCGTGATCTCTTTGAATTGGATGTATTTTCAATATTAAGCTTAACACGAATCTATTGTAGATACATTTCGGAACATAAATTGAAGGGTCATGTTGTTGTAAATTCAAGTACAGCCGGTTTAATATCCGTACCAGAATCAGCAAGTTATACGGGTGCAAAACATGCATTACATGTAAGTGAAAAATATATCCTTCTATCGTTTTTGGATTACCGTTTTGATCCAAATGGATGAATTAATTTGTATTTGTATTTGTATATAGGGTTATTTTGAAACATTACGATTGGAAATGCCTGAAATGAATGTATCAATATTTTGTCCGGGACCAACATATTCGGATTTTTTACAAAATGTATTTACCGATAAATTAGAGAAGAAATATGAAGAACGGGTAACGCCACTAAAACGAATGACGGCCGAACGTTGTGGTATCCTAATGGGAATTGCCATTGCCAATAAATTGCATATGAATTATGTTGGTAATTTTCCCGTTCCATTGTTGATTACCATAACAATGTATTTTCCTAATTTACGGACTATGTAAGTCGTTTATATAAAATCATGTAATTGTAATGTTATTTTATCTTATTATTTGGGTGTTTTTTTTTTTTTTTTGGTTCTGTTTTCAGTATATTTCATGCAATGGGTGGTGTTAAGGGTATGAAAAAATTACGAGATCCAAGTAATGTTAAGATGGTAGTTGAAGGTGATAAATAATTGCATGTATATGTTAAAATAATCGCGGCTTATCGAAATGATGCATTTATAGCATTTATGCAATTACAAACATATATTTAATAAATCTTTTCTTTTCTTTTTTTGTAATTAAAATGTGTTTTTTTTTTTTTTTTTGGTTTATTTTGCTCACTTCTGATATTTAAAAAATGTAATAGAATTTATTCTATAGAAAAGTATTTCCTTATAATTTAAAGGATAATTTTATGGGGTTTTTTTGTTGAATAAAACCCGATTTTTGAAGCATTTCTAGGTTTATCCTTAAATTGTTCATAGAAAATTGAGTATAATGAAATTTACCGGGCATTTCGGAACAAACCACGCAATGATTATAGGATTCGCACCGTTGGATTTTCTCAAATTTATTGTATTGGTTAGGTCTTCGTTTTGTAAAGATAAAATTTGAACATTTCTCATCATAAATCGTCCTTAATAATAAAATGCATTATATCACATAATAAATCGAAAAGAAAAAAACAATAACAATAAATAAATAATTAAATTACTATATTATATTATTATTATTATTATTATATTATACATTACATATTACATAAAAATTAAAGGGGGAGGGGGATTTTTATTATTTTTTTTTTTGATTTCTGAATAACCAAATCAAGGTGAGTTTTTTATTTTTCATTCTTTTTCTAATTAATCCATTTTTTTAACCAATTTTTTTAATTAAATAATAAATAATTTAATTTAATTTTTTCTATTCATTACACAAAAAAACAAAAAAAAGAAGAGATTAACATACTTGGTGATGATTAAGATGATGATGTTTTTCTGTGTGTGGGGTGGGTGGACTAAACGACTTGGATGATTAAAAAAGAAAATCATTCATCCAAGGTATTAATTATATAAGAAGTTTTTAAAATGTAATCAAAAACGAAAAATTTCATTTTTAAATAATTCAATGATTATTAATTTTAATCTATTCGATTTATTTTTTTTTTTGTTTCATTAATTAAATGTGTTTTTGTTTATCGATTAAAAATTTTCTACACTCTATATAATCATTAATTTCACATTTATTTCACGATTTTATGTAATTAATTTTTTTTTTTTTTGTTTTCTAATCTGATAACTCTATATAAAAATGTGTTTGTCTACTATTAAAAAAAAAAAAAGTGTGAGAAAAAACAAAAAAATCTATAAATGTAAGAATAATTTATAAAAAAAAAAAAAAATTAATCATAATAATAATAATAAAAATTACGCATTTTATTATTTTTATAGCTTATAATTATTTATTTTTTTTTCAATATAACACAAATTTTTTTTTTTAATGCATTTCGATTTGTTTTTCATTTTTAACTTTCTGATTCTATGTTCTGAAATCTGATTCATTTTTTATTTATTTCATCATTTTAAAATCATTTTAAATATATAGCGAATTAAATATCAATTGAAAAATTTCGATAAAAAATTGGTTTTTAATTTTTATATATCATACAATTTGTATATTATTTTCATGTATTTAATCATGTATTAATTTCATGTATCAAATATTTAATAAACGGAAACAAAATTCTTTTAACTGAAAATGGAAAATGGAAAAAAAGAAAAAACAAAACCAATTTTAATTATAATCCAATGTAATTAATAAAAAAAAACAAATTATAATATAATACAAATTAAAAATCAATTTAAAGGAGATTATGCGCTGTGGTGCTGCTACAAAGAACGCGGCGACAAATTTCTTCTTCATGTTTTTTTTTTATTTCATTTTTACAGTTATAATTTAAGATTTAATGTTTTTTCTGTTTTTTTTTTAATAAACTGCATTTTTATTATATTCTTTTGTGAAGGAAATACACAATTTTTTTTTTATCTCAATATATAAACCAAAAACTATATATATAATAGAAGAAAAAATAAAAAAAAAATAACTATATTATTTAATAAAAAACATTAATTATAGCATTACTACTTTTTTTGTTTTGTTTTTTAAAACATTAAACAATAATTAATGTGTATTTATTATTAATTATTAGTATTAGTATTTCTATTTGTTATAAATTTTATTTTACTTTTTTAATATACATATATATTATTATTAAATAATTAATATAATATTCCAAAAAAAAAAATTTTATTCACTTAAAATTGAATTCTAATGTTTGACGACCATTTTGTTTTTTTCTCTCTATTTATTTAATGGTTGTTGAGTTGTTGTTATTGTTGTTGTTGTTATTGCAGATGTAACGGTAGTATGAGATTTCCTACGATGACGGAATTTTTTAACGTATGCTTCAATAAGTGCATGAATTTTTTTCGGATTTATTTCACCTTTACGATTATGACAAATCTAACGATAAAAATAAACAATTATTTAGTGTTATATTTTACAGTTTTGGCTATAAAAAAAATACAACCAAAAAAAAATACAAACCTTCGGAACGGATCGTCTTAAAATCTCTTTATAATCTTCTTTTGTTATATGCTTTCGATTATAATGTGGTTTAAGTACCAATTTAACTTCTTCAACAACACGTTCTTGACGATTTAATTTACGTAATAGCTATACAAAAAAAATGGGTAAACGAACAAACGGGAAATTAGTAAACATAAAAAAAATAAAAAATTTTACGATTATTTTTTAACAAAATTTACCTTATCTTTAACTTGTAAATCAACGGCTGAACTCGGTACATCTTCATAATATCGAATTTGATCTTCACTCAATTTACCATATTCAGTTGGATTGCCTAAAAATTATTGAATAAAATAGTTTTTTTTTTTTTAAATGTACTTAAATTTATCGAAAAATATAACCAAACAAACCTTTAGAATACATTTTTTTGTATTTACGTTTATTACGTTGTGCTAAATTTGCCGTAGAATTACCACTACCAACACCAGCAACACCGCCACCACCACCACCATCAACATTTCGTAATAAACCTGTTGATGGTGATCGACCACCAAATAGATTTTCAAATAATTCTACCTTTGATATAGCTTTAGCTGAATATCGTGCCATTTTTTCCTTTTGTCCTTTTGTTGTTGTATTCTCATTTGTTGACGATAAATTGGTATTGTGTAGTGTTTGTTGTTTTTGTTGTTGTTGTTGTTGTTGTTGATAGTATGATTTTTCTTGATTTGGTGACATCATTGGTGGATCAAATAAATCATCATAATCACTTGAACCCGGTGAATATGGTGAATCGTATCCAACATTTCCAATAGTTGGACCAACAGCACCACCCATATTATTATTATTATTATTATTATTATTATTATTAGTAAAACGATTATCAATCATTGATGATGATGATTTTGTTAATGATGAATTAGACATTGTTTTTGGTAATGGTAAATTTCCAATAAGACTAGTCGATGATAAATGTTGGGATTTTTGAAATAGAGATAATTTAACCGGTGATGGAGTTAATGATTGACCAATTGCCGATGCAGATGATGCTGTTGTTGTTGTTGATGTTGATGAGGATGACGATGATGATGATGATGATGATGCTGCTGCTGCTGTAATTATCGGTAATTTACTTAAATTTGATAATAAATTAGCTCGTTGCTGTTGTTGTTGTTGTTGTAAATTACGTAAATTATCACCAACGGATAATACATTATTTAATACTTGCATTGCCGACATTGATCCAGGAATATTTGATTTTTTCTCGGACATTTTAATAGGATGTATAATTTGAACATCATCATCATCGTCGTCATCGTCATCGGAATTCCTAATATTATCACGATTATTGGTAATGACAATATCATCATCATCGTCGTCGTCATCGTCATCATCATCATCGTTAAAATTGCTATGGTTCATATTATTACGATCACTATTATTTAAAATACTATCAGCAAAACCACCTTCTAAAGTGCTGGACAATATTGAACTGTCTGCATCTACCGATTGTTTTGATGTTATTAATGCCATTGCAATATCAACTGGTTTTATTGGTTTTTCAACAATTGGAATAATAGTTTGGGATTTTTGATTTTCATTATTGATTCCACCCACTGCCACTCCTCCTACTCCTCCATCGATCATCAATTGATTTTTATCAATCATTTCATTTTGTGATTTCAATTGATGATTTTCATTTTGTAATGTAACATTATTTTTTTGTATTATATCATGTGAATCGGCCGCATCCATAATTCGATTCATTATCGAACTGCTATTACCCTTATTTAGTTGTTCATTAATACTATCTTTTTTTGTGGTAATATTTATGGTAGTGGCGGAAGTTGCCGTAGTGCTACTGGTGATGGTGGAGGTGGTGGTGATGGCGGCGGCAACTTCGGCGAGATCAATGCTGTCATCCAAATTATTAGATTGATCATCAAAATCTAAATCACGTATTGATGATATCGATGGTGATTTTGATGGTTCAAATGGATCGTATGCGTCCGGTGAACATGGACCACATTCTGGTGGTGTATTTGGACCAACCATTTTCGGTAAATTAGGTGGTGTATGATTATCATCATCATCATCCGCATCATCATCATCATCATCAACGTCGTCGTCATCACCTGCATTAGAAATATCCATTTTGTCTTTATCTTTTTGTTGGGATGATGATTGCTCTTTTTGTAATTGAATCTTTTCTTGTGATTGTTTATCTTGTTGTTGTTGTTGTTGTGGTTGTTGTTGATCTTCTTCTAATGGTGGTTGTTGAGAACGTATAAATTCCGATGATAAAGAGGCGGTTGTTGTTGATGTTGTTGTTGTTGTTATTACATCTAATGTGGATTGTGTTGACGATGGTGGTGTTTCCGTATCTTCAGCCATATCTTTTAATGGATTATTTACAAGTCGTAATTTAGACATTGGTTTTAATGGTAATGAAAATTTTATAATCGGTGGATCTGGTGGTGTTTTTGGTCCTAATAATTGCATATCCAATAGTCTACCACTACTCATCAATGAAAATTGATTATTACGTGATTTATCGATTTCATGGATTTTCTTAGCACTATCACCGATCATCATACGTCTCTGTTCCATTATTGTATTATCCATATCTTTACCAATATTAAGATTGCTGTTTGTGGTAATAGCAGAAGTATTATTCATAGTATTAGTGCTAGTACTAGTAGCGGTGGTGGTGTTGATAATGCTATTATTAATAATATTGCAATCAGCACTCAAAATTTTCAGCTGATCATCTTCATGGTCACTATCACTTAATACAATAATATCTTTTGGTGACGGGGTCATTTCTCTAAATGGTGATTTATCTAAATCAATTATAGCAACTGGTTTCATATCACTTTTACGCAGATGTTTACGATTATTAGCATCTCTGGGTCGTTGTTTCGTATTATTACGTTTATTTGCATTATCGTTGCGTTTATTTTTATTTGTAATTATTTGATCTTTTGATGGTGGTAATGTAACGATTGTTGTTTGATGTGTTAATTGCTGTTGTTGGGGTTGATGTTGTTGTTGATGTTGACTATGGGATTGTTGCGATTGCGATTGTGATTTATTATTTACCGTTTCTTTATTAAAATTAACACTTATTAAAATATTACCGCCAGCAGCAAATACCTCTTTGGATGGACCTTTATGTTGAGCATTTGATATTTGCCGTTGTTGTTGTTGTGGTTGTTGTGATTGTTGTTGTTCAATATCCGTTGCATTCCGTTTTTTACGTCGTTCACGTTTCTGATGTAAATCTTTTTGATGTTGTTTTTCGATACGTTTTCGTTTATCTCTTTTATTTCGACGGCTATCTTTATTTTTTAATGTAACCGTTAAATTATCGGCGTTTTGCAATAGAAGTTTATCGGTAACGTTTACTGTCGTCATTATCGGTGGTGGTGTCCATGATTGCATATCAATCATATTATTGTTATTAGGATTATTATTACTACTACTATTATTTTGTAATATATTATGAAGATGATGATGAGGATGATGTGAATGTGAATGTGATTCGGTTGTTATGGCCGTCGTACTAATTGGTGTTGGACTACGACTCCACGGTGACATACTTTTATTTGATATATTTTCCCAAGATTTTGAAACGGAATTAACGGATGGTCGTCGTTCGATTATCGCAACACTTTGTGTTGAATTGCTTTGTTGTTTTGAACGTTTGTTTCGCGGTGCTTTGTTTGTTTCGGGTGTAAAATTTATTATATCTGGACTTATTTGTCTTTTTCTTTTGTTGTTTGTCGTACGATCTGTTTGTTGTTTACGTTTTTCTAAATCATTACTGGAACGTACCGTTAAATTTCGTTTACGTTTCTTTTGTTTATTTTTTCCTGTTCCTTGTGTGGCCGCTGATGTGGTTGTTGTTGATCCCACCATCGTTGTTGTTGTTGTTGTTGTTGGTGCTGCATGTGGTGGTGTAACATTTGGACTACTTAAACCGGGACTCATTTTTCTATTTATAAATTGACCAGCAGATTTTGTCGATTGTCGTTGTTGTTGTTTACCACCATTTACCACCATATTTCGTGATTTTGATAATGTACGACCTTTTCGCATCGTATCCGATGATATTGAACGAGAAAATTTTCGTGGTGGTGGTGGTGATGCTGATGACTGACGCTTTCGATGACCGATCGGTGGTGAAATTGAACGACGTGATTTTCTTGTTATCGATTGTCTACCACGAGATATCGATCGGCCTGGTGAAAAAGAACGTCGCCTTGAATATGATCGACGTATCGAACGACTTTTACTTCTGCTATAACTGCGTGCATTGGCTGCTGGTCGTCGACGACCGCCACCGCGACTTGATGAACGTGATGTTGCACCACGACGATTTTGACGAATAGGTCGACGACCGCCGCCGCCGCCACCGCCACCACCACCACCACGTCTACCGACACTTCGAGAACGAGAATGTGAATGGGATGGTGATTGTGAACGTGGTCGTGACGTATCTCTACCATATTGATCTTTAAATGTTTTCGGTTGACGATCGGCTATAACATTACGAACATCATATCGTTCGATATCTTTACGTTTAGTGTCACGTCTACGAAGAAAACGATCACGACTACGTCGATTGTTCATAAAACCACGACCACGATAATTTTCTTTATTTTGATTGTTATGTGAACGGGAACGGGAACGGCTACGGGATCGTGATCGCGACCGTGAATGTGATCGATGACGACGTGTTCTACGATTTTTATCATATTTTTTATCACGATAATTTCGATCTTTTGCCGTTTTATTTAATTTTTTAAAATCAATATTTTCATTTTGACGATTTTGACGATCCGATCGTTTTTTATTTCGGGGATCTTTATCATCACCGTCACCACCACCACCACCACCATCATCATGTTTTCGTTTATCCACTACAACGGATGATGCTATTCTTTTTGTGGTTGTTCCGGTTGTGGTTGAATTTGTATCACCCTTTTTTGCATTCATCTCAATTGGATCTTCATTTGACAAACCCAAATCATCATTATCGTCCTCCGATATCAATTCCGTTTCAATACCTTCAATAACATTATTATGACCACAAATTGATATAGCAGCAGTGGTGGTCGCCACCGATGCACAATCATCCAGTTGATCGTCATCGTTAATGACAATATCCTCAACAGCAACAGCATTACCACCATCACCATCACCACCATTCGTATCGCCACCTTCATTCATTTCTGGTGTACTAATAACTTCACAATTTTTATCATTTGCATTTTGTATTTGTTCGTCTAAACACGGTGTATAACTACGTTCATCCGTACTATTACTATTATTATTATTATTATTACTAGTATTATTGTCATCATCTAAATCCGTATCTATAATAGATACGTCTTTATTTTCTGCATTTGTTTTTATTGTTGTTACAGTTACAGGTGTTACAGGAGTTGTCGTTTCATTTCCATCGATAGCATTTGCACTTTCATTCGGTATAATATCATCATTTTTTTCTGTATTCCATTCATCCCAATCACTGTCATCGTATAATTCAAGTACTTTTGATGATTGATTTCCATTTCCCGGATCATCATTTATTGCCACTTCGGTTGTTGATGTTTCTTCATTTGGAACAACTAAACGGGGTACAAAAAATAAATATTAAAATCAATTCTCTACGTAATATTTATATAAAAAAATACCTTCATTTTCTGTTGGGGTACCATTAGATTTATCCAATTCATTATTATCATCATTTATATTTTCTAATGCTTCATTT